>VMOF01000111.1:37096948-37257582 GCA_011764245.1 Trialeurodes vaporariorum | reverse complement strand
TGCGCTGGAACTTGGTTGGCCACGAATTGGTTGAAAACTAGATTTTTGAGATAAAGTGAAGGCTTGAAGTTTCTCCGAGAGAACTGTATCTTCTTTTTCAGTCTTTTTGCGTTCCCATACACTGAGGATTTTTGCTTTGACATATTCAGAAGTTCTGTTTGCTTCAGGGACTGCATCCAGAAGATCAATAATGTGAGATAAGTTTTCAGGCAGCATCATTAGCAAGTAATTCATTTTTTGCTTATCACTTATATCTTCGCCGGCTTCTTTAAGTTCGTTTATGTTTTTCTCAAACTTGGTGAAGAAAGATGCTGGATGATCGTTGGTGCCCATTTTTAACGCAAGAAGGCGTTTCTGCAAAGTTAATTTTGTCGCTTCGCCTTTTTGAGTATACACATTTTCAAGCTTCGACAGCATACTTTTGGCGTTTGCTTCATTTATTATAAGGTCGAGCTGTTTGTTTGAAACGCTTGCTACAATGAAGTTTTTGGCTTTGGCTTCCATAATTTTCCAGTCCGCAGCTGTGATTTCTTGAGGTTTTTCTTCTTTGGTGATTACTTGTTCGCACGAATTTATTTCTAGGAGTAGCATTATACGATACTTCCATTTACTGAAGTGTTGTCCATCGAAGGTTGGGATTATGTGATCATTTCTAATCTGAGCCATTTTCTTTGCTATAGAATTATATTGGCGGAAATTTCGGACAAAGATGAAGAACGGAAAATTTTGGTTGGAGGTTAGGAAACCGGTATGCTTCCACAACCTGAGATTTTCATGAGGCACAATTTGATTTGTTAATCGATGAAATACTATGAGTAGAATCACTAGATTCAAGAAAGAAAGGCACTTCCATTTTCTTATTTGAAGAGAATCCGCAAAATTGTTACACGGACACGAGGCAAAGGTAAAATCCACGACGCACGAGGCACGACACGATACGATATCCGATCACGATTCACTTCTTTATTTTTTTAAAACTCAACGCTGTGCTACCATGTTGAGATGCTACTTCACGGTTAATTTATTTCCGAATTTAAATAATAAGATTGGCTATTTATTGAACATACTTGAGAATTTATTTTAAATCAGAGATTAGTTACAAGTTGTAACACAACTTATACACAGATACCTTTACCATTGAACAAACTACTTTTATGAAAAGAGACAAAAACAGCTTGTGGCTGTGTTGCCAGACTTTAGCATGCAACCCAGCTGACGGCTCTGTTGCCGAACTTCAACATGTCTCAGTCCGGATCTGTCAATAAGACGATCCTCCATTGTTTTCCCCGTTATCCTTTAAAAGAAAAGTCCTTGTTTCCTTAAAAAAGTGTCTTTGTGTCTCCTTCCCATCCTTGGATTACCTTTTCCTTCCCATCCTCACATAAGTCAAAACACATTACTTTGTTTCATTTGAAACATAGAAAGGCTTGTTTTATTAAAAGCTTGAACGAAATGACTAATATTGACAAGGAATATCATTCAATCACATGGCATTAAATTATTTTCATCATTGCCTTCAAAGAAGTTGGCAGGTTTGCTGGACGGTTATCCTTTATAGCCACGATTCGTCTGTCTGTGTAACTAGGATTCATGACGATCTCTTTCTCGAGTAGATCCTCTCCAGTTGTTTTAACCCTTTCATGCACGCATTTTGAGATTTGAGTTTTTTTAGATTTATTTAGACCGTTCGAAAGAGGACACTTTCTTAAGAACTTTGATGGGTCACACAACTTTTTGAAAAATGTCCATTTAAATTCCATTGAATCACATGTTACATAAAATGGTACACATGTGTACCACTATCCAAGAAAGGGTTAAGAGTTTCAATTATTAGACTGACAACCAGATTGACTCCAGTTTTGTTCTACTCTCCAAATATTCCATTTACCTCAGTTGTTGTACCGACGATTCGCTTATGACGAGTATTCGTTGCCAGAGTAAGAGTTTGAACCATGACTGTGCACATTTGAACCACTTCCTCCTTATCTGTAGTGAGTTGATGATCTTCCATTGAGATGGGGTCAGTTGTGTCCTCTGTGTACAATGTACATTGAAATTTCGGTTGCCGAGATTCAGGGTGTCGGAATTATTTTCAACATTCTTCGTAAGCTTGTGTCTGGTTTCAAAGGCTGTTCTGACTTTTAGTTTCATGTATTCGACATTCCATGACTGTATCAGGTTCGGCGTCTATGATATCGATGATATCAACACATAATTTAGTTTCTCATCTTCAGTTAAGGTACAGCCAGATTATTTGGAGTTCATTCACTGCTTTAGCAAAGGTAATGAAGAAGGCTTTTCATAATCATAGATAATTTCATTAGTAGAGGTTGTTTCTTCGCCATTAGCTTCTTGGCAGTATTCTGAACGTTATAGACTTGCTATCTTTGATTAATTCAAGCTGAGAAGTAGAGATACTGCTGTTACTTAATCAATTGATTTTTAGCCTTACTTGCAGCTCGAGACCAGGCTGTTCCAGTGATACATTTCTTCGGGTGGTAAGATTACTTTACCACAGATTTTCATTTCCATCAGCGTTAATATAGCCTAAATTTCTAATTTGGGTAGTTTGACCCATCAAAGAGCGGAATCCTGATATCATTCTCATCCATTTCAATCTAGCAATAGAACAAAGCACGTTTCACAAAAAATCGTCCGCGTTTAAACCTGATGAAAATGAAAAGTTGAGAAATACGCTCATGTGAAAGAAAACTTATAACCACGACCATGTTAATATTTGAAGGTGAATTGAAAAGTATATACATACTTATCGTTTTCAGACTTATTCGTAGATGTATTTAATAATTCTCAAAGATAAAATAATTCTCAAATACAACTAATAATAACAAGGTATGAAATGGGAGGTAACAGAGAGGTGTATACGTTAAGGAAATTGGACCCGTGTCGGCAGGGTGGCCGGAGGGGGGTGAAGATAGAAAGGAAGAACAAAGATTACATTTTCAAGATCATGTGTTCAGTGATAAACCATTGCGTTGTGGCCAGCTTTTTAACCAGCCTAAGACTACTTACAAAGGAATCTCACCCTCTTAATGACATGCAAGTAGACGGAAGTAAATTATAATTAGTATTGTGTGCTTGTATACTAACCACTGACGCGACCAGGTATGGAGCTACGAAAGATCCGACTTGGGAGAGCATTAAACTCGATCCAACGGCAGTATTTCGATGAGCCGTAGGAAACAGCTCGGTTGTTTGTAAAACTAGAGAGCAGAAAACTGCGCTTCCTGTCGTTCGACCGAAAAGTGAGACTGCGGTCACCCAATTTATTTGGCCTAAAAAACATCAAAATCGGTCGTTACTTGAATTGGTCGCATTCTAGCCCTTCACTACATGAGATTTTTTTTTTCAACCAAAAATGGATTTTTCAATTTACTTGGTGGTCAAATATATGGGGAAAATAGCAAAAAAATAATTGGACAGTTTTTCGGTAAAAATTTCCAGTTTTCAATTTGTTACTCGGTTTTCACACGTGCTATTACACCGTAAAAATGGCGGGTAATGAGAAAAAAACTCAAAATTTTCAACAACAAAAAAAAAAAAAAACAACTTTTTACATGATTAAATTTTTCAAAAAACAAATGCCAAAAACTTAGTAGAAATTATGAAATCGGGGTTGAATTGGGTACGGGAGCACATTCCCCCTCCCCCCGTCGTGATTTCCATTACTAAATGCTTTATAATGAGTGCTGGTAGTCTTTTGGAAAATGTTTGAGCCCGCTTTTATGTTTTCTTATAATATGACACTGATAATACCATTTGAAATATAGTCGTTTTTATCTAAAAACGAGAAAAAGAAGAAACAAGTGAAACCATAATCGTCCAAGGAACTGCAAATATTGGTACCCCTGTTACTATTCATGATTAGGTTCAATATATCTTGATCGGCTCGTTACTTTTAGCGTTTTTTATTGTGTTTTGTTTGTACGCCTTGCGGTATTTTCAACGAAAACGAAGTGAATCGCCATCATCACAAAATGATTGCGAAAAGCAAGGGACGGAGCTCATTGAAGTAAGATCTGCATCGATTAAAAATTTTCCGTCAGCAGACGTGTCAATTATTGTTACGTGTCTTTATAGTGTATACTGTAAATTTTTCGTTTATTTTAATCAACTATGCAGAATTTTTCGTTTGTTTTCTTTTCAAGTAGGTACGTTGATGACAGTGTCAAAAAATTTCGACGATTTTTTGGGGCTTGCAACAACGAATCTATCGAGTACCTAATCACATTTTAATAAAAGTACTTTACATTGAGCTAGAGTCATACGAGAGCGGGATGAGATAAAGAATAACCTAACAGCGAAGGACACAACTCAGCAGGACTGGACGCATCGGTGGACAACATCCAACCGGATGACGGATCTATACATTACCTACAACACTCACCGCCACTTAAAAAAAAAGAAAAAAAAAAGAAAAAAAAAAATGATTCGCCAAATTATTTCTTTACTTTTAAAAAAAAAAAAATACTTGGAAAAAATTAGGCAATTTTTTCTACCAGTGGCAAGTGTATGTTTGTCACCTAAAACGTAAGTACTAAAATAGAGGCTCCGTTCAATTAAAATGAAGGCGCGATACATAGTCTTATTCGTGTAACTTGCAAAACTGAAATACAACGGAGTCTTACTTCGATCGAAAAAGAGGATGGACAATTGACATGCTCCTGAACACATGTACAGTAAAATCGCTGTAGCTTTCCGACCAAAATAGTGTAAGAGAGGAATTGGGATGAAATAGGAGGGAATTTCACAGAGCCCATTCAATGCGATGTAATAGTATTTGTTCACAGCAAAGTTTTCTCCACTTAGAGCTACAAAACAAAGATGAATCAAAAAATTATAAAAACAAAATATAGCCTCTTTCTTGTTGGTAACCATTTCTTAGCTCCGATCCATCGAAGTTTCTATGAAACTTGGGTATCACAGAATACTTTCTTCGCGAGTTATTTGGAATAGAACTCGAAGTACAGGCAGTGGCGGCTTGTGCGATTGGGCAACCATGGCAACAATGGAAGCACTCTTCATCATGCGATGAATTGCTTTACATAGAATCAAACAAAGGAAAAACATTGTTGCCAAATTGTACGAGCCACTACTGAACATAACAAATACAGAGCATTTTGGCTTAAACTAGAGGTCGATATCATTTTTCACATTCGATTATAGAATTTCGAAGGTCGATTTACCAAATTCGATACCTCAATTGTGAAAAACGATATCAACTTCGGGTTTGCGCCTGTTGAGTCGATGGCTCATCGGTAGATCACCTATGATAAAAAAGTAGTCTCATATATGTAATCTTTGCTTAGGCCTAAATATTAACTTCGTTCGCCATGGCTGGCATGACACGTAGCTTTTGATCTCTCGCCTGGAAATAATTGTTTTATATATCTGTAATAATCGTTTTTGAGTTGTTTTAATTATCTTCATTATAATCATCGTCTAATCCAGTAATTATGTGTTTTTTATTTACATCAATTCGATCCACCTATAGTTTCTCTATTTTAACCTAATTCAACATGGCAGCAGCCCCGTGGCTCCGTGCTTGTGCTGAATTATTCATCTCCATCATCACGTTTTTCTAAACGGACAATTTTTTTATTTTGTTGGAGTGTCGTGAATCGTCGTCGCTCGTCGTTGTCGCAATTTATGTTTGTTTCACTGCCTGTTCAAAGTGGATGAAGATAACTTCAGAATTCCTCTCTTCGATGGTACAAATTACTCCAACTGGAAGTTCAGATTAATGGCGCTCTTGGAGAAGACAAATTGTGGAAAGGTTATCACAACACCGGAAAGACCAAATGAAATCAATGAGGCTGACTGGAATAAAGCTTTAAGTAAGGTCAAAAACTATCTCATCATCAATTAATGGCAAAAAGGCAACTCCTACAATTGAAATTGTCTGATTCTGCCGATCCTCCGGAATTCTCCATATCTCTTTTGAAAAATCTATCAATAACCTCAAATCAGCTGGCAAGAAAGTAACGGAAGACGAGAAATTAAATTACCTCCTAATCGCTCTCCCTTCTTCCATGAGTCACATAATCGACATCATGGATGCAGTCCCGGATACTGATAAAAACGTTAAATATATTAAATTAAAAGTGAAAACTGCTTTTGAAACGCGGAACATCATCACAGAGGGAGATAATAACCTTAATTCCCTGATCATCAGCAACAGCAAGTCTAGGGGACGCAGAGGATTTAACAGACCCTACCGAAGACTTAGAACTTTCAATTAGTGATGAACATGCAAATTTTGAAAATCCAATAACATGCTACATTGATGCTTACTGGGCGGGAGACCTGTTGGACAGAAAATCCACCTCAGGATATGTGATTGAATTATTTGACAATCCAATAGTATGGAAATCTCAAAAACAAAAAGGTATTACCAACTCTTCCACCGAAGCTGAATATGTTGCCTTATCAACAGCTGTGACTGAGTTAAAGTTCGTAAAAGCTCTGCTGTCAGAATTTAATCTTGTCTAAATTTCGAATCCAATTCCAATCTATGAAGACAATTCTGGAGCGAAAGCAATTGCAGAAAAGGTAATTTTACTAAAAAATCAAAGCACATAGAGGTTCATAACTATTTTGTCCATGAAAATGTAGCCAACAGAACCGTTCAAATAATTAAAGTCGATTCTTCGGATAACGTTGCAGACATATTCACAAAACCATTGGGTTCTCAAAATTTCTCTAAATGTCGAACTAATCTCAATCTAGCAAAAATATTCTCAGTAATTTGAATTATCTCTTTCATTTTTACTTTCTCACTCTAATGAAATTAGAAAAATTGAGAAAGTATTGCGATGGCGCAGAGATTTTCAAGGTATTTTGTTTCGATAGTTGGCCTTGCACGACTAAGTCAATCATGATTTTTACAAAATAATGGCCTCTCATCATGTCTAATACCATCAGAAAGAACATACTTCAATGATATTCCCATATTTCTTAACCCTTTCTAACTTAGAGACATTTATGCAAAAAAATTCTCTGGCGTACGTCCGTCTGTCAGTCCGTCAGTCCGTCTGTACCTTCCCATAACTTTTGAAATATTGGTCCTTATGCATCCAGATTTTGCACAGCGGTTGCTTTTTAGATTCCCCAGAGGCACTTTTTTTTTGTTTTTTTGAAATTTCAACTTTTAGGTCAGTTATGGGGAAAAAATTATTTCCATCGAAATCAATGGTAAAATGGGTAAAACTGGAATAATTCAAGTTTGGCTCAATCAATTTTGATGAAAGTCAGCAAAAAAAAATCTGCATTCAGCCAACTATAAAATAAACCACACATAGTTACAATATTCAACCCTTGCAACCGTTTAAAAAATCAAAATAAGTGCGCTTGAGCCAAAAACTGGAATTACCGTGAGAAATTAATCTTTAAACTTGGAGTCAATCAATTATGGCTCGATGAATTTTGATAAAACTTTTGTACACTCAATCCACTATCAAAATACTAACATATTTTGCTTTCTTAGTCACCATACACAACCCATAAAACCTTTTCAAGAGGCAATATAGGTGCGATTAAGAAAAAAATATGGGAATATAAGCAAATAAAAACTTATTCCTAATAATTGGGCTAGTTCAGGTTTGGTCCAATGAATTTTGATGAAAACTGGTAAATACAATCTACAATTAGTCTACAAAAGAAAGAATCTCTTACAGTTACAATATACAACCCTTAAGGTGATTCTATGGCAAACTCCCGAAAATTTTAATCCGATAGATGGCGTCACTTGTCGCTGGCTCCGAAAAGAGCCGTTTTTTGACGGTTTTAGGCTGTTTTCTCTGAACACACGAATAAGAGACGAAAAATCGGAATGTCAGCACCTGCTTAATTTTTTGCTTGATTTTTTGAGCCATAAATGGGCCAACTTGGTTCTAAAATAAAGGTGAAAGTATGCAAAGGAAAAAGCCTGTGTAATTTGGAGTTGTATCAGTAAAGATTACAGGTGAAACAGAAACCTGTAATCTTTACTGATACAACTCCAAATTACACGTAATTTTTTCTTTGCATACTTTCGCCTTTATTTTAGAACCAATTTGACCCGTTTATGGCTCAAAAAATCAAGCAAAAAATTAAGCAGGTGCTGACATTCCGATTTTTCGTCTCTTATTCGTCTGTTCAGAGAAATCAGCCGAAAACCGTCAAAAACGGCTATTTTCGGAGCCAGCGACAAGTAACGCCATCTATCGGATTAAAATTTTTGGGAGTTTGCCATAGAATCACCTTAAGAGAGTTTAAAAATCAAAATAGGGTGTTCGACCCAAAAAAAAAGAATTAAAGTGAGGAATTAATGTTAAAACTAGGAGTCAATCATTAATGGGATGAATTTTGATGAAACTTTTTTTTAATGCAACTTAAAGAATAAGAACTTATTGAAATCTGGAATTAATCTAAAACTTGTTAAAAGCAATAATAACATCAGAATAGAATTTAGGGATCTCAATTAGCCTTCAATTGATGAAGTAGGCAACTATTCGCACAGCTTCTCTACAAATTTGCAAACTCTTCGGATTGAAGGCAGAATTATGTCTAGAGATGAAAATATTTGAAATTTGAGGCTAGTTTGGGGGTCTCCCCCAGAATTCTAATGGGGGGTGTGGGAGTCTCCTCCAGCATTTCAAAGGGGGGTCTGAGGGCCGCCCCCATATTTCTAAAGGGAGTCTGAGGGGTCACCCCCAGAATTCTAACAGGGGTCTGGGGGTCTCCCCAGCATATCAAAGGGGGGTTTAGGGGCCGCCCCCATAACTCGAAAGGGGGGTCAGAGGGTTTCCCCCAGCATTTTAAAGGGGGTCTGAGGGTCTCCCCAGCATTTTAAAGGGGGGTCTGGGGGTCTCCCCCAGATAAAATGAAGTGAGAAAGTGTTCGTAGGGTATTCCCTACAGTTTATTTTTCTATGTCTCAGCAAGCATTTGTTTTATCAAAAAAAAACTTGTTTATGTGTCAATTTTTATTTATTTAGGTTTGTAGTCTCTTTCAAAAAGTGCTGTTCAGCACAGCACTTCTAAGCAATGCGAAAGTCCAGGCAATATTCTCCCGAACTTTCGAGGAGGCGAATGATATGTATTTGTGAAATACTGTTTTATTTTTAATCAATTCATCTATGTGATCATCAGGCGAGGAATCCTGAAACCTCAATATTCTTTGCGCTCCAACATTTTTTAGTAGGTAATTTACTTGTATTTTTTAGTAATTTAGTTGTTGAGTTTTTTTTTTATTTTTTCTTCTTCTCAAAATGTTTCTTCAAAGGTTAAAGTGCCGAATGGTCTAAAGAACAGACATTTATTTGATAATAGATTTTCTAAGTAGATTAATAGATTAATATGTAGGATCATTTTAGAAGTCATTCAAGTACCTCTCTTTGATCAAATTATGATAAATTCCTGTCTCAAATTCCATCTCAAGTCATTTTGTCTTGCGAAGAAAACAAAATGAGGATTTGTTTTTTCTGACAGAGAAGCTAACTGTCGAGATCTAAAAATTCTATTTTTCGCAATTTTTTTTTTCATCTGAGGTAGAAATAGTATCGTCAACCTGCTGTTTCTTATTCTTACAAAGTTTTCTCTCGTGCTCTTGGATTTATCATAAGGATTATTTTTTTTATGTTAGATTAAATCATATATAAATAGTTAGCTTTATTTTGCTCATAGTATTTTTTTCCTCTTGTGAATCATACTCCGTTGAACCAAGGAGGCGTGTTGAGTCGGTGGTTCATCGGTAGATCATCGATGATAAAAAAGTAGTCTCATACATGTAATCTTTGCTTAGGCCTAAATATTAACTTCGTTCGCCATGGCCGGCATGACACGTAGCTTTTGATCTCTCGCCCGGAAATAATTGTTTTATATAACTGTGATAATCGTTTTTAAGTTGTTTTAATTATCTTCATTACAATCATTGTCTAACCCAGTAATTATGTGTTCTTTATTTAGATCAATGCGATCCACCTATAGTTCTTCTATTTTAACCTAATTTAACAGCACCAAAATGCTATGTATTTGCGATGTTCTTTCAATCGATTGATGACTCTATAAGGGTCGTTTTAAGGAAATTCACAGATAGCCCCCTAGGTGGTAAAAACTTAGAAAATGTTTGAGGCTCTTACACCAAAATGTGACTAGATTTGTATTAACATTTATTTTTCTTTTAATCGTTTTGGTCATAGGAATTATGATGATGTGATCCAACTTACCGACTAAATAATAGGCGAGCGCACTGACAAACCATGCGAAATAACAAATTAGAGTCCTAGCACGTATCTCAGAGTCAGAAAATAATGACGTAAACTTTTTCACTAACTCCAAAATATGGCCATGCCAAGGAAGGAGCTCAACAGTTTCTTCCTATAAAATATTCCAGAGATTACATAAATGTACAACTATTGACACATGTACAGGGTGTCCGAAAAACGAGTTCACACTTTTGCTGTGCCCTGGTTGATTGTAAAAATCTGACAAATTCCAGAATAATCTATTTTACCTCAGCAACTTCAGAGAGAATGTCGGGGGGCTCCCACCTACCTCAGGGAGGGGCGTAGGCCCCAAAATGTACCCCGTGTTGCCGGTGTATCGCATATTTCAAATGGCAGGGGGTATTTATTAAATCATCATTCAGAAGGGCTTAGAACACTAAGCATTTTTGTATTTTTAGATTTTCGGTTGCCCCCTAAAGACAAAATGGCGGCCAAATAGCTACTCCATACTTTAGAGACCCACAACTTCGGTTCTAATTAATATTTTTTCAAAAACTAAAAAGTTTCTGAATCCTCAGAACGTCTCACACACCAACGGTGTGCCACACTTAATCGTTCGGAGAGAAAAATTGGGCGCGGAGCCCTTCCAAAATTTTTTGAGTTTGGGGGGGGGCTCTAGCTCAAAAAATTCAAATGTAAAGGGGGGTCAAATTGTACATCAATCGAAAGGTCTTAAAAAAGGAAGAATTTGGCGCGAACCCAAAGTCGCTTCGATGCGTGTATCCAAAATTGCGGCCATTTAACAATTTTGGAGTGGGGGACGTCCCCCCAAATAAAATCCCTTCATTGACTGATAAACTAATCGAAAGGTTTTGGAAAGAGAAAGAGAATGGCGCAAACTGGACGTCAATATGATGCTTGTATCCAAAATGGCGGCCGGTTAAAGTTTTTTAAGGCATCAGACCGTGCAGAGTTATGGCCAAAAAACTTTGACCGGCCGTCATTTCGGGTACAAGCATCGTATTGACGTCCGGTTTGCGCCTTTCTCTTTCCCTTTCTACAAACTTTCGATTAATGCATCATTTAATGGAGGGATTTTATTTGGGGGGACGATTCCTTACTCCCAAATTGTTAAATGGCCGCAATTTTGAATAGACGCATCGTAGCGACTTTGGGTTCGCACCAAATCCTGCCTTTTTACTTTCTCACTCCCCCCTAAGGAGAGAAAGTATTGTCATCATGAAAAATGTTGAAGTTGGGGTTTTTCCATTTCTTGGCATTTCAGGTCCCCCTGAACTCAAAAATCATATTCCCAAAAAATGTCTGTTCGTCAGTCCGTCCGTCCGTCCGTCTGTGGTACATCATAACTTCTAACCTATGGGTCCATTAGCATCCAAATTTGGCAAGAGGGGTTCTTTCTGATGGTGCTAGAGGCATTTTTTTTTGTTTTTCCTTGAAATTAAATTTGAGGGGTGTCAGGGGGTGTATTACCCCTAAAATAGGGTAAAAATTGAAATTCCGAAAAAATGGCTGTAAGGATTTCCTTGTAACTTGATAAAAATATGCTCCTAAGACAGCCAAATCGAATGGCACTATTCGTTTTTTCGAGAAAACTCAAATAAGGGTAGTTCTGGGAGAGGGGGGTGGGGGAAATGGGGAAAAATACCCGTTTCCGAGACCACCACTGTGAGAATTTTCTTGAAACTTGGAGAAATCATGCTCCTAAGAAGACAAATAGAATGGCAGCATTGATCTGGCCAAGAAAAACCAAATAAGGGTAGTTATGGGAGAGGGGGGTAGGGTAGACAAGTAAAACTTCAATTTTTGAGAGCACCATACTTAGAGGTTTGTATTCAGAGGTGTCGCCTGCAATCTGGCATAGCTGCATTTGGTCCATTTCCACCCATGAAAAGGTCAAACTATCAAGAGTACACGGTGCACTCCGCACCTAATCGATATTTTACATGAATTCAAATGGAGCAAATTCAGCGATGCCAAATTTCAAGTGTTATTACTGATTCATTTAAAAAATCATAAATGTACTCACTGTTCTGATTCCAATAGTAGTGTTTGACAAGTAAAGTTTGTGATATTAGAGCCGTAATTATGCAGCTCCAAATGAGAAAACACAGAAACCCTGGTTAAGAATTGTTGTGTTTTTCTTGCTTGGAACTATTACAATGAAGGGGGGAAAGCCTCCTATAAGGCACACATTTAAATTTCGTAGAAGAGTAAAATTAAATACCACTTTTAAAAAAACTGTCGGACCATCGGTCAATGGTAAGATTTTAATGATTGACCGGTGAAATTAGATTCAAATAAAACGAGGTCACTGATGAGGGAACACTAACACACAAACACACGCACACGTTATCACTCAAAATAAAGTTGCTTTGAGACAGCAAAAATCCATATTGACAATGGAGATTCTGTGGTGCACTTGAACTAACTTATTTTCAGAAGTTGAGTAAATGTACTAAAAGAGAAAATTGGAGTTTTGACAGACACTATGGGAGATAAACTTAAAGATGACCAAACTTCGTGATCATTAGATTTAAACACAAACTAAGTACCTACTTAATGGTTAGGCCCTAACCTATCTGCTTGTTCTCAACCAAATGTAAACACGGACAAGAGGGAAGAATTGGCTGTGAGCATTGACAGGAGAGGGGGCCTTTACTTCCTTTATGGAGGGGGCGACGGGCACTAACCATACTTTATGGCACTGACTGAACTGGGATGAGTGAAATGTATAGCTAGGGGAATCAGGGGTTCTCCCTAGTCCCTCTTTCTCGAGAATCGCGGCAAGTCCATGATGCCTGAGGGGCAAGGTATATGGAAGAACAGGTATGGACAGGAGGCGGAGCCTATCTCAGTAGGTGACGGCTACGTCACAGATGTTCTAGACGGTCGCGATAAAATTCGCCTACCGTTCCAAACTATCTCACTCACTCTCCCGTGATCCCCATCTCTCGCTACTGCAGTAGGTGACGGCTACGTCATCGCCAAAGCAAGTATATCGTCATCATTTGGCGGGAAAACTCGAAAGCCCCTTAAACCCCGCCTCCTGTCCATACCTGTTCTTCCATATACCTTGCCTGAGGGGTATCAACTGTCAGAAAGTGTCAGAAATTTCAGGGAAGAAATCTGTTTCCACACCCCTCAAGATAGACTCGCCCAACTCTCGAAGACATGGTCTTATCAGTTGTCTTGTGATTGACGAACACTTACTCAACTGCATCACATGGAACTCACACAACTGCTTCGCCGGCAAAATCGTTTTGTTGAGGGCAGAAATACGCTTCACACGACATCTATTCTATCACGCAAATAACCACTGAACTCAAAAGTTGTGGGTTTGAATCCCGGTCTGATTATTTTCATGGTCACAGATCTCGTCATCCAGAGTGAATTACTTTCTTATTTCATCCCCTTTTTGAATAATTAGGATCGCCACGTTTCCTTTGCAAGTATAGTTTCTTTCCTCTTGTACCGCAGATGCCTTAAAGTAAAGCTAAGTTGATTTTGGAAGTCATCATCTTTCTGGGTTATCTGATCTCAGCAGTATTGTTGAACCGAAATGTGACTATGCTTAATTAATAGTCTTGTACACCCCTATGTTGTACAGTATAGGAAAGATGGAGCGAGAAAGTTGTGTGCGGGTACCCGCAACATATTGCGCCCCCGACCCAATATGACGGCGCGTAGCGCCGTAGCCTGCGCGAAGCGCTAGGGGGATTCGCGCCGATTTTTTTTTAAGACCTTTCGATTTGTTAAGTTGGCGACATGTCTGGCAACACTGCTTTTCCTTTCTAACCTTCATTCTGTTCTTAGGCTCGGCCGGGGCCCGGCTGATCTACTCCAATGTGGGACTCTTGATCGTTCTATTTCTTATTTAAATCAAATTAAAAATTGGTTTTACTTGGCGTTCTAATCTTTCTTTCCATTTCGAACATACTCAAAAATATTTTTAGTCATTGACACAATTTATTAAACTTTAAAATTGCCTCTGTGAATAACTATGCTCATGTAGGTATTGTATAAATTAAGAACATTATATTTTCCCACTATTTTTTTGATAAGTATCTTGCGATCTGGATAGTCCCAATTTTCATAAACAATTAAAAGAAGTACAGGAGGTAACCGTAAATTGATGAATTAGCGCCTTGAATCACTCTGTGACAGTTTTCTCTCAACTTAACACGATTGATGAACAATTTGACCCCCTTTACATTTGAATTTTTTGAGCTAGAGCCCCCCAAACTCAAAAAATTTTAGGGGGTCTCTGCGCCTGAGTTTCCTCACTCCAAATGATTGAATGCGGCACACCGTTGCGTTGGTGTGTGAGACGTTCTGAGGATTCAGAAACTTGTTAATTTTTGAAAAAATATTAATTAGAACCAAAGTTATGGGCCTCTAAAGTATGGGGTAGTTATTTGGCCGGCATATTGTTTTGAGGGGGGCTACCGAAAATCTGAAAAACGGAATTGCTCAGTTTTCTAAGCCCCTTCTGAATGATGATTTAATAAATACCCCCTGCCATTTAAAATATATTATTTCGGGATTCCGGCAACACGCGGGGTATATTTTGTGTGAACTCATTTCTCGGACACCCTGAATATTTTTCTAAAGTATTAATGAAAGGAGGCCGTGGCCCAAAAAATATCCGGGATGGACGGTCTTTTGTTCTAGCGACCCCAAGTTAAGAATCCTCGCGTCTGATTGGTCGAGTGTTCTCCTTACGTCAAAGTACAAAGGACGGTCCTGACGGTCCGTCTCGAACATTTTTTTAGCCCGAGACATCAAATCGGGTGATCAACGAGCTTTAATAACAGAAGGATCTTATGGAACGAAATTTTGAAGACAGTACGGTACGGTAGCTACGCGATGGAGATCTCTTAAGGACATTTGCCACAAATGCGGGTTATTTTCCTCAGAGACAATTAAGTCGTCCTTTATTTTAACAGATGTTGGATTAGGATGTCATCCAACGGATGTTTGCTTACACCACGCCCAACGACCAGAGATTACGACGAATCACATCTCATAACTGAATTTCGCCTAGATGTCGCTTTTCAATATTGTTAACCGGATGATAGAATAAATAATTATTTAAACGATAGTGAAGTTATTACGCTAGCTTACTTTGTTTTTCTTGGCCTCCAGCTGCTTTGTTGGCGACTCGATCGTCTTATCTATTTTCTTCACAACCGCCCAAGCTTCATCCTCTCTGCCTTCGGCGAGAAGCCATCTGGCTGATTCCGGGACGTACCTATGAGAAATTAAAGTGAAAATACCAGCATCCATATACATTATGTTTCAAAAGTCCTGGTCACTGTTTTAGGACTCGTTAATGAAAGAGTCACGACATGATTCATTAAAACATGTATTCTTGATACTTAATTATACTGGGACAATATGGATAGTGCACTTTATTCTTAGCGCTAACTTTAGATAATGAATCTGCTGGTTCAGCTCGCAGAGCTGTCAGCATGGCTATATACCGGGTTTAACAGATGTACCCCCCCCCCCCCCTAACTTTTGAAAGAGTTGAACCATTGAACCATCACGAGTTGTGATTTGAACCAATCTTCATAATTTTAGGTGAACTTTTTTTGGGGGTCCCCTCAGCCCCCCTAGGAGGCCCCCCAGGAGAGCTAGATAACTCAACAATTTCCAATGGCGACCCCTATCTTGTGATTTGTCGTTTGAAGAGCATAAAATTATAAGACTTTTGGCACAAACCAGACGTCGATATCGTTTTTCGTTTACGACATATCGAAAGTCAAAGTTCGATTTTGACCCATTTTCAAAAAATCAGAGCTCCCATTTGAAAAGTAAAAATTTAAAAAACTAGGGATCTAAAATACTCATAAAAGCAAGTGCTTTTCAGAAAAAAAACACGCTTCTGCCAAAAACTTAGTCAAAATTTGGTTTTAGAGCCCCCAACAGTTGTCAAAAGAATTGCCCCTCACGGGGTCTATCTCAAAAATTCCGAGGCACGACGCCTATCGAGTGATACATAGCTCAAAAGAGCGCATCAAACAGAGCATTTTAGCCCAAACGGCAGGTCGATATCGTTTTTCGTTTTCGATATATCGAATGGCAAAGTTAGATTTTCACCCATTGTCAAATTTCGATACATCGAAATTGAAAAACGATATCGACCTGCCTTTTGCGTTAAAATGCTCTGTTTGATGTGCTCTTTTGAGCTATGTATCACTCGATAGGTGTCGTGCCTCGGAATTTTTGAGATAGACCCCGTGAGGGGCAATTTTTTTGACAACTGCTGGGGGGCTCTAAAACCAAATTTTGACTAAATTTTTGGCAGAACCGTGTTTTTTCTGAAAAGCAATTGCTTTTTTTAGTATTTTAGATCCCTAGTTTTTTAAATTTCGACTTTTCAAATGGGAGTTCTGATTTTTTGAAAATGGGTCAAAATCGAACTTTGACTTCCGATACGTCGAAAACAAAAAATGATATTGACGTCTGGTTTGTGCAGTGATGACACTGGGGTGGGTCATCCTGTCTGGTTTTAGTCATCGGTTCCTTGTTTCCGCAAGAAAGACGCAAAAGATAACATATTCAATTGAAACAACCATGTTTGCGTTGCTAACCGCGCCCCCACCCCCTTCACCTTATAACGAATAGCAAAAAATCGATTAGTAAAAAGTGCAATAATAGGTTGTTTCTGAAAATGAAATAATAGGTTTTACGATCCCGAGATGAAACCTTTGGTGAGTACGAATTTCAAAGCGCCCCCCCCCCCCCCCATGCTGCCACGCTGAGCACCATATAAGTACCTATGATTGTTCAAAGAATCTTGTTTGATGCACATTTTTAGCTAATAGAGACGTTCGTCCGAAGATCAGCCGTAGTGGATCTACCCACCTCCCACTGGCCGCATCCAGGTTCGGACTAGAACTTTCGATTATGTTTTGCATGGTGTCGGGTGCATTGCACAGAGTGCAGTGTTTTTTTTTTCTCTCTCTCTTCCCCCCCCCCCCCCATGTGACTAGAATTATATTTGAGCATGTTTTGCGCAGATCAAATCAAATCGAATTATTGTTCTCGTTCTCTATTTCCCTCTTATTACGGGTTGGGTTTACTCTAACGGCTTTTTGCCAATGTTCTCTAACACCAATGAGTTTGAAGTCGCGGCTTTTTTTTTTTGTTTTGTTTTTTTTTCTGAGCATTTTACGAAGGTAAATTTTGGTATTTCTGATTATCTCTGGAGGCGATTTTTCTTAAAGTATTCAGAAAAAGAAGCGCTGGTATTGTCTGACACCTTTCGATTTTTTCTGTTTAATGCTTGCTTGACCTGAAGAAAGAAAAAAATCTTTGTCACGCACCAACAATCTATGATCAAAAGTATGATGAAAGCCGTCAAGTAAAGTTGCAGGGTCCGCCAGGTTTCGCAAATAGAAGCAATGACAGGTAAAATAATCATTCCGATGGGGTAAGAGATGCAACTTAAAGTCCCCAAAAAGGTTCTTGCATTACCGGTAGTCGTCTCAGTCACTGTAAATGTTTAAAGCTATCATTAATAAGAAACATGAAAAATTAAGATAAAGGTTATACTACTAGCAGCCACTTGGTTTTGATGACTTTGTTCACCAAAATGATTATTGTGTGACTCAGAGGATTCACTGGAGGGCCATTTAATAATACTCTTTCCACGAGAGTTACAAAGATAACAACTTTTACATTTTAAAAACAATGTTTTGTTTTCATCAATTGCGTCTCCTTAGTTAAAGCTTATGGATGGAACTTCGGACCAAACCACATGCGAACACACCTCGGAAGTAGGCGTAAAAAGCCGGTTTGAGCACAGTCCCGGGTTTTAGCATGGGAATATGAGGACAGCGTTGGATTTGCGTATGTATAAATGGCAAAGTTGGATTTTCATCCGTTGTCAAATTCCGATACATCGAAAATTAAAAACGATATCGACTTGCGGTTCATGCCAAAATGGTCAGTTTACTGTGCCCTTTTGAGCAATGTATCACTAGATAGGGGTCATGCCTCGGGATTCTGAGATAACCCTCCTGAGGGGCAATTTTTTAGGAAACTGTTGGGGGCTCTGAAACCAAATGTCGACTAAATTTATGGCAGATCAATATTTTTTTTCTGAAAAGTACTTGCTTCTTAAAGTATTGAACGCTCCGAGTTTTTCCATTTCCGACCTTTTAAATGAGAGTACTTATTTTTTAAAAATGGGTCAAAATGGAACTTCGAACTTTGATGTATCGAAAATCAAAAACGACATCGACCTTTAGTTTGCACCTAAAGTGTTAGAATTGTATGCCCTTTTAAATGATGTATCACAACATGGGCGTCATTTCAAGTTCGGCTTGGGGAGGGGGCAAACATTTTTTTTTTTTTTTTTTGCTCATCATTATAATTTTTGGCTTGGAGGGGGCAAAAAATCGGATAACCTTTTTTTTTTTTTTTTTTTTTTTTTCTTGCTCATCAATATATTTAGAGCCAAAGAGCCGTCTTTTGGGGGCAATAATCGGATAACCTTTTTTTTTTGCTCATCAATATAATTCGTGCCAGTTTTTGAGCCTGACTTCAAATCCTTGGGGGGGGGGCAATTGCCCCCCCAGCCACCCCTAAATGACGCCCATATGTATCACAAGATAGGGGTTGCCATTTCAAAATGCGCCGTCGTGGACCATACATACCGCCCCTATTTTCGGGACGGTCTTAGACCCCAGTTATGACAGTTTCCGCCGAAACCATCGTCTGGACGTCTGCATTGGTCCGCTAGCGCCATTAAGGTGGATCCTCAGCGTTTAGTTCCATATTCTGCCACCAGAAAAAAATTCGTTCTTTAAATGGAAAAAAATAATGGTAAACGCAAAATAATAAAAAAAAGGGCTTCGATGGAGTCTCGGAAGCAATTTAAGGAACATTTAAGCACAAACCGTATGCTAAAATGTTACGAAATAAGCGAGAAACTATTGAATTTCATAAACCCCCTAATGGCGTCCAATATAGAATTGGACGCCATTAGGGGGTTTACGAAATTCAATAGTTTCTAGCTTATTTCGTGACATTTTAGCATACGGTTTGTGCTAAAATGTTCCTTAGATTGCTTCCGAGACTCCATCGAAGCCCTTTTTTTCATTTTTTCGCGTTTACCATTATTTTTTTCCATTTAAAGATCGTATCTTTCTGTGGTGGCTGAATATGGAGCTAAACACTGAGGATCCACCTTAACCCCTGTCCTTATTTTCGTCGACGGCCATTTCCGCCCGCAAGTCGGCAGAATTCAACCCCGCGGCTTACCTCCGGTCGGAAGGGCATGCGTTGGCAACTAAGTTCCCGCGCCTTATGTGCCTCAACGAGGTGGGGACCCCTTTCACTACCGCCGTGCCCCACAGGATGATCGTGCCAGGACTCGGTACCCACCGCGTCCAGCAAACGGGGCCAGCGCGTCCATGATCGCCTTGCTCTTTCACCAACCTGCGGGTGGGTTCGAGTCGAACTCGCTTTCGGGTGGAGCCGGCATTGTTCTGGGTTAACCGCTGGTTGGCGGCCTCCCCTGTCGGTCTTTTTCGGGGTTGCCTTACCAAGTCCGAGCGGGTAGTATGAAGCGCGGTCTGGGACTAAACTGAACTGCCCGTGAAATATAAGGAAGGCGCGTGAAATAGAAGGAAGGCGCGTGAAATAGAAGGAAGGCTCGTGAAATATAAGGAAGGCAGCGCTGTTTGGGACTAAACTGGAACTACGCGTGAAATATAGGGAAGTCGTGTGAAATATGAGGAAGGCGTGAAAAATAAATGAACTCGATTTTTGTAAAATATAGAAACGATGCGTGGTTCCCAAATTGTTTTTCCCCCGTTCCATCCATTGGTTCCACGCAGTTCCACCTGCTCCGGCTCCACACTTTAATCTTTTATTCTTATTTAGGTTTTTTTAGGTTATGGTATTTTTAATTCTTTGTGGTTGTCGCCTTTCAAGTAATTTTGAATTTGCCTTCTCCAACTAATTGTTTTGAAAGAAATAAATTTATACTTACGATCCGCGCCGCCGAGTGTAAATTTTCATATCTTTGTGTAGAACGTGCACAACAAACAGCTCCGTGGTAGCGATTCAAAATAAACATGAATGATCTCTTGTATGGCTATGGTTAGCCGTTTATACCGTCGTTTGGGTAATTTTTTTTTTTTTTTTTTTTTTTTTTTTTTTTTTTTTTTTTTTTTTTTAGTAAGAAGTTTTTTTTTTTTTCACTCGTCTTAATTTTATCGATAAAAAGTCATGTTTTACTATGGCATGACTTTTCATCGATAAAATAAAGACGAGTGAAAAAAAAACTTCTTACTAAAAAAAAAAAAAAAAAATTTACCCAAACGACGGTATAAACGGCTAACCATAGCCATACAAGAGATCATTCATGTTTATTTTGAATCGCTACCACGGAGCTGTTTGTTGTACACGTTCTACACAAAGATATGAAAATTTACACTCGGCGGCGCGGATCGTAAGTATAAATTTATTTCTTTCAAAACAATTAGTTGGAGAAGGCAAATTCAAAAATTTCTTGAAAGGCGACAACCATAAAGAATTAAAAATACCATAACCTAAAAAAACCTAAATAAGAATAAAAGATTAAAGTGAGGAGCCGGAGCAGGTGGAACTGCGTGGAACCAATGGATGGAACGGGGGAAAAAACAATTTGGCAACCACGCATCGTTTCTATATTTTACAAAAATCGAGTTCATTTATTTGTCACGCCTTCCTCATATTTCACACGACTTCCCTATATTTCACGCGTAGTTCCGGTTTAGTCCCAAACAGCGCTGCCTTCCTTATATTTCACGAGCCTTCCTTCTATTTCACGCGCCTTCCTTCCATTTCACGCGCCTTCCTTATATTTCACGGGCAGTTCAGTTTAGTCCCAGACCGCGCTTCATAGGGTAGATCGTGTCTGAGATTGAACTATCCTCCGTCCGGGGCGCTTCTCTCTCGTTCCCAGTGAGTTAGTCGCCTCCAGTATCAAGAAAATAAATGGCATTAAAATTATGAAGAATGATCCTAACCGTAACTTTTTATCTCAACTCGTTCAAAAGTTAGACACGGGGGGGGGGGATACATCTGTTACACCCTGTTTACATATGGTAGAGTGAGCGGGGCCTCATGTTAGCCTAAGTGAGAATTTTTTTGGGAACTTCTATGCAGGGAAGATAGAGGATATACAGGGTGTTTTTTTATCTCCCCCCCCCTGGTTTTTTTTTTTTGCTAATTGAGATAAAATGTTGCGGTTTGGACTATTCTTCATCATTTTGGCAATATTTTCTTTTTTTGGGGTCGAAACCCCTCCAGCCCCCCTAGGGGGGCCCCCAGAAAGGCTATCTCAAAAATTTCAAATGGCAACCCCTATCTTGTGATACATCGTTCGAAAGGGCATACAATTTTAAGACTTTTGGCGCAAACCGAAAGTTGATATTGTTTTTCGTTTTCGATATATCGAATTTCAAAGTTCGATTTGAACCCATTTTCAAAAAATCGTTACTCAACTTTGAAAAGTCGGAATTAAAAAAACTATGGGTCCAAAATACTCTAAAAAGCAAGTACTTTTCAGATAACGAAATGGTTTTGACATAAAATTTGATTTTAGAGCCCCAAATTTTTTTTAAAAATTTTGCCCCTAAAACGGGCTATCTTGAAAATTCCCTTCCACGACCCTTATTGAATGATCCGTCGATCAAAAAAACATAAAAAACTGAACATTTTGGCGCAATCCGGAAATCGATATCGTTTTTCGTATTCGAGATATCGAATTTTGAAGATAGGCGAAAATTGAATTTTTAATATTCGATATCTCGAATACGAAAAACGATATCGATATCCGGATTGCGCCAAAATGTTCAGTTTTTTATGCTTTTTTGATCGACGGATCATTCAATAAGGGTCGTGGAAGGGAATTTTCAAGATAGCCCCTTTTAGGGGCAAAATTTTTAAAAAAATTTGGGGCTCTAAAATCAAATTTTATGTCAAAACCATTTCATTATCTGAAAAGTACTTGCTTTTTAGAGTATTTTGGACCTATAGTTTTTTTAATTCCGACTTTCCAAAGTGGAGTAACGATTTTTTGAAAATGGGTCCAAATCGAACTTTGAAATTCGATATATCGAAAACGAAAAACGATATCAACTTCCTTTTTGCGCCAAAAGTCTTAGAATTTTATGCCCTTTCGAACGATGTATCACAAGATAGGGGTTGCCATTTGAAATTTTTGAGATAGTCCCTCTGGGGGCCCCCCTAGGGGGCTGGGGAGGTTTCGACCCAAAAAAAAGAAATTTCAGCCAAAATGATGAAGAATAGTCCAAACCGCAACATTTTATCTCAATTAGCAAGAAAAAAAACCAGAGGGGGGAGATAAAAAAAACACCCTGTATAGAACCCCTATCTAAATCAAACCTGGCTAAAATTTTCTTTCCACCCGAAATTTCAAAAATTGTCGGTAGAGGACCCCCGGGCCCCCCCCCCCCCAAAGTCTGAAAGCTATTCAATACGCCCCAGAGCTCCCGGTAAATGAGTGAGTGAAAATTGGGAGCATCAATTTACCCCCCCCCCCCCCCCCCCCCCCCCCACCAGATATAATTTCTGGCTGCATACTACTGAGTAAATGCATCCTTGCCACGATCCGTGAGTAGGTTTTTTCAGGGACAAGCAGTTAAAAAAAAAATAAAAAAATCATAAAAATATCCAAAAAGATTTATAAAAAATAAAAGTATATAATTTTAGTCCATTTCGACAGCTTGTGATATCGGAGCTGAAATGTTCTCCTAATGGATATTAATAGAAACAGAATGGGAGCTTGACGCCGATAGCCTAAATTTCCGCTCAAATTGACGGTCGAAAGCAAGTTTAACATTTGTTCTTCTTTTTTGTAAAAAAAAAAAAAAAAAAAAAAAAAAATGCTCTGACTGCACGTATGAGGGATGAAAGAGGTTGTTTCATCGCTCATAAGGAATGGGCTGTGAATGATTTGCCTTCATTTTTCTGGGCTGATTGCGGGGAGTCTGAAAATGGCCAATTTTTTATATCAGCCCCTAGAGCCCGGGGGGGGGGTCAAAGGTAAAACGGGTTTTCGGCCAAAACTTTTGAACGGTTGAAGACAGTAGAATGAACTTTTTTTTCTAAACGAAATATCATTTAAAGACCTATCTTTTGATGTGCATGATGTTTCAAAAATATTTAATTTCAGTAGAGTTAAAAATAGAAGAGAGCTGCAAATAAGAGAGGCTCAGGACGTCCACTCATTAGTACATTTAGCGAATATTTTGTACTATCAACGGTTGTTGAGTTTCAGTTTTGCAACAACTGCAAATCATACTTGAACAGTTATCAGTTAAAAACGTCGACTTACAAATAGTGAAGGCTGATTCATAGGCCCCAGATCCTGCGACACCGATTGCAAAACGAGTCATCAGAAAAAGCGGAAAAGAATAAGTCAGTGACGAGGCAGGTATTGATAATATGTACAAACAGCTGGCCCAGAAGAAGCTGCTTCTCCGACCATATCTTTAGAGAGAAAAAATAATGGACACAATTTTAGTTACAACTGCAGATCAATGATAGGTAGAAACGTGGTTAGCAGAGATTTCGTCCAATGTAAAAAAGTCCATTTTTTTTTTGGTCCAAATTTCTATTTTGTCCAATGTAAGAATAGGTACGTCCAAAAATGATTTGTCAAAATTTAAAAATGTCCGCAGTTTACATTTGTCCAACAGGAAAATTTGTCAAAAACATTACGTCCAAAAATGAGAAGATGCGCGATCTACGCTCTACGCATGTGGGCGACACGCTCTACGCATTCAAAGAGCTTGTTGCTTATTGTAAGAGTGATGGTGATAAAGATAAAGGCGGTGCCTTAGCATTGCTTTACCACGCTGCGACAAAATAACTTCAGTGACGGTCATTTTTGATGCTAGACTCTCGAATTCTTAGGGAAAAAAATCACTTTTTTTTATATTCATAGGATTTTGTGAAAGGGTACTTTGGACGCATGTAGTACGTGGACGAGCGAAAGGAAACCGAAAAAAGTAAATAAACGGAATACAATATTCAGAGTTACATAAAAAAAAAACAAAAAAAACCAAGCAGCCAGCAGATTTTGTATCGCAGTCTAGCGATACAAAGATAACATGCAGTCAATCAGTGTAAGCTGCTTTGACTGCGTTGTTATTCTTGTAATACCGCTTTTCATTAAGTTTCAGCATATAGGGTGTCAATTAAAAAAGGAGCTAGGCCAAATATCTCGAGAACGGCTCCGGATTTTGAAAAACACTGAAACACGTGTTCAAATGCTTGAGGGGGACATCTTTATAGGGGGTTTCCGATTTCGGGGCCATCTCCAGGGGGCCCGCAGGGCGGATACCACGTCCCTAAATTCAATACTTCAAACAGGGACCCCCATATTTTATTTATTAATCGAAAAGAGGGTGAAATTATCAGACTTTTGGTGCGAATCGAAGTTCAATATCGGTTTTCGTTTTTGATACATCGAAGGTCAAAGTTCGATTTGGACTAATTTTCAAAAAATCATTAGGGGAAGTGTGGGTGGGTTGGGACACCGGGAGGGTTGGGACATTGCGTTTTTCTCAGTTTAGGTTGGCACTACCAACTTCATCCTGGGATGCAAAACTCTACTAGTGAGGCCACACTGCCAAACGGAGTTTGGAGGCAATATCACCTATCTTCTTCCCGCTAGGTCATTTTTGTTGTTTTGACCTATACTCATTTTTTTTCTGGCATTTTCTAATTCTTTAAACTTTTTGCTTTGTATTTGTTATATCCTCGACATGTATATATAAATGTTAAGTTGGTAGTACGTAGTACTATATGAGTTGGTTGGCACACTTGCCTGTCAAGCTCTCTTTTTTTTCTCTGACGCGAACAGCTGTTATATAATAATAAAATGAAGTCTCGAACGGTACGTCCGACTCTCTCTCTTTTCTTTACTCAAATCATTTAATCAATCTTCTCGAGTAAAGATTTATCAATGGCGACGAGTTAAAAGAACCCATTGTCTCGGCAATCCTCCGATTTTCGCGAAGTGCGGCAGTATTCGCTAATCGAATCTCGTGATTCTCGTGTGTTCGAATACGCTCGGCATCCGCGTTAACCCCACGGTTCTCACGCTGCACGCTCAAGTTTTTCCGAAATTCACTTTTCGAATAGTGATCTCGCGAAAATATCGTCATGCCTGAAACAGATCCTGCCGCAACTCTGAGTCAAACCAGTGGAACTTCTTCTGTGATACCGTCCAACGCCTCAATCGAGGACAAACTTAATGCTTTAACCAATGTGGTCTCTCAACTTGTTCAACTTCAAATTCAGTCCCAGCAGGTAACACCTCAAACCAGGTTTTCTTTCAGTGCATATCAAGAAAATGTCGAAACTGTTGAGGAATATTTCAACCGTTTTAAACTGCAACTCGAACTTTGCAAGCTGCCTGATAGCACATGGGCTTCGCACCTCCGAGTGCATATGGGAGGTCAACTCAACACTGTTCTCACCAACATTTCCTACCCTACTCCAGTGGAATCTCTTTCATTCGAACAAATCACTTCCACTCTACAGAGTTATTACTCTAAAACCAGAAATAAATTCAGCGAAATTATCAATTTTAGAAAACTATTGCAAAAACCAGATGAATCAGTTGTCGAATTTGCAACTCGTCTCAAAGCCGCTGCTCGCTTTTGTCAATTTGAAAATTTCCTAGATTTCTCTCTTACAGTACAATTTATGCATGGAATCAGCCGTGACGATATTCGTAATGAAATTGTCTGCAAGCAGCCAGCAACCTTTGAATGTGCTCTCAAAATTGCAACAGACTTAGAAGCCTCTAGGGAAGCGTCCAACCAGTTGAAGCCTAAATCTGAAGCAGCCGCTACAGTTGCTGTAAATAAATTTTCAGATAGCCGTCCAAGGATCAAAAAATCCAATTTACACAACTCTCGTGCCCGCAGTCTAAGTCGCTCCTCCTCAGGTAACAAATTTAAACGCAAATCCTCTTTCAGTTCTAATTCTGACAAACTCTCAAATCCTGCCAGCTCTAAAGATTCATGCTTATCTTGCGGTGGTACCCACAATCGTAGAACATGCAAGTACAGAAATTATCAGTGTGGCCATTGCAAACGTCGAGGGCATCTTGCCCAAATATGCATGACTAAAAATAGCACAATCAAGTCCTATGCCAGTATGGAAGAAAATGGTTCCTCTCCTTATGCTGAAGAGATAAGTTCAGAATCTCTTCAACCTGACTCTGAAACTCTCCCTTTTTCAGTCAACAAAATTGCTACGGTGATCAACCATCATGACACAAATCAACCACCTCCGCCTTGTTATTTAAGTGTCCTCATTAATGACACACCGCTAAAAATGGAATTAGATACTGGTGGCGCCTGTTCCATTATTAACATATCCTTGTTCGAGGAAACTTTCCCAAATGTTGGGCTTCAGCGTACTAATCGTTGCTTTTACAGCTTCACCAAGGGAAAGGTCCAGTGTTTAGGTTATGCTCCAGTAAAAGTTTCTTTCCGCAAACGGAAAAAAGTATTAAATCTTTTTGTGGTTGACCGTCATGTCGATAGTGTTTTTGGAAGAGAGTGGATCATTCATTTTAAAGATCTCCTTTCTCTTGATGAGTTATTTCCTTCTCCAATGAACCAAGTAAAAAGTTCACATGGTAATCTGCCTCCAGAAATAAGCTCTAGTGCTGCCGACCGTCTTAAAAATCTTTTGAAAAGGTATGAACCAATTTTCAATGATACAGCAGGTACCCTCGAAGGTCCGCCTTCTCAATTGCATCTAAAAGCAGATGCTAGGCCGATTTTTGCAAGAGCCCGAGAAATACCGCTTGCGCTACGAGACCGGTTCGCCAGTGAAATTGACTCTAAATTAAAGTCAAAACTTTACACTAAAGTCACTCACTCTCAATGGGCTTCCCCAACGCATCTTGTCGTAAAAAATGACAAACTTCGCATAACAGGGGACTATAAGTACACACTAAACCCTCAATTAGTTATCGAAGAATATCCAATCCCAAAGATTGAAGATCTGTTCAATAAATTAAAAGACTCTAAATTCTTTTGTAAGTTGGACATTTCAGATGCATTCATGAGTCTCCCGTGCGATGAAGCAACTTGTGAACTTATGACGTTGAACATGCCCACTCACGGCCTCATCCGTCCTCTTCGTGCCCAATATGGTGTAGCTAGTATCCCTGCAATATGGCAGCGACGTCTCGAAGAACTTCTCCAAGACATAAATGGTCAGTTAAATTTCTTCGATGATATATTACTCTTTGCAGATTCTGTCGAGAAACTTTTTCTTATTCTGGAACAAGTCTTGGATCGTCTCCTCAAAGCTGGATTAAAACTGAAACGCTCTAAGTGTGCATTCCTATTAACAAGTGTAGAATTCCTTGGTCACCGCATTGATGGTTCTGGTCTCCATAAATTAGACAAGCACATCAGTGCAATACTAAACGCTCCACAACCCATGAACTCAGATGAGCTTCAATCTTTCCTCGGTAAAGTAGTTTACTATCACTCATTTATCCCACACCTTTCTACAATCACCTTTCCACTCAGGGAGATGCTGAAAATCAAAGGCAAACTCCAGTGGACAAAAGAAGGTCTCAATGCTTACCAAAAGCTAAAAGAATTGCTAGTATCAGACCAAGTTCTGATTCCATATCACCCAAATCTGCCCATAGTTCTTGCAACCGATGCCAGCCCAGTTGGGCTTGGCGCTGTTTTATCTCATGTGATGCCAGATGGTAGTGAAAGGCCTATTGGGTATGCTAGTAAAGCCCTAAATCAAACAGAGAAAGCGTATCCACAAATAGATCGAGAAGCCCTTGCGGTTGTGTGGGGTATAAAACGGTTCTTTCAGTATCTTTATGGCCGAAAGTTTACTATTTACGTAGACAACAAACCCTTGTCGCATATCTTTGCGCCCAATGCATTGTTGCCTAAATTTACGCCATCTCGTTGCGCCAATTATGCGTCATTCCTATCTAATTTTGTCTATGATATTAAGCACAAACGTTCAGAGGATCATCAGAATTCTGACTATTTGTCCCGCCTGCCAAGCATGGGCAATCAGCATAGTGCCAGCAGCTCAGTTAACGGGTCAATGTTCAAGCAGCAACAAATTTCGGACGATTTCGACTCATTTGTTCAGCAGCAAACTCTTCAACTACCCGTCACTGCCAAAGAGATCGCCTCTGAAACAATAACCGATTCCAAATTAGCACCACTGCTACAAGCCCTGCAAGAAGGTAAGAAACTAACTGAACTAGGTTATAAGGGCAGAGAATCTGACTACTCAATTTCAAACGGTTGCCTGATGCTTGTTCATCGGGTCGTCATTCCAGAAAAACTCAAGAAGAGGCTTCTCTTTGAATTGCATCTTGGCCACATCGGAATAACTAAGATGAAAGGCATCGCCAGGTCGCTTATCTATTGGCCAAAAATTGATCAGGACATAGAAAGTGTCGCGAAAAACTGTCTAACTTGTCTAGAGCATGCCAAAATGCCGCCCAAGGAAAATACTCACCTTTGGGAATATCCGAATGAACCATGGTTCCGTATTCACTTGGACTACGCAGGTCCTATTTTAGGGAAATATTTACTTGTCATAGTTGACGCCTTCTCAAAATGGTCAAGAGCAATCGTGACATCCTCAATGACATCAGAAACAACATGTGAACATCTTCATCATCTATTCTCTCTTTACGGAGTTCCGGATACTGTAGTTTCTGACAATGGGAAGCAATTCACGTCAGATGAGTTCATAGATTTCCTTAGAACGCAGGGGGTAAGGTACCACAAACGTACTGCACCCTACCACCCCGCAACCAACGGTCAAGCGGAACGTTTTGTGCAAACAATTAAAAACGCCATCAAAACTATGAACCCTACTCAGAAGTCACTCCAAAAGTGTATCGATGCTTTTTTGCAGAGATACCACAGGGCTCCGCACCCATCCACAGGACAACCTCCATCTTTCCTATTCTTCGGTCGTATAATCAAAACTAGAATAGACCAAGTCTCACCAATTGTTACAGTTACCGACAGTACTTCAGAAGTACGAAGCCAACACCATGGTCCCAAGCTCCGCACCTTTGAAGTGGGCAGCCGTGTCATGTTCCGCAACTACAGTGGTCGATGTCGCTGGCTCCCAGGCACTGTCATGGCCAAATGGGGAAAACTGCACTATTCTATTGATCACAACGGTGTATGTCACAAAAGACATATTGATCAGTTACTGTCTCATCCAAAGCAAGTTCGTTTTGCTGATGAGGAGGAAGGAAGTGAAGAAGATCGTAACCTCAGCAATACTGAAAACTACAATTTAAGGCACTACGCGCCTGCTCGGACTCATCCCGAAATGCAATCGACAAATCGTCCTGTATCTCAGCCTGATTCTCAACGAGCTTCGCCTCCGTCTATTGTATCTTCTCCTTCACATTCCAGACTTTTGCCTTTGTCTCCACAAATTGCTTCGTCAAGCAAAACTCTTCCGCAGACTGTCTCCAATTCTCCGTTAACTCCTGCTCAACAAACTGTTCTCTCTCCACAGACTTCCAATCCTTCATTAACTCCTGCTCAACAAACTGTTCTCTCTCCACAGACTTCCAATTCTTCATTAGCTCCTGTTCGACAAACAGTTTCCCACTTGTCGCAGCCTTCTTCGTCCGAGCTACTTAAACCGAAATCAGCAACTCCTAAGCAGAAAATTCCGCAGTCTCTCTCTAAAGATCAGCAGCTTCCACATGCTTCATCAACAGATGATTCTCCTCAAATATTCTCTACACCAACTGCATCATTCGCTGATATTCCTCTGCATCACCCTGCCGCTGCTCGTTCGAAATCAACGCAAGTTAAACCCAGGTCTTCAACAAACCTCACTCCAACTGCGAGACCTAATGAAGTCAGAAGATCCACAAGAGAACGCAAACCCAGACGCCCATACTCACCAAGCGAGTCCACCCCTTGTAAAAAAGACCCAGAAGTTGAAATTACTTTTTTCTAGTCAATTTTTTTTTTTATGTACTTATCATTTGTTAATTATTTTAAATGTGCTGGGAGAATTGTTATATCCTCGACATGTATATATAAATGTTAAGTTGGTAGTACGTAGTACTATATGAGTTGGTTGGCACACTTGCCTGTCAAGCTCTCTTTTTTGTCTCTGACGCGAACAGCTGTTATATAATAATAAAATGAAGTCTCGAACGGTACGTCCGACTCTCTCTCTTTTCTTTACTCAAATCATTTAATCAATCTTCTCGAGTAAAGATTTATCAGTATTTATTTAACTTCTCACAATTGGGGGGCCGAAAACAGTATATATTTAGGTGAAACTTCCCGCAGTTGCAATCTTCATAACCTAACCTCACTTTTTGGTATTGTTGTTTGTTCACATTTTGTCGTTCTGGGAGGGTTGGGACACATTTCCAAAGTGCTTCTCAAACACAAAAACTGAAAAACTTTGAAAACTGTGGAAACTTTTCAGTACCATCATATTTAAGGTTCTAAATTCATTAGATTAGTAATTTTAACTATTCTTTTAATTCTTCTAATTTTTTTTAACTTTAAAACTGATTTTTTAATTCATAATTTTTTCTGTAGCTGCTAGCGCTATATTTCTAACCGCGGAGGCAGTTTTTATCAATTATTTAATTTTTTTCTACCATTTTTTGTATTCTTTGAAACCTTTTTACGTTCTGGAAGAGTTTTTTTTTAATTAAAGTTGTTTAAAACATTAAAACATTGATAAAATCATTCCATGTCCCAACCCTCTCTGAGCCCTGTCCCAACCCATACAGGGTAGTTAGGGATGGGGCACTTTTTGAATTTTTAAAAAAATTGCTCTAAAAAATTTAGTTTTTAATATTTTTTCTCCAAATCAAGGCAAAAAATTTTTATTGTCAGTCTGAATAATCTCCAATAGCAACTTTTGAAGAAAAAAAATTAAGGGACCCATAGACAGGTTTGAAAAAAAGTGTCCCATCCCACCCACACTTCCCCTACTCCTCTTTGAAGAGTCGGAATTTAAAAATCAAGGACACATAATACTCTAATAAGTAAGCCCTTTTCAGAAAAAAATGTAATTATGACAAACATTTAGTCAAATTTTGGTTTTGAAGCTCCCAAAACTTTTAGACGTTTTTGGCCCCCAAGGAGGGCCATCTGAAAAATTCCGAGGTACAACCCCTATTGATTGATACATAAATAGAAAAGGCGTAACAAACTGAGCATTTCGGTGCAAACCGGAGTTCGATATCGTTTTTCACAATCGAGATATCGCAATCTGTAAATTGACATTCGATATCTCAAATGTAAAAACGATATCCACCCCCGGTTTGCGCCGAAATGCTCAGTTTGTTACGTCTTTTCGATTGATGTATCACTCAATAGGGGTCGTAATTCGGAATTTTTCAGATGGCCCTCCTTGGGGCCCAAAAACGTCTAAAAGTTTTTTGAGCTTCAAAACCAAAATTTGAATAAATGTTTGTTATAATTGAATTTTTTTCTGAAAAGGGCTTGCTTTTCAGAGTATTTTTGTGTCCTTGAGTTGTGAATTCCGACTCTCCAAAGAGGAGTAAAGTAATGCTTCTTGAAAATGGGCCCAAATCGAACTTGGACCTTCGATATAATCGAAAACGAAAAACGATGTCGACGTTTAACTTGTACCAAAAGTCTTAAAATTTTACCCTATTTTTGATTATTAAATAAAAAAAATTGGGGCCCCATTGAAGTATTGGATTTAGGGAGGTGGTAGCCTCCTTGGGGACCCCCCAGAGAGAGACCCCAAATCGGCGTCCCCCTAAAAAGATGTCCTGCTCAAAATAATTTAACACGTGTTTCAGCGTTTTTCGGAATCCGGAGCCGTTCTCGAGATATTCGGCCTGGCTCCTTTTTTAATTGACACCCTGTATACATGGTGATCCAGAGCACCTGTACCAGGCATTTTTCTTGAGAATGGCTGATTGAAATGTTTTGAAACATGGAAGTCGCATAGGGAATCAACCCTAAATTTTTCATTTATCATATTATCGATAGCTTCCAATACTTAGCCCTTTGGGGCATTTTTGAAAGGGGAGGCTCAATCACATCTATATCTCAAGTTTTTTTTTCAAAAAAGCTCTTTTAAAGTTATGAGAAAAGCTGGTGTCCTTGAAGTTCAGGCAATTTCCTACATTTTTGCTCCCATGGACATTTACCAAAAAACCTCACTTTTTTGAGTTATGGCGGATTTTTGGAAAAAATTTGAATTGGCTTTTGTGGCCACCCTGTTGAGAATTCTTCAAATACATAACAGATTCTGATCAAATGGTTGGAGCCATTTTGATTGATGTGCCACTAGTTTGGTACCTTAAAGTGAAAAAATTAGGTGTATTTCGTTAAATTAAAATTTTGGGCAGTCTATGTCTCAGACCATGGAATCGATCCGATTCTGCCATTGAAGTCCCAAAATTTTTGATTTGAAAAAATACACCTTATTTTTCTCCTCAAGGTAACATGTTGCACATCGATCAGAAGGGTTTCGACAGATTTTTTCAGAATCGGTCAAGATTTGTGAGAAATTCTCAACTGGATAAGCAAAAGGGTTGATTCAAAAATCTTCCAAGTCCCTATAGCTAAAAAAAATCTGGGTGTTTTGGTAAATGTCTATGGGAGCAAAAATGCTGGCAATTGCCTCTGCTATGAGGATATGAACTTTTTTCGTACTTTCAGAAGATGCTTTTTTGCAAAAAACTTGATAAAAGTGTGTGAATTTCTCCTAATATGAACGAGGAGCTGATGAGGGCTTTTGAAAATATCAAAAATGAAAAATTTTGTGTCCATTCCGTAACCGATTTTTTTTATTCAAAACATTTCGATCAGCCGTTCTCGAGAAAAATGCCTGGTGGTATGGTTCCTCTCATCTTGAACTCTAGGCCACTGTCTCTTATTTCGTCATTTGTGAGTGTCTATATTGAAAGTTCTCTTTCATTTGGTTTTTCTCTTAAAACTCTGTGCAGTGTGCTGGTTCCTCTTATCTATAGTTATCATCGCTGCATTACGTTCTGTATAATTTCAATGGGTATGCAGAGTTAGTGAGAGTGGTGGAGTGAGAATTTATTTTCTACATGAAACTTCTGAGAGCAAGTGCTTTTGTTCATTTTCTTTTTTAATTTCTATTAATTGCATGTCACAAATTATTTCACCAAAACTTTCAGCTAAACCTCAAGTGATTGCGGCCAAGATCTAAAATCTTTCCCCCAAACCAACTCCATTTTACGTCACCTGCCCCAAACACTTCTTCGTGAAAACTTGCTCGTAAAAACTTTTCTTTCAAATATCTTCCTATATTTATTTCCCTACACCCGGTGGACGTGTCGTTCTGATTCAACTTGCAAGTCATGTGATATCAGAGCGACCAAGTCTTAAGTTTCCTCGATTAGGTGGCTTCAGAGCTCCTTCAAATAATGTGATACTTCTCCTGATCACATTGTCTATTTTTCGTATAAAGCGCCTTCAATAATTTGATACTTCTCCTGGTAACAGATCTTCCGTATGAAGCTCCTTCAAAATATTTGATACTTCTCCTGTAAACACTTTCGTCTGAATAGCCGCATACAACCAAAAGATATGGTAGCTCTGATTCAACTTGCAAATCATCTGATATAAGAGCGACCAAGCCCTAGTAGCATTAACTCCTATTTTGTTCAAATAAAATGGCAATTTTATTTTGAAATGTTATTGATATTTCAAAGAAATTTTACTTGAATAAATCTCAGATAAATCTTAGTTAGGTTGACATTTTCTTATATTTTATTTGAATAAATGGCAATTTATTTTGAATAAAGTGCAGTTTTAATTAAATAAATTGCAATTTACTCCGTTAAATTGAAATTTTATTTGAATAAAAAAGTAATTTTTTTTCAAACAAACTTGAACTGTACATAGAATTTTGTACTCTTCGTGAGGTGCTTTGCTTCATGAGAGCTGTGACTGTTAGTGTAATTTCCCTGAACGTTTAACGTCACACCTACCTGCGGTTCAAGTTAATCTGCGCGTTGACTGGTTGTTGAGTTCCATCGTTGATTGTACTTTGAACTGACTTTAGCAAATTATAATAATGTATTTGAAATAAAATTTGCAGCAAATCTGATTTCAAAGTTGAACTTCAGTCAGTTTGGACATGAAGAAGCAAATAAAAGGATGACTGACTCGTTCGTGGTTCTGAAATTTGCACGGACCGAACGGAAGACTTTCATTTCATTGAGAAATTAAGAGTATTCTTCAATAAGAGAGCGTTTATAGTTGAATTGAAAGACTAAAGAACCCACTTAGCAGAAATAAGAAACTACTGTCATCATTATGGCAATAATGGTGCAAGAAATCAATCACAACACTGACTTAGAATTACCAGTATTAGGTTTAAGGTTAGGTACTCCGTAGAACTCTGAAGTGACCAAAATACAGTAATTCACAGACACCTTGTTATGAAAAAAAACCAACCTAACTTTCTTTAAAAGTGAAGACAACACCACGTCGTGCGATGCACGAAACGGGGTACCAATTCATTATAATGTTATGTTCTTTTACCAAGGATATAGGTGTGGACAAGAAGGCTGTAAAACGGTGCCATACTAAAATTTTGCTGTGAGGTTGATCGGAGAGCATCCATCTTGCTCCACTCATCTATTTTGCCCAAGTCAATTCGATTCATCCTAGTCAATTGAGCCACTCGAGTGAATGTTAGCATGAGATTCGAGTGAAGTTCAGTCACAACTTCGTAACCACTTATTTATCGACTGCTTCCAAACAAGAGGGGAAAGTTACTTTATCCTACTTAAGAATCTTAGGTGGATATACCGCTAAAGTAGTCGACAATTTTATCGCAACCGATTGGACCCAAGGATTCATGATTTACTCACAAAATTTTAGAAAAGCTGATTTGATTGGTCCAGGTCAAGATTTGTTTCGACTTAGGTTACATCGAGTAGAATTAGACAAATCGAGTTGGCTTTCCCCGATTAGATCTAATGTGTCCAAATTAACACCATCATTTGTACTTGGCTTCTAGGTTTCTCTCTTCAGACTTAGTAAGATTATTGACAAGATTATGACCATTTTCCCTCATGCCCAGAGCCAAAGCCTGGCATCATAAACTGTGCTGTTCAGTGTCGAACACACTTCTTGCACTTTTTCAGTGTAGCTTCAGATAGCTTCATAATGAAGCTTTTTTTCATCCTCGCAAAACTATCCGTTTGCAAGTAAAACATGTCGAATCATCTTCAGCAGTTTCAATGAAAGATGAGTCACTGTAACCATTCCATTAGAGGGGGACCATTTTGAGTATAGGGTTCTGACAAACAATGGTGCCTGTTTCCAAACCGCATCAAAGCGCATTGATAAGCGCTTCATTAGAAACGAGTTGAAACTCTGCGCAAACCAACCACTCTCCCATGCCCTCTGATGCAGTTCAGAAGCGACAGACTGTCTTGTCCGACAGTTGTTCTTAGGTAAATAAATTCCAACCAAACTCGTAGTAAGTAAAATTCACTTCACGAGTGGCTCAATCATTTTGGGCAAAAGAGATGAGTCGAGTGAAATGGGTGCTCTCCGATCAACCTCAGCCCACTATTTCAGTTGACATCATTTATCATTGAATGAATGCATCACACAACTTGGTGTTGGTGTTGCCATTTAAATAGTTCTGCTCTCCATGACTGTCATGCAAGCATAGGTACAATTGGTCTGAAATGTAAAGGTCCACCCTTTGCTTTTTTTCCCCTTTCGGTAACTTTACTCTAGACCACGCTCATCGGTTAACGAAGTTATCTACTTCAGATCACTCAACTTGAGGAGATAAAAATGAGTAAATCTGTCTCAGGAAGAGAGAGTTTGCTGAGAGAGGTCAAATTACAAAATTTTTGAATAAATCACCACAAACATACCACTTTCACTCGTCGAAATGCCAAGAAAGGCAATGAGTTACGGCATTACGAGGCAATAACACGCACTGTAGAATCTGGCAAATTAAATGAAAGCTATGAAGAACTTGAGTGTTTCAATTAGTAGAAACTAAAATTAAGGCTTTGATTGACAGAAAACACGCACAGTTCATAAAGAAATTCAGATTTTAAAGTCTCTGATAGACTTCGAAAACACGCGAATATACATTGCGGAGGGAACTTCGGTTTGTTTTCAGAACACAAATCTCTAACCTTAAAATCTCCGAGGCAAATTACGCATGTTTACCAAAGCCTCCGAACTAGATATAGCTCGTTGGTAGTCACAGACAAAATAATGAAACTACCAAATTTATTCATAACGGAGACAAATCCTTATGAAAAACTTAGGGTCAATACTCAGTCAAAACCTAACTCAAACAATATTCGAACATTTCAAACGGCGCACTATGGATCCAAATCGAGTCCTAAGTGGTCAAAAATACAAAGACATGAGATATCACAAGAATTGTCGATCCATCAAATGATATTCTCCGATAAGTATGGGACAAGCCAGGAATAAAAAACGGAGCCAAATAAACCCCTTAAAATCAACTATAGTATCCATCTAAAATACTAATTTTCCAACTTTGAAAGGATCGAATTTGGACCGCCAAAGATTTGATTTCTGTCCATTGTGCGGCGGACCGAAGAATATCGCGGATTCGATATGGCGCGCGATTCGTTTAGTAACTGCTTAAAGGATAGGGAGACTTTTCGCGTTGCCGCTCCGCAATATATCGAACGAAAGGAATCCACCGAAAAGCAGTACGCGATCATTACGCGCGGAAATCTGACAACGCACGTTTGCGACCAAGCCGAAAATTGTCGATTTTTATGCAGGATGTTTATGGCCAAAATCGATACAAAACCATAACAAAAACATGCAGTACTTACTGCATGTTAAAAAAAAACAAAAAATCAACCGAAAAAAAATATGAAAATTTAACCCTTAATTTTGACATTAGGAGGACGTTTCGACCTTAATTTTTTGTTATTCAAACATTACATTGCTGCATATAGGGAAAAAAGTCGATCGTTGCCGTGGGAACTCGTCATAATTATTAACCTCTGATGAAAATAGGTACCTATCTTTATTTCTTCATCACTGAGCAAGTATGCTCTATCCACAAACATAACATTCAATCTGACAATAGGATAGTTAAATGGTCTCTTTTGATAGAAAAATTGAGATTGTTCATTTCTTCCAATGAGTATAAAAGGGTGTTCCGTTGATTTGTTGATGTCCACGAAAGTTTCAAAATATTGGACGACATTTAAAAATCGTCCATTCCTTCGATTCGAAATGGACGAAATAAAATGTGGGTAACTTGTACGTTGGACAAATTAGCGCTTTGGACGAAATAATAATGGACAATTCAAAATGGACTAATTTACATTGGACGATTTTTTTTTGGACAAAACGTGTATTGGACGAATTAGGATTGGACGGGATCTCTTGGAACCAGATGTGCCGTTTCTCTCGAACCGACATTCTTTTTTTTCTCTCTCTCCTTTTTCCTTTACTCTTCCTGACTCTTTCCTCTGTTTGACCGAAAGGTGATGCACTCATGTTGGTTTCCGTCTTTTTCGTTTCTCTTTTCTAATTCTGTGACTCGTACCTTCCGGTGGGCCCGACGGGCGACCACCCGTCTTCCTCGGGTGCTCTCTTTGCCACCCCTTATTTCCGTAGGGGCTGGTGTTCTTGATTTCTTTGCCAAGGGTCACTCTGTTTCGGACTGCCGTTAGGTGCAGAGCACAAGCCTTGGCGCTCAGTCAAAATTTGTCCTAAGTTCCTTTTCTAGTCATGTCTGTTTTATTTTTTTACTAGTCGAATTTTTGGGAAATTTTATCGTTGATGCTGTTTATTTTCATCTTGGATATTTCCTGCCCCTTTAAGGGTGAGTTCGTTGTTTTCTTATTTTCTTGTTTTCTTCCGTGCTATACAGGGTGTCCCAACTTTTTCCTACATAAATGAAGGAATCTATGTAAAAAGTGATTGCGAACAAAAAATCAAGAGAGAAATTTTTTCAAAAACGGCTTTGTTACCGGTTATGGAGTCTCAAAGTGTCCGTAACGTGATTGTGCGGGAAATTGAAAATGCGCCATTTTGGGTCGGGAGCAAAAAAAAAAAAAGATTTTGAGAGTGCTATAGTATTCTACTCACAAAAGCTACAAAAAACGTCTCTTGCGTTTTTTTCAAAACCGATTCCCCGTGGAGCTACGGGGGATTCAAGGAATTACCGTACGACCGTACGCGACGGAAAATGCCTGACATAAGTATCAAAACCCTTTTGGTTTTTTTTAAAAAAAAAACTGGAATAAGACAGAGGAGATCAAGCTCTACCATTTGCATACCTTGTTTGATCAATTTGGCAAAAAAAAAGGAATTCCGACTTTAAAAAGATAGAGTATGAGAGTGTGATTTGCAGCTTGTTACGTGTAAACTGTGCGCTCACGGCAGTCGCTTCGGTGCCACGGGTCCGTCTCGGAGACGTTTCCTCATGTGCCCGATATTTCACTCCCTTCCTCAGTGCATATCTGCGGTCGCTTGGACAAGGCGCTTGCTCGGCGCTACGGAGACACGGATTCGAATCCCGGCCACATCTCCATATTTTTTCTACTTCTTCTATTCCTCTCGTACCATGCAGCTTTCGAAGCTCATGAAGCATCTCTTTTTAATTCAAGCTAGGTAATTTATCGCTGATTGTTGTTTCGATATTAGATATCGATTCGAAATTCGAGACCACCGGATCAGATTCTTTACGGTGGGGGGGGGGGGGGGGGCACAGACTTGTGGATTATTTTTATTTTTATTATTATTATTTTTTTTTTTCAAGAGGGGGGGGTCCTCAATAGCGATCAATCGTCTAAAAAATCTAACCATCGAGTTCCTTGGTGACCTCAACGGCCTCTCGCACTTACGATTGAGGCAAATTTTGGGAAATAATTTTGGAAAAAAATACATTTTATTCCAATTTTAAAGTATGGGAAACTTTCTTTACTCTTACTAGCTGACAACTTTCATTTAAGTTTGTGAGTTTCATGGCTCTCCCCCCCCCCCCCATTTTCTTTGCTCCTCGAATTTCCCGAATGAGCCGCTATTCCGGGATTGAAGTAGGGAGGGGGCTCACCCCCCTTCCCCTACAGGAATGGACTGTCTACGCCTACGGTTTGGAGAACTAAACAATTAAATGAAAGACAATTGACGCCTAGACTTAAAATGCCAGACGATGGGGTAAGTTATATGATTTATCTGTACCGTATGGTAGCATGAGTTTAGTTTATTGCTTGCTCTTCCTACATTTCCAATGCACCTGATTGGCGTCAGTCTTAGGTGCGAGAGGCCGTTGAGGTCACCAAGGAACTCGATGGTTAGATTTTTTAGACGATTGATCGCTATTGAGGACCCCCCTCTTAAAAAAAAAAAAAATAATAATAATAAAAATAAAAATAATCCACAAGTCTGTCCCTTTCCCCCCCCCCCCCCCCCCCCCCCCCCTCCACGTAAAGAATCTGATCCGGTGGTCTCGAATTTCGAATCGATATCTAATATCGAAACAACAATCAGCGATAAATTACCTAGCTTGAATAAAAAAGAGATGCTTCATGAGCTTCGAAAGCTGCATGGTACGAGAGGAATAGAAGAAAAAAAAAGACGCGAAAGTTCATGTGTTTTTCAGTAGAAATAATAAGGTGCTGTGGGACTCGAAACCGTGTCTCCATAGCGCCTAGCAAGCGCCTTGTCCAAGCGACCGCAGATATGCACTGAGGAAGGGAGTGAAATATCGGGCACATGAGGAAACGTCTCCGAGACGGACCCGTGGCGTGGCACCGAAGCGACTGCAGTGAGCGCACAGTTTACACGTAACAAGCTGCAAATCACACTCTCATACTCTATCTTTTTAAAGTCGGAATTCCTTTTTTTTCCCAAATTGATCAAACAAGGTATGCAAATGGTAGAGCTTGATCTCCTCTGTCTTATTCCAGTTTTTTTTTTTAAAAAAAGACCAAAGGGTTTTGATACTTATTTCAGGCATTTTCCGTCGCGTACGGTCGTACGGTAATTCCTTGAATCCCCCGTAGCTCCACGGGGAATCGGTTTTGAAAAAAACGCAAGGGACGTTTTTTGTAGCTTTTGTGAGTAGAATACAATAGCACTCTCAAAAATCTTTTTTTTTTTTGCTCCCGACCCAAAATGGCGCATTTTCAATTTCCCGTACAATCACGTTACGGACACTTTGAGACTCCATAACTTGGTAAAAAAAACCGTTTTTGAAAAAATTTCTCTCTTGATTTTTTGTTCGCAATCACTTTTTACATAGATTCCTTCATTTATGCAGGAAAAAGTTGGGACACCCTGTACAGGGTGTACCAGACCACCCGGATAGGTACTTTTTCTCGAAAACGGCTGGGCGTAGAGAGCTGAAACAAAAAAGTCAGATACGGAATTGACCCCAAGAATTCAATGAAAATATTTTCAAAGCCCCCCGAGCCCCCCTGGGGGGTTTGGGGGGGTTCGAAACACATTTTCCATTTTCGGCGGAAAAAAGCCTTTAAAAGGTACAAAATAAGTTCAGATATTGAAAGAACAACTCATTGCCGACATTTTTGTTCCAGTAAATGTTTCCAGAAAACCCCAATTTTTGGGGTTATGGGCCCTTTTGGGGGGAAATTTTCATTCGGCCACTGTGACCACACTGTTCAATATTTTTACAAAAACTAAAAACCATTTAAAAGAAGAGATCAAGACCTTTCGATTGATGTGCCACATAATACCTAAAAGTGAAAAATTAAGGCCCCCACGTAGATTCCAAAATTTGGGGGTCTTTGGGCCCCCCACGTAAAAAAGTCAAATAGCAAGGTATGGCTTGTGTTACATCGATCGAAAGCCCTTAAAGAGTAAAATAAGATGGCGCAATCCAAAATCCTCTACAATCATTACTTTCAAAATGGCGGCCATTTGAAAATTATGGGTGTTGAAAGGTAAGTCCTGGGAAAAGAGTCCAAGGTTGAACGATACATGGATTAAAAGGCCTTAAAAAAGCAAACGAATGGCGCAAACCGCAAATCAATCCGCCTCTTCAATCAAAAGTTATGGCCGATTGAAACTTAAAGGGCTCAATAAGGCCTATCTAATCTAAGGCTGCTTAAATTTCAATCGGCCATAACTTTTGATTGAAGAGGCGGATTGATTTGCGGTTTGCGCCATTCGTTTGCTTTTTTAAGGCCTTTTAATCCATGTATCGTTCAACCTTGGACTCTTTTCCCAGGACTTACCTTTCAACACCCATAATTTTCAAATGGCCGCCATTTTGAAAGTAATGATTGTAGAGGATTTTGGATTGCGCCATCTTATTTTACTCTTTAAGGGCTTTCGATCGATGTAACACAAGCCATACCTTGCTATTTGACTTTTTTTACGTGGGGGGCCCAAAGACCCCCCAAAATTTTTGGGAAACTACGTGGGGGCCTTAATTTTTCACTTTTAGGTATTATGTGGCACATCAATCGAAAGGTCTTGATCTCTTCTTTTAAATGGTTTTTAGTTTTTGTAAAAATATTGAACAGTGTGGTCACAGTGGCCGAATGAAAATTTCCCCCCAAAAGGGCCCATAACCCCAAAAATTGGGGTTTTCTGGAAACATTTACTGGAACAAAAATGTCGGCAATGAGTTGTTCTTTCAATATCTGAACTTATTTTGTACCTTTTAAAGGCTTTTTTCCGCCGAAAATGGAAAAATGTGTTTCGAACCCCCCCAAAACCCCCCAGGGGGGCCTCGGGGGGCTTTGAAAATATTTTCATTGAATTCTTTGGGGTCAATTCCGTATCTGACTTTTTTGTTTCAGCTCTCTACGCCCAGCCGTTTTCGAGAAAAAGTACCTATCCGGGTGGTCTGGTACACCCTGTATAATCTGAGTGAGATCAGCGGTTGATTTTGTAGTACACGGGGAGATTTTTGTTTTTGTTTGTCCTTTGTATTGCGTTCTATTTGATTCCTCGCTGTCTACGAGTGAACTTGACGTTAAGTTATCTGTTTCTAAGTCCATTTTCGATTTCATGTGTTTTCTGTAGAGTGTAGGGTTTTCGTTTCTGGTACTATTTTCTGGCTCATCTCTGATCGTGATTGAAGGTCCCGACTTGTAATTTTGATGTCTCTCTGGAGCTTTCTTGGAGATTTGCTTTTATACTTTTAGACTCTCTTGGATTGGAGAAGTACCTGTAACGTTTCATATTTTTACTCCCACGAAATGGACCTGTTTATCTACGTTTTTGGATGCTGTTTTACTTTATCGTCGAAGGCTGTGTTTTTACTATTATTGTATTTAACCTCTTTTGATTTTACTATTTTTACTCTTTTATTCTTATATTTTTGATTGTTTGTACATTGACCGATTGCACTTATTTTTACTGATTTTATTCCCGGAATATTCATTTCTCGTCTTTGCAATCGCGCCCGGTGTTTTTCCTGTTAATTAGTGTTTATGTGTTCCAGCCGTGCAATATTTCATCTGGGATTAATTTCATTTAAATGGGGGATTTTAAGTTCGTTTGTGATTTCTTTGTAATGTAATTTTGGTACGTATTATTTGAATTGTAGTCTCGCGGAGCGCTCCCGATATATTTTTCTCCCGATTTGTTTTACGTGTGATACCGTTTTTTGTGATCTTTTCGTACCGTGGATCCATATATTTTATAGTGATATTCTGTGATTGTTCCTTTACCGATTTTTGACATACGTTATTTATTTCTTTGTTTTGGGTTTTTTTAGTGATTATATTTTGGTCAATTTTTATCTCGGTTGTTTGTGTTTGTTTTGTTTCGTCATCGTCATATTTTCCTTTTTGCATTTCTTTTATCTTTTGTTTTCTTTGTGCCCGCCCTCTCTCTCTTTCATGTTGTGTTGTGTTTTGCACGTTTCCAAATATTTTAACCTCTGTGAGAGAGGGGTGATGGCACACAGAAAAGTGGCAAATGGTACCAAAATATTGGCAAAACGTATTCTCTTTGAAACAATACCACACCAAAGTTAGCCTGAGAAAAATTGTAGAAACCTAAACGTTTCCCTTCTTTTAACCCTTGCATGCCAAAGATATTTTCCATTCTCTCATAATTGAGCGGATGGGGGCGAATTTTCACCCCAACTTAAATCTGTTACTGATGGCTTATCTTTTTTAATATTTTTCAAGTCTATAAAAACCATCACGTCTAGTATTCTCCGAGGAATAAAGTATGCCAAGTTTTTTTTAAATTTTTTTAAATTTCAATAGCGAGGAAATTTCCAAAAAAGAACTGTGTCTCAACGCACCAGGACATCATAAGAAGATAGGCACTATTGACATCAAACGAGGCATATTCCAAGGAGATGCTCTGAGCCCGCTCTGGTTCTGTCGAGCTCTAAGCTCTCTAACACCAATGCTGCACAGCCTGAATCTGGGCTTCAAAATTAGGAGAGATTTTATGATATCACACGTCCTGTGGTACATGGATGACCTGAAATCGTTCGCCAGCAGCAAAAAAGACCTGAAATTGAGCGCTACTTAACACTGTAACCCAATTTAGCAGCGACATTCAAATGAAATTCGGTCTGGACAAGTGTAAAATCAGTAGTACGATCAGAGGAAAATGGGCGGGGCATGAAGGATACGAGCTCGCTGAAAACCAAGGAAGAATCGAAGGTATGCTTGAAGACGAAAAGTACAAATATCTTGGCTACATGCAAGCGCAAGAAATCCACCACAAAATTTCAAAACAACAAGTCACGGACAACTGTACAAAGAGACTACGAGCAATCTTAAAATCAGAGCTTTCTGCAAGAAATACAGCTCTCGCTGTTAACACGTACGCCACTTCGTTGCTCACGTATAGGGAGTCCCGATCGGATCCCGGGGAGGTCGGGACCCGCAGAAACGAGGGTTTTGACAGTTGATTTTGTCAGCACGACTTCTATACTTTCAATTGGCTGTGGGATATCGCCCTGGTAGAAATAATCAGCTTGTTGACAGTTAGCATGAGCTTTGAGACCTGACGTCAACATACATTATGCTGACACGTTGACATTGTTGACGTCATGATGACGTCAACATGACGTCAGGTCTCAAAGCTCATGCTAACTGTCAACATGATGACATTTAGCTGATTATTTTTACCAGAGTGAAACTCGGAATCCGGGACCGTCTGGGTATGCAGTTGATCCCTGTAGCTGAATTTCTGCGTAATTAAACTGGGTCGCGCGATTATACTGTACGATGATTATATTAAAGATAATTAAAATACTTAAAATGATTATCACAGATATAAAACAATAATTAATTCAGGCGAGAGATCTAAGAACAACGAGCCATGCCGGCCATGGGGAACGAGTAGTATAAAGTAGGCCTACGCAAAGATTACATTTTCAGTCTACCGATGAACCATAGACTCAACACGCCTCCTTGGTTCAACGGAGTATTATTCACAAAAAAAAAAATACTATGAGCAAAATAAAACTAACTACATATCTGATTGAATCTAACAAAAAAAAAAAACCTTATGATAAATCCAAGAGCATGAGAGAAAACTTTGTAAGAATAAGAAATAGCAGGTTGACGATACTATTTTTAACTCAGATGAGTAAAACAAAAATTGAAAAAATAGAATTTGTAGATCTCGACAGTTAGCTACTCTGTCGGGACAAACCAATCCTCATTTTGTTTTTTTCACAAGAAAAAATGACTTGAGATGGAATTTGAGACAGGAAATTATCATAATTTGGTCAAAGAGAGGTACTTGAATGACTTCTAAAAATGATCCTACATATCAATCTATTAATCTACTTAGAAAATCTATTAACAAATAAATGTCTGTTCTTTAGACCATTTGGCACTTCCTTTGAAGAAACATTTTGAGAAGAAAAAAAATAAAAACTCAACAACTAAATTACAAAAAAAATACAACTAAATTACTAGAAAAAGTTGGAACACAATGAATATAAAGGTTTCAAGATTCCTCGCCTGATGATCATATGGATGAATTGATTAAAAATAAAACAGTATTTCACATGGAAAAAACAGAGAATAAAAATTCACAAATACATAACATTCGCCTCCTCGAAAGTTCGGGAGAATATTGCCTGGACTTTCGCAATGCTAAGAAGTGCTGTGCAGAAAAGCACTTTTAAAAGAAACTACAAACCTAAATAAATAAAAATAAAGTGACACATAAACAAGTTTTTTTTTTTTTTTTTTTTTTTTTTTTTTTTTTTTTTTTTTTTTTTTTTTTAAAAAAATGCTTGCTGAGACAAACAAAAAAATGAAAGGGCTAATTCAAATTTCTGAGAATATTTATGCTAAATTGAGATTAGTTGGACATTTAGAGAAATTTTGAGAACCCAATGGTTTTGTGAATATGTCTGCAACGTTATCCGAAGAATCGACTTTAATTATTTGAACTGTTTTGTTGGCTACGTTTTCATGGACAAAATAGTTATGAACCTCTATGTGTTTTGATTTTTTAGTAAAATTACCTTTTTCTGCAATAGCTTTTGCTCCAGAATTGTCTTCATAGATTGGAATTGGATTTGAAATTTTGACAAGATTAAATTCTGACAGCAGAGCTTTTATGAACTTTAACTCAGTCACAGCTGTTGATAAGGCAACATATTCAGCTTCGGTGGAAGATTTGGTAATACCTTTTTGTTTTTGAGATTTCCATACTATTGGATTGTCAAATAATTTAATCACATATCCTGAGGTGGATTTTCTGTCCAACGGGTCTCCCGCCCAGTCAGCATCAACGTAACATGTTATTGGATTCTTAAAATTTGCATGTTCACCACTAATTGAAAGTTCTAAGTCTTTGGTTTTATGAAGGTATTTTAAAATTCTAAGCCCATATTGAAAAATTGTTGAAGTACAGCATGTTTGAAAACGAGACAGATAATTAACTGCATACGCAATATCCGGTCTAGTATTCATACCAATAAATAAAAGAGCGCCAATGAGACTTCTAAATTCAGTTACATCTTCTCCACATTCAATATCCCCATGCTGAATTTTCAGGTTTTGTTCCATCGGGGTATTGAATAGTCGAGAGTCTGCGATCTGAAATTTTTTAGCGACACTTTTGATGTAATCAGTTTGATTTAGGGTTATTAATTTGCAATTGTGATCAAATTTAACATTAATTCCAAGATACTTTTTAATTTCGCCTAAATCTTTCATTTTAAATTTATTAGCTAATGAATACTTAAAAGCCTTGATTTTATCCAAGTTTTGAGAAAAGATGAGGAGATCATCAACATAAATTAACACAATAAGGCAACAATCACTAAAATTACGAAAATAAAGGCAAGGATCGAATTGAGATCTGACAAAACCGACAGACAAGAGAAAATTGTTAAAACACTCATACCAATCTCTAGGACTTTCTCTTAGGCCATAAAGAGCTTTGAATAATTTAAATACATGACCTTCTTTTACCTCTACGCCTTCTGGTGGTCGCACATAGACTGTTTATTTAATGTAACCATTTAGGAACGCAGTTTGAACGTCCATTTGGTGGACTATAAAATTAAAAATTGTGGCTAGTGTTAAAAGAAATTTTAGAGATTGAGATTTAGCTACGGGAGAGTAGATTTCCTCATTATCTTTGTAGGTTTGTTGAAAACCGCGAGCAACCAACCTCGCTTTTAATTTACCGTCTCCTTTAACTCTATACAACCATTTGCTTTCGATAATTTTTGCATTTTTAGGTTCTCTTACCACCCGCCATGTTTCATTTTCCTCATGACTTTTCAATTCTTCCTTCATCGCATCTTTCCACTCACTCGATTTCTCGCTCTGCATTGCCTCCTGAAAAGTTTCCGGAACACTAATGTCAACATAGTTTATAAACAAAACATGATCAGTTAATTTTCTCGGTAATTTAATTGTACGTTTAGGGCGTTCCTTTTTTTCAGGAATTAGCGTTGCAGAGTCCTCTCTCTCATTCTCTCCAGTGTTGTTAAATGACGGAGTTGGATCAGGCGTAATAAGATTTTCATTAGAATGATTTTCTACATTACCAGATTCACTTAAACTAAATTTAACAAATTTGGGTTCAGATTCAGTTTTGTTGGGGCTTTCTTTGCAAACCCTAAGTTTTTCATTTGAAATACTAATCTCCTCTTCAGAATCCTGTGATTTAATACAATATTCATTGCCATTGATGAACTTCACATCCCTGGACACAATAACCTTTCCGTTAACTAAAATCTGATAGCCTGTGTTGGTGTAGCCGACCAATTTACCTTTTACAGCTTTAGGTGAAAATTTATTAGGCCTTAAAGGCTCTGGAATTCTGGTGAAAACATTACTACCATAAATTTGTAAATTGGACAGATCAGGTTTACGTTCGAAAAAAGTTTCAAATGGAGTTTTACAAGAATTTGGAGAAATTATAGTCCTATTTCTTAAATAATTTGCTGTTAAGATTGCAAGGGGCCAGTATTTAGTGTTGATATTGGCAAGAATACTGCGATTGAGGCGCTCAGCAGTACCCTTTAACTGATGCGTATACCTAGGGCTAGGATCTAAACTTATACCTTTCTCTGACAAATAATTACTAAAATTTTTATTAATGTACTCTTTTCCGTTATCACACATTAAGGTTTTTAAATTTTTGCCAGATGAATTTTCTAGAAAAGAAAAACAGGTTTTAAAACAATTAAAAACTCCACTCTTGTGTTTGATCACATAGATTTTTGACAGTTTACTAAAGTCATCGATAAAAGTTACAATAAAATTTTCTCCTCTAAAACCTACAGGATTAAACGGACCACACACATCTGTATGAACTAATTCTAGTATCTCTTTGGCTCTATGTCTATGTCGATTCGAAATTCGAGACCACCGGATCAGATTCTTTACGGTGGGGGGGGGGGGGGGCACAGACTTGTGGATTATTTTTATTTTTATTATTATTATTTTTTTTTTCAAGAGGGGGGGGGTCCTCAATAGCGATCAATCGTCAAAAAAAATCTAACCATCGAGTTCCTTGGTGACCTCAACGGCCTCTCGCACTTGCGATTGAGGCAAATTTTGGGAAATAATTTTGGAAAAAAATACTTTTTATTACAATTTTAAAGTATGGGAAACTTTCTTTACTCTTACTAGCTGACAACTTTCATTTAAGTTTGTGAGTTTCATCGCTATTGAGGACCCCCCCCCCCTTGAAAAAAAAAAAAAAAATAATAATAAAAATAAAAATAATCCACAAGTCTGTGCCCCCCCCCCCACCGTAAAGAATCTGATCCGGTGGTCTCGAATTTCGAATCGACATAGACATAGAGCCAAAGAGATACTAGAATTAGTTCATACAGATGTGTGTGGTCCGTTTAATCCTGTAGGTTTTAGAGGAGAAAATTTTATTGTAACTTTTATCGATGACTTTAGTAAACTGTCAAAAATCTATGTGATCAAACACAAGAGTGGAGTTTTTAATTGTTTTAAAACCTGTTTTCTTTTCTAGAAAATTCATCTGGCAAAAATTTAAAAACCTTAATGTGTGATAACGGAAAAGAGTACATTAATAAAAATTTTAGTAATTATTTGTCAGAGAAAGGTATAAGTTTAGATCCTAGCCCTAGGTATACGCATCAGTTAAAGGGTACTGCTGAGCGCCTCAATCGCAGTATTCTTGCCAATATCAACACTAAATACTGGCCCCTTGCAATCTTAACAGCAAATTATTTAAGAAATAGGACTATAATTTCTCCAAATTCTTGTAAAACTCCATTTGAAACTTTTTTTGAACGTAAACCTGATCTGTCCAATTTACAAATTTATGGTAGTAATGTTTTCACCAGAATTCCAGAGCCTTTAAGGCCTAATAAATTTTCACCTAAAGCTGTAAAAGGTAAATTGGTCGGCTACACCAACACAGGCTATCAGATTTTAGTTAACGGAAAGGTTATTGTGTCCAGGGATGTGAAGTTCATCAATGGCAATGAATATTGTATTAAATCACAGGATTCTGAAGAGGAGATTAGTATTTCAAATGAAAAACTTAGGGTTTGCAAAGAAAGCCCCAACAAAACTGAATCTGAACCCAAATTTGTTAAATTTAGTTTAAGTGAATCTGGTAATGTAGAAAATCATTCTAATGAAAATCTTATTACGCCTGATCCAACTCCGTCATTTAACAACACTGGAGAGAATGAGAGAGAGGACTCTGCAACGCTAATTCCTGAAAAAAAGGAACGCCCTAAACGTACAATTAAATTACCGAGAAAATTAACTGATCATGTTTTGTTTATAAACTATGTTGACATTAGTGTTCCGGAAACTTTTCAGGAGGCAATGCAGAGCGAGAAATCGAGTGAGTGGAAAGATGCGATGAAGGAAGAATTGAAAAGTCATGAGGAAAATGAAACATGGCGGGTGGTAAGAGAACCTAAAAATGCAAAAATTATCGAAAGCAAATGGTTGTATAGAGTTAAAGGAGACGGTAAATTAAAAGCGAGGTTGGTTGCTCGCGGTTTTCAACAAACCTACAAAGATAATGAGGAAATCTACTCTCCCGTAGCTAAATCTCAATCTCTAAAATTTCTTTTAACACTAGCCACAATTTTTAATTTTATAGTCCACCAAATGGACGTTCAAACTGCGTTCCTAAATGGTTACATTAAATAAACAGTCTATGTGCGACCACCAGAAGGCGTAGAGGTAAAAGAAGGTCATGTATTTAAATTATTCAAAGCTCTTTATGGCCTAAGAGAAAGTCCTAGAGATTGGTATGAGTGTTTTAACAATTTTCTCTTGTCTGTCGGTTTTGTCAGATCTCAATTCGATCCTTGCCTTTATTTTCGTAATTTTAGTGATTGTTGCCTTATTGTGTTAATTTATGTTGATGATCTCCTCATCTTTTCTCAAAACTTGGATAAAATCAAGGCTTTTAAGTATTCATTAGCTAATAAATTTAAAATGAAAGATTTAGGCGAAATTAAAAAGTATCTTGGAATTAATGTTAAATTTGATCACAATTGCAAATTAATAACCCTAAATCAAACTGATTACATCAAAAGTGTCGCTAAAAAATTTCAGATCGCAGACTCTCGACTATTCAATACCCCGATGGAACAAAACCTGAAAATTCAGCATGGGGATATTGAATGTGGAGAAGATGTAACTGAATTTAGAAGTCTCATTGGCGCTCTTTTATTTATTGGTATGAATACTAGACCGGATATTGCGTATGCAGTTAATTATCTGTCTCGTTTTCAAACATGCTGTACTTCAACAATTTTTCAATATGGGCTTAGAATTTTAAAATACCTTCATAAAACCAAAGACTTAGAACTTTCAATTAGTGGTGAACATGCAAATTTTAAGAATCCAATAACATGTTACGTTGATGCTGACTGGGCGGGAGACCCGTTGGACAGAAAATCCACCTCAGGATATGTGATTAAATTATTTGACAATCCAATAGTATGGAAATCTCAAAAACAAAAAGGTATTACCAAATCTTCCACCGAAGCTGAATATGTTGCCTTATCAACAGCTGTGACTGAGTTAAAGTTCATAAAAGCTCTGCTGTCAGAATTTAATCTTGTCAAAATTTCAAATCCAATTCCAATCTATGAAGACAATTCTGGAGCAAAAGCTATTGCAGAAAAAGGTAATTTTACTAAAAAATCAAAACACATAGAGGTTCATAACTATTTTGTCCATGAAAACGTAGCCAACAAAACAGTTCAAATAATTAAAGTCGATTCTTCGGATAACGTTGCAGACATATTCACAAAACCATTGGGTTCTCAAAATTTCTCTAAATGTCCAACTAATCTCAATTTAGCATAAATATTCTCAGTAATTTGAATTAGCCCTTTCATTTTTTTTTTTGTCTCAGCAAGCTTTTTTTAAAAAAAAAAAAAAAAAAAAAAAAAAAAAAAAAAAAAAAAAAAAAAAAAAACTTGTTTATGTGTCACTTTATTTTTATTTATTTAGGTTTGTAGTTTTTTTTAAAAGTGCTTTTCTGCACAGCACTTCTTAGCATTGCGAAAGTCCAGGCAATATTCTCCCGAACTTTCGAGGAGGCGAATGTTATGTATTTTTGAATTTTTATTCTCTGTTTTTTCCATGTGAAATACTGTTTTATTTTTAATCAATTCATCCATATGATCATCAGGCGAGGAATCTTGAAACCTTTATATTCATTGTGTTCCAACTTTTTCTAGTAATTTAGTTGTATTTTTTTTTTAATTTAGTTGTTGAGTTTTTATTTTTTTTTTCTCAAAATGTTTCTTCAAAGGAAGTGCCAAATGGTCTAAAGAACAGACATTTATTTGTTAATAGATTTCTAAGTAGATTAATAGATTGATATGTAGGATCATTTTTAGAAGTCATTCAAGTACCTCTCTTTGACCAAATTATGATAATTTCCTGTCTCAAATTCCATCTCAAGTCATTTTTTCTTGTGAAAAAAAAAAATGAGGATTGGTTTGTCCCGACAGAGTAGCTAACTGTCGAGATCTACAAATTCTATTTTTTCAATTTTTGTTTTACTCATCTGAGTTAAAAATAGTATCGTCACCTGCTATTTCTTATTCTTACAAAGTTTTCTCTCATGCTCTTGGATTTATCATAAGGTTTTTTTTTTTTGTTAGATTCAATCAGATATGTAGTTAGTTTTTTTTTGCTCATAGTATTTTTTTTCTTGTGAATAATACTCCGTTGAACCAAGGAGGCGTGTTGAGTCTATGGTTTATCGGTAGACTGAAAATGTAATCTTTGCGTAGGCCTACTTTATACTACTCGTTCCCCATGGCCGGCATGGCTCGTTGTTTTAGATCTCTCGCCTGAATTAATTATTGTTTTATATCTGTGATAATCATTTTAAGTATTTTAATTATCTTTAATATAATCATCGTACAGTATAATCGCGCGACCCAGTTTAATTACGCAGAAATTCAGCTACAGGGATCAACTGCATACCCAGACGGTCCCGGATTCCGAGTTTCACTCTGGTAAAAATAATCAGCTAAATGTCATCATGTTGACAGTTAGCATGAGCTTTGAGACCTGACGTCATGTTGACGTCATCATGACGTCAACAATGTCAACGTGTCAGCATAATGTATGTTGACGTCAGGTCTCAAAGCTCATGCTAACTGTCAACAAGCTGATTATTTCTACCAGGGCGATATCCCACAGCCAATTGAAAGTATAGAAGTCGTGCTGACAAAATCAACTGTCAAAACCCTCGTTTCTGCGGGTCCCGACCTCCCCGGGATCCGATCGGGACTCCCTATACGTGAGCAACGAAGTGGCGTACGTGTTAACAGCGAGAGCTGTATTTCTTGCAGAAAGCTCTGATTTTAAGATTGCTCGTAGTCTCTTTGTACAGTTGTCCGTGACTTGTTGTTTTGAAATTTTGTGGTGGATTTCTTGCGCTTGCATGTAGCCAAGATATTTGTACTTTTCGTCTTCAAGCATACCTTCGATTCTTCCTTGGTTTTCAGCGAGCTCGTATCCTTCATGCCCCGCCCATTTTCCTCTGATCGTACTACTGATTTTACACTTGTCCAGACCGAATTTCATTTGAATGTCGCTGCTAAATTGGGTTACAGTGTTAAGTAGCGCTCAATTTCAGGTCTTTTTTGCTGCTGGCGAACGATTTCAGGTCATCCATGTACCACAGGACGTGTGATATCATAAAATCTCTCCTAATTTTGAAGCCCAGATTCAGGCTGTGCAGCATTGGTGTTAGAGAGCTTAGAGCTCGACAGAACCAGAGCGGGCTCAGAGCATCTCCTTGGAATATGCCTCGTTTGATGTCAATAGTGCCTATCTTCTTATGATGTCCTGGTGCGTTGAGACACAGTTTTTTTTTGGAAATTTCCTCGCTATTGAAATTTAAAAAAATTTAAAAAAACTTGGCATACTTTATTCCTCGGAGAATACTAGACGTGATGGTTTTTATAGACTTGAAAAATATTAAAAAAGATAAGCCATCAGTAACAGATTTAAGTTGGGGTGAAAATTCGCCCCCATCCGCTCAATTATGAGAGAATGGAAAATATCTTTGGCATGCAAGGGTTAAAAGAAGGGAAACGTTTAGGTTTCTACAATTTTTCTCAGGCTAACTTTGGTGTGGTATTGTTTCAAAGAGAATACGTTTTGCCAATATTTTGGTACCATTTGCCACTTTTCTGTGTGCCATCACCCCTCTCTCACAGAGGTTAAAATATTTGGAAACGTGCAAAACACAACACAACATGAAAGAGAGAGAGGGCGGGCACAAAGAAAACAAAAGATAAAAGAAATGCAAAAAGGAAAATATGACGATGACGAAACAAAACAAACACAAACAACCGAGATAAAAATTGACCAAAATATAATCACTAAAAAAACCCAAAACAAAGAAATAAATAACGTATGTCAAAAATCGGTAAAGGAACAATCACAGAATATCACTATAAAATATATGGATCCACGGTACGAAAAGATCACAAAAAACGGTATCACACGTAAAACAAATCGGGAGAAAAATATATCGGGAGCGCTCCGCGAGACTACAATTCAAATAATACGTACCAAAATTACATTACAAAGAAATCACAAACGAACTTAAAATCCCCCCATTTAAATGAAATTAATCCCAGATGAAATATTGCACGGCTGGAACACATAAACACTAATTAACAGGAAAAACACCGGGCGCGATTGCAAAGACGAGAAATGAATATTCCGGGAATAAAATCAGTAAAAATAAGTGCAATCGGTCAATGTACAAACAATCAAAAATATAAGAATAAAAGAGTAAAAATAGTAAAATCAAAAGAGGTTAAATACAATAATAGTAAAAACACAGCCTTCGACGATAAAGTAAAACAGCATCCAAAAACGTAGATAAACAGGTCCATTTCGTGGGAGTAAAAATATGAAACGTTACAGGTACTTCTCCAATCCAAGAGAGTCTAAAAGTATAAAAGCAAATCTCCAAGAAAGCTCCAGAGAGACATCAAAATTACAAGTCGGGACCTTCAATCACGATCAGAGATGAGCCAGAAAATAGTACCAGAAACGAAAACCCTACACTCTACAGAAAACACATGAAATCGAAAATGGACTTAGAAACAGATAACTTAACGTCAAGTTCACTCGTAGACAGCGAGGAATCAAATAGAACGCAATACAAAGGACAAACAAAAACAAAAATCTCCCCGTGTACTACAAAATCAACCGCTGATCTCACTCAGATTATACAGGGTGTACCAGACCACCCGGATAGGTACTTTTTCTCGAAAACGGCTGGGCGTAGAGAGCTGAAACAAAAAAGTCAGATACGGAATTGACCCCAAAGAATTCAATGAAAATATTTTCAAAGCCCCCCGAGGCCCCCCTGGGGGGTTTTGGGGGGGTTCGAAACACATTTTTCCATTTTCGGCGGAAAAAAGCCTTTAAAAGGTACAAAAATAAGTTCAGATATTGAAAGAACAACTCATTGCCGACATTTTTGTTCCAGTAAATGTTTCCAGAAAACCCCAATTTTTGGGGTTATGGGCCCTTTTGGGGGGAAATTTTCATTCGGCCACTGTGACCACACTGTTCAATATTTTTACAAAAACTAAAAACCATTTAAAAGAAGAGATCAAGACCTTTCGATTGATGTGCCACATAATACCTAAAAGTGAAAAATTAAGGCCCCCACGTAGATTCCAAAATTTGGGGGTCTTTGGGCCCCCCACGTAAAAAAAGTCAAATAGCAAGGTATGGCTTGTGTTACATCGATCGAAAGCCCTTAAAGAGTAAAATAAGATGGCGCAATCCAAAATCCTCTACAATCATTACTTTCAAAATGGCGGCCATTTGAAAATTATGGGTGTTGAAAGGTAAGTCCTGGGAAAAGAGTCCAAGGTTGAACGATACATGGATTAAAAGGCCTTAAAAAAGCAAACGAATGGCGCAAACCGCAAATCAATCCGCCTCTTCAATCAAAAGTTATGGCCGATTGAAATTTAAGCAGCCTTAGATTAGATAGGCCTTATTGAGCCCTTTAAGTTTCAATCGGCCATAACTTTTGATTGAAGAGGCGGATTGATTTGCGGTTTGCGCCATTCGTTTGCTTTTTTAAGGCCTTTTAATCCATGTATCGTTCAACCTTGGACTCTTTTCCCAGGACTTACCTTTCAACACCCATAATTTTCAAATGGCCGCCATTTTGAAAGTAATGATTGTAGAGGATTTTGGATTGCGCCATCTTATTTTACTCTTTAAGGGCTTTCGATCGATGTAACACAAGCCATACCTTGCTATTTGACTTTTTTACGTGGGGGGCCCAAAGACCCCCAAATTTTGGAATCTACGTGGGGGCCTTAATTTTTCACTTTTAGGTATTATGTGGCACATCAATCGAAAGGTCTTGATCTCTTCTTTTAAATGGTTTTTAGTTTTTGTAAAAATATTGAACAGTGTGGTCACAGTGGCCGAATGAAAATTTCCCCCCAAAAGGGCCCATAACCCCAAAAATTGGGGTTTTCTGGAAACATTTACTGGAACAAAAATGTCGGCAATGAGTTGTTCTTTCAATATCTGAACTTATTTTTGTACCTTTTAAAGGCTTTTTTCCGCCGAAAATGGAAAAATGTGTTTCGAACCCCCCCAAAACCCCCCAGGGGGGCCTCGGGGGCTTTGAAAATATTTTCATTGAATTCTTTGGGGTCAATTCCGTATCTGACTTTTTTTTTTCAGCTCTCTACGCCCAGCCGTTTTCGAGAAAAAGTACCTATCCGGGTGGTCTGGTACACCCTGTATAATCTGAGTGAGATCAGCGGTTGATTTTGTAGTACACGGGGAGATTTTTGTTTTTGTTTGTCCTTTGTATTGCGTTCTATTTGATTCCTCGCTGTCTACGAGTGAACTTGACGTTAAGTTATCTGTTTCTAAGTCCATTTTCGATTTCATGTGTTTTCTGTAGAGTGTAGGGTTTTCGTTTCTGGTACTATTTTCTGGCTCATCTCTGATCGTGATTGAAGGTCCCGACTTGTAATTTTGATGTCTCTCTGGAGCTTTCTTGGAGATTTGCTTTTATACTTTTAGACTCTCTTGGATTGGAGAAGTACCTGTAACGTTTCATATTTTTACTCCCACGAAATGGACCTGTTTATCTACGTTTTTGGATGCTGTTTTACTTTATCGTCGAAGGCTGTGTTTTTACTATTATTGTATTTAACCTCTTTTGATTTTACTATTTTTACTCTTTTATTCTTATATTTTTGATTGTTTGTACATTGACCGATTGCACTTATTTTTACTGATTTTATTCCCGGAATATTCATTTCTCGTCTTTGCAATCGCGCCCGGTGTTTTTCCTGTTAATTAGTGTTTATGTGTTCCAGCCGTGCAATATTTCATCTGGGATTAATTTCATTTAAATGGGGGGATTTTAAGTTCGTTTGTGATTTCTTTGTAATGTAATTTTGGTACGTATTATTTGAATTGTAGTCTCGCGGAGCGCTCCCGATATATTTTTCTCCCGATTTGTTTTACGTGTGATACCGTTTTTTGTGATCTTTTCGTACCGTGGATCCATATATTTTATAGTGATATTCTGTGATTGTTCCTTTACCGATTTTTGACATACGTTATTTATTTCTTTGTTTTGGGTTTTTTTAGTGATTATATTTTGGTCAATTTTTATCTCGGTTGTTTGTGTTTGTTTTGTTTCGTCATCGTCATATTTTCCTTTTTGCATTTCTTTTATCTTTTGTTTTCTTTGTGCCCGCCCTCTCTCTCTTTCATGTTGTGTTGTGTTTTGCACGTTTCCAAATATTTTAACCTCTGTGAGAGAGGGGTGATGGCACACAGAAAAGTGGCAAATGGTACCAAAATATTGGCAAAACGTATTCTCTTTGAAACAATACCACACCAAAGTTAGCCTGAGAAAAATTGTAGAAACCTAAACGTTTCCCTTCTTTTAACCCTTGCATGCCAAAGATATTTTCCATTCTCTCATAATTGAGCGGATGGGGGCGAATTTTCACCCCAACTTAAATCTGTTACTGATGGCTTATCTTTTTTAATATTTTTCAAGTCTATAAAAACCATCACGTCTAGTATTCTCCGAGGAATAAAGTATGCCAAGTTTTTTTTAAATTTTTTTAAATTTCAATAGCGAGGAAAATTTTCCCAAAAAAAGAACTGTGTCTCAACGCACCAGGACATCATAAGAAGATAGGCACTATTGACATCAAACGAGGCATATTCCAAGGAGATGCTCTGAGCCCGCTCTGGTTCTGTCGAGCTCTAAGCTCTCTAACACCAATGCTGCACAGCCTGAATCTGGGCTTCAAAATTAGGAGAGATTTTATGATATCACACGTCCTGTGGTACATGGATGACCTGAAATCGTTCGCCAGCAGCAAAAAAGACCTGAAATTGAGCGCTACTTAACACTGTAACCCAATTTAGCAGCGACATTCAAATGAAATTCGGTCTGGACAAGTGTAAAATCAGTAGTACGATCAGAGGAAAATGGGCGGGGCATGAAGGATACGAGCTCGCTGAAAACCAAGGAAGAATCGAAGGTATGCTTGAAGACGAAAAGTACAAATATCTTGGCTACATGCAAGCGCAAGAAATCCACCACAAAATTTCAAAACAACAAGTCACGGACAACTGTACAAAGAGACTACGAGCAATCTTAAAATCAGAGCTTTCTGCAAGAAATACAGCTCTCGCTGTTAACACGTACGCCACTTCGTTGCTCACGTATAGGGAGTCCCGATCGGATCCCGGGGAGGTCGGGACCCGCAGAAACGAGGGTTTTGACAGTTGATTTTGTCAGCACGACTTCTATACTTTCAATTGGCTGTGGGATATCGCCCTGGTAGAAATAATCAGCTTGTTGACAGTTAGCATGAGCTTTGAGACCTGACGTCAACATACATTATGCTGACACGTTGACATTGTTGACGTCATGATGACGTCAACATGACGTCAGGTCTCAAAGCTCATGCTAACTGTCAACATGATGACATTTAGCTGATTATTTTTACCAGAGTGAAACTCGGAATCCGGGACCGTCTGGGTATGCAGTTGATCCCTGTAGCTGAATTTCTGCGTAATTAAACTGGGTCGCGCGAGAGGGGCAATTTTCTGAAGTCGGTTTTTCCTTCCTGTAATCATTGCGGACGAACCGATCGGCTCGGGATTTTGCATGCTGAAGGGACCTTACATGACGGAACATTTTTCTGTTTCTGACCGTCGAAACATCAATTTGGTTGGGGACCGCAATATCGATCCGCAATCGCGATTTCTTCGTAAGAAGTGTTTGCACGGCACTTTCCGGCTGCGGAATGGATCCTTGATCGATTAAAAGTGTTGTCATAGCCACGGTTTTTTGTATTGTTCGAGCGACGTTTTACGCGGCCGCGTCTCGTAGTCGTGTCACTTCGTCCTGTTAAAATAGGTTAAATATATAGGAACTAAAAGGAACTATAGGTGGATCGTATTGAAAGAACACATAATTATACTGTACGATGATTATATTAAAGATAATTAAAATACTTAAAATGATTATCACAGATATAAAACAATAATTAATTCAGGCGAGAGATCTAAGAACAACGAGCCATGCCGGCCATGGGGAACGAGTAGTATAAAGTAGGCCTACGCAAAGATTACATTTTCAGTCTACCGATGAACCATAGACTCAACACGCCTCCTTGGTTCAACGGAGTATTATTCACAAGAAAAAAAATATTATGAGCAAAATAAAACTAACTACATATCTGATTGAATCTAACATAAAAAAAAAACCTTATGATAAATCCAAGAGCATGAGAGAAAACTTTGTAAGAATAAGAAATAGCAGGTTGACGATACTATTTTTAACTCAGATGAGTAAAACAAAAATTGAAAAAATAGAATTTGTAGATCTCGACAGTTAGCTACTCTGTCGGGACAAACCAATCCTCATTTTGTTTTTTTCACAAGAAAAAATGACTTGAGATGGAATTTGAGACAGGAAATTATCATAATTTGGTCAAAGAGAGGTACTTGAATGACTTCTAAAAATGATCCTACATATCAATCTATTAATCTACTTAGAAAATCTATTAACAAATAAATGTCTGTTCTTTAGACCATTTGGCACTTCCTTTGAAGAAACATTTTGAGAAGAAAAAAAATAAAAACTCAACAACTAAATTACAAAAAAATACAACTAAATTACTAGAAAAAGTTGGAACACAATGAATATAAAGGTTTCAAGATTCCTCGCCTGATGATCATATGGATGAATTGATTAAAAATAAAACAGTATTTCACATGGAAAAAACAGAGAATAAAAATTCACAAATACATAACATTCGCCTCCTCGAAAGTTCGGGAGAATATTGCCTGGACTTTCGCAATGCTAAGAAGTGCTGTGCAGAAAAGCACTTTTAAAAGAAACTACAAACCTAAATAAATAAAAATAAAGTGACACATAAACAAGTTTTTTTTTTTTTTTTTTTTTTTTTTTTTTTTTTTTTTTTTTTTATAAAAAAAATGCTTGCTGAGACAAACAAAAAAAATGAAAGGGCTAATTCAAATTACTGAGAATATTTATGCTAAATTGAGATTAGTTGGACATTTAGAGAAATTTTGAGAACCCAATGGTTTTGTGAATATGTCTGCAACGTTATCCGAAGAATCGACTTTAATTATTTGAACTGTTTTGTTGGCTACGTTTTCATGGACAAAATAGTTATGAACCTCTATGTGTTTTGATTTTTTAGTAAAATTACCTTTTTCTGCAATAGCTTTTGCTCCAGAATTGTCTTCATAGATTGGAATTGGATTTGAAATTTTGACAAGATTAAATTCTGACAGCAGAGCTTTTATGAACTTTAACTCAGTCACAGCTGTTGATAAGGCAACATATTCAGCTTCGGTGGAAGATTTGGTAATACCTTTTTGTTTTTGAGATTTCCATACTATTGGATTGTCAAATAATTTAATCACATATCCTGAGGTGGATTTTCTGTCCAACGGGTCTCCCGCCCAGTCAGCATCAACGTAACATGTTATTGGATTCTTAAATTTGCATGTTCACCACTAATTGAAAGTTCTAAGTCTTTGGTTTTATGAAGGTATTTTAAAATTCTAAGCCCATATTGAAAAATTGTTGAAGTACAGCATGTTTGAAAACGAGACAGATAATTAACTGCATACGCAATATCCGGTCTAGTATTCATACCAATAAATAAAAGAGCGCCAATGAGACTTCTAAATTCAGTTACATCTTCTCCACATTCAATATCCCCATGCTGAATTTTCAGGTTTTGTTCCATCGGGGTATTGAATAGTCGAGAGTCTGCGATCTGAAATTTTTTAGCGACACTTTTGATGTAATCAGTTTGATTTAGGGTTATTAATTTGCAATTGTGATCAAATTTAACATTAATTCCAAGATACTTTTTAATTTCGCCTAAATCTTTCATTTTAAATTTATTAGCTAATGAATACTTAAAAGCCTTGATTTTATCCAAGTTTTGAGAAAAGATGAGGAGATCATCAACATAAATTAACACAATAAGGCAACAATCACTAAAATTACGAAAATAAAGGCAAGGATCGAATTGAGATCTGACAAAACCGACAGACAAGAGAAAATTGTTAAAACACTCATACCAATCTCTAGGACTTTCTCTTAGGCCATAAAGAGCTTTGAATAATTTAAATACATGACCTTCTTTTACCTCTACGCCTTCTGGTGGTCGCACATAGACTGTTTATTTAATGTAACCATTTAGGAACGCAGTTTGAACGTCCATTTGGTGGACTATAAAATTAAAAATTGTGGCTAGTGTTAAAAGAAATTTTAGAGATTGAGATTTAGCTACGGGAGAGTAGATTTCCTCATTATCTTTGTAGGTTTGTTGAAAACCGCGAGCAACCAACCTCGCTTTTAATTTACCGTCTCCTTTAACTCTATACAACCATTTGCTTTCGATAATTTTTGCATTTTTAGGTTCTCTTACCACCCGCCATGTTTCATTTTCCTCATGACTTTTCAATTCTTCCTTCATCGCATCTTTCCACTCACTCGATTTCTCGCTCTGCATTGCCTCCTGAAAAGTTTCCGGAACACTAATGTCAACATAGTTTATAAACAAAACATGATCAGTTAATTTTCTCGGTAATTAATTGTACGTTTAGGGCGTTCCTTTTTTTCAGGAATTAGCGTTGCAGAGTCCTCTCTCTCATTCTCTCCAGTGTTGTTAAATGACGGAGTTGGATCAGGCGTAATAAGATTTTCATTAGAATGATTTTCTACATTACCAGATTCACTTAAACTAAATTTAACAAATTTGGGTTCAGATTCAGTTTTGTTGGGGCTTTCTTTGCAAACCCTAAGTTTTTCATTTGAAATACTAATCTCCTCTTCAGAATCCTGTGATTTAATACAATATTCATTGCCATTGATGAACTTCACATCCCTGGACACAATAATCTTTCCGTTAACTAAAATCTGATAGCCTGTGTTGGTGTAGCCGACCAATTTACCTTTTACAGCTTTAGGTGAAAATTTATTAGGCCTTAAAGGCTCTGGAATTCTGGTGAAAACATTACTACCATAAATTTGTAAATTGGACAGATCAGGTTTACGTTCGAAAAAAGTTTCAAATGGAGTTTTACAAGAATTTGGAGAAATTATGGTCCTATTTCTTAAATAATTTGCTGTTAAGATTGCAAGGGGCCAGTATTTAGTGTTGATATTGGCAAGAATACTGCGATTGAGGCGCTCAGCAGTACCCTTTAACTGATGCGTATACCTAGGGCTAGGATCTAAACTTATACCTTTCTCTGACAAATAATTACTAAAATTTTTATTAATGTACTCTTTTCCGTTATCACACATTAAGGTTTTTAAATTTTTGCCAGATGAATTTTCTAGAAAAGAAAAACAGGTTTTAAAACAATTAAAAACTCCACTCTTGTGTTTGATCACATAGATTTTTGACAGTTTACTAAAGTCATCGATAAAAGTTACAATAAAATTTTCTCCTCTAAAACCTACAGGATTAAACGGACCACACACATCTGTATGAACTAATTCTAGTATCTCTTTGGCTCTATGTCTATTATTTGCAAAAGGCAGATTTGTCATCTTGTTTTCGATGCAAATTTCACATTGAATCGGAGAATAAGTAAAATTAGTTGGTGCGCCTTCAACTAGTTTTTGTTTGACGAGTTTATCCAAGTTCTGAAAATTACAATGCCCTGTAATGCGGTGCCATTTCTCTCGCTCTGACATTTCATTGGAACTACCTGACCATATTTTATTCACAGACATTACTACTTTAGGAATTACAATTTGAGAATACAATTTGTACAAATTGTTCGACCGCTTTCCTACAGCGAACAAAAAGTTATCGTTGGTAAAGAATTTGACTGAATTATTGGTGGAAGTGACACTTTTGTTTTCTCTATCCGTCAATTGAGTAATGCTGAGGAGTTTATTTTTAATGGAGGGAACATAGAAAACATCATGAAGAGTTAATGTTACCCCACCGCCTGATGATTTAGCCAAAATTAATTTGATTGTGCCCTTAATATTGGTTTGCACTTGGTGACCATCGCCTAACTTGAATTCAATAGGGTTTTCCATTTCCTCAATATCCATAAAATATTTATCACTTTTGATGATATGGTCAGAGCAGCCACTATCAATTAAAAATTCGATATTCTCTCTACTTGCATTACTTTCTTTACTTTCAGACACAGATAGGTAGATATGATTAGAACTTGGACTAGAATGAAAGGAGTTATGACTAGAATTATGAGGAGAATAACATGAAATAAAATCAGTATCACATGAAATGAAATTGGGATTACATAAAATCAGGGCATCGGACCAAAAAAAATCGGTTCGGGTTTGGTTCGCGGTTCACACTTCACGAAAAAAAAGGTTCGCGGTTCGGTTCGGGTTCACGCGACTTTCCGGACCGCTCCGAACCGGTTCAGACATTTGTGAACCGGTTCGGAGCGGTTCGGTTCGGAGAAAATTTGGTCGAGTTCGAATATTTTCTCACTTCAAACCAGAATATTTTCCCCTTCTTTCTTTTTTCAGAAAATTACTGTTACCGTGACTACCTTCATTTTCTCAAAATGCATTAGCCGCAGTCTCACGTAGAAATCACCTGGTTTGTAGCAAGTGGGCGCTGACTGCAACCCGCGTATCACGTGACTCGGCATGCCACAGACTTTTGAGACCCTCATAACTTCAAACGAATCAGCAGACCAATCAACGTTCAGATGCTTCAAACTAGTTTAGATGCGTGACTCTGTGTAATCTTTCTATGCGAAAAGTTTGCGATTTTGAGATCCATCGAGTACCTACTCAGTACTCACAGAGTAAATGCTCAAACTTTTTGCTCTCTTCCCTTTTCAGGTTTTTTTTCAAGACCTTGTTTCTAAGCCGTTGAAACGGTTCGAACCGGGTTCAGCCAGTCGGTTCGGTTCGGGTTCGGGTTCTCCGCCTCAGTGGAAAAAAGGTTCGCGGTTCGGTTAGCGGTTTGTAAATTCTGCGGTTCGGAGCGGTTCGCGGTTCACGGTTCGGTTCGGTCCGATGCCCTGCATAAAATAGAATTTTCATCATGGTTACCTTCAAAGAAGTTAGCTGATTTTGTGGATGATTGTCCTACATGTCCACGATTCGTCCTGAATTGATTCGATTGACCTCTTCCTCGGGCAGAATTTTTCCAATTGTTGTTGGGGTTCCAATTATTCGACTGATTGCCAGGATGATAGTAGTTAGATCTCCACGGATTAGATTGATTACCAGATTGATAGTTGTGTGAGCAGTTATTCCATTTTCCTCGGTTGTTATAGGGACGATTGACGTTATGAGATGACGAGTGTCCATTTGCGTTGAAATTTGAACCATGAGAATTAAAGTTTGGATTAAATCCTCTTCCTCTGTAGTGAGATGATGGTCTTCCACTTCGGTAGGGTCTGCTATATCCTCTGCGTCCACTCGACTTGCTGTTGCTGATGTTCAAAGAATTGAGGTTATCTGCCTCTGAGACGACGTTGCGCGAATCAAAAGCTGTTTTTACTTTCATTTTAATATATTCGACATTTCTATCAGAATCCGGGACTGCATCTGAATATGGAATTGCAGAAAGGGGTCATGTCCACGAAACCAAACTTTTCACTAGAGACGAAAAACGTTTCACGCTTCGAGGAATTGAGCTAAACGTTTGAAATTTGGCATGGACGTAGCTAATGTGGTGTAGTTATTTGTGAGATAAGCGGTTTATTTTTTAGGTTACTTATGGCGGCCACAGCGGCCATTTAACATTTTGGACATGTCCCCTTTCTGCAATGAACGGCGTAAAAACGTGATTTTCTCCATGAAGTTGTAGGTATTCTGTGAAATGAACTCTAGAATATGAAAGAAAAAGTCTATTTTCATACAAAAAGTCACATATAAACAGAAAAACTCAACACTTCAAGTAAAAAAATAAAAATTGGGGAAAAATACAACTTTTTGGTTCAAAATTAAACAAAAATTAACAAAAACAACTTTTAACTAAAAATAAAATTATTTTCACATGAAACAATTAATATATTTCATCGTCCTTTAATGGCTTACTTTTTACTCTATTTTGACTTTTTTTTTGTCCTGGACATGTCCATTTCTGCAATATATCAAAGCTAAATACCTCTAAAAAAGCGGGTAAAAGCTTGAATAAAATTCTGATTTTTACAGGACACACGCGCCTGTCAGTAAGAAAGAAGAAACCGTGGGTATCTCAATTTCGCCAAAATGTGGACATGACCCCTTTCTGCAATTCCATATTCATCTATGATGTCAATGATGTGACTCATTGAAGAAAGGAGAGCAATTAAGAGGTAGTTTAATTTCTCATCTTCCGTTACTTTCTCGCCAGCTGATTTGAGGTTATTAATAGATTTTTCAAAAGAGATAAAGAATTCAGAAGGATCGGCAGAATCAGATAATTTCAATTGCAAAAGTTGCCTTTTAGCCATTAATTTTTGGGCAGTATTTTGAACGTTATAAAGACTGTCAAACTTTGCTAACATTTCCCTGGCGGTGGATTTATCTCGAATCAATTCAAGTTGCGAATTAGAAATACTATTGATGAGATGGTTTTTGGCCTTACTAAGAGCTTTATTCCAGTCTGCTTCATTGATATCGTTTGGTCGTTCCGGTGATGTGACAACCTTTTCACAATTTTTCATCTCCAAAAGCGCCATTAGTCGGAACTTCCAGTTTGAGTAATTTGTACCATCGAAGAGAGGGATTCTGAAGTTATCCTCATCCATTTTGAACAGGCAATGAAACTAACACAAATTGCGACAGCGATATAAGGCGATTCACGACACTTTAGCAAAAGTAAAAAAATTGTCCGCTTAGAAAAAACGTGATTATGGAGATGAAGAATTTTGAACGAGCACGGAACCACGGGGCTGCTACCATGTTAAAATAGGTTAAATATATAGGAACTAAAAGGAACTATAGGTGGATCGTATTGAAAGAACACATAATTATACTGTACGATGATTATATTAAAGATAATTAAAATACTTAAAATGATTATCACAGATATAAAACAATAATTAATTCAGGCGAGAGATCTAAGAACAACGAGCCATGCCGGCCATGACGAACGAGTAGTATAAAGTAGGCCTACGCAAAGATTACATTTTCAGTCTACCGATGAACCATAGACTCAACACGTCCGATTGCTGTTGGTCAGCTGATCGATTCGGCCGATCGTGAAGAGATGTGGCAGATTTGCAGTATTGATTGAACTGCGCGGAGGGATCGGTTTTTAATGATTGAGGAGTTAAGAATGCATTACAAACTTACGGTGTTTTTTGGGACCTACAGGATACACTGATCCTTCGTATATTTTAAAAAAGATAAAAATCTTTAACCGCCTCACCCCCTCTAAATGAATTCGTTATAGTACTGATTAAATCATTGTTATTACGAACTTCACTTGCACAATTTTGCCTTTGTTCGTCGGACTCTACACGGTACTTACAGGGTGTCAGTTGAAAAAGAAAGAACAATTATTTTACTTCAAATGTGTATTTTTTTCTGAAAAGGACTTGATTTGAAGAGCATTTGGTGCCAACAGTTTGATTGATTTGGACTATTTAAAGTGACGCATGACGCTACGAATTTTTGAAAATGGGTCCATATCGAACTTTGACTTTCGATATATCGATAGCAAAAAAAATATATCGATGTGCGCGGTTTGATCGAAAAGTCTTAGAATTGTGCGTTCTTTTGTGTCCTGTATTAAAAAGTAGGGTCTGTTTTTTGAAATTTTCAATCTGTCCCCCTGACCCTTCACCCCTTCCCTTGGGGGGGAGGGGGGCGCTGCGCGTGAGAACCCCCCTGAAAGATGTACCCCTCAGAATAATTGAATACGTGTTCCGTCAATTTTCGATATTCCAAGCCGTTCTCAAGATATTCACGCTGGCTCCTTTTTTAATTGACGCCCTGTATATCGATCGTATATTAACTTAACCAGCTTAAATTGCCTCCCCCTTCCCCTCTAAATGAATCCGTTACTGCGATTTAAGCATTACCATTACGAACTGCACCTGCAGCATTTTGCCTGCAAATGATAGTTGGATGGGCAAATTTGACAAAATTAACAATCTTAAGAACCGCCAAATGGCATACTCAAAGGGGGGGGGAGCTCAGGGGGACTTCGACCGCTTTAAACCACTGATTTTTATAGGCTAAGAGGAAGAGTAAAACTTAGTGTATCAAATGTTTTAAAATGCGTCGGGCCTTTTGAGTAAAAAATATAATAATTGCCACTTTCTGAGGAATTTGGGAAACAGGCATTTGTTGGGGTCTACATTGTAATGGGTCTGTTGCATACTTTTGCTACAACAATATAGAACCTTGATCTTTATGTAAAATTCGGCGGAAATAACGATGCGCGCATTAAAAATGTTCAAACCCCACCCATTAACTCAGGAAATCACTTCAATTTCAAACAGCCCGCGCTACACTGGACAGTATTTGCACCGGTATACTACTACATAGACGGAACCACCGTGCGTAAGTAAACAACATCGTAACTACAAAATGATGGAATCTCTTTTTTAATACGTGAAATATAAGCTGCATTTGCTGTCTGGTCTTTTCGGTTTATCAAAGATTACAAAATAATATAAGAAATGTACGCATCTAAATGAAACATTCCAATGCTTGTAAGTTCTGTTCATGTTTACATAAACGAGATGGTTCTATCTATGTAGTTATAAGTCGGTTATATAGAGTGTCTAGTGTAGCGCGGGTTGTTTGAAATGGAAGGTATTTTCTGAGTTAATGAGTGGATTTTGAAAGTTTTTAATATGCACATCGTTATTTTCGCCGAATTTTACGTTAGAAACAATGAGTTACATTGATGTAGCAAAAGTACGAAACAGACCCATTACGCATTGATCCATTTGAATTGAGCTCCAGCGTGAATTAAGGCCCTGAGCACCATCAAAAGGGGCTAGGTACATTTTTGAAAGGTTCGAGTTACTCATAAATTTGGGAAGCTAGGAGGAATATCTACTTGTACACCAAGCTATTTTGGCAAAAAGCCTTTTCATCATATGGAGGATATTAAAAGACTTTTGACCATAATCACTTGGTATCCGTTAAATACTCCTCCTCTTGCTCCCCAAATTTATGTGTAACTCTCTCCTCTCTCTCTCTCTCTCTCTCTCTCTCTCTCCCTCTCTCTCTCTCTCTCTCTCTCTCTCTCTCTCTCTCTCTCTCTCTCTCTCTCTCTCTCTCTCTCTCTCTCTCTCGCATTGCGTTCTTCAACAGGCTGCGTTGCTGCGCCTGCGCAGTTGAGAGCGGCCAGCGAACGGCTGTCAGATGCAACGCTGTCTCCACTGCGGTGCGTCTAGCTACGCGAGCTCCGTTCCCAACGCTTCCCTAGTAGAAATAAACCTCAAGGATTCTCAAGAACCCTCAACGATTTTTGAGGGTAACCTCAAAAATCATGAGGTTACTCTCAAGATTCTTGAGGGCCCTCAAACACTCTTGAGGGCGCCATCAAAATCCTTTGAGGGTGCCCTCAAAAATCATGAGGACACCCTCAAGATTCTTGAGGGCCCAAAATATTGTTGAGGGTGCCCTCAAAATCTTTTGAGGGCAATGAAGTCACCACCAAGATTCTTGAGGGCCCTCAAACATTGTTGAGGGCGCCATCAAAATCTTTTGAGGATGACTTCAAAAATCACGATTACGCCCTCAAGGTCTTGAAAACCAATAAAAACTGTTTGATGACGCCCTCAAAATGATGATGCAACGTTTGAACGTTCTCCCAAGCTTGAGGACCATCAACAATTGTTGAGGATGACAGCTGATATAATGTCCTCAGAAACTTGTGGGCATCATTATCAAGCGATATGATGACAAGGAAGCATAAAATGTGCGATCTTACGATTCTTTGGATCCCAATCCAGGGTGAGTGTGGTATTTTTTCCATGAAACAAGTGAACGATTTTTGAATTTTAATTTTTTTGCCTCCTGTAGGTAAATTATGAAAGTTTTGTAAAAATAGTAATTCTTTCCATCCAATGGATCCAATGATTTCCCCCTCCCCATTGAAGCAGTAATTTTGCCTATTTTCAATACAAAATAGCCCAAAATTGCTTTCTGTGAAGCTTCAAATGTTTAAGGCCCCTCCCCCCTAAAGAAAAACTTTCTAGATCCACCACCGCTTTCTTTTCATTGGAAAAGGAAGGGCCCATGGTGCTGGTGGTGCTACGTTGCTGGCACTTTTACTGATGGTACTAGCACCATTCCAGATGCTGATGAAGTGTAACAGAATCAATTACATAACCTCCAGGCGCCACTAAAGTTCAAGAATCTATTATATAACTTCCAGGGGCTGGAGAAGTGTAATAAAATCAATTACCTAACCTCCCGACGCCACAAAAGCTCAAGAATACATTACATAACTTCCAGGGGCTGGAGAAGTGTAATAGAATAAATTACATAACCTCAGGCGCCACAAAAGCTAAAGAATCCATTACATAACTTCCAGGGGCTGGAGAAGTGTTAAGGAGACCATTACATAACCTCCAGGCGCTAAATGAGCCCAAGAATCCATTACATGACTTCCAGGGGCGAGAGAAATGTAATAGAATCAATTGCCTAACTTCCAGGCGCCACAAATGCTCAATAATCCATTACATAACTTCCAGGGGCTAGAGAAGTGTAATAAAATCAATATACATAACCTCAGGCGCCACAAAAGCTCAAGAAGCCATTACATAACTTCCGGGGCTGGAGAAGTGTAAAGGAGACCGTTACATAACCTCCAGGCGCTAAATAAGCTCAATAATGCATTACATATTTTCCAGGGTTCCAGTTCAAAATTAAAATCAGTGTGACTCCACCTTCAAACACTGTTTCGTTTATCCAGTTTCCCTGGTAAACATTTTAGCAACACAGCACCATGACCGATGAAGAAAACCATGATACAAAGAAAAAGTAAAGTTTTCGTATTTTTTTTATTTAATTCTAAAAATCTGATAGCAGATTCGGATTCCTCGACCAAAAATATACGAGGACACCAGGTTTCACGCCAATCGGACAAAAACAAAGCATATTTTCTTTTCAGACGTCCGCGCAACCTTATATACCCGAATTTCGTCTCATACCGCCAACTGTCGGAACAGTGTATCGGTTAGGGTGTAGGACTAGGGATCGGAAGGTTACGGGTTCGAATCCCGGTCAGGTCGGTACGATGTATGAAAAATATGTGACCAATGAAGTTTGAATAAGTACATACGAGTCTACTTTTTGTCGACTACATAAATCCCCAATATTATCCCCTCCCCACCACCCCTCCCCATTAACGCTCCATCTCATCCCCGAACGTATCCGAGAAAAACCATCAAGATTTTTTGAGGGCACCCTCAAGATTCGTTGAGGGCACCCTCAAAGACCTCTGTTCCAATTACCCTCAATGAGGGCTTTTCTCTTGAGGGCCTTGAGGTTTATTTCTACTAGGGTTTGAGGTTCCAGAGAGAAATAGAAAAAAACCATTACAGCGTAATTCGACATTCCTCTGTCTCTCTTTCCGCATATGAGAGGAGATGAGAGAAGGGGCCGTCGAGAGCTTTTCCATACTTCTCCTACGTTACTAAACATCCGCTGTGAAAGGAAGTATAGATTGCGTCACTAGAGTTTCTGAATCCCACATTGGTATGATTTGCTTCGCAGAAAGGATTCCCCGTGTATTTAACATTCGCATGATGTGAAGCAGAGAGGAAGAAGAAAGGATGAATATGCTCGCTTCAATCTGCGCTGAGGTTCACCATGAGCCTGTAAATTTTCATGTTGCCAATCGTACCGTGACACCTATTTCCTTTTTAACAAGTATATCCTATGTACTCATCGGAATCAATGAAAGGGCATCTGCGGAAAAAAGGGCCCAAAGAGCAAGTGTTCTCTTCAGCGGAAACCCCCTGTTAAGAAACATGCGTTTAAATGTCGCGCCTTCTCAATAAGCAACGTTGCGCTACGCAACGTTCAACAAATCATCATCAGCTGTTTCAAGCTTGTCTTATTATAAGTTGTTAACCTCTTCTTAGCTGATATAACTGCGTGTGAACATCTCCGGTACATATATTTTATTTAATAAAATGTGACGTTTATAACTCTGAAACTAATCGTCGGTTATCATTAATGTATTAATCCCAACATGGTAGCAGTCCGTGGGTGAAATTTAAAAGTTATTTTTATAAATAAAAAGTCGTAAGTACTCTTACCTCACTCGTACCGCGGCGTGCTCGCGTGTTCGTGAAAAAAACCTCGTGCCTATTTCAACATGGATTCATCTAGTAACGATAGAATCAAGATTCCTGTCTTTGATGGTAACAATTTCTCCAAGTGGAGATTTCGACTAATGCTACTGATGGAGATGCACGAATGTGCCGACGCTATAAATCTAGATACCAAGCCGGCTGATACCTCAGAAAATGACTGGAAGAAAATGGAGGTAAAAGCTAGAAACCTCATTGTCTCGAGCGTCTCCAACAAGCAACTTGAGCTCATTTTAGCAGAAACAAGTGCAAAAAAAAAATGTTCGCCAAACTTGGAAACACTTACGCTCAAAAAGGTGCGGCCAGTAAACTATCTTGCAAGAAACGACTCCTCGAACTAAAAATGTCTGACGGAGAAAATCCGATAACTTTCTTCAACAAATTCGAAAAATGTCTTAACGAATTACAAGATGCAGGTGAAAAAGTTACAGAAGAAGAAAGATCTCAGTATTTACTTCTTACTCTCCCAAGTAGTTTATCACATGTCATTGGTATACTCGATGCATTACCAGCGGAAAACAGAAACATTGAATACATCGAAACCAAAATTATCTCAATCTGGGAAAGGAAGAAAGGTGAAAAAAAAAATGTCTCAGACAGCGAACAACCAAATGCTTTTAGTACGAGCAGAGGAAGAAACAACTTCAATCAAAGGCGTGGCAACTTCAACCAAAGAAATGGAAACTCTAATCGAAGAGGCAACTTCAATAGACGTGGCAACTTCAATCCAAATTACAGAGGTAACAGTGGCAATTTTAATCCAAATTACAGAGGTAGCAACTTCAATCAAGGACGTGGAAATTTCAATCAAGGTGGCAACTCTTATCAAGAATCCGGAAATCAAAATTATTACAGTCAAAACCGAGGAAACTCAAATAGATCTAACCGCCGTGGAAACTTTAGATCCCGAGGTGGCAACCGGCAGTGGTCAAACAGTGCTGTTCAAGATAATCAAGGTATTTTACAAATTTTGCATATTCCTCTTATCGTAACATTATTACTGGATGCAAATCAACTAATTTAACAAATTCTTGCAATTTCCATGAAGTTGAATTTTTGCTGGATAGCGGATGCTCCGATCATATCATAAATGATGACTCACTGTTTTCTGAATTTATTGTTTTAGAAAAGCCAATTCAAATTAGAGTAGGCGACGGCTTCTCACTGCAAGCAGACAAAATAAGAAATCTAAATGGGACCTGTAATGTTTTTGGTAAATCAGAAAAATGTGAAATAAACAACGCGTATCATGTCCCACAAATGGCACAAAACCTCCTAAGTGTCTCTCAAATCGCAGAAAAAGGACACAAAGTCATATCCAATGGAGATAAAGCGAGAATCATGAATTCAAATGGTTTAATAAGTTCAATTGCTGATAGAAAAGGAAATCTACAGGGTGTTTCTAAAACTTATGTCATCCTTTCTACCACGTATTTTTGAGGTCAAAATAAGATTTTTTTCCTATAAACATGTGTCCGAAAATGCCCCCATTTGAGCTACAGCCCCCCAAAGTTTTAAAAAATTGTTGGTTTTTTTGGAATATCGACCAGATTTATGAACCGAATGTCATGAAAATTGGTGTCTCGGGGTACTTTTACATGTAGAATCCATTAATGACCTCGAGAAATTCAGAAATGAGGTCTGACTGTACTTTTCAGGCAATCTTATACCTTCAACGACACAAATTTTATGTTACGGAATGGAAATTTGAAAAATAAATAATGACATCAGATGGAAAAAACTCTTAGAAAGGTAATTGGTCCTCGTTGTTCTGGTCGATACGACGCGTATTAAGCGAGATAATCGCTGCACAAGGTGGAAAAGTCAGCGCTTTTACTGTAGCGGGCGGCCCAAAGAAGCAGCGAGTGGCGGGTTGCATACTTCCTGCCGCTCCTCGTGATAAAAGCGCTGACTTTTCCACCTTGTGCAGCGATTATCTCGCTTAATACGCGTCGTATCGACCAAAACAACGAAGACCAATTATCTTTCTAAGAGTTTTTTCCATCTGATGTCATTATTTATTTTTCAAATTTCCATTCCGTAACATAAAATTTGTTTCGTTGAAGGTATAAGATTGCCTGAAAAGTACAGTCAGGCCTCATTTCTGAATTTCTCGAGGTCATTAATGGATTCTACATGTAAAAGTACCTCGAGACACCAATTTTCATGACATTCGGTTCATAAATCTGGTCGATATTCCAAAAAAACCAACAATTTTTTAAAACTTTGGGGGGCTGTAGCTCAAATGGGGGCATTTTCGGACACATGTTTATAGGAAAAAAAATCTTATTTTGACCTCAAAAATACGTGGTAGAAAGGATGACATAAGTTTTAGAAACACCCTGTATATAAAATAAAGGGTTTTATCCATAGTCAAGATGTTTTTGCGAACGTAACCCAAAACTCAAAACCTGTTTGTAGTGATCAAGAAAAGTGGCACCGTCTCTTAGGTCATGTTAATTTTAAAGATTTACAATTAATGAGTCACCTCATTATAGTGGATGGCATGCCTGAATTAAAAAAAGGTTTTACAAAATGTGAAATTTGCTTACAATGTAAAATGAATAACTTTAAATACATAGGCTGTCCCAAAACAACTGAGAGTGAGTCTGTAACTCGGAAACTATTATAGATATCGAAATGTGGTTTGTAGGAGGTTGTAGCTTATACTAATACCTATCCAATGAGCTCTTGTTGAATAAATTTGGTCAAAAATTCACCGAGATACAGCTATTTTTAGGAGACATGTAAAAAAAAACCCCTACAGAATTTTTGCGCTATTTTCATTTCATGAACTGTGGTTCCAAGAGCCGCGCACGCCACGCAGCGAATCACAACGTGGCAAATGAAGTTAGCACTGTTCCTGGTGCAAGTCTTAACTTGTCAGAAAGTGATTACGTAACGTTCTTCTATAATTGGGAGCTCAGTGCCCATTGAAACTGCCTGAGGTGACGACGTGTGCTCCCGTATTGCAAAGACAAGACATTGCAATGCAAAACATTGCAGCCATCCCCCACCCCCCTTACAGCCCGGATCTCGCGCCATGCGATTTTTGGCTATTTCTGGCTTTAAAGAAGTTTCTTCGTGGCAAGAGATTCAACACCCTCGAAGAAATCAAAAACGCCGTGCACAGTTTTTTCTGAAGCTGCCTCAAGAAGAATTTCAGAAGACCATTTGTGAGAAATGGCCCGAGCGCATTCAGCGGTGCATTGACCACGATGGCCAATACTTCGAAAAAGACCGGGATGTAGAATCTTCAGATGAAGAATAAGCAGTTGAAGATGATAACCTATTACCGCAAGGTAAGAATTTAAATTGTTGAAGTTAAGGTAAACCCGAGGACGAGATTGTAAAATTCCGAAATAAAATTATTTTGAGTTCGAAAATCCTGTAGGGTTTTTTTACATGTCTCCTAAAAATAGCTGTATCTTGGTGAATTTTTACCCAAATTTGTTCAACAAGAGCTCATTGAATAGGTATTAGTATAGCTACAACCTCCTACAAACCGCATTTCGATATCTATAATAGTTTCCGAGTTACAGACTCACTCTCAGTTGTTTTGGGACAGCCTTTGTATGTGAACGATAGGTCAAAAGCGTCTGAACTGCTAGACATTGTACATACTGATCTAAATGGACCATTAAAACCAGGTCTGAAAGGTGAATTGTAGGCTGTCTCTTTTATTGATGATTTTTCAAAATTTGCTCTATCTTATTCCATCAAACGCAAAAGTGAAGTAGTTAATGTTTTTAAAGAATATACCAATTTAATCGAAAACATCACCGGAAAAAGAATTAAAACACTCCGTTGTGATACTGGTAAAGAATATATTAATAACGATTTTTTTATTTTATTAAAAGCAAAGGAATCTACTTACAACCCTGTCCAAGCTATACCCATCAATTAAATGGTACTGCGGAAAGATACCAACAAACCCTTATGAACAGAGTCAGATGCTTGCTCATGGAAACAAATCTACCCGATAGTTTTTGGTCATACTGTGTAAGAACAGCGAATTATCTAGGAAATAGAGTTCTTGCTAATAATAAATTGTGTAAAACCCCATATGAAATTCTACTGAATAAAAAGCCTGATGTTTCTAATCTAAAGTTTTACGGATCAACAGTGTTTTTCAGAATACCAGACCAATGTAGACCAAAGACATTAAGCCCAAAAGCTGAAAAGGGCACAATGATAGGCTACACTGATCATGGCTACTTAATCCGAGTTAGAAATACTAATAAAGTAATAAAACAAGAAATGTAATTTTATTGAGGAGGATGAAATAAATGCCTCAAAAATGAAGCATCTAATTCTTCTAATCAAAATGTTTCTGAATCTGATGAGTTTAATGATTTTGTTGAAATTCATGTACCTAAACCTAATTTTGCCCCAAATCAAACAGTAAATTTGCCCGTTAACCAAGGTCAAAATATAACTCCACAAATTAATCAGCAAGTTACTCCAAATCAAGATCCAGTAGTACCAATTGCAAGACAACTCCGCGATAGAAATGAAATTAGAGCCCCGCGTAGGCTAATAGAAGACCCTGTTTTTGCAAACATGTGCGATACAGTCTGCCTAAAACTTATGAGCAGGCAATAGCTAGTACAGACTGTCTTAAATGGAAAGTTGCAATCAAAGAAGAACTTGACAGTTTAATTGAAAATAACACCTGGAATGTCGTTCAATGTCCGCCGAACAAAAATACTATCGACACTAAATGGCTATTTAGAATAAAACCTAATGGTAAATATAAGGCCCGCGTCGTGGCCAGAGGATTCCAACAAGAGCTAATGGAATCAGAAGAAATTTACTCACCGGTCGCACGACTTTGTTCTGTAAAAATAATCCTTGCTTTAGCGTGTCAATTTAAATGGCATATCCATCAAATGGATTTTCAAACCACCTTTTTGAATGGCGCAGTAAAGTCAGAAATTTATATTTATCCCCCTAAGGTTTCAATATTGATCAAAATTTCGTTTGCAATTAAATAAAGCTCTTTATGGGCTACGTGAGAGCCCACGGGATTGGTATGATTGTTTCAATACTTTTATGATCAAAAATGAGTTCATCCGATCGTCGTACGATTGTTGTCTGTATTACAAAAATTGTGGTAATATTTACATTTATGTTTTGCTTTATGTCGATGACTTATTAATTATATGTGCAGATATTTCTTTAATTCTTGCTTTTAAAAAACACTTAACTGCTGTTTTCAAAATGACTGATTTACAAGAAGTTCAAAAATACTTGGGCTTAAATATTGTCCATGATAAAAAACATCATACTAACAGTAGATCAAACAGAATTCATTGAATTTGCAGCTGCTAAATTTAACATTCTTTCTACAAAAAAATTCAATACTCCAATGGAGGAACATTTGAAGCTTCTACCTGCAGAAAAAGTTGATTCTTCTCTTAAGTACAGAAATTTAATTGGAACATTGCTGTATATTGTAACAGGAACCAGACGAGATGTGGCATTTGCCGTTAATTACCTTTCGACGTTCCAAAATTGTTGCTCCGATACTCATTATAAATACGCCTTACGCGCTCTTCGGTACTTGTATTCAACAAAAAATCTCAAATTAACTATTTTTATAATCCTGAAGGAATTGTGATAGATGCATTCTCTGATGCTGATCATGGAGCCGATCCTACTGATAGAAAATCTACTTCTGGAATTTTAATACGTTTAAATTATGCACCTATTTTATGGAAATCTCAAAAACAAAAAGTAGTTTCAAAAGCCTCAACGCATGCAGAATATTATGCACTTTCAGAAACAGTCACTGAATTATTGCCAATTATTGGTTTGTTTAAAGACTTTCAAATCACTTTTTCAAACCCAATTCCTGTATTTGAAGATAACAAAGGAGCTTTTGACTTAGCGCAAAATGGACGTTTTCATAAATTGACATTAGATATCACTAAAAAAAGTAATTCAAATAATTAAAGTCAGTAGTGCTGATCAATTAGCAGACATCTTAACATAGCCATTACCCAGAATTCTCTTTGAAAGGCTTCAAAAACAATTGTCTCTTAAGTAATTTTTCTTTAATAATTTTCTTTCCTTGAAAACATATTCTTCATGACAATTCACAAATCAGGGAGGCATGGTTGCAAACATGTTCTTTTTGATTTGTAAACTGTAGAATGTTCTCTCTTCTAAAGAAAAATGTGGTTGCAAACACATTTCCTTTAAAAGAGTTAGTCAAATATTTTGTTTCTTTCATAAGTCAATTTTTTGAAAATGCTCATAAATGTGCAAAATGTTTTTTTTTCTGTTCTAGTCTGGAACTGGGCAGTGAAAATATTATGATTTGATCATTCATGCATACTATAATTATTCTAATGAAATGGAAGGCTCTCTTTCACTGACGTGGAGAAATAATTTTTTTTTTTAATGTGATTAGTGTAAATAGTTACGACAAACGAAGAATATTTTTTATGAATTGATGCTGTGTTTTCTCAAACAGTATCCTTCCTATTTCTTTTATAAATTCTAAATAGAACCGATACACATATAAGACTGATTTTCTGTTACGTATTAATTTGTTGTTTTTTAAAAAAAAAAAAAAAAAAAAAAAAAAAAAAAAAAAAAAAAAAGCAAACGGTTAGTGCTCAAAGAATATGTTTCGTTAAGTTTAATGTGTGTAAGATAGTTTTAAAATGCACAGAAAGGAATTATTATTTTGTTTATATTGCTATGTTTTAATTTTGTTACTAATTTAATTAATAGCCAAAATTAGGGTGAAACATGCGTTTAAATGTCGCGCCTTCTCAATAAGCAACGTTGCGTTCTGCAACGTTCAATAGATCATCATCCGCTGTTTCGAGCTTGTTTATTATAAGTTGTTAACCTCTTCTTGACTGATATAACTGCGTGTGAACATCTCCGGTACATATATTTATTAATAAAACGTGACGTTTATAACTCTGAAACTAATCGTCGGTTATCATTAATTTATTAATCCCAACACCCCCATTTTCATGTGATGGAGGATTCTAAAGAAGAGCACATTCACTTTTTCATGGGCCCTTCTTCCACAGATGTCCTCATATCTTCTTTTAAGATGCAATCCTCTCAAATCAGATCAAACCTCGAGAGAACAGTCAATATAACAAAACACAAAACAAAAAGCACAAAAGTATCCAAAAATATTTAGTCTTCACGTAAAGTAAAGAGATTAGCAAAATAGGTACTTATATGATGCACCTAAAAGGTAGGCAACAAATTAGACATACCGACAACGTGCATTGATAAGCTCACTGGTGCCAAAATCAACAAAACAGAGATAAGTAAAAATCCTTCATGTTTCCTACCTTTCAGGCGTATCATAGCACTATCATATTAGATATTTCACATTATATTAAGGCACCATAGAGTACCGTGGGAATACTAAGAGGGGTCAGTATGAGAGTGGTATCAGCCGAGCGAAACCGGGCTACCTGCTAGTTTTTATTAAGCGAAATCAACCCTATCGCGACGAACAAAAATAAGAAGACGCAGCCACTTTGGGGAGGGGGGGGGGGGTCCTGGATAAGACAATACTTTCCAACCAAAATTAGCTGTGCCTTTCGGAAGCCTTAGTAAGCAATGCTTCCTCAGCATGTAAACATGTTGATGAAACCTCGTAGTTATTTTATTAACACGTTCGGGTTACTGATACCAAGCCTTGATATTGACACTCTAGTTCCAATATTCGTATCAATAGGTCAAAGTTGTAGCCAGAAATGTTGATGCCCGGGCGGGACTTGAAATTCATGCCCCCACCAATAATTGCAAGCCAATCATTGCACCGATAGACGCTCTGATTTTCAACCCTCCCCCTCCCCTCCAGTCCATTTTTGCCCCTATCGATACTCTTTCATTGCACTTGACATAAGACCGACGAAAGCTTCGGGCACTATGGTGGATGATTCATTATTTTTTGTCAATTGTATCAATCACCAATATTATTCCCTCCCCCTCCCACCACTTCTTCCTCACCCCTCTACCTCCCCCGCACAACCTCCCCCGCACAACCTCCCCCTTCCACCCTTCCCCTTCCATTTCCCATCCCCTCCGTGGAGGGATACCTTCAGGATTTTTTGAGTGTGTTCTCTAGGCCCTGTGTTCCAATTACTCTCGAACCCTCTTAATGGCCTTGAGGTTATTATTGCTAGTAGGGCAGAGTTATTCTTTTACATGTGGGATAAGTATAAGGTTTAAAATCAAAATTTCTACAAGATATTAGCAAAAAAATTCGTCAAAAACCGTGCATTTGGGGACATTTTTCCACTTCCGAGTTTCTCACACTTCAAAACCCGTGGGACTTTTAAGGAGGATGTTCTCCTAACCCCAAGGAACATTTTGAGCCCTCCCTTCCATCCGAAATTCTAAGAGATTTTTCCAAATGCTCCTCTACTAACTTGTCAAAATTCGATATCTTGAATGTAAAAACGACAGTATACGGCAGTTTGTGGCAAAATGCAAAGGTTTTTTTGCCCTTTTGAGAAATGCACACTCGATAGGGTTCGTGCCACCTCGGACCTTTAGTGATAGCTTCCGTGAGGGGCAATTTTTTTCTAAATTGTTTGGGGAATCTAAGGCTACCTTTGACTGAAATTATGTGAAACCCCTATTTTGTTCTAAATAGTCCTTGCTTTTTTGAATATTTTACCTTTTCAGGCCGTTAAATTCGGACTTTTCAAGCGGTTGGTTTGCTTCTTAGAAAATTGGTCATATTCAAACTTTGACCTGTGATTTATCGAAAACGAAATACGAAATGGACCTTCGGTTTCCTCCAAAAGTTTCTAAATTGTATGTTCCTCCAGACAATGCATCACAAAATAGGATTTGCTATTTGCACATTTTGAGTTATGAGGCAACATTCCCCTTAAATGTGTCTCATTGAAATTTTGGATACGCCAAAACGTAGTTCTCACAAATTTACAAACATAAACTGAGTTTCGTTTTTTATCTTCAAACATTCAATAGTCAGACAAGAGGGGTACTTTTTTGAAACACCTTGTTAGAATTTTTTGGCACCTATAACAAAGCTACTCATGGAGATTGCAGTTTTTCGGTAGGAAAATAGATTTCATTAACTTTGATGAGATGTTTTACTATCTTAAAGTAAAGTTACTCACTTATCAGCTAAGACGCCGAATAATAGAGCGCCAATGAACTTGCCGATTGCGAAAATTCCCTGAACTGATGGTTTCAGTACAGCTCTTTCGCATACCAGATCCCACTGCAACAATCAAGGGAAAACATTTCCGTGTTACATCTCAGTGTCAAGTTATTATGTTTTAGATCAATGGAACAAACACTGTACAATAAATCGGAATAGGGCAACGTAAATCAATTCTAAATAAGAGGAAACATCCCAAGTGAGTGAATGAATCAAAATCGAAGAAATTTGGAAAAGCATAAAACGCATCGTATTCCAATCGTAAGTTGACATTGGTTTTTTTTTTTTTTTTTTTCTTTAACATGCAGTAAGTACTGCATGTTTTTGTTATGGTTTCGTATCGATTTTGGCCATAAACTTCCTGCATAAAAATCGACAATTTTCGGCTTGGTCGCAAACGTGCGTTGTCAGATTTCCGCGCGTAATGATCGCGTCTCGTTTTACGGTGGATTCCGTTCGTTCGATATATTGCGGAGCGGCAACGCCAAAAGTCTCCCAATCCTTTAGCTAGGAAAAAAAAACCCAAACGCGCGCTATATCGCATTTTCGATATTCTTTGGTCCGCCGCACAATGGACAGAAATCAAATCTTTGGCGGTCCAAATTCGATCCTTTCAAAGTTGGAAAATTAGTATTTTAGCTGGGTATACTATAGTTGATTTTAAGGGGTTTATTTGGCTCGGTTTTTCTATCCTGGCTTGTTCCATATTTATCGGAGAGTATCATTTGATGGATCGACAATTCTTGTGATATCTCATGTCTTTGTATTTTTGACCACTTAGGACTCGATTTGGATCCATAGTGCGCCGTTTGAAATGTTTGAGTGAGGTTTTGACTATGAGCATTGACCCTAAGTTTTTTATAAGGAGTTGTCTCCGTTATGAATAAAGGTAGTTTCATTATTATTTTGTAGTGATTACAAACGAGCTATATCTAGTTCGGAAGCTTTGGTAAACATGCGTAACCGCCTCGGAGATTTTAAGGTTAGGTTAGCGATTTGTGAAAACAAACCGAAGTTGCCTATCTCCGCAATGTATTTTCGCGTGTTTTCGAACTCTATCAGAGACTTTATAATTAGAATTTCTTTATGAACTGTGCGTGTTTTCTGTCAATCAAAGCCTTAATTTCAGTTTCTACTAATTGAAACACTCAAGTTCTTCATAGCTTTCATTTAATTGGTCAGATTCTACAGTGTGTTATTGCCTCGTAATGCCGTAACTCATTGCCTTTCTTGGCATTTCGACGAGTGAAAGTGGTATGTTTGTGGTGGTTTATTCAAAAACTTTGTAATTGGACCTCCCTCAGCAAACTCTCTCTTCCTGAGACAGATTTTCTCATGTTCATCTCCTAAGTTGAGTGATCTGAAGTAGATAACTTCGTTAACCGATGAGCGTGTTCCTTGATCCTTTTGAAATGTTTGTGATCGCAGTGGTCTAGAGAGACAATTTACCGAAAGGGGAAAAAAAGCAAAGGGTGGACCTTTACATTTCAGACCAATTGTACCAATGCTTGCATGACAGTCATGGAGAGCAGAACTATTTAAATGTCAACACCAACACCAAAGTTGTGTGATGCATTCATTCAATGATAAATGGTGTCGACTGAAATAGTGGGCTGAGGTCGATCGGAGAGCATCCATTTCACTTGACTCATTTCTTTTGCCCCAGTTGATTGAGCCTCTCGTGAAGTGAATTTTAATACAAGGTTTGGTTGGAGTTTGGTAACAACTTTTTTAAGTATTTATTTACATAAGTACAACTGTCCAACAAGATGAGAGAGTTACAATCACATTGTTCTACAATGGAATGTCTGGAAGAAGTCGACAATTGAATCGTAACTAATTAGACCTAAGGATTCATGATTTACTCATGAGTTTTTAGTAATACCTACCAAATATTTATTTAGAACTTTTTAACTATCAGGCTTAGACAAGTGGCAGGGCTTGCTTTTGCATTGCATTGCACCAGCACACATCCGTGAGTGGTTGTTTAGCACAGAGTTTTGACTAATTAATAATCACCTGCTCAAGGATGCGCTTTGATGCAATGCAGAAGCAGGCACCACTACTTGTTAGAACCTGATACTAAAAATGCTTCTGCTGTGGTACATTCATACCTAAATTATGATAACTTACGGTTTAAACAATGTTAAAGTTGAAATCCGCTCATGAATGCTGATTCTTCACATGAAGAGCAGCGCATTGATTGAGGAGATGAGCGGAGGAGATTATTTAGTAAAGCAGGACCATTTGGAGTATCGAGTCCTGTCAAGAAGCGGTGCCTGCTTCTGAACTGCATCAGAGGGCATGGGAGAGTGGTTGGTTTGCGCAGAGTTTCAACTCGTTTCTAATGAAGCGCTTATCAATGCGCTTTGATGCGGTTTGGAAACAGGCACCATTGTTTGTCAGAACCCTATACTCAAAATGGTACCCCTCTAATAGAATGGTTACAGTGACTCATCTTTCATTGAAACTGCTGAAGATGATTCGACATGTTTTACTTGCAAACGGATAGTTTTGCGAGGATGAAAAAAAGCTTCATTATGAAGCTATCTGAAGCTACGCTGAAAAAGTGCAAGAAGAGTGTGTTCGACACTGAACAGCACAGTTTATGATGCCAGGCTTTGGCTATGGGCATGAGGGAAAATGGTCATAATCTTGTCAATAATCTTACAAAGTCTGAAGAGAGAAACCTAGAAGCCAAGTACAAATGATACACAGAAAAAAGGGAATTGCTGGAACAACAAAACATTGTTTGTAAAATTTACATTTATTTGGCTGGGAAAATTAAGCGTGTGCGTAGATAAACGAACAATTTTATTTTGTTAGAAATGCTAAACACTTGGGTTTTAAGTTAGCTGGCCAGAGATTTTGTTGTTTTATCATTTTGGATTGTTAGTTTTGTTAAAAAATGTTGCTGAAATTACATTTTTCACTCGTTGTTATAGTCACATTCTAAATTTTTGCAATTCTAACTGTACAAATGGAAAATCTTGCAAATCATGAATGGTAAAATTTACAAAATCTTGGATTGTAAAATAAACAAAACCAGGCATTGTAAAAACTGCTATCCAAAATGATAAAGCATCAATTTCTTGGATTGTAAAATTGACAAAATCTTGGATTGTAAAATTAACAAAACCTGGCTTTATAAAAACTGAAATTCAGAATGAAAAATCATCAATTCCTTGGATTGTAAAATTAACCGAATCTGGCATTGTAAAAAGTGCAATTTAGAATAAAAAATCATCAATTCTTGGATTGTAAAATTTTATCATTAGAACGCAAAATCATTTGATTGCGCTCTCTGGTTGACAAAGTTTGAAGTACTCTTCCGTTTTGTACTCACTCGGCAGTTTACGCTCCTCTGCAAGGAGTTGTGCCTTAAGATGCGTATTTATGCTCTGAATCATTATCTGCTGTGATAGCCTAGTGGTAAAGTGCTGGACAGTCACCACGGCTACCCAGGTTCAAATCCCGGGACATCCGGGAAAAAAACAAATAAAAAAAAAAAAAATAATAACAAATAAAAACAAAAAAAAAACAAAAAAATAAACAAGCAGCCAGCAGATTTTGTATCGCAGTCTAGCGATACAAAGATAACATGCAGTCAATCAGTGTAAGCTACTTTGACTGCGTTGTTATTCTTGTAATACCGCTTTTCATTAAGTTTCATAGCATATAGGGTGTCAATTAAAAAAGGAGCTAGGCCAAATATCTCGAGAACGGCTCCGGATTTTGAAAAACACTGAAACACGTGTTCAAATGCTTGAGGGGGACATCTTTATAGGGGGTTTCCGATTTCGGGGCCATCTCCAGGGGGCCCGCAGGGCGGATACCACGTCCCTAAATTCAATACTTCAAACAGGGACCCCCATATTTTATTTATTAATCGAAAAGAGGGTGAAACTATCAGACTTTTGGTGCAAATCGAAGTTCAATATCGGTTTTCGTTTTTGATACATCGAAGGTCAAAGTTCGATTTGGACTAATTTTCAAAAAATCATTACTCCTCTTTGAAGAGTCGGAATTTAAAAATCAAGGACACAAAATACTCTAATAAGTAAGCCCTTTTCAGAGAAAAATTTAATTATGACAAACATTTGGTGAAATTTTGGTTTTGAAGCTCCCAAAACTTTTAGACGTTTTTGGCCCCCAAGGAGGGCCATCTGAAAAATTCTGAGGTACAACCCCTATTGATTGATACATAAATAGAAAAGGCGTAACAAACTGAGCATTTAGGTGCAAACCGGAGTTCGATATCGTTTTTCACAATCGAGATATCGCACTCTGTAAATTGACATTCGATATCTCAAATGTTAAAACGATATCCACCCCCGGTTTGCGCCGAAATGCTCAGTTTGTTACGTCTTTTCGATTGATGTATCACTCAATAGGGGTCGTAATTCGGAATTTTTCAGATGGCCCTCCTTGGGGCCCAAAAACGTCTAAAAGTTTTTTGAGCTTCAAACGTCTAAAAGTTTTTTGAGCTTCAAAACCCAAAAATTTGAATAAATGTTCGTTATAATTGAATTTTTTTCTGAAAAGGGCTTGCTTTTCAGAGTATTTTTGTGTCCTTGAGTTGTGAAATCCGACTCTTCAAAGAGGAGTAAGTAATGCTTCTTGAAAATGGGCCCAAATCGAACTTGGACCTTCGATATAATCGAAAACGAAAAACGATGTCGACGTTTAACTTGTACCAAAAGTCTTAAAATTTTACCCTATTTTTGATTATTAAATAAAAAAAATTGGGGCCCCATTGAAGTATTGGATTTAGGGAGGTGGTAGCCTCCTTGGGGACCCCCCAGAGAGAGACCCCAAATCGGCGTCCCCCCAAAAAGATGTCCTGCTCAAAATAATTTAACACGTGTTTCAGCGTTTTTCGGAATCCGGAGCCGTTCTCGAGATATTCGGCCTGGCTCCTTTTTTAATTGACACCCTGTATACATGGTGATCCAGAGCACCTGTACCAGGCATTTTTCTTGAGAATGGCTGATTGAAATGTTTTGAAACATGGAAGTCGCATAGGGAATCAACCCTAAATTTTTTATTTTTCATACTATCGATAGCTTCCAATACTTAGCCCTTTGGGGCATTTTTGAAAGGGGAGGCTCAATCACATCTATATCTCAAGTTTTTTTCAAAAAAGCTCTTTTAAAGTTATGAGAAAAGCTGGTGTCCTTGAAGTTCAGGCAATTTCCTACATTTTTGCTCACATGGACATTTACCAAAAAACCTCACTTTTTTGAGTTATGGCGGATTTTTGGTAACCCAAGACACATAAATAATCACTGTTTAAAGAGTGGGAACAAGGCTAAAAAACATTAATAAAAACCAAACGTTTCGGCCACAAACGCTGGCCTTCTTCAGAGGTGAAGAAGGCCAGCGTTTGCGGCCGAAACGTTTGGTTTTTATTAATGTTTTTTAGCCTTGTTCCCACTCTTTAAACAGTGATTATATATATATATATATATATATATATATATATATATATATATATATATACAGGGTGTAAAAAAAAATAGGAGCAGCTCCGAATAACTCGAGTTTGGGTTCGAATTTCAAAAAACGCTGAAACACGGGTTCCATTATTTTGAGGGGGACATCTTTTAGGGGGGTTGCCAAATTCCAGGCCCCCCCAGGGGGGCGGGTACGGGGGTCACCGCCCCCCTAAATCACATTTCTCAAATGGCGACCCCTAATTTTTATTACATAACTTTGAAGAACATCAAATTCTAAGAATTTTGGCGCAAACCGCAGGTCGATATCTTTTTTCGTGTTCGAGATATCGAAAGTCAAAGTTCAATTTTGACCCATTTTCAAAACTTCATAACTCCCACTAAAAAAGTCGGAATTTAAAAAACTATTAGCTTAAAATGCTCTACAAAACAAGTCCTTTTCAGAAAAAAATACAACTGTCCAGGAAATTTGAATTTTAGGCTCCGAAAAAAATATTCAAAATTTTCGAAAATTTTGAATCGGCGATATTCTTGTAAAACGGCCAGAATCGACAATTTTGGCTTAAAACCTGTTGGCTGAGTCCAAATGAGCGATGCAAAGCTCTCTAAAGTCCCAAAACCCCATTAAAGCCCGAGAGAGAGGTGTTTCCTGACTATAAATTTAGCAGTGTTCTTAATACTGAGTTTGATCATTTTAAAGGTGATTTTGAGACTTTCTTGAGCTTTTAAGCACTTTGCATGAACTGAACATCAACTAAGACTTTGACTGAAATTTTGAGTCCGGGGGTTTTCGCGGTCGAGAAAACCGAATCTGAGGTCCATTTTAAACCATTTTCAAATCCAAGATGGCGGCCAAATAGCGATTTATTGGCAATCTCAAAAACCATCCTATTTATCAACGGATTTGACTGAAATTTTGGTCCCGGGGGTTTTCGCGGTCGAGAAAACCGAATCTAAGGTCTGTTTTTACTCATTTTCAAATCCAAGATGGTGGCCAAATAGCGATTTATTGGCAGTTTCAATAACCATCCTGTTTATCAACGGATTTGTCTGAAATTTTGGGTCCGGGGGTTTTCGCGGTCGAGAAAACCGAATCTGAGAGCTGTTTTAACTCATTTTCAAATCCAAGATGGCGGCAGAATAGTGATTTATTGGCAGTCTCAATAACCATCCTGTTTATCAACGGATTTAATTATTGAAATTTAGGGGCGCCTCTCTGGGGAACTCAACTACCCCTAAATTTCAATCGGCCGTAACTTTGGTTTGAAAAGTCGGATTGACTCGCGGTTTGAACCATTATTTTTCTTTATTTACGACCATTTTAGCTATGTATCGCTCAATTTCGGGTCATTTTTTTAAAGGTCCCCCCTTGAGCCAGAAATCTTAAAACGGCCCCCATTTTGGAAGGGGGTAGTTTTTACGACTTTTGGGGCATCACTTTTTTCGTCTCTTAAAGACCTTTTAAATGACATATCACAAGCCATACCTTTACATTTGACAATTTTTATGTAGGGCCCCCCGAAGCCCCAAAATTTTAGGGCGAGGGGGCCTTGTACCCTTTTTCACAAAAAATAGACATGTGCCACATCAAAAGAAAGCTCTTGGTCTGCCCTTTCAGAAACTTCTTAGTTTTTTGAAATCCAATGATTTGGAGGGTAACAGCGGTCAATCAAAGATTACCCCAAAATTTTTCAAAAACCACCCCTAACTCAATAAAGGGTGGTTTTTAGAAAAAAAACTTGAAGTTGAGAAAGTTTTATTTTTTTATGCTACATTAGATTCCAATGTCAAAACATGCGCTTTCTATTTGTTTTTTTCGAGATACTGGTACCCACCCCCCTGAATAACCCCCAAGGGGTGGTTTTGGGGGGCTGAAAATATTTTCCCCGAATTCTTTGGGGTCGATATACGTTACACGTGTTTTACCGAATTTTCATATTTGCCTTAGTTTGGCCACAATAAAAGCTTGCCAGGTGGTCTGAGACAGCCTGTATACAAATTTTCAACGAGTGGTATTTTCTCACTCAGGGGACCACGAAACGTGCTCATTTGATAAAATTTCCTGAAAAATCCAACATCGCACCCTCTGCAATAAGTAGATTCCTGGAATCTACTTAAAAAAGGGGATAATCCTAGATAGGTAATTTTACAATCCAAGGAAAATGTCACTCTGAAGATCTGTATCATAAATTTGACAATCCACAAAATTGTTAAGTTTTCATTTTGGATTGAAGTTCCTTCTACCTGTGTATATAATTTAGATATTTTTAGAAAGAAAAACTTACAGCCCCGATTGAACAATCAGCATTTAGACTTGCTATTTCATAACCGCCGTTTTGAAATCTTTGCAATCCAGATTGAAGTGTCAGCTGAATTTTCTGTTAATTCTCCAATACAGCCGTTTTGACAATTTTACAATCCAAGTGTTTCAAAAGTTAACAATACATATAGCTGTCACGATTTTTTGCGATACTGGATTGTAAAATTATCAACCCCCATTGTTAATTTAACACTTTTTTTTTCGGTGTAGTGTTAATTTGGACACATTAGATCTAAAAGCCAATCCGGTTACCTATAATTTGAGTTTAGAAAAGCTTGTTGTCCGCCATATTTACCCCCCCCCCCGGTTGCTGTCCGAAATGATCCAGCTTTGATGCTTTAAGGTCATGGGCGCACCCAGGATTTCTATATGGGGGGGGCCAAATTTGCATTTCATATTCTAAGGGTCCTCCCCCGGAAAATTTTGAAAATTTAGCTCTTCTTAGACGCAAAACTAGGCTACTTCTATTCAGAAACTATATTGAATTAACTCTCGAGAAAAATGAGATTTTCCGAGACTATGCTGTTATTACGGAAAAATCTTCATCGTGCTGATAGAAAGAAGGAGTCTTCAGGAAATCTAGATTTCAGAAGAAAATCGAGCGAAATTAACAATTAAGGACATTGCTACCGGGAGAGATGTGTTCCTCCAAGGAAAAATATGTTTCATGACATTGATTCTTTGTTTGAACTCATTTCCTTTCCCATCTTTTCATTTTCTCTCCTCCTCTTTTCCTCTTCTCTCTTTCTCTTTTCCTCATTTCTTCCTTTCCTCCTTTTTTCCTTTCCTTTCCTCCTTTTTCCTTTCCTTTCCTCCTTTTTCCTTTCCTTTCCTCCTTTTTTTTCTTCCTATGGGGGGGCCTTGGCCCCCTTGGCCCCCCCCCTGGGTGCGCCCATGTTTAAGGTAAGATTAAAACCAGCCTGTTTCATTATTTTCATCCATTAGCATACACCACAGGTTTAATCCCTCGTATAGTGTTTATTAGATGTTAAAACGGCTCTCTACATGGAGATTGTCTCAATATTCTTCGCCAATCATTAGTCCGAAAGTTCACTCGTCTCTTTGTTTAGATGTGTGTACTTACTTACTTCTTATTGCTGTAGTGTTGAATAACGTTTAAGTGGGTTTGAGGCTGAAATGTGCAACAAGGCCAGAGTTGGGGAAACGGGGTAGTCTAGAGTCCCATGAGTACCTGTACTCAGTTCTTGATTCTTTGAAAATTCACTCTGATTACCGTTGAAATGCGATTTCAAAAATAATCGGATGCCACGCACAGGTACTCGTGGTGCTCAAGTACTACCTCGTTTGCCCAACTCAGAACAAACATACCTAGCAACTAATTTTTGAAAGGCAACGGAATTTCGCATCCTAAAGATTTTATTTATGACCATGCCAATAGCACCTTTCAACAAGGCGAGGATTACAATCGTAGGTGAGGAGCGATAAATTGCAAACACCAATAATCATATCAGCCACAACCGCCTATAAGTGCGCAAAATTAAAGTATTTAAGTAATTGAATCATAACTAAATAAGTGCAAGCTACAAAATATTAGGAATATACAAAATGCAACTAAACTCCGGGCGCAAACTTCTACTGTGTATATTGGAACCCGAATTAAAACATGTTTCCCCTATGAATATGGGTAGAAAAATGCCCCCTCTTGGACTGCGATTTCTCCATGTTTTACAAAAATTTGATTTATCAGTAATACCCACAGTTACAAATCAAAAAGAATTGAAACTTGGTGATCTGAAGCATTTTTACATAAAGTATCCATTTATAAACTTGAAAAATTCAGAAATTAAGTCTGATTATACGTTTCAAGCTACCTTTTTACTATAAAAAGCACACATTTCATGATACAGGTTTACCATTTGAAAAAAATGTCTAAAGTCCAATGGGAGAAACGCTTAAAATATTTTGAGCTCGCATTTATTTAGTTACTTAGACATATAATAAAAGGCGACCTCTGAGAATCGCCGAAAATCGCGTTTTACTATGATCTCGAGAACGGAAGCACGCGGGACCTCGAAATTTCGCAACCGGGTCCTGCGGCACCAAACGGTGTGCACATCGTGCTTCTTTTCCCCGTTGTTTTTTTTTCATCCCTTCCCGAGGGTGGATTTTATCGCGGTGTTTTACCCCATTTTTGACACTGTGGTATCTGAGACCTCGAAATTCCGGCCCCCGATACTGCTCGGTCCTCGAAAACGATCGCACTCATCCGGACCGACCCGATCTTAAAAGCAACCCCTCGCGGGGGATTTACCTTCCGGGATGAGTTGTTTTGGATCGCGGAACCGGTGGTCGGAGACGGTGTCCATGGTGATCGAGACTTCGCACGAGGGTAGCCTCGGACTCCGCGCGTGGAAGTTTCCCCCCGAATTCGCGCGGCTCGAATATCATCCCCCGCTAAGGGTGGTTTTTTGGAAGAATCGGTTTTACCGATTATTTCGGGCACGGGATGACTTGGGGTGGCGAAATTTTGATTGATGATCGTGCTCCGGTCGGGAGTGATCGTGCGACTTCGCTCTTCGCCCCCCGATTCTTTTTCTACCCCCTGTTAGGGTGGGTTTTCTCATCGGAAGAATCTTATCTAGGAATCTAAGACTTATCTAAGACTTTGCTGACTACTTAATAACACACCCGGAATCACTCTGATATATGCACGAATCGATCTTTGCACATCCGAACCTGTCCCACCGTTAAAATTACCCCTCGTGGGGGTAATTTCATGGTTCATTCCCGAAATCAGGTTGGTGGGCTTCTCGACAAAAATCGGCGACAGCCGCGCTGAAATTGTGTTCGTGTATAAATCTTCACTAGCGGAGCAGAACGAATCCACGTGCAGCGCTTCAAATTGTGAACTACCCTTTATACTGGGGCTGTTCGATTTTTGCGGAGTAGCTTCGGATCCTAGAAAGTGCGACGGCCGGAAGGTCTGGTTTTTTGCGTGCTGTTTCTCCTAGACGATGGGGGTGGAGGTTTTTTTTCAAGCGGTTTGAAAAACATCCCCCTTGAGGGGTAGTTTCATTTTTTAGGGGTTTTTGCCAACTTCTGGGACTTTCAGTTTCTTTGAGAGGCATAGTCCTGGATTTCAGGACTATGCCTCTCGCCGTGCGCAAAAATATTTCACTTACTAACGCAGTGACTATTCTGCGGGGGTAGGGATTCTTTTTTATTCACCCTTCGCAGATTAATGGATTCTCCTTAGCTCGGGTTCTGATGTAGGTATACGATAAATTGAAAATGCATGTTGCTTGGCAACGTCGTTCATTACTCACATCTTCGCAATGATATTGTTACCAGTTCGAATGCCTTCCGATTACTTTATAAATGAATCATCAGCTGTTTTAGAGTTGCTCATAGGAATCAATACAAAACATACAGTTTTTAACCTTTCATTTTCTTTAAACGTGTAATTATGGCGCGTGCTGCAAGCAAGAAAAGCGAAGGCTAAAAAAAATGCTGCAAAGAAAAAATGTTTAACTTTGAGAGGAGCACGTTCAAGACAGTCACTTGCATTCTGCCAATGCTGCACTTTGTCCATTTAAGCTTATCTTATGTATATGCTCGTATCCAAGGAGTGCACTATGCTTATCCAAAAATTCAACCCATGAGCGGAGCCAGCAATTTGGCAACTGTGAATTCTTCCCATTTTTATGTATGAGAAAAAATCGATTGTTGAGGAGGGCATGGCCCAATATCTAATCGACTGTTACATCATACATTCAAATGGGTAGAATCCACAGCAGCCAAATTGCTGGCTCCGCCCATGATTCGACCTTCTACATAAGTATAACGGTACGAAATAAAATGTTGCTAAAATGCACGCGACAAACTGCAATCAATTTTACATCAACGGAATGAAACATAAACTCGATACTTAACTTCGGCCAAAAAAAAGCTAAACTACCCACAGCATTATTCGGCCAAATACGGAAAAAAAAATGTCAACAAGTATTCCAGTGCAACTTTTAGAAATTAATTACGGTTATCTTGGACTATGTACGATCATGAGTAAAATGTTAGTCCAACGCAAACCGTTATTACTTCTTACTAAAAACAATTACCTTCTCCTCTACTAACGGAGAAGTAATGAAAGAAGTAAATAAAATGTGTTGTGTACACAAAAAACCATTGTCATAGCGTGCAATTTGGGAAAATACTACTCTGTCGAATTAAACGATTGTAAAAGGTCGAATGCGGAAGTGTTCACCGAACAACCAATACTCCGAACTTTTCCACTAATTTGAATAGAAGAGATGCAACGTTGCTAAATTGCACGCTACACCACTGACAGGATCAAACAAAAAAATTTAAAAAAAATGGGGAACAAAGCAAAACAGAAAAGAGAAAAAGGAGGATAAATAAAAACAAACAAAAAAACCAAAACATAAAAAACCTTTGAAAACACCACAAGAAAAAAGATACAAAAAAAAAAAAAAATAAAACAAAAAAAGAAACCACAGTACCCGTCGGTCGGTATCCCAACGGGCAATATGCTAGTAAAAGAATGTCAACGTTCTTACTGTGGACAATGGCTCTAGATAACAGAATGTGGGAAGTTGTGTTCTCACTGCCACTCACTATCGTAAAAGCACTGACTTTATCTGGCTTCAAACACATCACACCGAAAAAATGCAAGAAACCAACAGTCTTTCTAAGAGTATTTTCCATCTGAGCGTAGTAATTATTTTTCAAATATTTTGTTCGCAACATAAAATTTATAATCTAAAAAATACAAGATTAGTAGAAAAAAACAGTCCAACATACTAACAGCGCATATTAGCTTTTGCAGGTCATCGCCAAGTTTTTTTTCTTTTTTTTTTATTTTTTTTTTTTTTTTTTTTTTTTTGTAATTTCTTCATTCCATTTTCTTATTTTCTTTCTATCGATTTCTTTTTTTCCTTTCTTTCTTCCTTTCTCCATTTCTTCCTTCCTCTCTTCCTTCCTTTAGAAAAATACCCCACTCGCCGCGCCATGTGGTTGTAATTGATTGTATGAATATGGAGGAGCATCAATGAGGAAACTTAGACTTGGTCGGTCTAATATCAGATGATTTGCAAGTTGAATCAGAGCTACCATGTCTTTTGGTTGTATGCGGCAATTCAGACGAAAGTGTTTACAGGAGAAGTATCAAATATTTTGACGGAGCTTCATACGGAAGATCCGTTACCAGGAGAAGTATCAAATTATTGAAGGCGCTTTATACGAAAAATAGAAAATGTGATCAGGAGAAGTATCAAATTATTTGAAGGAGCTCTGAAGCCACCTAATCGAGGAAACTTAAGACTTGGTCACTCTGATATCACATGACTTGCAAGTTGAATCAGAACGACACGTCCACCGGGTATAGGGAAATAAATACAGGAAGATATTTGAAAGAAAAGTTTTTACGAGCAAGTTTTCACGAAGAAGTGTTTGGGGCAGGTGAAGTAAAATGGAGCTGATTTGGGGGAAAGGTTTTGGATCTTGGCCGCAATTATTTGAGGTTTGGCTGAAAGTTTTGGTGAAATAATTTGAGACGTGAAATTAATAGAAATTAAAAAAGAAAATAAACAGAAGCACTAGCTCTCAGAAGTTTCACATAGAAAATAAATTCTCACTGCACCACTCTCACTTACTCTGCAAACGCATTGAAATTATACAGAACATAAAACAGCGATAATAACTATAGATAAGAGTAACCAGCACAGAGTTTTGAGAGAAAAGCCAAATGAAAGAGAACGATTTCAACATGTTAGCTGAACCTTCAATATAGACACTCGCAAATGACGAAACAAGAGACAGTGGCCTTGAGTTCAAGATGAGAGGAACCATACCACCAGGCATTTTTCTCGAGAACGGCTGATCGAAATGTTTTGAATCAAAAAAATCGGTTACGGAATGGACACAAAATTTTTCATTATTGATTTTTTTTTTCATCTGCTCCACGTTCATATTAAGAGAAGCTCACACACTTTTATCAAGTTTTTTGCAAAAAAGCATCTTATAAAAGTACGAAAAAAGTTCATATCCTCATAGCAGAGGCAATTGCCAACATTTTTGCTCCCATAGACTTTTACCAAAACACCCAGATTTTTTTTAGTTATAGGGACTTGGAAGATTTTTGAATCAACCCTTTTGCTTATCCAGTTGAGAATTTCTCACAAATCTTGACAGATTCTGAAAAAATAAATAGAAACCTTCTGATCGATGGGCAACTGTTACCTTGAGGAGAAAAAATAAGGTGTATTTTGTAAAATCAAAATTTTGGGACTTCCATAGCAGAATCGGAGCGATTCCATGGTCTGAGACATAGACTGCCCAAAATTTTATTTTAACGAAATATACCTAATTTTTTTCACTTTAAGGTATACCAAACTAGTGGCACATCAATCAAAATGGTTCCATCCATTTGATCAGAATCTGTTATGTATTTGAAGAATTCTCAACAGGGTGACCACAAAAGCCAATTCAAATTTTTTCCAAAAATCCGCCATAACTCAAAAAATTTGAGGTTTTTTGGTAAATGTCCATGAGAGCAAAAATGTTGGAAATTGCCTTAACTTCAAGGACACGAGCTTTTCTCATAACTTGAAATGAGCTTTTTTGAAAAAAACTTAAGATAGATGTGATTGAGCCTCCCCCCTCAAATATGCCCCAAAGGAAGTATTGGAAGTTATCGATAATATGATAAATGACAAATTTAGGGTCGATTCCCTATCCGACTTCCATGTTTCAAAACATTTCAATCAGCCATTCTCAAGAAAAATGCCAGGTACAGGTGCTCTGGATCAACATGTATACAGTGTGTCAATTAAAAAAGGAGCCAGGCCGAATATCTCGAGAACGGCTCCGGATTCCGAAAAACACTGAAACACGTGTTAAATTATTTTGAGCAGGACATCTTTTTAGGAGGTCGCCGATTTGGGGGCTCTCTCTGGGGGGTCCCAAGGGGGCTACCATCTCCCTAAATCCAATACCTCAATGGGGCCCCAATTTTTTTTTATTTAATAATCAAAAATAAGGTAAAATTCTAAGACTTTTGGTACAAGTAAAACGTCAACATCGTTTTCCGTTTTCGATTATATCGAAGGTTTAAGTTCGATTTGGGCCCATTTTCAAGAAGCATTACTTACTCCTCTTTGAAGAGTCGGAATTCACAAATCAAGGACACAAAAATACTTTGAAAAGCAAGCCCTTTTCAGAAAAAAATTCAATTATAACGAACATTTATTCAAATTTTGGTTTTGAAGCTCAAAAAACTTTTAGACGTTTTTGGGCCCCAAGGAGGGCCATCTGAAAAATTCCGAGTTACGACCCCTATTGAGTGATACATCAATCGAAAAGACGTAACAAACTGAGAATTTCTGCACAAACCGGAGGTGGATATCGTTTTTACATTTGAAATATCGAATGTCAATTTACAGATTGCGATATCTCGATTGTGAAAAACGATATCGAACTCCGGTTTGCACCGAAATGCTCAGTTTGTTACGCCTTTTCTATTTATTCATCAATCAATAGGGGTTGTACCTCGGAATTTTCCAGATGGCCCTCCTTGGGGGCCAAAAACATCTAAAAGTTTTGGGAGCTTCAAAACCAAAATTTGACTAACTGTTTGCTATGATTGAATTTTTTCTGAAAAGGGCTTACTTATGAATGTATTTCGTGTCCAAGATTTTTAAATTTCGACTCTTCAAAGAGGAGTAATGATTTTTTGAAAATGAGTCCAAATCGAACTTTGACCTTCGATGTATCAAAAACGAAAAACGATATTGAACTTCGATTCGCACCAAAAGTCTGATAATTTCACCCTCTTTTCGATTAATAAATAAAATATGGGGGTCCCCGTTTGAAGTATTGAATTTAGGGACGTGGTATCCGCCCTGCGGGCCCCCCAGAGATGGCTTCGAAATCGGAAACCCCCTGTAAAGATGTCCCCCTCAAGCTAATTGAACACGTGTTTCAGTATTTTTCAAAATCTGGAGCCGTTCTTGAGATATCTGGCCTAGCTCCTTTTTAATTGACACCCTACATGTTATGAAACTTAATGAAAAGCGGTATTACAAAAATAACAACGCAGTCAAAGCAGCTTACACTGATTGACTGCATGTTGTCTTTGTATCGCTAGACTGCCATACAAAATCTGCTGGCAGCTTGTTTTTTTTTGTTGGTTTTTTTTTTTTGTTAACATGCAGTAAGTACTGCATGTTTTTGTTATGGTTTTGTATCGATTTTGGCCATAAACTTCCTGCATAAAAATCGACAATTTTCGGCTTGGTCGCAAACGTGCGTTGTCAGATTTCCGCGCGTAATGATCGCGTACTGCTTTTCGGTGGATTCCTTTCGTTCGATATATTGCGGAGCGACAACGCGAAAAGTCTCCCTATCCTTTAAGCAGTCACTAAACGAATCGCGCGCCATATCGAATCCGCGATATTCTTCGGTCCGCCGCACAATGGACAGAAATCAAATCTTTGGCGGTCCAAATTCGATCCTTTCAAAGTTGGAAAATTAGTATTTTAGCTGGGTACTATAGTTGATTTCAAGGGCTTTATTTGGCTCCGTTTTTTATTCCTGGCTTGTCCCATACTTATCGGAGAATATCATTTGATGGATCGACAATTCTTGTGATATCTCATGTCTTTGTACTTTTGACCACTTAGGACTCGATTTGGATCCATAGTGCGCCGTTTGAAACGTTCGAATAATGTTGAGTTAGCTTTTGACTGAGTATTGAACGTAAGTTTTTCATAAGGATTTGTCTCCGTTATGAATAAATTTGGTAGTTTCATTATTTTGTCTGTGATTACCAACGAGCTATATCTAGTTCGGAGGCTTTGGTAAACATGCGTAATTTGCCTCGGAGATTTTAAGGTTAGAGATTTGTGTTGTGAAAACAAACCGAAGGTCCCTCCGCAATGTATATTCGCGTTTTTTCGAAGTCTATCAGAGACTTTAAAATCTGAATTTCTTTATGAACTGTGCGTGTTTTCTGTCAATCAAAGCCTTAATTTCAGTTTCTTTTAATTGAAACACTCAAGTTCTTCATAGCTTTCATTTAATTTGCCAGATTCTACAGTGCGTGTTATTGCCTCGTAATGCCGTAACTCATTGCCTTTCTTGGCATTTTGACGAGTGACGAGTGGTATGTTTGTGGTGATTTATTCAAAAATTTTGTAATTTGACCTCTCTCCGCAAACTCTCTCTTCTTGAGACAGATTTACTCATCTTTATCTCCTCAAGTTGAGTGATCTGAAGGAGTTAACTTCGTTAACCGATGAGCGTGGTCTAGAGAGTGAAGTTGCCGAAATGAAAAAAAAAGCAAAGGGTGGACCTTTACATTTCAGACCAATTGTACCTATGCTTGCATGACAGTCATGGAGAGCACAACTATTTAAATGGCAACACCAACACCAAGTTGTGTGATGCATTCATTCAATGATAAATGATGTCGACTGAAATAGTGGGCTGAGGTTGATCGGAGAGCATCCATTTCACGTGACTCATCGCTTTAGCCCAAGTTGATTGAGCCACTCGTGAAGTGAATTTTACTACGAGTTTGGTTGGAGTTTGGTAACAACTTTTTTAAGTATTTATTTACCTAAGTACAACTGTCCGACAAGACAGTCTGTCGCTTCTGAACTGCATCAGAGGGCATGGGAGAGTGGTTGGTTTGCGCAGAGTTTCAACTCGTTTCTAATGAAGCGCTTATCAATGCGCTTTGATGCGGTTTGGAAACAGGCACCATTGTTTGTCAGAACCCTATACTCAAAATGGTACCCCTCTAATAGAATGGTTACAGTGACTCATCTTTCATTGAAACTGCTGAAGATGATTCGACATGTTTTACTTGCAAACGGATAGTTTTGCGAGGATGAAAAAAAGCTTCATTATGAAGCTATTTGAAGCTACACTGAAAAAGTGCAAGAAGTGTGTTCGACACTGAACAGCACAGTTTATGATGCCAGGCTTTGGCTCTGGGCATGAGGGAAAATGGTCATAATCTTGTCAATAATCTTACATAGTCTGAAGAGAGAAACCTAGAAGCCAAGTACAAATGATGGTGTTAATTTGGACACATTAGATCTAATCGGGGAAAGCCAACTCGATTTGTCTAATTCTACTCGATGTACCCTGAGTCGAAACAAATCTTGACCTGGACCAATCAAATCAGCTTTTCTAAAATTTTGTGAGTAAATCATGAATCCTTGGGTCCAATCGGTTGCGATAAAACTGTCGACTACTTTAGCGGCATATCCACCTAAGATTCTTAAGTAGGATAAAGTAACTTTCCCCTCTTCTTTGAAAGCAGTCGATAAATAAGTGGTTACGAAGTTGTGACTGAACTTCACTCGAATCTCATGCTAACATTCACTCAAGTGGCTCAATTGACTAGGATGAATCGAATTGACTTGGGCAAAATAGATGAGTGGAGCAAGATGGATGCTCTCCGATCAACCTTACAGCAAAATTTTAGTATGGCACCGTTTTACAGCCTTCTTGTCCACACCTATATCCTTGGTAAAAGAACATAACATTATAATGAATTGGTACCCCGTTTCGTGCATCGCACGACGTGGTGTTGTCTTCACTTTCAAAGAAAGTTAGGTTGGTTTTTTTTCATAACAAGGTGTCTGTGAATTACTGTATTTTGGTCACTTCAGAGTTCTACGGAGTACCTAACCTGAAACCTAATACTGGTTATTCTAAGTCAGTGTTGTGATTGATTTCTTGCACCATTATTGCCATAATGATGACAGTAGTTTCTTATTTCTGCTAAGTGGGTACTTTAGTCTTTCAATTCAACTATAAACGCTCTCTTATTGAAGAATACTCTTAATTTCTCAATGAAATGAAAGTCTTCCGTTCGGTCCGTGCAAACTTCAGAACCACGAATGAGTCAGTCATCCTTTTATTTGCTTCTTCATGTCCAAACTGACTGAAGTTCAACTTTGAAATCAGATTTGCTGCAAATTTTAATTTCAAATACATTATTATAATTTGCTAAAGTCAGTTCAAAGTACAATCAACGATGGAACTCAACCACCAGTCAACGCGCAGATTAACTTGAACCGCAGGTAGATGTGACCTCAGGTGTAGATTTTGTTGTTGAATTTTATTTTCTCCTAGTCTCTGATTTTTGATGCACTTCTGTACCAACTATACTCACACCAGTAAAATGGTAAATAGAGGAACCTAAAGACAAGTTCAAGCTTTATCCGAGATTACCTGGGATCTGAACGTTAAACGTTAAGGCAAATTACACTAACAGTCACAGTTCTCATGAAGCAAAGCACCTCACGAAGAGTACAAAATTCTATGTACAGTTCAAGTTTGTTTGAAAAAAAATCACTTTTTTATTCAAATAAAATTTCAATTTAACGGAGTAAATTGCAATTTATTTTATTAAAACTGCACTTTATTCAAACAAAAAAGCAATTTATTCAAAATAAATTGCCATTCATTCAAATAAAATATAAGAAAATGTCAACCTAACTAAGATTTATCTGAGATTTATTCAAGTAAAATTTCTTTGAAATATCAATAACATTTCAAAATAAAATTGCCATTTTATTTGAACAAAATAGGAGTTGATGCTACTAGGGCTTGGTCGCTCTTATATCAGATGATTTGCAAGTTGAATCAGAGCTACCATGTCTTTTGGTTGTATGCGGCTATTCAGACGAAAGTGTTTACAGGAGAAGTATCAAATATTTTGAAGGAGCTTCATACGGAAGATCTGTTACCAGGAGAAGTATCAAATTATTGAAGGCGCTTTATACGAAAAATAGACAATGTGATCAGGAGAAGTATCAAATTATTTGAAGGAGCTCTGAAGCCACCTAATCGAGGAAACTTAAGACTTGATCGCTCTGATATCACGTGACTTGCAAGTTGAATCAGAACGACACGTCCACCGGGTGTAGGGAAATAAATATAGGAAGATATTTGAAAGAAAAGTTTTTACGAGCAAGTTTTCACGAAGAAGTGTTTGGGGCAGGTGAAGTAAAATGGAGCTGGTTTAGGGGAAAGATTGTAGATCTTGGCCGCAATCACTTGAGGTTTAGCTGAAAGTTTTGGTGAAATAACTTGTGACATGAAATTAATAGAAATTAAAAAAGAAAATGAACAAAAGCACTTGCTCTCAGAAGTTTCACATAAAAAATGAATTCTCACTCCACCACTCTCACTAACTCTGCATACCCATTGAAATTATACAGAACATAATGCAGCGATGATAACTATAGATAAGAGGAACCAGCACACTGCACAGACTTTTAAGAGAAAAACCAAATGAAAGAGAACTTTCAATATAGACACTCACAAATGACGAAATAAGGGACAGTGGCCTAGAGTTCAAGATGAGAGGAACCATACCACCAGGCATTTTTCTCGAGAACGGCTGATCGAAATGTTTTGAATAAAAAAAATCGGTTACGGAATGGACACAAAATTTTTCATTTTTGATATTTTCAAAAGCCCTCATCAGCTCCTCGTTCATATTAGGAGAAGTTCACACACTTTTATCAAGTTTTTTGCAAAAAAGCATCTTCTGAAAGTACGAAAAAAGTTCATATCCTCATAGCAGAGCCAATTGCCAACATTTTTGCTCCCATAGACATTTACCAAAACACCCAGATTTTTTTTAGCTATAGGGACTTGGAAGATTTTTGAATCAACCCTTTTGCTTATCCAGTTGAGAATTTCTCACAAATCTTGACAGATTCTGAAAAAATAAATCGAAACCTTCTGATCGATGTGCAACATGTTACCTTGAGGAGAAAAAATAAGGCGCATCTTTTCAAATCAAAAATTTTGGGACTTCAATGGTCTGAGACATAGACTGCCCAAAATTTTAATTTAACGAAATACACCTAATTTTTTCACTTTAAGGTACCAAACTAGTGGCACATCAATCAAAATGGTTCCAACCAGTAGCGCACCGAGAGTTTCTTCATCTCTCTCTTTTCTCCATTAAGAAACGTATGTTAGACAAGGATGGATAAGGGGATAAAACCCCCTCCTTCTGTCCTTTTCCTACTCATACATTCAAATGGGAAATGAGAGAGATGGAAGATATCCTGGTTGCGCCAGTGGGTCCAACCATTTGATCAGAATCTGTTATGTATTTGAAGAATTCTCAACAGGGTGGCCACAAAAGCCAATTCAAATTTTTTCCAAAAATCCGCCATAACTCAAAAAAGTGAGGTTTTTTGATAAATGTCCATGGGAGCAAAAATGTAGGAAATTGCCTGAACTTCAAGGACACCAGCTTTTCTCATAACTTTAAAAGAGCTTTTTTGAAAAAAAAACTTGAGATATAGATGTGATTGAGCCTCCCCTTTCAAAAATGCCCCCCAAAAGGCTAAGTATTGGAAGCTATCGATAATATGATAAATGAAAAATTTAGGGTTGATTCCCTATGCGACTTCCATGTTTCAAAACATTTCAATCAGCCATTCTCAAGAAAAATGCCTGGTACAGGTGCTCTGGTGCTCTCCATGTATACAGGGTGTCAATTAAAAAAGGAGTCAGGCCGAATATCTCGAGAACGGCTCCGGATTCCGAAAAACGCTGAAACACGTGTTAAATTATTTTGAGCAGGACATCTTTTTAGGGGGACGCCGATTTGGGGTCTCTCTCTGGGGGGTCCCCAAGGAGGCTATCACCTCCCTAAATCCAATACTTCAATGGGGCCCCAATTTTTTTTATTTAATAATCAAAAATAGGGTAAAATTTTAAGACTTTTGGTACAAGTTAAACGTCGACATCGTTTTTCGTTTTCGATTATATCGAAGGTCCAAGTTCGATTTGGGCCCATTTTCAAGAAGCATTACTTACTCCTCTTTGAAGAGTCGGATTTCACAACTCAAGGACACAAAAATACTTTGAAAAGCAAGCCCTTTTCAGAAAAAAATTCAATTATAACGAACATTTATTCAAATTTTGGTTTTGAAGCTCAAAAAACTTTTAGACGTTTGAAGCTCAAAAAACTTTTAGACGTTTTTGGGCCCCAAGGAGGGCCATCTGAAAAATTCCGAATTACGACCCCTATTGAGTGATACATCAATCGAAAAGACGTAACAAACTGAGCATTTCGGCGCAAACCGGGGGTGGATATCGTTTTTACATTTGAGATATCGAATGTCAATTTACAGATTGCGATATCTCGATTGTGAAAAACGATATCAAACTCCGGTTTGCACCGAAATGCTCAGTTTGTTACGCCTTTTCTATTCATGTATCAATCAATAGGGGTTGTACCTCGGAATTTTTCAGATGGCCCTCCTTGGGGGCCAAAAACGTCTAAAAGTTTTGGGAGCTTCAAAACCAAAATTTGACCAAATGTTTGTCATAATTAAATTTTTCTCTGAAAAGGGCTTACTTATTAGAGTATTTTGTGTCCTTGATTTTTAAATTCCGACTCTTCAAAGAGGAGTAATGATTTTTTGAAAATTAGTCCAAATCGAACTTTGACCTTCGATGTATCAAAAACGAAAACCGATACTGAACTTCGATTCGCACCAAAAGTCTGAGAATTTCACCCTCTTTTCGATTAATAATGAAATATGGGGGTCCCTGTTTGAAGTATTGAATTTAGGGACGTGGTATCCGCCCTGCGGGTCCCCTGGAGATGGCCCCGAAATCGGAAACCCCCTATAAAGATGTCCCCCTCAAGCATTTGAACACGTGTTTCAGTGTTTTTTGAAATCCGGAGCCGTTCTCGAGATATTTGGCCTAGCTCCTTATTTAATTGACACCCTATATGCTATGAAACTTAATGAAAAGCGGTATTACAAGAATAACAACGCAGTCAACGCAGCTTATACTGATTGACTGCATGTTATCTTTGTATCGCTAGACTGCGATACAAAATCTGCTGGTTTTTTTTTCTTATCAACTATTCACATAAAGGTTTATATTAGCTTATGAAACCTTGGTAGCACTTCGGACAGAGAAGCTTCTCGAAAAAACGCTCAATAAATCCTGTATTAATATTTTTTTTTTTGGCAAAGATTGAATCTAATATAAAACTTTAATGGGTAATGAGTCAAAGGAACTTGAGCAAAAACCTTTATCAAATATTTAGAAGGTTAGAAACTTAAGCGTATCAAAAAAATATTTTCCAAACATTCATTTTAAACCTAAACTTTTTAACTAAGATAAAGGTTTGGAGTAAAATATTCAACACAACTTCTCCTACGAGAGACAATCCAAGGTTACATGAAAGATTTGAATGAGGTTTGCAAAACCTAACTTCGCAAATCTTTTTCCTTAAAAAAGAAACACATATTTGAAAAACATTAAAATTTAAATATAAAACGAAGCTTTGGAATGAAATATTCAACAAATCTTTCCCACCGATTGATATTCCAAGGTTGCATGCGAAAGGTTTGAATAAGGTTTGCGAATTTTTACTTCTCAAAGCTTTTTTCTTGGAGAGCAAAACGTGTTTGAGAAATATTAAAATATAAATCTAATTTAAAACTTTGGAATGAAGTATTCATAGAAAGCTTCGCCACCGAGTCACAATTAAAGATTACAAGTGAAAGCTTTGAACAAGATTTGGTAAATCTTACTTTCCAAACCTTTTTCATTCAAAGGCTATCTAATGTTCGAGGTATAATAAACGTTTTAGCGCGAAAGTAAGCCCCCTAATGATTTATAAGTGGAAACTCTAGCACCCACTCGTGCGAGGTCGCCATAGCCTGTTTGAGTGCTCGCCAAAGATTACTTATACTCTAGATATGGCACAAGCTAAAATCTTGTTGAGCGCCTTCATTGCTAAAACACATACACTGGCCCACGGTTTGTTTACGTTTCGGCGAATGAGAGACGTGCGGGCGGGGGGGGGCCAGTTGGCTGGCCCACGACCCCCACTCCGCCCGCACGTCTCTCACTCGCCGAAACGTAAACAAACCGTGGGCCAGTGTATGTGTTTTAGTTCGGTTTTAGAAATGAAGGCGCTCAACGAAATTTAACATTGGCAAGATAGCTAGTGCCATATCTGGAGTATAAGTAATCTGTGGTGCTCGCATTGTGCCATATCTCACCCTTGCGGATTGCGGATCGAACCGCAGGCGCTGTAGAGGCAACGTACTTTCAAACGACCAGCACGAATTGAACTTGTCGTCATTAATAAGCGATTCACAACGGTTCTTAGACTTTTGAACGCCCGAATTAACTTCTAACTTCGTAGAATTAAGTTTTTAAAAAAGATTTATTTTTACAAACAAGTAAAAGTTAAGAAAATGAGATTTCACACAAAAAACAAAGTGAACTTGAAGAAGTTTAACTGAGCTAAAGAGTTCTCAGTAACAATAGTTAATGTATCGACTCATAGTTTATTTAACCGATATTTGATAATAATAAAATTACACAAGTAAGGTTTGACAATTTTAATGGTTGAGAGAAATAAAAGAGTATCTTATTTGCTCTCTTTTTAGTCGCGCTATGACAGAGAGACTATTTTAAAATATAGGTTGCTATAGCGAAGTAATTTTAAAAACATATGATCAAATAATCGGGAAAACTGCTTGACGTTCTGCCCCCCTTTAGATTTTCTCAATATTTCTTGATCTTTGACAAGGGAAACTGATTAATTTTATGAAAACTTTCGAGATTTAGAAGGTGCAAATTTTTAATAATTTTTTTTTTTTTTTATTATTATTATTTTTTTATACAAACAATTACTCTTCTGAATCAGGAGAAACCGGTAGAACGCTGAGATCTGTTATGACCCGGGTAACTTCACCATGAGGAGTGTTGAGAGTGACTACTCTTACTCGACCGTCAGGGCCTGGGTGAAGTTCGATGATACGACCCAGTTTCCAGTAGTTTGGTGGTAGAAATTGATCTTTAATTATAACCATGGTTCCTCTTTTTGGTGCAAGGAGGACTTGATGCCATTTCGTTGATGTTTGCAAGGTTTGCAAATAGTCCTGTTTACAGCGCTTTCAGAATTGACGAGATATTTTGTTTAATTTTTGCCAGTGGATATCCGATAAACGTTTTTGCATTGTCTGAGTAAATCGCATTTGGTACTCCCCTTTGAGACGTAAATCGATTGAAGGCTGTATGGATATATTAGGTGCTCTGTAAACAGAAAAGAATTGGTGGCCCTGAAAAGGGCCGTTTTCAAAGTGGTGCTGGCCGGTTCAACTTCATAAGAAGGAACCAGCATAAACAGCGATGAAGTGATGGAGGATCAGTGAGCTACAGAGTCCGAGAGTCCAAAATGCCAGAGGTCGAGAGAGATGTGATCTGTCTGGTGGTGCGAGCTGGACTGATCTTCTCAGCGGATGGAGCTTCTTATATACCCGCCACGAAGCGTGGGAAAGTAGTTTGCGCGGGAAAAGCTGATTGGCGCGGGAATTGGTCCCGGGGGCGGAGCTAATGATGGTGCGCAGCAAGTGTACGGTTTTGGCGGGAAAAGCCGCCACAGCTGAAAGAAAGGTAGGTACTTGTCGTTAGATCTAGGACCGTTTCTAACAATAAGTGAACTGCCTTGGTGACTAAACATATAAAAATGCAAATGTATGCTTTGACTGATGTTTTCCTGTGTTTTTGCACCGATTTTTTTACACTGATTGGACCGGCATAATCAACACCAGTGGATGAAAACGGACGTGCCGGGATGACACGCTGTGAAGGTAAAGGAGCAAAAATTTGAGCTAACATTTTTGGTTTGTTTCTTGAGCAAGGAATGCACACTGAAAAAAAAATTGCTGATACAGCAGTGCGAGCGATACACAGATGATATGTCCAAATTTTTTTGTCCAAAACTTTTAAGTCCAAAAATTAATGTCCGGAACATTAAAGTCCAAAAACTTAGGTCCAAACAGGAAACGTCCAAAAGAAGAAAAGGCCGTTATTAAAATGTCCAGAAATTATCAGTCCATAAAATGAAGTCCAAAAATTTGGAAAGTCTAGGGGACAAATGAATTTTGCAAGCGATTAGTGTGCAAGTGTATCGTGTTTTTTTTAATTGAATCATAACCCTGGCAACCTTTTGTCCTCAAATTCGATCAACAAGTAGGTACTTTTTTCAAATCATCAAATGGATTTCACAGGGAGATCTATTTTAAGCTTTCTACAGAAAACAAGAACACTAAAATTTTACTGGAATACTTCTGTTCATTTCAATATGAACCTTTGGACACTTTTTTGGACATGGACTTTTTATTTGGGGACATTGTAGTTCACTGGACATTAGAACATTTGGAGGAAATGACATTGGACAAAAATATAACTGGACAAATAAAATTTTGCACAAAAAAGTTTTGGACATAAAAGCTGTGGACATATCATCTGGGAACCGTGCGAGCGGCTAAATTAGCCATTTTGTTCAGCTAAAAACGGAACTTGCAACTGGTTTGCTAGAACAGCAATTCAAAGATTTACAAAAATAGGAAACGGTAATTGCTAATTCCGCAAATTGATTCAGCTGGAATCGCAGGTCGTGAAATGCTGAAAGAGTTAAACAAAAGCTGATTGAGCAGTTGTTTTGCTAAAATTGCAAAACCTAAATTGGTGAAACAGCAAATAAATTTGCTGAATTAGCAATTTTTTCAGCGAAAATAGCAAAACGTGAATTGCTAGATTTACAAAACAGTTTTGTAAATCAAGCAATTCACGTTTTGCGATTTTCGCAGAAAAAATTGCTGGATTAGCACATGAAGCGCTGGTTCAGCATTTTTTGATATGTATACAGTATACGACACAATAAGGAGCGCACTCTGGGTGTGAAGTTGGGAAAGTCACTTCCTGCTATATGCAATTAGCTATCTCGTGCTGCGATATCATGGAACATACACATTATTACACAAATACATATGGAATAAGAATTACACATCGATTATACATGCACAGGAGGAGATACAGAACAGTTGTTATTACATATTACCTGAAGCTGGTGAGGATTGAATCCGGGTCGTTTCGATGGTAGACAAGTGCCTTAGCCGTTGAGCTACAATTGCTCGCGGAAGAACTCATGCGAATTACACCTACATAAATCATCGGAATCGTTAAACCGTTTCCATAATTCACACCCACAGTGCGCTGTCTATCGCAGTGTTGCTAATTTAGCTGCAAACGGATTGTTGAATCAGCAATTCGTTTTGTAAATCTAGCAATACTTATTTGTTCTGCGAAAATCGCAGAACGTCTTTTGCTGAAACAGCGTTTTATTAACTGTTGCAGCAAATATTTGTAGCTGATATATCAAAATCGAGTTGCTAATTTAGCTGAACGGATTGTTGGATTAGCAAATTTTCGGTTGTTTTAGCCGCATTGGTTTTGCACATTTCGAAGAAGGCTTTTTGCCAAAATAGCATTTTTCTCCCCGCTGTTTTAGCAAATCAATTTTGCGGTTTTATCGAAATAAATCAATAATTTAGCTAAATGAATTGCATTTTTACCCAACTCTATGCTAAAAATGCAAATTTTGATGTAAAATCTGCAAACAGAGGAAACTGCTATTCCAGCAAAGTAAAAAGTTGCTCTTTTACACTTTTTGAATCGCTGAAGTCACAAAAAATAACGCTGATTCAGCTGCGTGCACTGTTGAGTTAGCAGAATGTTCGTTTTGCTGTTTCAGCATATCACTTTTTTCTGATTCAGCATTTTTTTTTTTTCAGTGCAATGATTGTTGAGTTTTGCTGCTGTTTGTCGTGCTCGTAGAGTCCAACATTTTTCTCTGATGCTCGAAACTAATTGTTGCAAAGGGCATTGTAGTAAACGCGAATGTTCTTGATGAAAAATTAGTTCTGGTTATCGATGCTTTGCAGGTAGCAAGGCTGGGTGTTTTCGATTTTCGTTCACTTTGCTATTCTGTAGTCTTCCACCGACACGCATAATTCCCCTGGAATCTATAAAGGGGTGAAGGGTTACTATTCTGCTCATTTTTCTAAGTTTTTTGATTGGCGAGTTGAGATCGTTTAATTCGTCGGAGAAATAATCTTCTTGGGCCGATTTTACACAAAGATCCATTGCGTTATCGAGTTCTTCTGTGCTTGAGGAACATAACCTGGGAGTCTTTTTTCGGGAATTATTGGAAACCCGTAAGCAGAAGGCGAGGATTCTAACTATTTTAGGTAAGGAAGAAAACTTTTACAAGTGTCTAATTGGCGTTGAGAGGAGAGATAGAAACAGACTTTGGGTGGGAAGACTTTTCAATTCAGATTGAGGAATGGCGCAGTTTGGTTTCGACCACATTTTAGGATCGTCGGTTAACCATTCGGGGCCATGCCACCATAATCTTGAGGTCTATCAAGGCTGCTGCTGAGGCGCCTCGGGAGATAAGATCTGCTGGGTTGTCTTTACTTGCGACATGATTCCAGAGAATATTGCTGTTGACGAGAAGCCTTTGGATTTCTGAAGTCTGGTTTTTTACAAATACACTGCCCCGCAAAAGAACCGGCGCACCTGGCGCGCTGGATCATTCCGCTCGAAAATGCGAAAAAGTTACAAAATTTAAAATCGTCATAACTTTTGAACTAAAAGAGCTAAAAATATTTCAAGGCCAGGATTGAATTTCTTGTACTCGTTAGTATTTAATACATGAGTTCAAATTTTCATTTGGTCATTTTTTCACCCGTATGAAGAGTTTTTCCAATTCCTCCCGAAAACTGTTTTTTTGGCGCTCATCTCTAAAAAGTTACTCAAACTTCTCACATCTCTTTGGGGTAAAGTAGCATAGATAAACAAAATCTGAGACATGTATCAGATTTCTCAGAGCCAGGGCTATCGACCTGGTTACCTCAATTTTTTCTACACAATTTTTTTAAGGTCGGAAAATGCACTTTTCCGAGACCATGTAAAGACCGCTTCCGAACACACAGTTTACACATCCGCTCAAACATGCGAAAAGATGATAAAAGTTCAAATCGTCATAACTTTTGAATTAAAAGAGTTATAAATATGTCAAGGCCAAAGTCAGATTTCTCGTACTCTCTAGTTTTTATGCATAAGCTCAAATTTTCTTTTGGTCATTTTTACGCCCTTATGAAGAGTTTTTCCAAATCCTCGCGAAAACTGTTTTTTGGCGCACATCTCTAAAAAGATACTCAAACTTCTCACATCTCTTTGGGGTAAAGTAGCATAGATAGACAAAATCTGAGACATGCATCAGATTCCTCAGAGTCAGGGCTATCGACCTAGTTACCTCAATTTTGTGTACAAATTTTTTTCACAGTCGGAAAATGCACTTTTCCGAGACCATGTAAAGACCGCTTCTGAACATTATTAGAAATGTGCTGCGAAAAGACAGTTTTCGCGAGAGTTTAGAAGAACTCTTCACCGGGCGTAAAAATGACCAAAAGAAAATTTGAGCTTATGCATAAAAACTAGAGAGTACGAGAAATCCGACCCTGGCCTTGAAATATTTTTAACTCTTTTAATTCAAAAGTTATGACGATTTGAACTTTTATCGTTTTTTTTTGCGGGGCAGCGTAGTTGACATGTCTCTGGCGGGCTGGTGATCCAATGGAGTGCTATCGATAAATCTGACCAAAGGTATGTCTTGATCGGTTTTTTGTTTACAGTATTCAGGACTTTTACGATTGGTTTTGAGAGTAAAACCGTCGCCGCGAGCTCCAATGTAGGAAGTGTTTGGACCTTAAGTGGAGATACCCTTGATTTTGCGCACACCACAACGCACTTCATCACATGTTATAAAAAAAGACGAAAGCTCACCCCAGAGGGCTGAGTTTTTTTGGGAAATTTACTCACATTATTATAAAATAATAACAAAAACGCTTCTCTTCGTTCGAGAACTTAGACGCAAAGTGTCCGAATGCCTTCCTCACCGCTTGGTGGCAGCTTTAACTCCTTTGGTGAGTCAGAGTTACCAACCACGGCAAAGTTTGAATTTTGTGGCAGGTTCAGGGTTGCCGATGTTATAACGTTACAAGTCATTCAAAAGCATTAAAAAAACCAAGCATTTTAACGCAAACCGGAAGTCAGTACCTCTTTCTGCAGTCGAGATATTACAAGCTAAAGTTTAATTTTAGACTAAGGCCTCTACCTTAAATTTTGACTCACGATATCTTGACCGCAAAAAGAGGCATTGATTTCCGGTTAGCGCTAGATTGCTTGTTTTTTTTCAATGCTTTCGAGTGATTTATAACGCGATAGGATCCATTTTTTAAGGGTCGAAATATGGTCCAAATCAAACTTCGATTTTCGATACATCGAATAAGAAAAATTTTCAAAGTGTGAGGCGTTGCTTGTTTTTATGAACACCATTTTAATATTCTAAGTGTACGTACTTCGCTTTCTATTGTCTCTCCTTTGTTCTTCTCCAAAAATGATCTTTTCATGCACTGCTTGACTGGCGGAAGAGGCGCACTCAATGCAGTGGCTGCACTATAACTCATCGTTGCTATTTGAGTGTAGTTCCAATCGTAGTAAGAGCAACTTCGGCCAGGATCTTTCAATCCCCTAAACAATCAATAAGTAAAGTCACACATCCATAGTCCAATGACGCATGCAATGACGGAAGTTAAATTCGAGGAGAGCTGACAGAATTGATACTAGTATTGAATATTTGTATTTTATACATAGATTTAATACGTATTTAAAACGTATTTAATACATATTTAAAATATATTTAATGCACCATCTATTTAATACGTATTCAATATGTATTTAATAGTATATTTAATACGTATTTAATTTTACATATTAATACAAATATTAAATACGCATTTAATACGTATTAACTACGTGTATTAAATCCAAATATTTAATACGTATTGTCTATCATATTTAATATGTATTGAATTCATGTATTAAATACAAATATTTAATAAGTATTATCTATCATATTTAATATATATTTTATATGATTCATCCATTGGTGGATCCAGCCCATGCAAATGGGGGGGGGGGGGGGGGGTGCGATCTCTCCCCTCCCCCTGCATGGCCAGTGGACTCATCGCAAAGATCAATTAACTGGAACTTGATCTCGAAACAGTCAACGAATTTAAAAATGGACTATATTATCTATCGTATTGAATACATATTTAACGCATGATTCATCCCAAAGATAAATTCGAACTGGAAACATATTTAATAACAGTGGGTCTAGTTTGACAGCTTTGACTCAATCGCTCAAGCGGCTAGGTGCAATTGTTACATTTCCCATTCCCGATCGCCTCTCATAAAAAAAAAAATTTTTTCCACCTCATGATCATCTGGGAGGTAAAAATGTTGACACATTCCGCTGGGTCGTGTCAATATTGATTTTTCACCCTCCTGTAATCTCTTCAAACTGTGAGAACTCGCTAACGCCAACTGATCTCATTCTAATGAGGTTCTTCGAGACCGGTAGGTGATGTATAAAGTGTTGGAGATGAACTAATTCTCTCTACAGTACTGATACATTACCAACTTCTTTACCCCTTTGACATGGTATTGTAGATCCCAGTCATATTCTACTTCAAAGACAAGGTATGTCTACTGATAACCAATATGTCTTTACCATGCACATCTTTTGGATATGCGGCCATTCTTACTTTATGAGCCAATCATATAACCTCTCCTTAAAAAGGGGTGCGATAACAGTCCTTACCCAAATTTATAATAATATCCATTTCAAATGAAAGTCTATTTACTTAATACTATTTAGTAGGTATTCAATACGTATTTAGTACATACTAGGGGCCTAGGGCCGCTTCGCGGCCCCTCCTGGTCCTTTTCGTTTGTTTTTTTTTAGATGTTTTCGTATTACATTTGTTTCTTTCTTTCGTTCTGTTTGGAAAATTTTTTGAAATGAAAGCGATTACGATGTTAAACTCTGATGGTTTTTCATTTTGGTTAACTTTATAGAGGAATAACTTGTAAACACCACTCAAACCTAAAAATGTAAGCTTTTAAGAGTATGTAACGCATGAATTTATAGACCATTTTAAATTTTGATCATTTTTGGAGCGAAGAACCGTTCTTCTCTTTGTTCACACGCATCAGCTTTAATCTATTAGTTCTTCACTTACACATAAAAAAGGAAAAAAATTAAGAAAAGAAAACTGAAAATTGAAATTTGACAACCCAGCTGATTGAATGATAATGTCCGAAGAAAAAAAAACTTGAACGAAAATGAAAGACTCATCATCGACATAAAAATGGTACAGACCGGACTACCGCACAAAATCACACGCATCAGCTGGGAGTATCAAGAAACGCGCACGTCAACCATCGATCAAAGAAAAAGATAACCTTAAAAATCAAAGATCATGCAAGCAGATCGATCTGTAAAAGAATGGAATCGAAACTGAAATCGTAAGTGGAATCGGATCGTAAGTGGAATCGGAAAAAGGACGTTTAGGTAGAAGTTGAACTGGATTGAGAGATTTGACCTATCAGTTCCCCACTTGTACATAGAATAAAATGAGAAAATAAAAAAAAAGGGGAAAACTTTGAAGATAATCCTGCTGTTTAGATGTAAATAGGGGCATGTGGCCGCTTCATGGCCTTTTGAATTGTCATGAGTTAGGGAAATCGATAGTAAAAATACCGTTTAAAATTTGATCAGAATTGAAAGTTTTAACCTATAAGTTCCCCGTACATAGAAAATAGAGACCCAGCACAAAGCTTGCGACAGGTGTCCACTTTTCTGGCTCAATTTTCGTCGGAACTCATTGAAACAACAGCCAACAGTCGCCTACTGTTGATTGATGAGCGCGTGGTATGTATTCGCCAAGCAAAAGCTGTTTCCGTTTCCGGGACCGCGGACAAATCACAGCTTGTTGAGCTCACCACTCAACAGAAGGCGACTGTTTATCGTTGCAGCCGGTGACTCCAGAACAAAACTGTGACCGCTAAACTTGCTTCACTTTTCTAACACGGGAAGCATACGATGTGCTGGGTCTCTCTCTGACGTAGAATAAAATTTAAAAAAAAATGGAAAACTCTGAATTTAATACTCATCATCGACATACATATCACAGACCGACCTACCGCACAAAATCGCAATCAGCATAGCTCAGAGAGTCAACAAACGTATGTCAACCAATGATCAGGGGGGGGGGGGGGGGGGATTACCTTAAAAATGAAGATCATGCCTAAAAATCTATCCTACAGTCCACGGAATCACCTTTCTACGCATTACTGTGTCGATGCCCCCAAAAAGCAAAATATCAGCTGTCGACGTAACAAAATTTTAGCGTCGCCAGGCGACCGACCAGGGCTTAAAAACAATTATTATACCTCTCTCTCGCACACATTGCGGGGATATAGCGACTGCCTCCCTCCCACTCATTACGCCTATGATATTCATAGTTTTTGGCATTTTCGAGGCCGAAGATGGCTCTGAACAGCATCGCTGGTATTTTTCCCAAAATCCTTGTACTGAGCCGCATCGATCGATACCGCAACCGCCCCGAACGGTCCAAAGGATCGACGGGAATTTCCATTAAGTTTGGGAAAATTTATATATATAGATTTAATTTTGTATTTGATACGTATTAAATACCATATTATAAATGTATTAAATACCATATTAAATTACGTAAAAAATTGGGACGAACCCCCCTATAAATACATTTTTAAAACACATTTTATACCATATTAAATAGAAGTATTTCTTATGTATTTTTGCTACTAGGGGTGACAACCGCAAAATAGATTAAATTGCATTGAAAACCTCCGGGTGGGCGGGAGACGAAGCTCTTAAATGCAGATACCTTCTCGTGAGCTCTGCAAAATTTTTTCATCTACTGATCATTGTTTCAATCGTAAAATAATGACGAGTAAAATAAAAAAAAATAATAAAGAAAAGCCAAAATCTGCATAAGAAATTCGTCCGTTATGATGTTGCTTATTATCAGCCTGGGAGGGCTCCATTATTCGAAGTGAAGGATCTACAGGCATATTTGATTGTTTTCTATTATCTGACCCCCCCTTACACCCCTTAACCTAAAATCACCACCCATCATCCCCACCCACCTCTAGTATCGATTGAAAACAAAGATATCGAAGATATGAGTAAAAGAAATCGACAAAAATGACCAAAAAATCGGTTTTTTGATTTTCCTCTGGAAAATACTGCCTGAACCAAAAAATTGTGTATGAAGTAAATTGTGTAAAATTGAATTTCAAATCGAATATGTCCTCATCATTTTCCTCGAAAAATCATTTTTAACCGAGCTATGAGCAAAAAACTGTTCAGAAGTTGACATTTTTAGATTCTTCCCAACGTGCAAACTTCAAAGCTCATGCGCACCACCTAGCAGTTGTTCGATCGACCTCAAATTTTGGGAATCTTATTTTTGGTGCATTTGCAAAAAAAAATCACTATACAGAAGCAAAATCAAAAAAAGCCCTTTTTCACTCCACTGGGGGTGAAGGCAATATCCTCCAAAATTCCATTTTTCAAATAGGGACCCCATTTTATCTCGCCGATTCGGAAAGAACGCAAAGTTCTAATTCTTTCAGTGCAAATTGCATGTCAATATCCATTTTTGCCTTCGAAATATCGAACCTCAAAGTTCGATATCGGGCAATTTTCAAAAAATCCTAACTCCAACGAAAAAGGTCGGCATAAAAAAACCAATAGCCTGAAGTTTTCTTAAAAACAAGTGCTTTTAAGATAAAAATACGCTTTTTAACTAAAATTCATGCTGTTGCCATTTTTGGGCCCCTAATTTGTTCTTCAAAACTATCGAAAATCAGGCGATGTTACAAATTAACAGCCCAATTCCAGCATTTATGCTCCCAATCTGTCCGCAGACGGACGGCGAAGAGTGCTTAAATACGCCCAAAATCCCACAAAAGTTTCATATTTCTCATTAAAACCACAAATTTTGGCACAAAAGTCAAATTTCAGAATTTAATGACATCATTTGTTTAGGATTTACTAAGACTTTTGAGGGACTCTAAGCAGGTTTCAGAACTACCTTAACCTCAGCGAACAGCTTCGGAGCCATAATTGTGGATTTGGACCGTTAATCAGGAACATTGTCTGATCAAAATTTTCGATAATTTTGAAAAACCAATTAGGAGCCTAAAAATGGCAACAGCGTTAATTTTAGTTGCAAACCGTGTTATATTTTCCTCATAAGGAAAATATAAGGAATGTATAAAGTCCAAATGACCAAAGACAAACACCAATATTTAACAATTATACTTTGCGTATATACTTAAAGAAAATATAAGGAATGTATAATCATTAAGTAAACAAAGACAAGCACCAATATTTACTGATTATACTTTTCTTTTGTAAGGAAAATATACGGAATGTATAAAATTTCGGTAACCAAAGACAAACACCAATAATTACCGATTATAGTTTGCGTACATAAAGAGAATAAAAGGAATGTATTAGAGGAGGTGATCAAAATAAACATTTAAGGGTGTTTCTAGTTAACTTAGATATGTATAATTCGCACCAACCTCACGCGAGCTGGCCTAGCTTATCTGGTGAAGTAATTGTCTTCCGCCGCAGCGGCCCAGGTCTAAATCCCACAACTTCAGGTAAAATTTGTAAATTGTAACTTGCAACTGTCATTATCTCTGTAGGTAACTTAAATGTCTCTCTCTGCAGCGAATGAATGTCTGAACTAACTAATAAAACAGAGTTACAAACATTGCCACCCCCAGTGCGCTGTAAATTATGTAAATTGGAACTTAACTTTATATAAACAAGTTATAAAGCTTGAATATCGCCGTTCAAAAGTATTTCCTTTTAAGAGTTTATTAACTTCTCTTTGTATAAAGTTTATAAAAATACTTTATAAAACCGTTATTTAAATCTTATTTAAACTTTAACTTTTTTTGCTACAAGGGTTGTTAGATTTCTCCGGATTATACTCGTTGAATGATGAATGATGTATGCCTTCACCCCCTCTTATTGCCATTTGGAAAAATCGAGCTGCCCCCATAACTCCCCTGAGGGAGGAGGGCCAAATTGTTTTTCCAAGTCAAATAATTTGCCCCTCGAAAATATTGGATACATATGTATTTCAACGTTTTTCTGAAGTTGCAGCCGTTCACGAAAATTTCAGCCTAGCTCGTTTTTATACACACCGTGTAAAATGGTCGATAAATATCTGGTTGAAATGAAGTGGGACGTTAAATCTCGACAATTTTAGAGAGAAAACTCAATCTGGACGAAATACATTGAACAATCATGACTTGCCACGCTTACTTGGGCACAGTAAAATTTCTGATTTCTAGGATGCTCCACCCGGCTGTCTCTAATTGCGGTATGGTGCACCAGTGCTGTGGCTGATTGTTGAAAAATACGTAGACCGAGATGTGAAATGAGTTAAGGATGCCGGGCGTGGAGGTGAGAAAGAAGAAGAAGCACAACCATCGCCAATTTGACGGCTGACAGATCTTCTCCAACGCTTTGTCCAAGTTATGGCTCGTCGAGGTCGTCGCGATATCATCTGTAACAATTTAAATATGAGGGGGATAAAGTATCAGTAGCTGTAACTTTAATACTTTTTGAGTGTTTGAGTATTTTTGAGGTAAAAATAATACTTATTTTCCCTCCAAACATGGGTCCAAAATTGTAGTCTTTTCGAGTTATAGCGTTGCAAAGTTTCCGAAAAATAGATTGAAACATTTCTTAAATAGGAGTAATGATTTTTTGAAAATAGGTCCAACGCGAACTTTGACCTTTGACAAATCGAAAACGGAAAACGACATCGACCTCCGGTTTACGCCAAAAGTCTTAAAATGTTATGCTCTTTCTGACGAGGTATCACAAGATGGGAGGTGCCATTTGAAAATTTTGAGTTAGGGGGCGAAATCTCCCCCTAAGAGCACCCCTCGGAAATGTTGGATTCGCCAAAATGAAGTACCTATTATGTTAAAATATCACCCAATTTTGGTTTTTTTTAGTAAATTTTAATTTACTTATATAGCTGCTTTTGTTCCCCCCCTCCCCCTCCCCCCCCCCTCCCCCCCTCCTCCCCCCCCCCCCCCCCGATGGACTCTATAAAGTACGTACTGTATATAGACTTTATGTTATGTTTATACGTACTATACTATTGTACGTACTATACTATTGTACGTACTATATTTTGGTGGTATAACATGAATTTAGTATATATATATATCACGTATTGCAGTAGATATGTGTATAGCACTAAAATAGTAAATATATAGTAAAGGCAATATATGTATTTTATGCATTATTTGCATTATATGCATTATATGAACAATTTTTTTATAGGGGGGTTTTGGGGTTTTCCCCCCCTCTCCCCCCGGCAGGGGAATTCCCATGCCTCTAAGGGGGCCAAATGAAGGTTTTGAGTTTATTTCCGGCTCACAAGAATTCCCATAGGCATATCAAGGAAAATTATGGTGTTACTTTACCGTTTTACTTCCAATTTATGGTATTGCAGGGGAGAAGAGGCCAAATATGGGTAAGAGAGGGGTAGGTAGGGGTCAAATATGAGTGAAATAGGGACATGAAAGGGCCAAATAAGGGGAATTAGGGGCAAGCGAGAAAAATAAAGATAAATGAGGGCGCTTACAGCAATGAATGGGTGAAATGCAGGGGGAGAAGGAGCTAGATATGGATAAGAGAGGGGTTAATTAGGGGTCAAATATGGGTGAAATGGGACCTTGAAGGGCCAAATAAGGGGAATTAGGGGTAAATGAGAAAAATAAAGTTAAATGAGGCGCTTATAGCAATAAATAAATGGAAATATGGGCGAATTCATGCAAATAGGTGTCAATAAGGGAAAATACGAGCACATAGGAGGAAAAGGGCCAAAAAGGGTCCAAAATGGGTGAAATGCAGGGGAGAATTTTAGGGAATCCCCCAGAATTTAGGGAATTCCCCAGATTTTAGGAAATTTCCAAGATTTTAGGGAATTCCCGCTATTTAGGGAATTGAACGGTATTTATGAAATTCCCTAGATTTTAGGGAATTCCTCGAAATTCAGGGAATTTTCCAGATTTTAGGTAATTCCTCAGATTTTAGGGAATACCCCAGATTTTAAAGAATTCCGCAGATTTCAAGGAATTTCACAGATTTTATGGGCGAATTCAGGCAAGTAGGTGTCAGTAAGGGAAATTATGAGCACAAAGGGGCGAAAAGGGCCAAAAAAGGGGCCAAAAATGGGTACAATGCAGGGGTGAAAAGGTCAAATATGGGTAAGAGAGGGGTTAGTAGGGGCCAAATATGAGTGAAATAGGGACATGAAGGGGCCAAATAAGGGGAATTAGGGGCAAACGAGAAAAATTAGGTTAATGGAGGGCGCTTATAGCAATGAATAAGTGGAAATATGGGCGAATTCAGGCAAGTAGGTGTCAATAAAGGAAAATGCGATCACAAAGGTCGGTCCATTGACCAATCAAAAGCGTCCATTTCAATCAATGGGGAATACTCGATCCATTTCAATCAATGGGATATACTCGATCCTGATTGGTCGGTCCATTGACCAATCAGAAGCGTCCATTTCAATCAATGGGATATATTCAATCCTGATTGGTCGATCCATTGACCAATCAGAAGCGTCCATTTCAATCAATGGGGAATACTTGATCTTAATTGGTCGGTCCATTGACCAATCAGAAGCTTCCATTTCAATCAATGGGGAATACTCGATCCTGATTGGTTCATCCATTGACCAATAAGATGCGTCCATTTCAATAAATGGGAATACTCCCTTCTGGTTGGTTCATCCTTTGACCAATCAGAAGCGTCCATTTCAAAATTGGGGAATAGTCGATGCTGATTGGTTCATCTATTGACCAATCAGGAACGCTCATTTCCCAGATTTTAGGGAATTCCCCCGTATTGGAGGATTTCCCAATTTATTTTGAATTGCATTGAGGTCAGGAAGGGGAAAACATGGATGGAATGGAGCAGAAAGGGGGCAAAATAAGGAGTATTTTGGGCGAATTGGAGCATATTGAGGTGAATGAAGGCGCATAAAGGGTATAATAAGTGCAAATATGAGCAAATACAGGGAAATAGGAGTCAATAAGGGAAAATACTGGAAAATAGGGGCATAAAGGGCAAAATATGGGGGAGATGGAGGGAACAAGGGGCAAATACGGATGAAATAGTGGATTGTGGAGGATAAATATGGGTGAAATGGAAGCAGGAAGGGGCCAAATAAGGAGAGGGTAAATTAGAGGATGCATCGATCAAACAGAAGCGACCATATTAATATTTGAGAAATATATTCAACATTGACCGGTTAATCAATCAAAAATTACAGTTCAATTTGACCAGTTACCCAAACTGTCAAAAAAAATTCCTACCATGTGGCAAATCATCCGACATTCAACATAAATCAACAACACAAAAAGACCGGAAACAGTAAATTAAAATTTACTAATAAATGTATTTGCTTCAGCAAATACCATACAGAATTTTTTATCTGCACCCGTTCAAAGGTTAGCTGGGGGGGGGGGGGGGAGTTTTGCCACACCCTGTATACTTTTTCTCGAAAAAAAAAAAAGAACAGCTGGGAGTTGAGAGCTGAAACAAAAAGTCGTAATGGGAACTAACCCTAAGGCGAATTCAATGAAAATATTTTCACAGCCCCCGAGGCCCCCGGTGGTGAGGCCGGAGGGGTTGGGGGGCTCGAAACAGTTTTTGCCATTTTCATGGAAAAAAAGCCCATAAACATACAAAAATAAGTTCATATTCCGAAAGAACAACTCATTGCCGACATTTCTGGTCACATGCATTTTCCCGAAAAATCCCAATTTTTGGGGAAACGGGCCATTTTGGGGGCACATTTTCAAGCGACCACTGTGACCACACTATTCAAGGTTTTTCAAAAACTGAAAACCATCTGAAAGAAGAGATCAAGACCTTTTAATTGATGTGCACATGATACCTAAATGTGAAAAATTAAGGCCCCGCTTTGAATCCAAAGGTTGGATGCCTTTGGGCCCCCCCACGTAAAAAAATTAAAATAGGAAGGTATAGCTTGTGATGCATCGATCGCAATCGCAAGACTATGATGAGGAAATAAGATGGTGCAATCCAAAATTTTCTACGATCATTCCTTTAAATATTGTGGCCATTTGAAAATTATGGGTGTTCAAAGGTATGTCCTGGGAAGAGGGTCCAACGTTGAACGATACATAGATTGAAAGGACTTAGAAAAAGGAAACGAATGGCGCAAGCCGCAAATCAATCTGCCTCTTCAATCAAAAGTTATGACTGATTGAAATCTAAACAGCCTTAAATGGGGCTTATTATGCCCTCAAGTTTCAATCGGTCGTAACTTTTAATTGAAGAGGCAGATTGATTTGCGGTTTGCGCCATTCACACCTTGAATAATGTGGTCACAGTGGTCGATTGCTTATTTGCCCCCAAAATGGCCCGTAACCCAAAAATTAGGGTTTTTCGGGAAAATGTTTGTGCCCAAAAATGTCGGCAATGGGTTGTTCTTTCAGAACCTAAACTTATTTTTGTATGTTTCATTGGCTTTTTTACGAAAACAATGGCAAAACGTGTTTCGAGCCCCCCCCCGACCCCCCCCCCCGACCCCCTCCCCTCCCGGGGGGGATCCTCGGGGAGCTGTGAAAATATTTTCATTGAATTCCTTCAGGTTAATTCCCCGTTTGACTTTTTGTTTCAGCTCTCAACTCCAGCCGTTTTCGAAAAAATGGATAAGTATAGACGGGTGGTCTGGGACACCCGGTATATTGGAGCAGAGTCTGCTACATCTTTTCATAATAATATTACATTTTAACAGTGTTTGTATTTTAGGAATTTAGAGGAAATGACTATGCGTTTTTCGGGATGAAATTGCTGATTATTAAATGGTAATTTTATGTAAGTGGTGTGGTTAACTTTACTTAATTAACAGAGCAATGGATGGTTTTAGTGCGAAGTCAACGGTTAGCCAACAACCTCAACAATGCACTTATCCCTCACAATCGGTTGTGATAAAACTCGCGTTGCGTACCAATTGATCTCACTCACTCTCTCATGACCCCATGATTACCCATCTCTTTCTAGTTTAGAAATTCATATACAGGGCCTTGTTTAACGACATAAATTTATCAAAATCGCTTTAACATAACTCGAGGAATTCATTTTTGCCAAAATATTTCACAAAAGATGTATATACAGGGTGTTTTAGACCACATGGCAAGCTTTTATTGTGGCCAAACTAAGGCAAATATGAAAATTCGGTAAAACACGTGTAAAGTATATCGACCCCAAAGAATTCGGGGAAAATATGTTCAGCCCCCAAAACCATCCCTTGGGGGTTATTTAGGGGGGTGGGTACCCGTATCTCAAAAACTCAAATGGAAAGAGTATGTTATGACATTGGAATCTAATACGGCAAAAAAAACAAAAATTTTTATACATGCGTTTTTTTTTTTTTTTTAGTAAATTTTAATTTACTTATATAGCTGCTTTTGTTTCCCCCCCCCCCCCCCCCCCCCCCCCCCCCGGATGGACTCTATAAAGTACGTACTGTATATAGACTTTATATTATGTTTATACGTACTGTACTAATGTACGTACTATATTTTGGTGGTATAACATGTATTTAGCATATAAATCACGTATTGTAGTAGATATGTGTATAGCACTGAAATAGTTATTATATAGTAAATGTAATATATGTACTTTATGCATTATATGCATTACATGCATTATATAAACAATTTTTTTATTTTTTATAGGGGGGTTTTGGGGGTTTCCCCCCCTCTCCCCCCCCCCCCGGCTGGCGGAAAGGTCCACAAAATGAGTGAAATGCAGGGCCGAAAAGGCCAAATATGGGTAAGAGAGGGTTAGGTAATGGTTAAATATGGGTGAAATAGGGGCATGAAGGGGCCGAATAAGGGAAATTAGGGGCAAACCAGGTAAATAAAGGTAAATGGAGCCGCATTAGCTATAAATAAGTGGAAATAAGTGCGAATTTAGGCAAATTAGTGTCAATAAGAGAATTACGAGCACAAAGGGGAGGAAAGGGCAAAAAAAAGGGGTAAAATACGGGTGGAATGCAGGGAAGAAAAGGCCAAATATGGGTAAGATAGGGGTTAAGTAGAGGCGAATATGGGCGAAATAGGGTCATAAAGGGGAAAAATGAAAGGAATTGGGAGCAAACGAGAAAAATAAAGTATAATAAGGGCGCTTATATGAATAATTAGGTGGAAATATGGGCAAATTCAAGCAAATAGGTGTCAATCAGAGAAAATACGAGCACAAAAAGACGGAAAGGGCCAAAAATGGGTGAAATGCAAGGACGAAAAGGCCAAATATTGGTTAGAGAGGGGTTAGGTAAAGGGTAAATATGGGTGAAATGAGGGCATAAAGAGGCCAAATAAGGGGAATTAGGGGGGAAAACCAGATAATTAAAGGTAAATGGAGCCACATATAGCTGTAAATAAGTGGAAATTAGTGCGAATTCAGGCAAATTGGTGTCAAAAAGAGAATTACGAGCACAAAGGGGAGGAAAAAAAAAAACAAAAAAATGGGTAAAATACGAGTGAAATGCAGGGAAGAAAAGTCCAAATATGGGTAAAATATGGGTTAAGTAGGGGCAAATGTGGGCGAGATAGGGTCATAAAGGGGAAAAATAAAAGGAATTGGGAGCAAACGAGGAAAATAAAGTAAAATAAGGGCGCTTTTATGAATATTTAGGTGGATATATGGGCAAATTCAAGCAAATAGGTGTCAATCAGAGAAAATACGAGCACAAAAAGACGGAAAGGGCCAAAAATGGGTGAAATGCAAGGACGAAAAGGCCAAATATTGGTTAGAGAGGGGTTAGGTAAAGGGTAAATATGGGTGAAATGAGGGCATAAAGAGGCCAAATAAGGGGAATTAGGGGAAAACCAGATAATTAAAGGTAAATGGAGCCACATATAGCTGTAAATAAGTGGAAATTAGTGCGAATTCAGGCAAATTGGTGTCAAAAAGAGAATTACGAGCACAAAGGGGAGGAAAAAAAACAAAAAAATGGGTAAAATACGAGTGAAATGCAGGGAAGAAAAGTCCAAATATGGGTAAAATATGGGTTAAGTAGGGGCAAATGTGGGCGAGATAGGGTCATAAAGGGAAAAAATAAAAGGAATTGGGAGCAAACGAGGAAAATAAAGTAAAATAAGGGCGCTTTTATGAATATTTAGGTGGATATATGGGCAAATTCAAACAATAGGTGTCAATCGGGTGGGGCAAAAAAGGTGGGCGAAATAGAATCATAAATGGGAAAAATTAAAGGAATTAAGAGCAATCGAGAAAAATAAAGTGAAATAAGGGCGCCTTTAAGAATAATTAGGTGGAAATATAGGCAAATTCAAACAATATATTAATTAGAGAAGATATGAACACATTATAAATGAGTGGAAATATGTGCGAATTTAAGCAAATTAGTGTCAATAAGAGAATACGAGCACAAAGGGGAGGAAAGGGCCAAAAAAAGGGGTAAAATACGGGTGAAATGCAGGGAAGAAAAGACCAAATATGGGTAAGATAAGGGTTAAATACGGGCGAATATGGGCGAAATAGGGTCATAAAGGGGAAAAATAAAAGGAATTTCGAGTAAACGAGAAAAATAAAGTAAAATAAGGGCGCTTATATGAATAATTAGGTGGAAATATGGGAAAATTCAAGCAAATAGGTGTCAATCAGAGAAAATACGAGCACAAAAAGACGGAAAGGGCCAAAAATGGGTGAAATGTAGGGACGAAAAGGCCAAATATGGGTTAGAGAGGGTTAGGTAAAGGTTAAATATGGGTGAAATAGGGGCATGAAGAGGCCAAATAAAGGGAATTAGGGGCAAACCAGGTAAATAAAGGTAAATGGAGCCGGATATATTTAAATGAGTGGAAATATGTGCGAATTTAGGAAAATAAGTGTCAATAAGAGAATTACGAGCACAAAGGGGAGGAAAGGGCCAAAAAAGGGGCCAAAAATGGGTGAAATGCAGGGGCGAAAAGGCCAAATATGGGTAAGAGAGGGTTAGGTAAAGGTTAAATATGGGTGAAATAGGGGCATGAAGAGGCCAAAAGGGCTTTTCAATTCAAAAAAGGCCAAAAATGAGTACAATGCAGGGGAGAAATGTCAAACATGGGTGAGAAAGGGTTAGAAGGGGCCAAATATGGGTGAAATAGGGACATGAAGAGGCCAAATAAGGGGAATCAGGGGCAAACGAGAAAAATAAGGTTAATTGAGGGCGCTTATAGCAATGAATAAGTGGAAATATGGGCGCATTCAGGCAAGTAGGTGTTGTAGGTGTCAATGAAGGAAAATGCGATCACAAAGGTCGGTCCATTGACCAGTCAGAAGCGTCCATTTCAATCAATGGGGAATACTCGATCCTGATTGGTCAGTACATTGACCAATCAGAAGCGTCCATTTCAATTAATGGGAAATACTCGATCCCGATTGGTCAGTCCATTGACCAATCAGAAGCGTCCATTTCAATCAATGGGGATACTCGATCCTGATTAGTCGGTCCATTGACCAATCAAAAGCGTCCATTTCAATCAATGGGATATACTCGATCATGATTGGTCGATTCATTGACCAATCAGAAGCGTCCATTTCAATAAATGGAGAATACTCGATCCTGATTGGTAAGTCTATTGACCAATCAAAAGTGTCCATTTCAAAATTAGGGAATACTTGATGCTGATTGGTTCATCCATTGACCAATAAGATGCGTCCATTTCAATAAATGGGAACACTCCCTTCTGGAGTTCATCTATTGACCAATCAGAAACGCCCATTTCCCAGATTTTATGGAATTCCCAGTTACTGGAGGATTTCCCAATTTATTTTGGGTTGCATTGAGGTCAGGAAGTGGAAAACATGGGTGAAATGAAGCAGAAAAGGAGCAAGTAAGGAGTACTTTGGGCGAACGGGAACACATTAAGGTGAATGAAGGCGCATATAGGTATTAATAAGTGCAAATAAGAGCAAATACTGGGAAATAGGAGTCAATAAGGATATTACTGGAAAATAGGAGCATAAAGGGCCAAATATGGGGGATGGAGGGAACAAGGGACCAAATACGATTGAAATATGGATTGTGGAGGATAAATATAGGTGAAATGGAAGCAGGAAGGGCCAAATAAGGGGAGGGTAGATTAGAGGATGCATATCGATCAAACAAAAGCAACCATATTAATATTTGAGAAATATGTTCAACACTGACCGGTAATCAATCAAAAATTACAGTTCAATTTGACCAGTTACCAAAAATGTCAAAAAAAAATTCCAACCATGTGGCAAATCATTCGACATTCAAAATATATGAGCAACACAAAAAAACCGGCAACAGTAAATTAAAATTTACTAATAAATGTATTTGCTTCAGCAAATACCGTACAGAATTTTTTTTTTCCCTAAAAACGACCCTTTACTGAGTTAGGGGTGATTTTTGAAAAATTGGGGCAATGTTTGATTGGCTGCTGTGACCCTCCAAACCATTGGATTTGAAAAAAACTAAGAAGTTTCTGAAAGGGCAAGCCAAGGGATTTCTTTTGATGTATCACATGCCTATTTTTGTGAAAAAGAGTACAAGGCCTCCTCACCCCACAATGTTGGGGCTTCGGGGGGGCCCTACGTAAAAATTTTCAAACGTAAAGGTACGGCTTGTGATACATCATTTGAAAGGTCTTTAAGAAGCGAAAAAAATGATGCCCCCCAAAATTCGTAATAACTACCCCTTTCAAAATGGCGGCCGTTTTAAGATCTGGGGGCTCAAGGGGGGACCTTCAGAAAAACGACCCAAAATTGAGCGATACATAGCTAAACAGGTCTTGAAGAGATAAAAATAATGGTTCAAACTGCGAGTCAATCCGACTTTTCAAACCAAAGCTACGGCCGATGGAAAGGACATGGCACAATCCTTATGGGAACTGGCTTACCCCTAAATGTTTTTTAAGTATTATAAATCGACAGATTATCTCTTAAAGAGAAAAAGTTCTCACGGCACCAAAGTGATCCCGTGTCCAGTTTTTTAGCTATTAAAGCTCAAAGACGGGAAGTACTTCTCTCGTGCGTCGGCGCGCAATGATGAAGTAGTGCCGGCCGCCTCACAACTCGGCTCAACGTAGAGTGGGGTCGGCCCATTTCGATCATTCATTCACCCGCTCGACTACCTGCCGAATTCTCTCTTTCTATTCCACTGCTCGTCTCTCTCTCTCTCCCTCTCCCTCAATGCGATCGGAAAAGTGTTTCTGTTTACATGCCGTAATCGGTATCCTCAGGGGAGAGGGGAGGTTGAAGCTGGAGTATCAATAACTTCGGTATCTTAAAGCGTCCGAGGCGCCACGCGCGACTATACTCATTACGAGAGAGATGACAGTAAACTAATGTGACCGAAAGAATTCGGAAGAAGCAAGAAAAGCCGAGAAATGCATAAACACGGAAACGGACGAATTGTTTTTGCTCGTCTCTTGGAACCCAAACGTGCTTGAATGGGAGAAGAATAGCGTGCGGAGTGCGGGTGAGGGAGAGGGAGAGAGAGACGAGCAGTGGAATAGAAGAGAGAATTCGGCAGGTAGTCGAGCGGGTGAATGAATGATCGAAATGGGCCGACCACACTCTACGTTGAGCGAGTTATGAGGCGGCCGGCACTACTTCATCATTGCGCGCCGACGCTCGAGAGAAGTAGTTTCCGACTTTGAGCTTTAATAGCTAAAAAACTGGACATGGGATCACTTTGGTGCCGTGAGAACTTTTTCTCATTAAGTGATAATCTGTCGATTTATAATACTTAAAAAACATTTAGGGGTAAGCCAGTTCCCATAAGGATTGTGCCATGTCCTTTAGGAGTAGTTGAGTTTCCCAGAGAGGCGCCCCTAAAATTTAATCGGCCGTAACTTTGGTTTGAAAAGTCGGATTGACTCGCGGTTTGAACCATTATTTTTCTCTCTTCAAGACCTTTTTAGCTATGTATCGCTCAATTTTGGGCCGTTATTCGAAAGGTCCCCCTTGAGCCGCCAACTCTTAAAACGGCCGGCATTTTGAAAGGGGGTAGTTTTTACGAATTTTGGGGGGCATCATTTTTTTCGCTTCTTACAGACCTTTCAAATGATGTATCACAAGCCGTACCTTTACGTTTGAAAATTTTACGCAGGGCCCCCGAAGCCCCAACATTTTGGGGTGAAGAGACCTTGTACTCTTTTTCACAAAAAATAGGCGTGAGATGCATCAAAAGAAAACTCTTGATCCGCCCTTTCAGAAACTTCTTAGATTTTTCAAATCCAATGGTTTGGAGGGTCACAGCGGCCAATCAAACAATGCCCCAATTTTTTTCAAAAATCACCCCCAACTCAGTAAAGGGTGGTTTTTAGAAAAAAAACTAATGTGTAAAAAAGTTTTGTTCTTTTATGCCGTATTAGATCCCAATGTCAAAACATACCCTTTCGATTTGAGTTTTTTGAGATACGGGTACCCACCCCCCTATATAACACCAAGGGGTGGTTTTGGGGGGTGAAAATATTTTCCCGAATTCTTTGTGGTCGATACGTTACACGTGTTATACCGAATTTCATATTTGCCTTAGTTTGGCCTAAAAAAGCTTCCAGGTGTTTGTTTGGAACGCTCCCCTGGTAAAAATTTTAGCAACATAGCACCATCATGGTGCTAATTGGAATGGTGCTGGCACCATGAGCACCATGGACTCCATGGTGCTAGCACCATGAGCACCATGCAATTCATAGTGCTAGCACCATGAGCACCATGGAATCCATGGTGCTAGCACCATTCCAACTAGCACCATGATGAAACCCATGGTGCTAGCACCATGAAATCCATGGTGCTCATGGTGCCAGCACCATTCCAATTAGCACCATGAGCATCATCATGGTGCTCATGAGCAACATGGTATCATACTGTTCTCAACAGCGCACTCTAGGTGAGAATAAATAAAATGATTCTCATGCGTGCCGTCAGGTACGCAGCTGCTGTTGCAGGGAACGTTATGTCTGCAGACGAGTCTGAGCTGAGACACCATTCTGAAGGTTATCCGATCATATTTGGAACGATTAACGGTGCCCGACCGGGACTTGAACCCAGGTTTCTGGCGTGCTAGAGAAGTGCTTTACGCTTTGAGCTACCAGATCGCATATGGAGAAGGGCTGTCAAAACACTCTTATAAATGAGCACCTAGAAAAAATGGTGCTAGCAACATAGCACCATGAGCACCATGGAAATCATGGTGCTAGCACCATCGGTCATGGTGCCAGCATCATAGCACCATGAGCACCATGGAAAACAAAGTGCCAGCTTCATCGGCCATGGTGCCGATAACAACATCGGTCATGGTACTGGGGTCAGTGGCGGTTCCACGGGGGGGGGGGGGGGGGGGGGGGGGGGCACGTGCCCCCCCCCCCCCCCCCCCCCCAGAAGCCTCAAATGTTGCCTTTTTCCATAGAAAAATCCCGAAATTGCTTCCACCAACGCTCCAAATTTCAAAATTTCACAGGCGTGCCCCCCCCAGAAAAATTTTCTGGATCCGCCACTGGCTGTGTTGCTAAAATGCTTACCATGGAAACTGAAAAAAAAACGAAACAGTGTTTGATGGTGGAGTCACATTGATTTTAATTTGAACTGGAACCCTGGAAAATATGTAATGCATTCTTGAGCTTATTTAGAGCCTGGAGGTTATGTACGTAATGGTCTCCTTTACACTTCTCCAGCCCTGGAAGTTATGTAATGGATTCTTGAGCTTATTTAGCGCCTGGAGGTTATGTATAATTTATTTCATTACACTTCTCCAGCCCCTGGAAATTATGTAATGGATCCTTGAGCATATTTAGCGCCTGGGTATTATGTAATGGTCTCCTTCACACTTATCCAGCCCCCGGAAGTCCTTTAATGGCTTCTTGAGCTTTTGTGGCGCCTGGAGGTTATGTAATTGATTCTATTACACTTATTCAGCCCCTGGAAAGTTATGTGATGGATTCTTGAGCTTTTGTGGGTCCGGGAGGTTTAGTAATTGATTTTATTACACTTTTCTAGCCCCTGGAAGTTATGTAATAGATTCTTTGTTTTTTAGTGGCACCTGGAGGTTATGTAATTGATTCTGTTACACTTCTCCAGCATCTGGAATGGCGCTAGCACCATCAGTCATAGTGCCAGAAACGTAGCACCACCAGCACCATGAGCCCCATGGAGCCGAGCACCATCAGTCATGGTGGCAGCAACATAGCATCATGGGCACCATGAAGCCGAGCACGATCAGTCAAGGTGCCAGCAACATAGCACCATGGAGCCGAGCACCATCGGTCATGGTGCCGGCGACATGGCACCATGGGCACCATGGAAAGCATGGTGCTAGCACCATGATTTCCATGGTGCTCATGGTGCTATGGTGCTAAAATTTTTACCAGGGTCATCGCCGTATGACGTCATCACCGAGTCATCACTAAAACCCTATTTTTGAAAAATCCCAATTATTATCTTTATACATAAATCACAAAAAACTAACTGACTGATTCACCCATGATCAGCGTACCTCGGTAACGGTTGGGGTTACGGGTCTGACACTTTCCATATCGAAGGATGTTTATCTGAATAGGTGCAATAAGAAGCGGTTTTTTCTGCGCGCCATATCCGCGGAGATATCGCGGGTCTAAAGGGGTCGTTTTTCCCATAAGGACAATGGGTGCGAGAGAGAGTGCGAGTGCGACAGACGATCTCCGTTGCCGGAGCTGCAAGTGGCTATAGGATTCGTCCGTATGCGGCTTTCTCTGTTTGAATTTAGAATAACAGCGCCGCAATGGTGCAACGCGTCTAGCAACCATTGGGTTGCTAAGGCCTCTGTTCGTTTTGAATGGTCAGCTGTTGAAGGGTAACGTAGTTATTAATATAGCGATATTGTGTGGAGAGCTGGAATTATTAATTTACAAAGCCTGCAATTAGCATTTACTTATTTGATTGTGAAGAGGGGGGGGGGCAAATGATACATTTAGATTGTAGCACTCAAACCGAAAGTATTGACAGTCGGAACAATTATACGATATACGCACACTCTGTCTTATCTGTCGGAACATATAACGGAGTCCGATTGAGCTTGTTGGTATTTTTGCTACTAGGGGTGACAACCGCAAAATAGATTAAATTGCATTGAAAACCTCGGGTGGGCGGGAGACGAAGCTCTTAAATGCAGATACCTTCTCGTGAGCTCTGCAAAATTTTTTCATCTACTGATCATTGTTTCAATCGTAAAATAATGACGAGTAAAATAAAAAAAAATAATAAAGAAAAGCCAAAATCTGCATAAGAAATTCGTCCGTTATGATGTTGCTTATTATCAGCCTGGGAGGGCTCCATTATTCGAAGTGAAGGATCTACAGGCATATTTGATTGTTTTCTATTATCTGACCCCCCCTTACACCCCTTAACCTAAAATCACCACCCATCATCCCCACCCACCTCTAGTATCGATTGAAAACAAAGATATCGAAGATATGAGTAAAAGAAATCGACAAAAATGACCAAAAAATCGGTTTTTTGATTTTCCTCTGGAAAATACTGCCTGAACCAAAAAATTGTGTATGAAGTAAATTGTGTAAAATTGAATTTCAAATCGAATATGTCCTCATCATTTTCCTCGAAAAATCATTTTTAACCGAGCTATGAGCAAAAAACTGTTCAGAAGTTGACATTTTTAGATTCTTCCCAACGTGCAAACTTCAAAGCTCATGCGCACCACCTAGCAGTTGTTCGATCGACCTCAAATTTTGGGAATCTTATTTTTGGTGCATTTGCAAAAAAAAATCACTATACAGAAGCAAAATCAAAAAAAGCCCTTTTTCACTCCACTGGGGGTGAAGGCAATATCCTCCAAAATTCCATTTTTCAAATAGGGACCCCATTTTATCTCGCCGATTCGGAAAGAACGCAAAGTTCTAATTCTTTCAGTGCAAATTGCATGTCAATATCCATTTTTGCCTTCGAAATATCGAACCTCAAAGTTCGATATCGGGCAATTTTCAAAAAATCCTAACTCCAACGAAAAAGGTCGGCATAAAAAAACCAATAGCCTGAAGTTTTCTTAAAAACAAGTGCTTTTAAGATAAAAATACGCTTTTTAACTAAAATTCATGCTGTTGCCATTTTTGGGCCCCTAATTTGTTCTTCAAAACTATCGAAAATCAGGCGATGTTACAAATTAACAGCCCAATTCCAGCATTTATGCTCCCAATCTGTCCGCAGACGGACGGCGAAGAGTGCTTAAATACGCCCAAAATCCCACAAAAGTTTCATATTTCTCATTAAAACCACAAATTTTGGCACAAAAGTCAAATTTCAGAATTTAATGACATCATTTGTTTAGGATTTACTAAGACTTTTGAGGGACTCTAAGCAGGTTTCAGAACTACCTTAACCTCAGCGAACAGCTTCGGAGCCATAATTGTGGATTTGGACCGTTAATCAGGAACATTGTCTGATCAAAATTTTCGATAATTTTGAAAAACCAATTAGGAGCCTAAAAATGGCAACAGCGTTAATTTTAGTTGCAAACCGTGTTATATTTTCCTCATAAGGAAAATATAAGGAATGTATAAAGTCCAAATGACCAAAGACAAACACCAATATTTAACAATTATACTTTGCGTATATACTTAAAGAAAATATAAGGAATGTATAATCATTAAGTAAACAAAGACAAGCACCAATATTTACTGATTATACTTTTCTTTTGTAAGGAAAATATACGGAATGTATAAAATTTCGGTAACCAAAGACAAACACCAATAATTACCGATTATAGTTTGCGTACATAAAGAGAATAAAAGGAATGTATTAGAGGAGGTGATCAAAATAAACATTTAAGGGTGTTTCTAGTTAACTTAGATATGTATAATTCGCACCAACCTCACGCGAGCTGGCCTAGCTTATCTGGTGAAGTAATTGTCTTCCGCCGCAGCGGCCCAGGTCTAAATCCCACAACTTCAGGTAAAATTTGTAAATTGTAACTTGCAACTGTCATTATCTCTGTAGGTAACTTAAATGTCTCTCTCTGCAGCGAATGAATGTCTGAACTAACTAATAAAACAGAGTTACAAACATTGCCACCCCCAGTGCGCTGTAAATTATGTAAATTGGAACTTAACTTTATATAAACAAGTTATAAAGCTTGAATATCGCCGTTCAAAAGTATTTCCTTTTAAGAGTTTATTAACTTCTCTTTGTATAAAGTTTATAAAAATACTTTATAAAACCGTTATTTAAATCTTATTTAAACTTTAACTTTTTTTGCTACAAGGGTTGTTAGATTTCTCCGGATTATACTCGTTGAATGATGAATGATGTATGCCTTCACCCCCTCTTATTGCCATTTGGAAAAATCGAGCTGCCCCCATAACTCCCCTGAGGGAGGAGGGCCAAATTGTTTTTCCAAGTCAAATAATTTGCCCCTCGAAAATATTGGATACATATGTATTTCAACGTTTTTCTGAAGTTGCAGCCGTTCACGAAAATTTCAGCCTAGCTCGTTTTTATACACACCGTGTAAAATGGTCGATAAATATCTGGTTGAAATGAAGTGGGACGTTAAATCTCGACAATTTTAGAGAGAAAACTCAATCTGGACGAAATACATTGAACAATCATGACTTGCCACGCTTACTTGGGCACAGTAAAATTTCTGATTTCTAGGATGCTCCACCCGGCTGTCTCTAATTGCGGTATGGTGCACCAGTGCTGTGGCTGATTGTTGAAAAATACGTAGACCGAGATGTGAAATGAGTTAAGGATGCCGGGCGTGGAGGTGAGAAAGAAGAAGAAGCACAACCATCGCCAATTTGACGGCTGACAGATCTTCTCCAACGCTTTGTCCAAGTTATGGCTCGTCGAGGTCGTCGCGATATCATCTGTAACAATTTAAATATGAGGGGGATAAAGTATCAGTAGCTGTAACTTTAATACTTTTTGAGTGTTTGAGTATTTTTGAGGTAAAAATAATACTTATTTTCCCTCCAAACATGGGTCCAAAATTGTAGTCTTTTCGAGTTATAGCGTTGCAAAGTTTCCGAAAAATAGATTGAAACATTTCTTAAATAGGAGTAATGATTTTTTGAAAATAGGTCCAACGCGAACTTTGACCTTTGACAAATCGAAAACGGAAAACGACATCGACCTCCGGTTTACGCCAAAAGTCTTAAAATGTTATGCTCTTTCTGACGAGGTATCACAAGATGGGAGGTGCCATTTGAAAATTTTGAGTTAGGGGGCGAAATCTCCCCCTAAGAGCACCCCTCGGAAATGTTGGATTCGCCAAAATGAAGTACCTATTATGTTAAAATATCACCCAATTTTGGTTTTTTTTAGTAAATTTTAATTTACTTATATAGCTGCTTTTGTTCCCCCCCTCCCCCTCCCCCCCCCCTCCCCCCCTCCTCCCCCCCCCCCCCCCCGATGGACTCTATAAAGTACGTACTGTATATAGACTTTATGTTATGTTTATACGTACTATACTATTGTACGTACTATACTATTGTACGTACTATATTTTGGTGGTATAACATGAATTTAGTATATATATATATCACGTATTGCAGTAGATATGTGTATAGCACTAAAATAGTAAATATATAGTAAAGGCAATATATGTATTTTATGCATTATTTGCATTATATGCATTATATGAACAATTTTTTTATAGGGGGGTTTTGGGGTTTTCCCCCCCTCTCCCCCCGGCAGGGGAATTCCCATGCCTCTAAGGGGGCCAAATGAAGGTTTTGAGTTTATTTCCGGCTCACAAGAATTCCCATAGGCATATCAAGGAAAATTATGGTGTTACTTTACCGTTTTACTTCCAATTTATGGTATTGCAGGGGAGAAGAGGCCAAATATGGGTAAGAGAGGGGTAGGTAGGGGTCAAATATGAGTGAAATAGGGACATGAAAGGGCCAAATAAGGGGAATTAGGGGCAAGCGAGAAAAATAAAGATAAATGAGGGCGCTTACAGCAATGAATGGGTGAAATGCAGGGGGAGAAGGAGCTAGATATGGATAAGAGAGGGGTTAATTAGGGGTCAAATATGGGTGAAATGGGACCTTGAAGGGCCAAATAAGGGGAATTAGGGGTAAATGAGAAAAATAAAGTTAAATGAGGCGCTTATAGCAATAAATAAATGGAAATATGGGCGAATTCATGCAAATAGGTGTCAATAAGGGAAAATACGAGCACATAGGAGGAAAAGGGCCAAAAAGGGTCCAAAATGGGTGAAATGCAGGGGAGAATTTTAGGGAATCCCCCAGAATTTAGGGAATTCCCCAGATTTTAGGAAATTTCCAAGATTTTAGGGAATTCCCGCTATTTAGGGAATTGAACGGTATTTATGAAATTCCCTAGATTTTAGGGAATTCCTCGAAATTCAGGGAATTTTCCAGATTTTAGGTAATTCCTCAGATTTTAGGGAATACCCCAGATTTTAAAGAATTCCGCAGATTTCAAGGAATTTCACAGATTTTATGGGCGAATTCAGGCAAGTAGGTGTCAGTAAGGGAAATTATGAGCACAAAGGGGCGAAAAGGGCCAAAAAAGGGGCCAAAAATGGGTACAATGCAGGGGTGAAAAGGTCAAATATGGGTAAGAGAGGGGTTAGTAGGGGCCAAATATGAGTGAAATAGGGACATGAAGGGGCCAAATAAGGGGAATTAGGGGCAAACGAGAAAAATTAGGTTAATGGAGGGCGCTTATAGCAATGAATAAGTGGAAATATGGGCGAATTCAGGCAAGTAGGTGTCAATAAAGGAAAATGCGATCACAAAGGTCGGTCCATTGACCAATCAAAAGCGTCCATTTCAATCAATGGGGAATACTCGATCCATTTCAATCAATGGGATATACTCGATCCTGATTGGTCGGTCCATTGACCAATCAGAAGCGTCCATTTCAATCAATGGGATATATTCAATCCTGATTGGTCGATCCATTGACCAATCAGAAGCGTCCATTTCAATCAATGGGGAATACTTGATCTTAATTGGTCGGTCCATTGACCAATCAGAAGCTTCCATTTCAATCAATGGGGAATACTCGATCCTGATTGGTTCATCCATTGACCAATAAGATGCGTCCATTTCAATAAATGGGAATACTCCCTTCTGGTTGGTTCATCCTTTGACCAATCAGAAGCGTCCATTTCAAAATTGGGGAATAGTCGATGCTGATTGGTTCAATGAATTTTTGTGAATCAAGAAAAAAATTGAACTTTAGTTCTTTACTCAAAATGTAAATGCTTAACATTGCATACAAATTTTTTTTGAGCTTTCTAGAGGCTAAAAAAAAAAAAAAATTGTCCCAATCCTCCGGCGTGGTCTCCTCTACAGATAAAAATTTCCGATAAAAGTGCGCATGGCTCGGAAAATTTGGGGTTTCCGGAAAAATAAGAAACTCGAAAAATGTTGGAACTTGTCTGTTTTTTTAAAATCTATGCCTTTTCTGCACCTCTGCGTGGTACTTTTTCGGGAGGGGGGGATTAGAAAAATGATAACGGTGTTTTGAGCTCCCCTCTCAAAACTTAAAGCTTCGGGGGCACCGAAAATAGGTTTTTCGAATATTTCGGGATCTATTCCCCATCAGACTCATTTGTTTCAGGAAAAGTACAGGAAAAGGGTGAAAAAGATGTGGCGATTAAAATATGCACGAAAAAAAGGAAGAAAGTTCATTGAACAGAAGACTTTTTTTTAAAATTTTTAAGTCACTTACCTTCTTCTCTAACTGTCATTATTACAAACTGATCGACCGTCCTTCAACAGTCATCAGTGCAAAAAAGTCCCCAAATTTTTTGAGACTGGCCTTCGGCGAGCAAGCCGCTCACAAGCGTAAAAAACGACTAAAATAAGCAGAGGAAAAACAGAATGTTTAATCATTGCGTGAAAATTGAATAAATATAGTCGTCAAGCTCGTAAGTCAAAGGCGAATAGTAGTCAAATTATAAAGATAGTCAGTTGTTACTGTCAGAAACAAAAACTTGATGTCAGTCAAACACAGTCGTCAAAAAGGAATGTAAATCAGTCACTATCACATGAAATTCTTGAACAACCGTCATCTAGTACATCAAAGTCCCAATGCGACCAAACCTTATTTGTTAATAGTCTTCAAGTTGGTCAGCGCTCAGATTATTTGTCAGCTTCAAATTGGCGCAACTCAACTAATCGCCATATTAATAAAAGTCCTTGTCAGAAGTGTGATCAACTTTATCATAAATTCAAATGTCCTGCGATAGGAATAAAATGTCATAAATGTAAAAATTTTAATGATTTTTCAAAATTTTGCTCAATGTGAACAAACCAGCGACAGTCAATAGTTCAATATGTCGCTCTGAAAACCACCTGAAGCTAAGTCGCAACAATATTGAAAATGATACTCATGTCTTTAAATCCAATTGTATGAATCAGTCAATGTCTTCTGCAGAATATGTAAATCAGGAAATTCTTCTCTCACTCTCCTCAATTTCAGAACTTTTACTAAACAAGCGAAATAATTGGTATAGAAAAAGTCCGCAAGTCTTCCGCTTAAGTCCGAACTTCAATCGTTCAAAACTTTATTTATAGAAAAATGTCATTCTGTCCAATATGGCGCACGGTGGAACGAAGCATAGGGAGCGCTCGGACATCCACTGCTTCCCTCTGCTTCTTCCTCCAGTTTCTCGTGTTTCAGAGGGATTTACGCAATGAAAATTTGTGAGCTTGTAGATTTTTCATCGTAGATTTCATTTTTGACCTTATTTTACATGATTGGGTGACCTAAATGAAGTTTTAGGGGCTTTAATGACCTAAAAATGTTATTATTTCACCGAGTTGATCTGACGGTGTGAAACTTATAGCGCATAGTAATCATAAAAACAGAAAAAAATAATTCTAAATGAGCAGAAAATGAAAAAACCCATGATACAATCAATTAAACCAGCAAATTTATTTGTTTTTGTTTTCCCGTTTTTACTTTGAAACCACTTACGATCGCTGCCATCATGGTCAGCTATTCTCAAAAATCTCGAACAAGTCAACAAGTTTTGGCCGCTGCGTCAACTATTATTTTATATTTATCGAGCAGCAAGTCTGCTAAAGAGTCGGGATCGTTGAAATTTTTTCGTGAATCTCTTAAAGAATGGAATAACGTGGTATATTATGACAAATTTACATCCGAAATTTTTCTGAAACATTATGACACCAAGAAAGAAACAAAAATATAATGGCATAAATTTTAAGAAAATTAGATGCAAGCGTTGCTCCCGTAATAATTACCGCTGATTGTGACAACTGATTGTATGATCTCAATTTGTAGACTGAAAGTGTTTGTTTTGATGCTTGAAAACTTACTTGGTCAATGTGTGTTTACAAAAAGGACCGCATGGACCGTATCAATATCTTGTGAGCTTATCAAAGATAAAGACTCACGCAGCGCAGCACTGATGAAGAGATCAGAGCGCATCCACGATCCTCCGTTAAATTAAAACGGCATTTCTCGCGAACGATTCCACCAATTTTCGATTTCTTTCAATTATTTGTTATTATTCTTTTTAATTATTGCTACAGATGTTACTTATCACCTTTAACTTTTGAGGGACAAAGTGGGTCATCTCATCAGAAGTAGCGTAGTGTGCAATTTGGCAACATTGTACTGTATCCATTTTAACCCATGTAAATGATCGAACTAGTGAAAGTTCACTTCACTGTTCGGTGAACACGTTTTCATTCGACCTTTTATAAAAGTTTAAATGGACACATTACAACGTTGCCACATTAAACACTACGCCACTATGCTAGTGCGCGCAACGAGAGGAGGCAGTTAATTTCGGTAAAAACGACATAACTCACAAATGGCTCTACCAATTTTCTATTTCTTTAGTTTATATGAAAGGTGAGAGTGTATACAACAAAAACTTGTACAAATGTAATCGCTCTTTCACTCTTATTTTTGGAGTTGAAAGATCGCGGAGCTTACGTTCTGGACGCCCCTCGTAAAAGAAGCTCCATTTTCGGGCGATTTTTTTTTTTACAAAAATAACGATTTCTGCCGAAAATGCAGGAAAAAATGGCTGATCCATAAACTACTGATATCAGTGCATACTCCCATGCCAATATTTCCGGCGGGCAAAATTGGGTAAGTACTTTTAAGTAGGTCTACTTTTTTCATTTCACATTTGAGAGGCCTATACGTTTAGGGGGGTCATTAGGCACTTAAAATTCGAGTAATTATTAAAAACTATACATCAACGTGTTCCTTAAGATAAGGAGATTAAGCTCAAATAGTTAGAATTCACCCTCAAGTACCTCACGAGAAAATAAAATCAAGAACGCAAGTGTTAGTGACGGAGGTCAAATTCAAGAGTACCGTACTCGCCGACTTTGGAGCAGCACTGGATCAAAATTGGAGATGGGAATTGTAAAAACAGGGCCTGTACCATAAAATATAGCTCAAAAGGAATGCATTTCTGCCACAGAAGTGGCGATTTTCCCGAATCGCCCATGTCCGACCATTTACATTGGCTCGTTCCAGTGTGTGGCGTCAGTGATCTTGTATTCACTAAATTAAATACGTCTTATATATGAGTCATATTCATTGCCTTAATTATTGTGTTAGCCGTACAGCCTTTTGTAAAAAAAAAGGAGCATGTTATGTATATAGGTCTGCACTACAGTGACTAGATAAACCACAGTGTGGTCAATTGCTACGCACCCAAGCCGACCTCACCGCCCATGAGAACGCGTGTAAAACACCCGATTTTCAAAAAATCATTAAAAATATAAATATCAAACGAAATTAAGAAATAAGGTCTCTATAGAAAGCTTAAACGTCAAAATTATGAAACTGAGCTTCAAACTTTAACGTTAGTCCTTATCTTGCCATAATAATTGAATTAGGGGAATCTCTCGTCTCAGCCGTCGTCAGCGGCCAGTTTGTTTCCACTCTCTCAACTCCTCTCCACTCATACAAAGGCTGTCCCAAAACAACTGAGAGTGAGTCTGTAACTCGGAAACTATTATAGATATCGAAATGCGGTTTGTAGGAAGTTGTAGCTTATACTAATACCTATTCAATGAGCTCTTGTTGAACAAATTTGGTTAAAAATTCACCAAGATACAGCTATTTTTAGGAGACATGTAAAAAAAAACCCTACAGGATTCTCGAACTCAAAATAATTTTATTTCGGAATTTTACAATCTCATCCTCGGGTTTACCTAACTTCAACACTTTAAAATCTTACCTTGCGGTAATAGGTTATCATGTTCAACTGCTTATTCTTCATCTGAAGATTCCACATCCCGGTCTTTTTCGAAGTATTGGCCATCGTGGTCAATGCACCGCTGAATGCGCTCGGGCCATTTCTCACAAATGGTCCTCTGAAATTCTTCTTGAGGCAGCTTCAGAAAAAACTGTGCACGGCGTTTTTGATTTCTTCGAGGGTGTTGAATCTCTTGCCACGAAGAAACTTCTTTAAAGCCGGAAAAAGCCAAAAATCGCAAGGAGCGAGATCCGGGCTGTACGGGGGGTGGGGGATGGCTGCAATGTCTTTGCATTGCAATGTCTTGTCTTTGCAATACGGGAGCACACGTCGTCACCTCAGGCAGTTTCAATGGGTACTGAGGTCCCAATTAGAAGAACGTTACGTAATCACTTTCTGACAAGTTAAGACTTGCACCAGGAACAGTGCTAACTTCATTTGCCACGTTGTGATTCGCTGCGTGGCGTGCGCGGCTCTTGGAACCACAGTTCATGAAATGAAAAATAGAGCAAAAATCCTGTAGGGTTTTTTTTTTTTACATGTCTTCTAAAAATAGCTGTATCTTGGTGAATTTTTAACCAAATTTATTCAACAAGAGCTCATTGGATAGGTATTAGTATAAGCTACAACCTCCTACAAACCGCATTTCGATATCTAAGTATAATAGTTCCCGAGTTACAGACTCACTCTCAGTTGTTTTGGGACAGCCTATGTACATCCGCTCGTTCTTATTTTTTTGAAAATCAGGCATTTTCCACGCGTTCTTATTGGCGGAAGAGGCCGCTTGGGTGCTTAAACGCCAGCCAATCAGCAACACGACCAAAATGACCACACTGTGGTTTATCTAGTCACTGTAGTCTGCACTGTTATGCAGCGCCCTCTCTAGTGTTAGTTGTTGTTGTCACTGATCTATCTGACATGTGTATATAATACAGTTATGGCCAGACTAGCCATTATCATGGTCATCTAATTATTACTGTCTTTATTTAATTAGTATCCAACTCATACATACGAGGGGCGTTCAATAAGTCATTGCACCCCTTTGCCATTTCTAGGAAAATCGTCCGATTTTCAAAAACTAAAAATGTTATTGAAGCTCAGAGTATACCTAAAAAGTTAGACCCGTTTTTTTCCCATCCGCTGGCCATCCGCTGCAGCGGCTGGCATCCAGCAAACAGTTTCTCTCAATTCCGCTGGATTCCATGCGCTGCCAGCAGCTGGAAGCGGTCCCAGCGGTCTCCTGAGGCTGCTGGGCGTCCGCTGGATAGGCCTTTTTTGTTTACATCCGTGTTTACAAACGGGCGAACCAGGCGAACCTAACCTCTTCAAGCAAATTCGTACGAATTGACAGAAACGGTTCGCTGGACCGATGGATCAGTGCAGTCCCAGCTAAATTCTCGCTGGATCAGTGCAGTAGATGGGAAAAAAAACGCATCTGTTGCCGAAAACCCGGACCCTATCCGCGGATTTGCGCCTGAATGCAACGCGCGTTTATCTCTCGCGCGTGTCGAGCCTCCCACCGAAAATGAGCAATGCCTATTTCCGCCGCTCGGTACACAAAATTCCCCGTTCAGAAGTTAACCAGAAATTATGCAACATGAATGAAATCATATTTTTATAATTTGGAGTACTCACTTTACTATTCAACGTTCAACGTACGTGAGTATTTGAAGACGGAGCTTGGTGGTGTCCATTAATCGACGGAGGATGCGAAGGAAGCTGTGCACACTTTTTCTCAACGCAGTCGCAAAAGAGTTCTACGCAAGCGGCATCGGAAAGCTCCTTTCTCGCTATGAAAAGTGCTTGGAACTGGAAGGAGACTACGTTGAAAAGTAAAGTGAGTACTCCAAATTATAAAAATATGATTTCATTCATGTTGCATAATTTTTGGTTAACTTCTGAACGGGGAATCTTGTGTACCGAGCGGCGGAAATAGGCATTGCTCATTTTCGGCGGGAGGCTTGACGCGCGTGAGAGATAAACGCGCGTCGCATTCAGGCTCAAATCCGCGGATCGGGTCCGGGTTTTCGGCAACTTGTCAGGTATACCCTGAGCTTCAATAATATTTTTGCTTTTGAAAATCGGACGATTTTCCAAGAAATGGCAAGGGGGGTGCAATGACTTATTGAACGCCCCTCGTATAACAGTGTACTTTTCATGTTTAAAATTTACTGAAAGTGAAAGGCATACAACAAACGTTCATTGTACCCATTAGAATGTAAATTATATACATGCGCTAAAAACATTGCACACACACATACTTACATTATATGTATATGGTACTTACAACGTACTTACAAAATACATGCAATCTACATATAGTACATAGATATTTTGTACGTAAATTATACTCAATTAAAACTTTGATGATATTGGATGTTGGATAGCATAATATGCGTTTAGATTAGATTATTAGTACAGAATATTATTAAATTACATTATTATTGATAGTTTTATGTCATATATCGTGTGTAAGATACGTATTATACAAGCACAAAGGTTCCACTCCTTTAAATGCTTATAATTCGCTTTACGCTCACGCGAGCAGTCGTAGCTCATCGCGTAAAGCGCTTGTCTACCACCTCAGCGGCCCAGGTTCAAAATTCAAATCCCCGATCTTCAGGTTTAGTATCTGCTAACTTTGTGTATAGGTATCTGTTCATGTGTATTCTATGTGTCACTTCTGTTTCAATTAATTGTGTTCCGTGTCTAGTAGCTTGACCCCATGCAACTCCATGGTGACTAAGCTCACCATTAAGACAGTTTCCGAAGTTCACACCTAGATTGCGCTATTTATTTTATGTATTATACCTATGTATATTAATCATATATTATATGTACAGGGTGGTCCAAAAGTCCTGGGACGGCTTCATAACTTTTGAACGGCTGCAGATAAAAAAACCAAACTTGGGGGGTGTTTATAACATAGTAAGAACTACTTTTTGGCGTACCCAAAACTTCCGGGGCGCCCGTAAAGGGGGGTTTTGCCCCCCAACTCAGCATTTTCAAATGGCAACCCCAATCTTGTGATACCTTGTTCGAAAGGGCATATAATTCTAGGACTTTTAACGCACACCGCAGGTCAATATCGTTTTTGATTTTCGAAATATCAAAGGTCAAAGTTCAACTTGAACCCATTTTCAAAAATGCATTACTACTTTTTGAAAAGTCGGAATTTAAAAAACCAGGAGTCCAAAATACTCTAAAAATCAAGTTCTTTTCAAAAAAAATTACGGCTTGGACACAACTGTAGTCAAAAGTAGATTTTAGAGCCCCCAAAAGTTGTTGACATTTCGGCCCCTCAGGGGTGGATATCTCAAAACTTCCGTATGACGTCTCCTACCGAGTGATACATCGATAAAAGGGCATAAAAAACGGAGCATTTTGGCCCAAATCGGAGGTCGATAGCGTTTTCCGCATTCGAGATAACGATTGTTAAAGTTCGATTTACAAAGTTCGATATCTCGAATGTGAAAAACGATATCAACCTCCGATTTGGGCCAAAATGCTCCGTTTTGATGCCCTTTTTATCGATGTATCACTCGGTAGGAGACGTCATACGGAAGTTTTGAGATATTCCCCCCTGAGGGGCCGAAATGTCAACAACTTTTGGGGGCTCTAAAATCTACTTTTGACTACAGTTGTGTCCAAGTTTTAAATTTTTTTTTTTTGAAAAGAACTTGATTTTCAGAGTTTTTTGGACTCCTGGTTTTTTAAATTCCGATTTTTAAAAAAGTAGTAATGAATTTTTGAAAATGGGTCCAAGTTGAACTTTGACCTTTGATATTTCGAAAATCAAAAACGATATTGACCTGCGGTGTGCGTTAAAAGTCTTAGAATTATATGCCCTTTCGAACAAGGTATCACAGGATGGGGGTCGCCATTTGAAAATTTTGAGTTGGGGGAAAACCCCCCTTTACGGCCGCCCATCAGAATTTTTGGGTACGCCAAAAAGTAGTTCCTATTAAGTTATAAACACCTCCCAAGTTTGGTTTTTTTTTCTGCAGCCGTTCAAAAGTTATGAAGCTGTCCCGGGACTTTTGGAACACCCTGTATACCATACATGTAGTACATGTGTATTACCTGTAAATTCTAAAAAAATCCTTCCAGCATATTTAATCTTATACAGTGTGTTCAGAAAGTCCGTCCCCCCTCTAACTTTTTGTCGGTTGATTTTTTCAAAAATCGCCGAAACACGTCTAAACTAATTTTTTCCAAGGAATCTTATGAGCTACATGAAAATTTCCGGGGGGCCCCCCTTTGGGGGGTTTTGGGGGGAACTTCGTTTTTTCAAATGGGAAGGGGAGTTTTTTATTACACCATTCGATTTTCCTTAAAAAATAAAAAATTTGACGCAAACCGCACCCCAAAATTCCTACTACAACAAAAGTTATGGGGGGTCAAAGTTTCAAGTAGACCCTTGTCCCCCGATTTTTTTCTCGAACCAGAAAAGTCGTAGAGAGATGATCTTGACATCAAATGAAAGCTATTATCAAGGGCTACAATCTCACCAAATTTTACGTCCTTACAACCCCCCTTCAATTGCATACTCATACGCAAAAACACGAATTTAAAGTAAATGTATTCTCTGCGAATCAAGAGTGGGTATTGCGTTTTGAGACTATTGTGCGCGGGAAGATGGAACCCTGTGCTGTACTCACAAATACCATTGCTTTTTACAAGACTGGCGCACAGTGTGTCGAGGCAAGTCGATTTCAAACTTTCCATTCGTGAAAATCTTATTCGTGTTAATGTTTTCTGGCGTTTCAGGCCGAAAGGTTACGGCTTTTTTTGTGGCTTTTTTAACTGCTTTGAATCTCCGTCAAGACGGCTTTCCTACGATGCTTCTATCTCAAGAAAAAAAAAAGGGGGGGGCGCGGAACTTTTGCCTCAGTTGAGCCCCCTTTTGCAATTGAAGGGGGGTTGTAAGGACATAAAATTTGGTGAGATTGTAGCCCTTGATAATAGCTTTCATTTGATGTCAAGATCATCTCTCTACGACTTCTCTGGTTCGAGAAAAAAATCGGGGGACAAGGGTCTACTTGAAACTTTGACCCCCCCATAACATTTATTGTAGTAGGAATTTCGGGGTGCGGTTTGCGTCAAAAATTTTTATTTTTTAAGGAGAATCGAATGGTGTAATAAAAAACCCCCCTTCCTATTTGAAAAAACGAAGTTGCCCCCAAAAACACCCCAAGGGGGCCCCCGGAAATTTTCATGTAGCTCATAAGATTCCTTGGAAAAAATTAGTTTAGACGTGTTTCGGCGATTTTTGAAAAAATCAACCGAAAAAAAGTTAGAGGGGGGACGGACTTTCTGAACACACTGTATGTGTAGTATATATTCAGCCTTGTCTGAAATGTCGTCCGAGTAATACGTTTTATACAGTCAGTGGCTAAGATCCCAAGCAGCAGAAATTGCAATTAATTGTATAAAAATCGACGATTAATCAACAATGTACTACAATTAAAAAGATGTAGGTAAAATTGCAATTTTATTGAAATAAATCTGACTAAAAATCGCAATTAAATCGCGATTAAGTTGACATGAATGAAATTGCAATTCCATTGCAAAAAAAATCGCAACTTCATTACAAGAGAGATGCAATTCTATTGCCATTAAATTGCAATGGAATCTGAATCAGATTTGGATAGTGTCCACTCAGTTTTTGCGGATGAAATTGCAATGTAATATAAATGAAATGGCAATTAATTTGGTCACCCAAGCAACAACAAAAAAAAACAAGCAGCCAGCAGATTTTGTATCGCAGCCTAGCGATACAAAGATAACATGCAGTCAATCAGTGTAAGCTGCTTTGACTGCGTTGTTATTCTTGTAATACCGCTTTTCATTAAGTTTCATAGCATATAGGGTGTCAATTAAAAAAGGAGCTAGGCCAAATATCTCGAGAGCGGCTCCGGATTTTGAAATACACTGAAACACGTGCTCAAATGCTTGAGGGGGACATCTTTATAGGGGGTTTCCGATTTCAGGGCCATCTCCAGGGGGCCCGCAGGGCGGATACCACGTCCCTAAATTCAATACTTCAAACGGGGACCCCCATATTTTATTTATTAATCGAAAAGAGGGTGAAATTATCAGACTTTTGGTGCGAATCGAAGTTCAACATCGGTTTTCGTTTTTGAAACATCGAAGGTCAAAGTTCGATTTGGACTAATTTTAAAAAAATCATTACTCCTCTTTGAAGAGTCGGAATTTAAAAATCAAAGACAAAAAATACTCTAATAAGTAAGCCCTTTTCAGAAAAAAATTTAATTATGACAAACATTTAGTCAAATTTTGGTTTTGAAGCTCCCAAAACTTTTAGACGTTTTTGGCCCCCAAAGAGGGCCATCTAAAAAATTCCGAGGTACAACCCCTATTGATTGATACATAAATAGAAAAGGCGTAACAAACTGAGCATTTCGGTGCAAACCGGAGTTCGATATCGTTTTTCACAATCGAGATATCGCAATCTGTAAATTGACATTCGATATCTCAAATGAAAAAACGATATCCACCCCCGGTTTGCGCCGAAATGCTCAGTTTGTTACGTCTTTTCGATTGATGTATCACTCAATAGGGGTCGTAATTCGGAATTTTTCAGATGGCCCTCCTTGGGGCCCAAAAACGTCTAAAAGTTTTTTGAGCTTCAAAACCAAAATTTGAATAAATGTTTGTTATAATTGAATTTTTTTCTGAAAAGGGCTGCTTTTCAGAGTATTTTTGTGTCCTTGAGTTGTGAATTCCGACTCTCCAAAGAGGAGTAAAGTAATGCTTCTTGAAAATGGGCCCAAATCGAACTTGGACCTTCGATATAATCGAAAACGAAAAACGATGTCGACGTTTAACTTGTACCAAAAGTCTTAAAATTTTACCCTATTTTTGATTATTAAATAAAAAAAATTGGGGCCCCATTGAAGTATTGGATTTAGGGAGGTGGTAGCCTCCTTGGGGACCCCCCAGAGAGAGACCCCAAATCGGCGTCCCCCTAAAAAGATGTCCTGCTCAAAATAATTTAACACGTGTTTCAGCGTTTTTCGGAATCCGGAGCCGTTCTCGAGATATTCGGCCTGGCTCCTTTTTTAATTGACACCCTGTATACATGGTGATCCAGAGCACCTGTACCAGGCATTTTTCTTGAGAATGGCTGATTGAAATGTTTTGAAACATGGAAGTCGCATAGGGAATCAACCCTAAATTTTTCATTTATCATATTATCGATAGCTTCCAATACTTAGCCCTTTGGGGCATTTTTGAAAGGGGAGGCTCAATCACATCTATATCTCAAGTTTTTTTCAAAAAAGCTCTTTTAAAGTTATGAGAAAAGCTGGTGTCCTTGAAGTTCAGGCAATTTCCTACATTTTTGCTCACATGGACATTTACCAAAAAACCTCACTTTTTGAGTTATGGCGGATTTTTGGAAAAAATTTGAATTGGCTTTTGTGGCCACCCTGTTGAGAATTCTTCAAATACATAACAGATTCTGATCAAATGGTTGGAGCCATTTTGATTGATGTGCCACTAGTTTGGTACCTTAAAGTGAAAAAATTAGGTGTATTTCGTTAAATTAAAATTTTGGGCAGTCTATGTCTCAGACCATGGAATCGATCCGATTCTGCCATTGAAGTCCCAAAATTTTTGATTTAAAAAAATACACCTTATTTTTTCTCCTCAAGGTAACATGTTGCACATCGATCAGAAGGGTTTCGACAGATTTTTTCAGAATCGGTCAAGATTTGTGAGAAATTCTCAACTGGATAAGCAAAAGGGTTGATTCAAAAATCTTCCAAGTCCCTATAGCTAAAAAAAATCTGGGTGTTTTGGTAAATGTCTATGGGAGCAAAAATGTTGGCAATTGCCTCTGCTATGAGGATATGAACTTTTTTCGTACTTTCAGAAGATGCTTTTTTGCAAAAAACTTGATAAAAGTGTGTGAATTTCTCCTAATATGAACGAGGAGCTGATGAGGGCTTTTGAAAATATCAAAAATGAAAAATTTTGTGTCCATTCCGTAACCGATTTTTTTTATTCAAAACATTTCGATCAGCCGTTCTCGAGAAAAATGCCTGGTGGTATGGTTCCTCTCATCTTGAACTCTAGGCCACTGTCTCTTATTTCGTCATTTGTGAGTGTCTATATTGAAAGTTCTCTTTCATTTGGTTTTTCTCTTAAAACTCTGTGCAGTGTGCTGGTTCCTCTTATCTATAGTTATCATCGCTGCATTACGTTCTGTATAATTTCAATGGGTATGCAGAGTTAGTGAGAGTGGTGGAGTGAGAATTTATTTTCTACATGAAACTTCTGAGAGCAAGTGCTTTTGTTCATTTTCTTTTTTAATTTCTATTAATTGCATGTCACAAATTATTTCACCAAAACTTTCAGCTAAACCTCAAGTGATTGCGGCCAAGATCTAAAATCTTTCCCCCAAACCAACTCCATTTTACGTCACCTGCCCCAAACACTTCTTCGTGAAAACTTGCTCGTAAAAACTTTTCTTTCAAATATCTTCCTATATTTATTTCCCTACACCCGGTGGACGTGTCGTTCTGATTCAACTTGCAAGTCATGTGATATCAGAGCGACCAAGTCTTAAGTTTCCTCGATTAGGTGGCTTCAGAGCTCCTTCAAATAATGTGATACTTCTCCTGATCACATTGTCTATTTTTCGTATAAAGCGCCTTCAATAATTTGATACTTCTCCTGGTAACAGATCTTCCGTATGAAGCTCCTTCAAAATATTTGATACTTCTCCTGTAAACACTTTCGTCTGAATAGCCGCATACAACCAAAAGATATGGTAGCTCTGATTCAACTTGCAAATCATCTGATATAAGAGCGACCAAGCCCTAGTAGCATTAACTCCTATTTTGTTCAAATAAAATGGCAATTTTATTTTGAAATGTTATTGATATTTCAAAGAAATTTTACTTGAATAAATCTCAGATAAATCTTAGTTAGGTTGACATTTTCTTATATTTTATTTGAATAAATGGCAATTTATTTTGAATAAAGTGCAGTTTTAATTAAATAAATTGCAATTTACTCCGTTAAATTGAAATTTTTTTTGAATAAAAAAGTAATTTTTTTTCAAACAAACTTGAACTGTACATAGAATTTTGTACTCTTCGTGAGGTGCTTTGCTTCATGAGAGCTGTGACTGTTAGTGTAATTTCCCTGAACGTTTAACGTCACACCTACCTGCGGTTCAAGTTAATCTGCGCGTTGACTGGTTGTTGAGTTCCATCGTTGATTGTACTTTGAACTGACTTTAGCAAATTATAATAATGTATTTGAAATTAAAATTTGCAGCAAATCTGATTTCAAAGTTGAACTTCAGTCAGTTTGGACATGAAGAAGCAAATAAAAGGATGACTGACTCATTCGTGGTTCTGAAGTTTGCACGGACCGAACGGAAGACTTTCATTTCATTGAGAAATTAAGAGTATTCTTCAATAAGAGATCGTTTATAGTTGAATTGAAAGACTAAAGTACCCACTTAGCAGACAAAAGAAACTACTGTCATCATTATGGCAATAATGGTGCAAGAAATCAATCACAACACTGACTTAGAATTACCAGTATTAGGTTTAAGGTTAGGTACTCCGTAGAACTCTGAAGTGACCAAAATACAGTAATTCACAGACACCTTGTTATGAAAAAAAACCAACCTAACTTTCTTTAAAAGTGAAGACAACACCACGTCGTGCGATGCACGAAACGGGTACCAATTCATTATAATGTTATGTTCTTTTACCAAGGATATAGGTGTGGGCAAGAAGGCTGTAAAACGGTGCCATACTAAAAATTTTTCTGTGAGGTTGATCGGAGAGCATCCATCTTGCTCCACTCATCTATTTTGTCCAAGTCAATTCGATTCATCCTAGTCAATTGAGCCACTCGAGTGAATGTTAGCATGAGATTCGAGTGAAGTTCAGTCACAACTTCGTAACCACTTATTTATCGACTGCTTCCAAACAAGAGAGGAAAGTTACTTTATCCTACTTAAGAATCTTAGGTGGATATACCGCTAAAGTAGTCGACAATTTTATCGCAACCGATTGGACCCAAGGATTCATGATTTACTCACAACATTTTAGAAAAGCTGATTTGATTGGTCCAGGTCAAGATTTGTTTCGACTTAGGTTACATCGAGTAGTATTAGACAAATCGAGTTGGCTTTCCCCGATTAGATCTAATGTGTCCAAATTAACACCATCATTTGTACTTGGCTTCTAGGTTTCTCTCTTCAGACTTTGTAAGATTATTGACAAGATTATGACCATTTTCCCTCATGCCCAGAGCCAAAGCCTGGCATCAAAAAACTGTGCTGTTCAGTGTCGAACACACTTCTTGCACTTTTTCAGTGTAGCTTCAGATAGCTTCATAATGAAGCTTTTTTTCATCCTCGCAAAACTATCCGTTTGCAAGTAAAACATGTCGAATCATCTTCAGCAGTTTCAATGAAAGATGAGTCACTGTAACCATTCCATTAGAGGGGGACCATTTTGAGTATAGGGTTCTGACAAACAATGGTGCCTGTTTCCAAACCGCATCAAAGCGCATTGATAAGCGCTTCATTAGAAACGAGTTGAAACTCTGCGCAAACCAACCACTCTCCCATGCCCTCTGATGCAGTTCAGAAGCGACAGACTGTCTTGTCCGACAGTTGTTCTTAGGTAAATAAATTCCAACCAAACTCGTAGTAAGTAAAATTCACTTCACGAGTGGCTCAATCATTTTGGGCAAAAAGATGAGTCGAGTGAAATGGGTGCTCTCCGATCAACCTCAGCCCACTATTTCAGTTGACATCATTTATCATTGAATGAATGCATCACACAACTTGGTGTTGGTGTTGCCATTTAAATAGTTCTGCTCTCCATGACTGTCATGCAAGCATAGGTACAATTGGTCTGAAATGTAAAGGTCCACCCTTTGCTTTTTTTCCCCTTTCAGTAACTTTACTCTAGACCACGCTCATCGGTTAACGAAGTTATCTACTTCAGATCACTCAACTTGAGGAGATAAAAATGAGTAAATCTGTCTCAGGAAGAGAGAGTTTGCTGAGAGAGGTCAAATTACAAAATTTTTGAATAAATCACCACAAACATACCACTTTCACTCGTCGAAATGCCAAGAAAGGCAATGAGTTACGGCATTACGAGGCAATAACACGCACTGTAGAATCTGGCAAATTAAATGAAAGCTATGAAGAACTTGAGTGTTTCAATTAGTAGAAACTGAAATTAAGGCTTTGATTGACAGAAAACACGCACAGTTCATAAAGAAATTCAGATTTTAAAGTCTCTGATAGACTTCGAAAACACGCGAAAATACATTGCGGAGGGAACTTCGATTTGTTTTCACAACACAAATCTCTAACCTTAAAATCTCCGAGGCAAATTACGCATGTTTACCAAAGCCTCCGAACTGGATATAGCTCGTTGGTAATCACAGACAAAATAATGAAACTACCAAATTTATTCATAACGGAGACAAATCCTTATGAAAAACTTGGGGTCAATACTCAGTCAAAACCTAACTCAAACAATATTCGAAAATTTCAAACGGCGCACTATGGATCCAAATCGAGTCCTAAGTGGTCAAAAATACAAAGACATGAGATATCACAAGAATTGTCGATCCATCAAATGATATTCTCCGATAAGTATGGGGCAAGCCAGGAATAAAAAAACCGAGCCAAATGAATCCCTTAAAATTATCTATAGTACCCTGCTAAAATACTAATTTTCCAACTTTGAAAGGATCGAATTTGGACCGCCAAAGATTTGATTTCTGTCCATTGTGCGGCGGACCGAGGAATATCGCAAATTCGATATGGCGCGCGATACGTTTTGTTGCTGGTTAAAGGATAGGGAAACTTTTGGCGTTGCACTATGGGACAAAATGGCAAAAAAAGGGACATTGACGAATTTTTTGTGAAAACATGCCCTTACATGAATGAATACTGTTGCTCCGTGCTTTTTCGCGTCTGAGAAACTTAACCTAGGATCCTTTTCAAACAATTTGAGTTTCAACCCTTTCAGGCCCAATATTTTATCAAATTCAAAGAATCTTTTATTACATATTTTTTCTCTTTTTTTTTTTTTTTTTTTTTTTCAATTGCGTCTCTATACGTTGTGACTACCCCACATTGGTTTTTGTGAGCAAACCAAACCTTTTAATGAAAGTCATTAAATTTACGACAGTTTGACTCGCACAGTGGGCTGAAAAAAGTTTAAATAGGTTAAAATGATAAAGACAAAAACAATTTTTTAAGACAGATTTTCAGAGAGAGATTTTTTGTTTTTGTTTTTTTTGTGATGTAGTGTATCTATGTGTATTGAAAAGTACTGTTATCATAACCTTTTCCTGCATCGAGACAATAAAGGGATGAATTCTTACAGGGTGTTGAAAAAAAAGTTTCCACTGTGGTTATTTCAAAAACGGCTGTGAATTTCGAAAAACGGCCAAACACGTGTCCAATAAAATCGAGAAGGACCCATTTGGGGGGGGGGGGTTGTTTTTTTCGGCGCCCCCCTTGGAGGGGCTGGGGAGGGGGTCACCCCCCGGAAAATCGAGCTTTTCTTATGGCAGCCCTGTTTTTTTACTTCAGTATCTCAATGAGCATAAAAAAGAAACATTTTGGCGCAAACCAAAGGTCAATATCGTTTTTCGTTTTCTATATCGAAGGTCAAAGTTCGATATGGACCTATTTTCAAAAATCATTACTCCGCGTTTAGATACCGGAATTTAGAAATTGAGGGGTCTAAAATACTCCCAAAAGCAAGCCCTTTTCAGAAAAAAATACAAATTTGACACACATTTAGCCAAAAATAGGATTTAGCTCCCCCCCAAAAACTGTTAAAGTTTTTGCACCCTAGGGGGGCCTATCAGAAAAATTCCTTGAGACGACCCCAATCATAAGTGGCGATAGCCACCAGGCCAAGTCCAAAACCCCCGAGCAAGAAGGTGGCGTCCGCGGACACTTATTATACACCGATCAGTTCGTTTTTGTCGATTTAAGCGTTATATGATCTGTTGCCTAGGATTCCAAGAAAACCGCCCATTAAAACCCCATAACACCTGGTACTGTTCGATTCGTCTTGAGGTGTACATGTGCCGCTCACTAATTAGATTTTCAATCGGATGAGTAACAACGTAGATATTTCCAAAAAACATCGATTATTCGCGTTTTTTTGCCTCTTGCCGATTCACTTATGCGTTTCGCACCCTCGTTTTTGCGCACAGATAGCGGAATAACGGTAGATGAAACCCCCATATAACCTGATATAGAAAGATTCGTTAGGCTTTTCTGAAGGGCATAGGCCAGGTCTCGTTGAATTTTGAGCAATATCAAGGATGATATCTATGATTGAAATTAGCGTAAATTCAGAATTTTTGCGTTTCGGCCGCTCGTTTTTTGCGCTCAGATTGCGGAATAACGGCAGATGAAACCCCCATATAACCTGACATAGAAAGATTCGTTAGGCTTTCCTGAGGGGCATAGTCCAGGTCTCGTTGAATTTCGAATTGTATTAAGGGAGATATCTATGATTGAAATTAGCGTAAAATCGCCATTTTCCATTCGAACAGCCAACCGTTTCGCCAGATAGATTCGAGGAGCTTGGCTCAGTGCCAGGATGGATAGAGAATGAGAGAATGGACGATTGGGGAGAGAACGAATTTCTAGCTGCGCAGCATATGTGCGCGTCGTGACTCGTGAAGTGAACAGAGTGAGTGAGTGACTCATGATCTGTTTCGTTGTTGTTCGTTTTATTATTAGTGGTTTTCAACTTTTCAATCAACATTATTATATTATATAGATTGTCTGTACATAAAATTCCTTCTATTTTGAATACTCTTCGATCGATTAGTTTATCCTTAGTTCTTATTTTCTCGGCAAATCTTGGCAGATCAGAGGGCAACAGCACAATTTGACATTTGAGGTTATTCACGCAGTTCTGTTTCATAATTTAAAATATTATTGTTCAATCGTGGTTCAATACTTTAATGAAAGTGCAGTGATGTTTGTTAAAAATCCGCTCTTTGTAAGCATGCCATCTCCGGGTAACTTTCTTGGAAGCCTCTGAAGTTTCCAAAGTGTATTTTCAAAGAATTGGTATTGTTGTCTTGTGCTGTGCTTGTGCGCTTGTAGAAGTGTTGACAAATGCTGTCCGTACGATTATATATGATTTTATCTGTCGCTTCTGTTAGCAATGTATATTCTGAGATCAGGCAACTCCAATGAGCTCCTAGTCTTAGAATCCCTATTATTAGCAGATTGCTGTTTCTACATTGATCATCAATTCCTTCAAAGAGATTGCAAGAAGTGCTAGTTTGCTCACTGTTACAAATCAATCAAGTGTTAAACAAGTAAGTCTCTTTTCCACCTCCAACCCTTCTCTAACTCTCTTAGTGTCAAATAAAGGATACTATATAGTTCTTACAGAAGAGCTCACATTATCTGAGTATATACCGGGTTCTGACAAGTAGCGTTGCTCGCTATACTGAAGAACACGGAGACAAACTTATTTGTTGACAACGGGTCAAAACCTGTTCCGACGCATTAGCGGATATAGGGGGGGAAGGGGGCGGTCGCCATTCCCCCCTTCGTTCGGCCCAAAAAAAATAGGGGAAAACAATGAGGAAAAAAAGGAAAAGGAGGTCTCCGGGGGGGTGAAAATCTCAGGTTAGCCCCCCCGTTTGCTACAGCTTGATCCACCAATATGCTGACCAGCTGCAAAACAATGCCCGTTAAAGCAATTTTGCAGGCTACTTGCCACATTGCTACTTTCCAGAACACCTCTCTCATAATATGTGAGCTCTTGTGATGGTGTTAGTCAAGACCTGTGATAATTTTTTGTAGAAGATTAGAATTTTGGAAGCACTCTGATGGGAGATACTGTATATGTTAGGAACCAGAGCTGTTGCGTGCACTTTGGCCACAACGTAATACATCCATTTAAACCCTCGTAAAGGGTCAAACTTTTTGAGGATGCACAGTGCACTCCCTCGAGTCAGTACTTTACATTAGTTGGAATGGATGGAATACAGTGTTGCCAGATTTTTACTGTTCTTGTTGCACAAACCAGTTCTTGTAAAACCTGATGAGCTATACCGTCACAACTCAAACGTTATTTTGCAATTTTACTTGAGTGTGTCTTTAAAACTGGGAGACCCAAGAGGAAGACCGTATTGAAATCTTTGGTTTAAGCTCACCAATGACTTCCGAATAACAATTATAACCACTAGTAAAGAATGATTAAATACATAGACTCGAGCTCTATTCCTTGGCGTAAAGACATCCGTGTTCTCAGCTCGCTGAGTACTAAGTAACTTACATTTTTTTAATTTTTAAAATCACGCATTACTGATCCTTGATCTTTTCAGGGTACCAAAAACAATTTAAACTTTAAGCTCTATACCTGCTGAATTTCAAATATTGTCGCTTTAATAATATTAATAGTGCAAAACTATTATTAGTAAAGTATCAGAAACAGTTTAGTATTTTGAAATTCTTAAAGGGAATTTTTTCCTCGTGTAGAATTGACTTAGCTTTTCATCAGTGACATTCAAATTAAAGGGTTAGGTAAAGCTTAAAGAAGAAAATCGTTGCAACTTAGCTTTTTTTTCTACTATTGCTTGTAATAAGAAAAATAAAATGAAAAGAGGGGGGAGGGATTGCGCTTGCTATTTCATTCTGCTCTATTGATGTGCCTTATGATGGACTCAACTTTATTATAATCATTGCTTTAGAAACACATCTTTGTCAAAATATCTCTGTATGACTGACCCACCTAAACCTCAATCCCTTAACATAGGAATAAATCGCAAAACCGGCCTGATATCTTTGACCAAAACTATCAGTAACCTCAAGTAAACTCGTGGCGGCCAAGGTCCAAAAACTTCTCCAAACCTCTCCCTTTTACTACCTTCCTCTTTCCTACCTCAATCTCCTCTCTTTAAAAACTTTTCTTTCAAAATCTGTTATTTTAACCTTACCTGAGAGATGCATGATTGTGCGTGAGGTCTCTCAGATTCAACTTACAAACTAGCTGATATCAAAGCGACCAAGTCCCCTCCCCTCCCCTCTTCCCACCCTTTCTACTCCTGTGTTTCTTCTAGCCCCCTACCCCTTCTGATTTCAGCCTGAGATTTTATCTCTGATCTTCATTATTCCGAATAATTATTACAGTCGGTTGGCTGCGCTCAACGCAAACCATTGCATAACTCATAAATTGCAGGCGCATGAAAGTGCAAAGGATTTAATGCCCAAAGGCGCTGATATCCGAAGAACCAAGTCTAATTTTTGTACCTACCGCACCTTTCTTCTGCTTCCTCTTCTACTTCATCCTCTTGCTATAGTTCACCCACCAAAAAGAAAAACAAATTAAAAAAAAAGTCAGAGAAACAACTTGGCGTTGACCCGCAAAAGCTAATATGGTATTAGTAAACTCTAAGTTGGCAGGTCAACGCCAAGTTGTTACTCTGACTTTTTTTTAATTTGTTTTTCTTTTTGGTGGGTGAACTATAGCAAGAGGATGAAGTAGAAGAGGAAGCAGAAGAAAGGTGCGGTAGGTACAAAAAATTAGACTTGGTTCTTCGGATATCAGCGCCTTTGGGCATTAAATCCTTTGCACTTTCATGCGCCTGCAATTTATGAGTTATGCAATGGTTTGCGTTGAGCGCAGCCAACCGACTGTAATAATTATTCGGAATAATGAAGATCAGAGATAAAATCTCAGGCTGAAATCAGAAGGGGTAGGGGGCTAGAAGAAACACAGGAGTAGAAAGGGTGGGAAGAGGGGAGGGGAGGGGACTTGGTCGCTTTGATATCAGCTAGTTTGTAAGTTGAATCTGAGAGACCTCACGCACAATCATGCATCTCTCAGGTAAGGTTAAAATAACAGATTTTGAAAGAAAAGTTTTTAAAGAGAGGAGATTGAGGTAGGAAAGAGGAAGGTAGTAAAAGGGAGAGGTTTGGAGAAGTTTTTGGACCTTGGCCGCCACGAGTTTACTTGAGGTTTACTGATAGTTTTGGTCAATCGAATGATACATCGATCAAAAGAGCATTTAAAACTGAGCATTTTGGTGCAAACTGGAGGTCGATATCGTTTTCCACATTCGAGATATCACATGTCAACGTTAGATTTACAAAATTCGATATCTCGAATGTGGAAAACGATATCGACCTCCGGTTTGCGCCAAAATGCTCCAATTTTAATGCCCTATTGATCGATGTATCACTCGATAGAGGTCATCTCAAGGAATTTTTCTGATAGGCCCCCATGGGGGGCAAAAACGTTAACAATTTTTGGGGGCGCTCAATCCTATTTTTGGCTAAATGTGAGTCAAATTTATATTTTTTCTGAAAAAGGCTTGCTTTTGGGAGTATTTTAGACGCCTAATTTTTTTAAATTCCGGTATCTAAAAGTGGAGTAATGATTTTTTGAAAATAGGTCAATATCGAACTTTGACTTTCGATATACCGAAAACGAAAAACTATATCGACCTTCGGTTTGCGCCAAAAAGTTGCCAGGAAGGTTCGCGCCAAGATGGGCGAGCGCGTGCAGGTACGGCGCGGCTAGGCCCGGCCCGGCTGCATCATGCGCTACGCTGACTGCCTGCCTAAACTCGGGCTCTCCGCGTTAAATTTTCCAATACCTTCCTGTGCATTTTTGCTCATAAAATCTGAATATGCAGTCTTTTGCAGCTGATCTTGGTCTCATTTTGAAGCTGAGGATATGCAGAATAACATGGTGTAAAGCATTTGCTGGCCTTTTTTGGCCATTTTTTTAAATGTTTCACTGAATTTAAAGTATCAGATGTACACTAGGAACGGACTTTGGAGCCTTCATTCAATGCTTAAATAAAATTATTTATGGAAAGTTTTAACAAATAGTGCTAGTTCTAGTCATATCGTAACTGCTGAAAAGAGCAAACGGGGCTCGGCCACTTTCTTAATAATTTTTGAGCATTATTTCGTCCAACTTGCTAATTCCGGAATTTTGCCTCTCTGTCGCCAATCATGTTTTTGACGTAATTTCGCCACAGATTCCGACTATAAAAAAATATACATATAGCTACATTTTTCCATTCAAGTACATCGTTGAGCACCCATTTCAGCCCAAAAAACATAGAAAAGTCGTATTTCATAATTTCGTCAAATGTCCCGGTTTTTTCCCATTCGTCCCATAGTGCGTTGCCGCTCCGCAATATATCGAACGAAGGGAATCCACCGTAAAACGAGACGCGCTCATTACGCGCGGAAATCTGACAACGCACGTTTGCGACCAAGCCGAAAATTGTCGATTTTTACGCAGGAAGTTTATGGCCAAAATCGATACAAAACCATAAAAAAAACATGCAGTACTTACTGCATGTTAAAAAAGTGTTTCCAGTTTGTTGACACCATGTTGCAGGAGCGGCTCGTGCAATTTGACAACCGTGCATATTTGCCATTTAAACCTATGCAAAAGTATAGATTTCTTGGGAGTGCAATGTGTCCCTCATGAGGATCGAGGATCAATTGTTTTATATAGGCTCAAATGGAGAAGATACATTGTTGCCACAATTCACGAACCGCCACTGCCATGATGTGGCAACAACTTTTAAAAATTGTCTAACAACTGTTAAAAAGTTATCGAAAATTTTGGACGAATTTTTAAACAATTGTGAAAAAAAAAAAAAATTTAAAAATTTTTTGAAAGTTTTTCAATTAATAATATCAATATTTTTGGCACTCATCATTAAAAAAACGCGAAATCGCGGAATCTAAATTTTAAAGGTTAATCCACAAAAATCCTTTAATAATTGAGCATTTAACAATCAAAATCATGTGAGATTAGTCATTTTTTTATGGGTCACTGAAAAAAAAACCGAATGTAATATTACCATCCAGCGTAATGGACCGATTTCTGATAATATCACCAGAATTATCGTGTTACAGTGGTAAGGCGTAGTAATATTGCTGTGGCTCCTGTCATATTACCAGAAGTTCTGATAGTCATTTACCAGAATGGATGGTAGCTCCTCAGTTTGGTTAAATAATTAGATGAGTGATTCAATAACAAGCCTAGGATAATAATATTATCACATATTCAGTTAACAAACTGCATGTAATGATATTACCAGAAAGCTAACTTTAATACCAGAATGACTATGATCCGAGTCATAAAGCTACTATCCGCGCCACAAATTCAAAACACTGAATAATTTTTGTACTGTACATCGTACCACCATAAAATGATGCCGTATCGTACGAGAGAAGTACTTCAAATTCCGAAAGTCCAAGATGGCGGCGATATGCTTATCCTAGTTTTCAACGGATTTGCACCAAACTTGATACTCAGTGATATTTTCACTCGAGGAAGCCGAATCAGCCATCTACTATTTATTTAAATTTTGAAAATCAAAGATGGTGGCGATGTGCACATCACGTCCAACTTGCCAAGTTTTCAACGGATTTACATGAAATTTGGTTATCAAAGGTGTATTCACAAGAGAAAACCAAATCTGCATTTATTTTTCAAATTTCAAAAATCCAAGATGGCGGGGATATTCTTATCACGACTAACTTGCCTACTATTCGACGGATTCGCACGAAATTTGATTATGGGAGATATTTTCACGCGAGGAAGCCGAATCTGCCATATTTTATTTAAATTTATAAAAAAAATCCAAGATGGCGGCGATATGCATATCATGTTTAATATGCCTAGTTATCAACGGATTTTCATGATATTTGGTATCAGAGGGTACATTTACGTAAGATAACTGAATCTGCTACCTTTTTCTCAAGTGTCAAAAATCCAAAATGGCGGTGATATCCTTATCATGATTAACAATTGCTTAATTTTCAACGGATTTACATGAAATTTGGTTGCCGGGGGTATTTTCACGCGAGAAACCCGAATCTGCGTCCTTTTGTCAAAATTCAAAATCCATTATGGCGGCGATATGCATATAGTCGCAGCGTCACTTAAAATTGTCCAAATTGAACGAACGAACTTTGGGTAGAAAATAATCTACACAGCAAGCACTCTGCGATGGGCTTGGCGCCGATACCCAAAATTTGATTTAAATTTGACTTTTAGGCCTAATAAAAAATTCGAAAATTTTGGATGATTTTGAACCCTAGTTTCGGGTATCGGCGCCAAGCCCATCGTAAAGTGCTTGCTGTGTAGATTATTTTTTACCCCAAGTTCGTTCAATTTGGACAATATTAAGTGACGCTGCGATTATATGCATATCACCGCCATATTGGATTTTGAATTTTGAAAAATGGATGCAGATTCGGGTTTCTCGCGTGAAAACACCTCCGGAAACCAAATTTCATGTAAATCCGTTGAAATCTAGGCAAGTTAGACGTGATAAGCACATCGCCGCCATTTTTAATTTTCAAAATTTAAATAGTAGATGGCATTTTCGACTTCCTCGTGTGAAAATACCACTGGATGCTAAGTTGTTTGTAAATCCGTTGAAAACTAAGCAAGTTAGTCATGATGAGGATATCACCGCCATTTTGGATTTGTGGCACTTGAAAAAGAAGGTAGCAGATTCAGTTTCCTTACGTAAATATGCCCTCGGATACCAAATATCATGAAAATCCATTGATAACTAGGCATATTAGGCATGATATGCATATCGCCGCCATCTTGGATTTTCTAAATTTAAATAAAATATGGCAGATTCGGCTTCCTCGTGTGGAAATATCTCCCAGTCTCAAATTTCGTGCAAATCCGTTGAAAAGTAGGCAAGTTAATCATCAAAAGCATATCGCCGCCATCTTGGATTTTCGAAATTTGAAAAATGGATACCTAGCAGAATCGGACTCCTCGACCAATTTTACCGGGGACCACCAATTTTCACGCTAATCGGACTACAACCGAACGTATTTTCCAAAATGAACGTCCGCAAACTTATATACTTGAAATTTGTCAAGAATCCTCAATTGTCAGGGCAGTGTAATGGTTAGGACGCTAGGCTAGGAATTGATAGGTCGCGAGTTCGATTCCCGGTCGTGGCGTTAAACTTTGACTCGAATTTGAGAGTGACAGGTATGGAATTCACCGAAAATTAAAATCATAATTTTTATCGATTTTATTCTTCCCAAACCCCCCCCCCTCCCTCCCTCCATCCCTACTCCACCGCCCCTTTCACTTCCAACTCCCCCTCCCCAGAGGTAACGTTGCATTATGATGTACTATAATTACTAGTCATTTTGGAGGATGGTTATTTCATGATAAATTCTGGTGGAAACACAACCGGAATTGAATGGTAATTCTACCAGACTGTCCCTGGTTCACATATAGTGAGCCATTCTGGTATTTTTTTTCTTCTTTTTTTGGTTAATCCCAATTTAATTGCAATTTAAAATTTCTCTCCAATTTCAACCCCCTAAATTGCAATTTAATTAATTGCAATTTAATTGCAATT
>VMOF01000111.1:36997200-37096448 GCA_011764245.1 Trialeurodes vaporariorum | reverse complement strand
CGAATTAAACGAGTGATACGAGACATTTCCGGACACGCGATAAGTACAAATATTAAAAACTTTTATCCTCGTCGCCATTTGACATGATCGAGGTGGATCAATTAATAAAAATAGGAACTTTGGTTAAAATAGTTGTTGGAAAGAGAAAACTGTTGGAGTTGAGGAAAAGACGGTCTGTATTAAAGTAGGGTTACAATGAATGAATGAACCAGGTTGTTCGCCTAGCGAGGGCTATAGTCCAAAGCGGTACAGTAACTCTTGATACTGTTGATACTTGTGTAAAATTGGCAACATGCACTGCGTGCATCAAGCCCGACAGCTGGGGGAAATAGGCTTCATTATTAAAAGGAAGATCTCGTTACCGCAAACATGTCTGTAATAACCTAACTTTGAATATCGCGCCAGATTCAAGTGAACGATGACTGATGTTTGTCATCGACGCATATTCGTAATGCTCGTGTCAATAACATCCTCCTATTTTATATCTGTGATAACTGTAGGACTGATAAGATCGTTCCTTTTTTACTTGTGTTAATTCATTATAATAAAACGTTATAGAGAACAGCCACGCTTTCCGATTCTCTTTTATCTACTCATTTATCCATCCTACATAATGTAATTAAGATACAAAAAGTGGCGACGAGGATGCGTGAATCGTAATTTTAGCGTTTATATCAACACCGCTATTCGTGCAATTCGGATTTTCGGATTCAACATGTGAAGTGCAAAATCACCTTTATTAAGCGCAGCTCCATTCCAACGAAGTACAAGCACGCGGTCAATCTATCAAAATGCCGGATGGAAATCAAGATGCAATCCTTCAACTCACTCAAACCCTCCAAACCTTCATCGAATCAATGGCCTCAAGGTCCACCACAGGTATTTCAACAGCTCCTTCAACAGTCTCAAATCTACTTGTTACCCAGAACTTACAGTTTGAACCCTTTGATGAAACCATCGAACCCTTTAGCACCTACCAGCAACGGCTTGACAACTTCTTCGCTCTTAGAAATTTGAAACAAGACAACGATGAATGTCGGACAGCGCAAGCAAGGATTCTCTTAAATAGCATTGGTAGCAAATACTTCCAACTTCTTTTCAGCTTATCAGCACCAGATAATCCAGCGGATAAACCGTATGTAGAACTCATTAAGCTCTTATCAGAACATTTAAGCCCAACTCCAAATGTTTTTATCCAACAGCACAAATTTCTATCCCGGACTCAAGGTCCAAATGAACCTATAGCTCAGTTCATCGCAGCTCTTCGACAACTTTCAATTTCATGTACTTTTACTTGCCCGGAAGAAGCATGCGGCAAATCAGTGGCTGACCTTTTCTTGAGATGTCAATTTATTAGAGGTCTTTATGACTCAACTGTCAGGGAAAGTATTCTCCAGAGTTCAATAAACAGTAAAGAGACATTAAGCTTTGATAAAGTGTGTGAACTTGCGTTAGCACATGAAGTATCTAAACGTGGCACTCAAGAGTTAGGCAATCATTCTAGTTCTGTGAACAATCATTCTAGTTCTGTGAACAAAGTTTCATACCCCAAGACTAACCGCCATAAGCCAACGTTTAACAAAGCTTCAAGAAGCTACTCCCAAGAGCGGAAAACAGCTCCACCCAGATCTTCTTCAACTTCTTCAAAAAGGTTCTCCCGAGTAAATTATCAAGAACTTGGTGTCGACGGTAAATGTTTAAGATGCGGTCTCAACAACCATTTATCTAACAATTGCAGACGACCATTTAAATCTCTCAAATGGGATAGTTGTTCTAAAACAGGACATGTTTCAGATGTTTGTATTCTAACTAAAACAAAACAGAAGGGAAATATGCAACGGAACAAAACAAGTGTTCACAACATAAGCTCCTTTAGTCTAGACCAAGAAGATCAGTACGACTATGATGAAGACAACTTTCAATATGTGCATCAAATCTCCAGCGGTCTTCAAAACCCCACAACGCTCCAAGCAGATGAAAAATTCTTCGCAACAGTTCAAGTGCAAAACAGACCTATTCAGTTCGAAGTGGATTCTGGTAGTCCAGTAACCCTGTTACCATTGTGCGAATATAATCTCCTCGAACCTAGCAGGAAACTCAAGCCTTCTCAGGTAAAGTTTAAATCATACACTAATCAATTATTTTCCCCCTTAGGGACAATTGATGTAAAAGTCTCGTACAAAAATCAAACCTCCGTAGAACAAATATTTATTGTTGGTAATGAACATGCAGCAATTTTAGGTCGAAGTTGGATTAGAAACCTTAAAATTAACCTAGATGCATTAGAAGAAAAGTCAAAAGCACCAAATCAAGGGTTTTCTGTTAATAAAATAGAAAAACATATTCAAGAAATTGAACAAAATATAAAACTATTTTTGAACCCTAGATTGGAATTATCCCAAATCAAAAGAGCAAACTTCACCTAAAACCAAACAGCACTCCCAAATTTCTCCCAGCGCGCCCAGTGACTTATGCTTTCAAAGAAAAAGTCGAAAGCGAACTTGATAGCTTAGAAGCACAAAAAGTAATTGCGCCTTTGGAAGTCTCCGAGTGGGGCTCACCTTTAGTAGTAATCCCTAAACCGGAAGGTGGAGTCAGGCTTTGTGTGGATTACAAAACTACTGTTAATCCTCAATTACAAGATGCTAGGTATCCAATACCATCTATCGCTGAAGTTTTAAACGAGCTTCACGATGCTGAATATTTTTGTACTCTTGACATCTACAAAGCTTATCTACATATCGAGGTAGATGAAGAGAGCTCACTAATTCAAGCAATCTCCACCCACAGAGGGGTCTACAAAATGAACAGGTTATCATTTGGTATCAAAACAGCTCCGAATGAGTTCCATCTAGTAGTTAAACCGAAGCTCAAAGGTCTCAAAGGCGTCAAAAGTTACTTTGATGATCTTATAATCTACGGAAAAACTTTTGATGAGTGCAGATCAAGCTTAATCTCTTGTCTGGAAGTTCTCCAAGCAAACAATATTCACCTAAATAGGAAAAAGTGCATGTTTTTTCTAACAGAAATTGACTATTTAGGATATCTGATCAGCGCCAAGGGAATAGCAAAAAGCCCTAAAAAAGTAGAAGCTGTCCTGAAAGCAAATAGACCCAAATCTACCGATGATGTACGTGGATTTTTAGGACTCATCTCGTATTATTCTAATTTTATCCCTAGAGCATCAGAGATATCTGAGCCTTTAAGAAATCTTTTATGCAAAAACAAGAAATTCAAATGCTGTATCCAATGTGAACGTGCGTTTAACCAGCTGAAACGAGAAGTCGCCAGCGATCGTGTTCTCCTTCCTTTTGATCCAGCGAAGCCAGTTGTTCTTGCTTGTGACGCAAGTCCTCTCGGACTTTCTGGTGTCTTGTCACATGTTGTCAACGGAGTCGAGCGACCCGTTGCCTTTGCATCACGTTCTTTAACTCCTGCTGAAAAAAATTATTCACAGCTCGACAAAGAGGCTACCGCTATCTACTGGTCTTTGAATAAATTTTTTCTTTATATGGACGCCCATTTGAACTCATTACAGACAACAAACCGCTTTACCACATCTTCAAGGAAGACAAAAGTCTCCCAGGAGTTACTTCAGCTCGACTTCTGAGATATGCAGCATTTCTCAGTGAATTCAACTACAAGATTCGTCACCGAGACTCCAAAGCAAACGCAAACGCCGACTACTTCTCACGAGCACCCTTGGAACAAACGGAACCAATTCATGAAGAAGTTGGGAAAATAAATGAATACACGATCAACCAGATCTCCAAAAACACGGTGGCAGCAGAACAGGTCAGGAATGAAACCGGTACTGATCCCTGATTAGCTCAATTACGGCAAGATTTGTTAAGTGGAAAAAACCAAGATCCCCAATTTAGTCTAGAAAATGGAGTAGTGTTCAGAGGTCAAAGAGTATACATTCCTAAAAGCTTACGCCCTGCAGTATTACAAGAACTACATCGAACACACGTAGGTATAACGAAAATGAAAGGGTTGGCCAGACGATATTGTTATAGATCTCTCTCCGGAGGGAACTTCCGCCAGCCAGGGAGGATCTTCCAGAAACAGAGTAAAGCCAAAAGCCATAGGTCGTGGCATAGGTCGTGGCCGAAGACTGGAACTGGAACCTAGACTGGACGAAGAACATAAGTCACGCACCGGCCGTGTCCTGAAAAAACCCGTCAAGTTAGACTTATGATTTTATTTTTTCCTTTAAAGCTCTTAAAAGGGGCAACAGTAATTGTTAACTTTTTCGGTGCGGAAGACTGTAATAACCTAACTTCGAATATCGCACCAGATTCAAATGAACGATGACTGATGTTTGTCATCGACGCATATTCGTAATGATCGTGTCAATAACATCCTCCTATTTTATATCTGTGATAACTGTAAGACTGATAAGATCGTTCCTTTTTTACTTGTGTTAATTCATTATAATAAAACGTTATAGAGAACAGCCACGCTTTCCGATTCTCTTTTATTTACTCATTTATCCATCCTACATAATGTAATTAAGATACAAAAATGTCGTTCTTCATTTATTTTATTTATTCATTATTTTAACGTCTAATCCTAAGTCATAATGCGATAGCATTAACTTAACATGTGCCAACTTTACACAAGTATCAACATCTTCCTTTTTTTACAAAATTAGAGGAAATTTTTTCTTTTTACTTTCTTAACATTAGGTACAATAATAAAAAATATAAAAACTTACACAGCACTACAGCATAAAACTGTTCAAGGTATTACAACATTAAAATTGAAAACTGTTCAAGGTATTACAACATTAAAATTGGTTTGGATAATTTTTTTTTTTTTTTAATTCCTATATCTAGCCGGTTTCACAATGTTTCGCTGCATTCTTACTTCTTTTGGCGATACAACTTCATGTTTTTCTCTTCCGTTTCCTTTTACTGAGCTTTTACTGGATACTATGCAAAAGAAAATGTTGGAATTAATTCATGAAGGCCATTTAGGTTTCCACTCATCAATAAGACGTGCCAAAGAAGTCTCTTACTGGTCATTTATAGAAGCAGACTTAAAGAACCTAGTCGATAATTGTAGGGCGTGTATTAAATATTCAAACGCCAACAGAAAACCACCTATTATGTCTCATAAAATTCCTCTGGTTCCGTGGCAAAAACTTGGTATAGATTTGTTTGAATTTAATGGTTCCAAATACTTAATTATTGTTGAATACTACTCTAAGTATCCGGAAGTTACCCCAATGAAAACCGCCACATCGGCTAAGTATGTCATCGATAGTTGTAAGTCAATATTTGCAAGGCATGGAATACCATCAGTAATTATTAGTGATAATGGACCTCCATTTTGTGCCGTTTCTCTCGAACCGACACTCTTTCTCTCTCTCTCTCTCTCTCTCTCTCTCTTTCTTCCTTTTCTCTTCCTGAACATTTGCTCGGTTTGACCGAAAGGTGATGCACTCATGTTGGTTTCCGTGTTTTTCGTTTGTTTCTTTTCCTTTTTCTGTGACTCGTACCTTCCGGTGGGCCCGACGGGCGACCACCCATCTTCCTCAGGTGCTCTCTTGCCCCCCCCCCCTTTATTTCCGTAGGGGCGGGTGTTCTTGATTTCTTTGCCAAAGGTCACTCAGTTTCGGACTGCCGTTAGGTGCAGAGCGCAAGCCTTGACGCTCAGTCAAAATTTTTCCTAAGTTCCTTTTCTAGTCATGTCTGTTTCATTTTTTATTTGTCGAATTTTGGAAGTTTTATCGTTGATGCTGTTTTATTTTCTATCTTGGATATTTCCTGCCCCTTTAAGGGTGAGTTCATTGTTTTCATCTTTTCTTGTTTTCTCGTGTGCTATTTAATCTGAGTGAGATCAGCGGTTGATTTTGTGGTACACGGGGAGATTTTCGTTTTTTTGTTTGTCCTTTGTATTGCGTTCAACTTTGGTTCCTCGCTGTCTACGAGTGAACTTGACGTTAATTATTCCGTTTCTAAGTCCATTTTCGATTTTTTGTGTTTTCTGTAGGGTTCTCGTTTCTGGTACTATTTTCTGGCTCATCTCTGAGTGTGATTGAAGGTCCCGACTTGTAATTTTGATGTCTCTCTGGAGCTTTCTTGGAGATTTGCTTTTACTTTTAGACTCCCTTGGATTGGAGATGTACCTGTACCGTTTTATTTTTCCTCTCACGAAATGGACCTGTTTATCTACGTTTTTGGATGCTGTTTTACTTTATCGTCGAAGGCTGTGTTTTTACCTTTATTTTATTTAACCTCTTTTGATTTTACTATTGTTACTCTTTTATTCTCATATTTTTGATTGTTTGTACATTGACCGATTGCACTTATTTTTTACTGGTTTTATTCCCGGAATATTCATTTCTCGTCTTTGCAATCGCGCCCGGTGTTTTTCCTGTTAATTAGTGATTATGTGTTCCAGTCGTGCAATATTTTATCTGGGGTTAATTTCATTTTAATGGGGGGATTTTAAGTTCGTTTGTGATTTCCTTGTAATGTAATTTTGGTACGTATTATTTTAATTTGTAGTCTCGCGGAGCGCTCCCGATTTGTTTTACGTGTAATACCGTTTATATTTTTTGATATTTTCGTACCGTGATTCAATATTTATTTTATTGTGAAATTCTGTGATTTATCCTTTACCGATTTTTAACGTACGTTATTTATTTCTTTGTTTTGGGGTTTCTTAGTGATTATATTTTGGTCAATTTTTTATCCGGTTGTTTTGTGTTGTTTTGTTTCGTCATCGTCATATTTTCCTTTTTGCATTTCTTTTATCTTTTGTTTTCTTTGTGCCCGCCGCCTCTCTCTTTCATGTTGTGTTGTGTTTTGGTGTTTTGCACGTTTCCAATTATTTTAACCTCTGTGAGAGAGGGGTGACGGCACAATTTGACTCAGAACTATTTAAGGAATTTCTTACGAAGTGGAACATTGATCATGATACGTCATCCCCTTACTATCCCCGTTCCAACGGTTTAGTAGAACGAAAAATACAAACGATCAAAAAATTGATGTACAAATGCATGGAAACTGGTGAAGACTTTGATATTGCGTTGCTCAATTTCCGTAACACTCCTAAAAAGGATGGTCCGTCACCAGCTTAACTACTAATGTCACGTAGTTTAAACACCAAATTACCAACCAGTATCGAAAATCTGAAACCAAACTTAGTTGATAATATTAAATACAGTCAGATTTTAGACAAGAGGAGACAAACCATGATCAAAGAATCCTCTCATTTGAAACCCTTATGTGCCCTTAGTGTAAATGATAATATTTACTTCAAGAAAAAACCAAGCGATGTATGGTCCCCAACCACAGTAATCAGAATTTGTAAGGAACCTAATTCGTATGAACTGCAAACGCCTGATGGTGCCGTTTATAGGCGCACCCGTTATCATATAAAATCTCACCCCAACAACGTCTCTTTCAATTTTGAAAATATTCAAACCAAAAATGATAATAATTCTGAGAGTTCACATAAATTTAAAGTGCCTAATTCTGAGAGTTCACATAAATTTAAAGTGCCTCTCGTGCCTTCTCCTGTAAAAAGACAAATTGTTATTGAGGATAGGCAAGATCCATCAGATGAACCAGAGGTAATCACCTTAAGTGATGAGTCCGACTCAGAGTTTTCTACGCCTCAGACAGTTCCAACAACCTCGGCTATAACTAATATTGTAACCCCAGTATCCAGTAAAAGCTCAGTAAAAGGAAAAGGAAGAGGAAAACATGAAGTCGTATCGCCAAAAGAAGTAAGAATGCAGCGAAACATTGTAAAACCGGCTAGATATAGGAATTAAAAAAAAAAAAAAAAAAAAAAAATTATCCAAACCAATTTTAATGTTGTAATACCTTGAACAGTTTTCAATTTTAATGTTGTAATACCTTGAACAGTTTCATGCTGTAGTGGTGTGTAAGTTTTTATATTTTTTATTATTGTACCTAATGTTAAGAAACTAAAAAAAAAATTGTCCTCTAGTTTTGTAAGTTTACACGTAACACTGCTGTGCGGTGTAAGTTTTTATTATTGTTACTGTACCTAATGTTACAAAAAAAAAAAAAAACTAAAAAGAAAAATTTTCCTCTAATTTTGTAAAAAAAGGAAGATGTTGATACTTGTGTAAAGTTGGCAACATGCACTGCGTGCATCAAGCCCGACAGCTGGGGGAAATAGGCTTCATTATTAAAAGGAAGATCTCGTTACCGCAAACATGTCGTTCTTCATTTATTTTATTTATTCATTAATTTAACGTCTAATCCTAAGTCATAATGCGATAGCATTAACTTAACAGATACCAACTTAACTACTAAAACTAGGATATAACAATTTGCCAAGTTTATTTGAAGACGTCTACAAGTAATAAGTTTGCCTCGTTGGTTGGGTGGATGGGGAGGCTCGGGCGGGGCTCGGAAATGTAGCAACCTCCCCGTGGTGATCCCTGGGTAGTTGTGCAGCTATTCCAAAAATAGTGACAAAGCAAAGAGCTACATTGTAAAATAACCTATAAGGAATGTAAAAACTACACGAAAACAGAGCCCATGGAACATTAATTCTGCTATTACAAATAGATAAACGTTGTAGCAACGTATGCAACTCCTCAGAAGAGCACACTCCATGTAATATGGGCCTTTTTCGAGCAACTGCTTAATGTCACTGACTAAGCGCGTGAAACAGTCAGAAAAAATTAGGAAACTGTATCGATGAACACGGCATGAATAGGCAGCCTCGATCTTCACACTGTGCATCAATGGCAGCTGCAGCAATATGGCAACAATGTTTTCCCTGCATTTGATTCTACGTAAAATAGTCGATTCGATAGTGAAGTGCTGCTTCACCAACAATCGATTGTTGTGCATTGATTCAATGACGGGAAAACAGCGTTGCCAAAACGAAAGGAGCAACCACGGCTGGGCTTATTGTGACTGATTGATTGTACCAGTTGTAAGTACACCCCCCCCCGCACTCCCATCACTTGAGAAATTAACCAGAAAAAATACGTTAAACACAAGCCGGAACAGTGAGGAACGTCTTACACCGCGGTTTGATATCTCAATTAGAAAAAAAGTAATTCCAGAAAATGTTCAGAATGAACAAGATGAGTGGCGTGGGAGTGCTGACTGCCCCCTCCCTCCCCCGCCGCTCGTCTCTTCAGTATAAGGCTAATCTAATGTGTATGTGATACGCGTAAAAGTGCAAGGGAAAAAGGCGCGAACTGTAACCTGATTTCTCCATGAGAAGTGGAAAGAAAGAGTTTGTCAACAGAGTGTTAAAAAATAACGCGAAAAAATGAGTGGATAGACTAACACCCCCCCCCCTCCCTCCCTTGACGTCACTTTGTCACAAGTGAGGTTGGTCGTAGAGGCAAATTGATGTACCGAAGAGTTGAAGAAGCCAAATGCCGTGAATTGCGTTCGGATATCTCAATCAGGAAGAAAGTTACTTCAAAAATTGATCAGAAATGCAGCATAAGCTGCGGGGACTTACTAACCCCCCCCCCCCCCCCAAACTCCCTACGATTTGTCTCCCTCTAAATGGACGGCTCACATGTACTGTAAATCGATTGGATTGAGTGGCTTATACCATGATAGAAAAGCTTGCTTGGTAAAAAGTTATTCTCAACAAGGTAAGCATATGTTACAATTCGTTAACTTGAAATGAAAGATAGCCCCCTCCACCCCCACCATGGTTATTATCAATGTAATGACGATTTTAGACGCATAATGGTATGTGCATTGCACCAAGAAACATTTTACTGAATGCTGAAAGGAATGGTCGTTCGGATCCTCGATGCGGAACATCGCGATTCCAGATAAGGTCGCCACAACAGTTGCGCAGAAGCGGTTACACCCCCTCCCCCCGAATGACGGTCAAATAATTGGGCATTAAAACATACGCAAGAGTCTGAGGAACAAAATACCACGAACCGCGTTTCAATTACTCAAATAGAAAAAAAGTTATGTAGAAAAAAGTGAAAAAAGGAGAGTGATAAGTAGCAAAAAGCCATTTGCTCAGAATCATCAAATTCGGGACCTTTGCCCCCCCATATCTCGAAAACTAGTCATAGGATCGCTTCGGGCCCGTGAAGACTTTTGATCAGGAGGTCAAAATGAACCATTTCCCAAAGTTCCATCCAATTCGACCGAAACCATTTTCCCATAAGAAGTGTGCCATGTCCTTTGGGTTCCCAGACCATAGTGCGTTGGACAGATGCGGCATAAACAACGTTTGGACAACTGATGGAAGAGTCATGGTAGTAGACAACGGCGAACGTCGTCAAATAAAAGACGTGAGTGAACTCCCACCTCCTCCTCCTCCTCCTCCTCCTCCTCCTCCTCCTCCTCCTCCTCCTTCTCCTCCTCCTCCTCCTCCTCCTCCTCCTCCTCCTCCTCCTCCTCCTCCTCCTCCTCCTACTAGCGATATGGAGGAAAAAGAAGATCAACGTGATACCGCAGCAAAATCGAAATAAACTAGATATGGACACGATAAGATCACCAAAGATATTATACTATACAGATACGCAAATGTGGCATACTTAGGGCGGGGAAAGTGGGCCCTGAACGGGGTACATAATGCGCCTGGGAGGGTAAGCTTCTTGTTGGCTTCACGATACAAACAAATGACGATTTGAAGGTTAATCACAGTCCTTATGCGTTCTATTAAACGAACGGTTGTGATTTCGCTTTTATCAACTTCTACAAATTTTTTCAGTGTCCGACTTTTCATTTTGTCTCAATTTTGCTTTTTTAATGCCTTACTGAAACTTAATTTTGATATTTGATCATCCAGTGATCTTTTGTTCAAACCTAAAACCTCCTCGCGAGGAGTTATCCTGAGTTATCCTCACCCAAGGGCGGATCCAGCAATATGGCAACCCAGTGGCGCACCGAGAAATTTGCCTTGGGGGGGGTTTTGGTACGTCTCAAACTCCGGGGGGCCTGGGGGGTATGGAATACCCCTCAGGACAAGGGGGGTCCGGGGGCCCTCCCCCGGAAAATTTTCCAATTTTCGTGACCTTTAGATTGAATTTTACGGTACTTTCATGTACAGTAAAATTGAAATGCTCAAATATATTTTCGATTTTGCTGCATGAAATCTTTGCTCTCGACTCATAATTGGAGGGAGAAGAGTCAAGTGGAATGTGGTTGAAGGAGCCGTGGAATATTCACCGAGGGGTTCACCGAGAGGACGGGTCCGGGGGCTCTCCCCGGGAAAATTTTTTCAATTTTCCTGACCTTCGGATTGAATTTTACGGTACTTCCATGTACAGTAAAATTGAAATGCTCAAATATATTTTCGATTTTGCTGCATGAAATCTTTGCTCTCGACTCATAATTGGAGGGAGAAGAGTCAAGTGGAATGTGGTTGAAGGAGCCGTGGAATATTCACCGAGGGGTTCACCGAGAGGACGGGTCCGGGGGCTCTCCCCGGGAAAATTTTTTCAATTTTCCTGACCTTCGGATTGAATTTTACGGTACTTCCATGTACAGTAAAATTGAAATGCTCAAATATATTTTCGATTTTGCTGCATGAAATCTTTGCTCTCGACTCATAATTGGAGGGAGAAGAGTCAAGTGGAATGTGGTTGAAGGAGCCGTGGAATATTCACCGAGGGGTTCACCGAGAGGACGGGTCCGGGGGCTCTCCCCGGGAAAATTTTTTCAATTTTCCTGACCTTCGGATTGAATTTTACGGTACTTCCATGTACAGTAAAATTGAAATGCTCAAATATATTTTCGATTTTGCTGCATGAAATCTTTGCTCTCGACTCATAATTGGAGGGAGAAGAGTCAAGTGGAATGTGGTTGAAGGAGCCGTGGAATATTCACCGAGGGGTTCACCGAGAGGACGGGTCCGGGGGCTCTCCCCGGGAAAATTTTTTCAATTTTCCTGACCTTCGGATTGAATTTTACGGTACTTCCATGTACAGTAAAATTGAAATGCTCAAATATATTTTCGATTTTGCTGCATGAAATCTTTGTCAATGTCAATATCGATTTTCGTCTTCGATACATCGAACCTCAAAGTTCGATATCGACCAATTTTCAAAAAATCAGAGCTTCTCTAAAAAAGGTCGGATTTTAAAAAACTAAGTGCCTACAGAACAAGTACTTTTCACATAAAAATAAACCTTTTGCATAAAATTTACACTGTTGCCATTTTGGGGCCCCTAAATATTTTTCAAAATTATCGAACATTTTTATTTCGCTATTTTCTTGAAAAACGACCCAAATTCGCAATATTGGCTCCGAAATTGTCCGATGAGGGTTAATGTGTGCTAAAACACGCTATTAAATCGTCAGAAGTCCCAAAAAAAGCCTAAAAGCATGATGTGATCAAATTCTGAACTTGAGCCAAAAAAAAAATCAATTATAGTTATTAATCCAGTTTTAACAAATTATGATGTTAGTAAAAAAGTTGTTCTATCGGTTGATGCGCTACGAGCCGGTAGGCAAAGCTTTGGGCCGGTGTCGCGACCCAGTCAGGATGATACCCAACCACTCCAAGGACGCATTAGGCGCTATCATCATTCAAGATGATAAACCAATAGCGTATGCTTCGTCTACTTTAACACAGTCTCAACAGGTTTGGGGTCAGATTGAAAAGGAACGTCTAGCAATCTATTTTGGTTGTAACAAATTTAATGATTATTTGTACGGTCAAAAGGTCATCGTTCACTCTGACCACAAACAGCTCGAAACTTTGACTGTTCAAGAAAAATTACGAAGACATTCCTATTCGTTTGCAAAGAATAATGCTAAAGTTAGAAAGGTATGATATAGGCGTCAGTTGGGTGCCAGGTAAAAAACTTGTCATAGCTATGACACTCTTAGTAGAGCGCCTCTCTTAAATAAAATTTTAAACTCTATAAAGAATTGCAAGACGAATTGAATTGCCAAATTGCTTTGTTAGGTGTTAAATTGTCTGCGTCTATTTCGGATGCAAAATTGAAAGAGTACAAAACTGAAACCGAAAAAGATGAATCTTTATGTGTTTTAAAAAATTATTTTTTATGTGGATGGCCTGAAACCAAATCCAAAGTTCATGTTCTAGCCAAACCTTATTTCAACATTCGTCACCAAATTTATGTGAAAGAGAATACATTGTTTAATCTAAACTCTATTATTGTTCCTTCCACTTTAAGGTCCCAAGTCTTATCTGTCATTCACAAGGTCATTTAGGGTATAACTCATCTCTGCGAGAGCGAAAAACACAGTGTTTTGGCCCTTCATGAATTCTGATATTAAAAATGTAATTGATAATTATCCTGTCTGTATCAAATATTCTAATTCAAATCCAAAATAACCGCTCTTACACCCCATGAAGTTTCTCTTTTGCCATGGGAAAAAATTGGTATTGATTTATTTGAATTTAACTCGGAGAAGTTCTTCATAGCAGTTGATTATATTTCCAAGTATCCTGAAGTAATTTCCTTAAAAAATGCTACATTAGCTAAAGTCATTAAGGTTTTAAAGTCAATTTTTGCTCGCAATGGAATCCCGTTGAACGTAATGTCCGACAACGGCCCTCCGTTAAACGCTGAGAAATTCAATGATTTTTTAACTGAGAGGAATATCAATCATGTAACATCCTCTCCCAACTATCCACAATCCAATGGTCTAGTTGAACGCACTATCCAAACAGTTGAAAAATTAATGAAAAAATGTGCTGAAACTAATCAAGATTTTCATCTAGCCTTGTTAAATTTTCAAAACACCCCCAAACAGGATGGTCCGTCTCCTAATCAATTACTTATGGCAAGACAGGTTAGAACTAAACTCCCATGTTCAAAACAATTATTAAAACCAAATGTTATTAATTTTAAGAATTATGAAAAAACTTCAATTAATAGACAGAATTCTATGATTAATCGCACGAAACACCTGAAGCCTCTGAGTGAACTTAAAGTGAACGATCAAGTTTATTTTCAAAAAACACCCAAAGACGTTTGGATTAAAGCCAAAGTGAAAGAAAAATGCAAGAAACCTAATTCGTATTTGTGAATGAAAAAATCTTCAGGCGCACTCGTGCTCATTTTAAAGCTGTCACAAAAAATGAACCTTTACTTGTGATACTCCTACCTCTGTCTTTGAAAAAGATTCAGAGGAACGTGTTATAAATGAACCGTCTGTGTTGAAAATCCCAATTGTACCATCCAATCGAAGAGTAGAATCATAACCCAAATATACTAGACAGTCTCCAGAGATTATTGATTTAACATCAGAATTGAAATTTATTCTACTCCTACAGCATCCCATTGATTCAAGGTAATCCCAAATTGCCCGTCTCTGTTAAAACCAATCGATCGTTAGCTAGGGGTCTTATGAGTGACACACTGCGTTCTGTCGGAAAAAGAGAAGTTAAACCACCAAAGATATATTCACCCGATTAATGTTTATATTATTACCTGTGTATGTATTTTATATGTATCATTTTAAATTGTTAAGAACTGTTAATATGTATGTTCGTTTGTATTAAATCTATTTCAAAAAAAAAAAAAAAAAAAAAAAAATGTTGTTAGTAGTCTTTGTTAGAGTATTGCTAACTGGGTTGGCAAAAATGTTTAAGAACACAATAAAGAAAATGGCCTGACTAGCCGATTGTGTGGTCACATTATTTACGATCTTATTTATTATTTTACCCATCCATATTATTTCAATCGAGTATAATTTAAAGCATAATTGACTAACAGTCCCTTTAAAATAATCCGGCCTACCACCATTCCCAATATTCATATTATATCCTCCGAATACTTTTTTAGACTCAACCTAAAAATTTCGTGGAAAAACAACCACAATCTTCACTATTACGAAAATTATTAATGAATTAAAAGTTTCATCTTTGCATGAGACTTTAGGTACATTGCACGTCAGGGCTTTGGATGGACATTTAATATCTTTCTGATGCTGTATTCTACTGCGGTAGAACGAAAGTAAATTAGATAATAAAAGGATAAAACTAGGAATATGGGCCATTATTTGAGAGAAAAATGTTTGTAACACTGTTCTCATACTATGTTTAAACAAAGCTACATCGGTGACGGAAAGGCAGAAATTATGAAGTGTATCAAGCATACCTGAAGATTGAAAGGATGTGCAAAGATTTTCGCAGATTATCCGTGACTCGCGGCTGCGTCTCTGAATAGAACATTTAGGTAGGGGGAGACGATAGGTTCCGAAAGAACAAGAGTGATAAAACAATCCGGAAATTTGGGCTAACTGGTTCCCTTTTTTCGGACGTTAGGTGGGATTAACAAGTTTAACTAATCGCCTCCATCTCCACTTCTGCGCTGAACATCGTAGACACAAACAAGAGCCCACCAGCTTTTAAATAAGCGGTGAGACACTAAAACAGAGTTGTCAACTTTAGAACACATTCTGAATGTTTAAAGGCCAGCAAATTTGACCAGTCGTATACAGTATGAAGTAAGAAATTGCAAAGTTGATTCTTATTAAACAGTTGGACTATGCATTGCCATGAATGACAAAAATGAGTTCTGAGGGAAACTCTCTTGAAAATTTTCATGGTTTTTGTTTTTTGTTTGTTTGGTTTGGTTTTTTGCTTTTTTTTTGGTTTTTTGTTTTATAGTTTTTTTGTTTTGTTTTTGTTTTTTTTTTTTTTTTTTTTTTGTTTTTACGCTTGACTCAAGTTATGCTCAAAGTACGAATGGAACTTGGCGCTGAACTTAGTCTAGTTATTTCAATTTAATTCCAATGCGTTGAATTAGGTTTTAATTGAGAAAATGGTATGTTACCTATTTAAGTTCCGCTGACAGGGGTGCCATATCCTACCTTTGCATACGAGCTGCTCGTATCCTTTCAAATGGGGGGGGGAGGAGGGGGTGAGTTTTTTTTTTTTTTTTCAAAAGGAAGGAAAAATATTTTTTGCGGAAAGAAAGGTCATAATCTATTCTCTCGTCTGTACTTTGTATGCAACTTCTCCCCCTTGACGGACAAGGAGCCTAGCACCCAAAACAAGGGCCTCCCCCTGACTGAGAGCCTCCTTCCCTAACTGAGGGCCTCGCACCCAAACCGAGGGAGGGCCTCCTCCCTGACGGAGGGTCTCCCCCCTAAGCGAAGGTTTCCCCCCTAACCAAGGGTCTCCTCCCTTACTTAGTGTTTCCCTTTCTAACTGAGGGGGGAGACAGATATCCTTAACTTGTCACTAAGTTAAAAATTATCAGAGTCAAGTTCGTGCTCGTATTCCAAGAACTTAGAGGGGGGATTATAAATAAAGTCCTAACTATCGCATTTTTGATGTGAGAATACATATTGCGTTTGAAACCGTTAAATTTTCAAAGAAACAGTTTAAAATGGCACCTGAAGAGTTCGAAATTCCAGAAATTATCCGGGGGAACACCCCCTCCCACTGAGGGTATTTCATACCCCCCAGATCCCCCGGTGGAGGGGGGTAAAAACGTTTACTTCGGGGGGGGGGTGTGTCTGATTTGGGGAAAGGTAACTCTTATGGCGTCTAGGGATAGGGGGGGGGGGGGGGGTCTGGCACCCCAGTCCACTTAATATCTTATGGAGAGCGTGGGAACGAAAAGGAAACTGTTACATCATATGTACAGGGTGTTTTACGTAACCTGCTCACAATGGTTTTCTTGAACTCGGGGTACTAAAAAATCGGGAAAAATAGTTTGTACGGTATCTCGGACCTGAAATTCCATTTAAACATACTGTCACAACCCAAAATTTGGTTTTTGGGAGTTTTCAGGAGGGAACCCCCCTAATCTCGAGATTTTCAAACAGCGACTCCTATCTTAAAATGCCTCATTTGAAAGAGGGTAAAATTCTATACATTTTGGCTTAAACCGAAAGTCGATATCTTTTTTCGTTTTTGAAATATCGAAGGTCGAAGTTCGATTTGGGACCAATTTTCGAAAATTCGTAACTGCTATAAAAAGAGTCGTAAAACAAAAATCTGCACATGCAAAATACCCTACTTGATGAGTACTTTCAAGAAAAAAATGCGAATTTAGAATCAAACAAACTGGAAGTCGACTTTTAGGCAACTTTTAAAAATTTTGGTGGGAAAACCCCGATTTATCAAAATTTTCAAATGGCAACCCCTATCTTTGAAAATCTCATGCGAAAAGGCGTAAAAAATTGTGCATTTTGGCGCAATCCAAAGTTCAATGTCGTTTATCTTATTTGATAAATCGAAAATCAAAGTTCGATTAGGACCATTTTTTGACCCTGTAAAAAATGGATCCTATCGTGTGATACATCGTTCGAAAGCGTCTAAAAATCAAGCATTTAAACGCAAACCGGAAGTCAATACCTTTTTTTGCGGTCGAGATATCGCAAGTCAAAATTTAAGGTAGGCCGTAAGCGGAAACTAAACTTGCTCAGCCAAAATGCTTAGAATTTTACGCCCTTTCAAATGAGGTATCACAAGATAGGGGTTTGCCATCTGAAATTTTCGATATTAGGGGGGTTCCCCCCTGAAAACCCCCCAAAAACCAAATTTTGGGTTGTGACAGTATTTTTAAACGAAACTTCATGTCCGAGTTACCATGTAAACTATTTTTCCCGATTTTTTTACTGTCCCGCGTTCAAGAAAACCATGGTAAGCAGGTTACGAAAACACCCTGTATATTTTTCTATTTTTGTGGCGTCGTGACCTTTTATTAATGAATTACCGTATACCACACATGTCATGGGGGCGTTCTAGAATTCTCCGGTGAGCTTCCCCGGGTACCCGGAGGTGATCCCGGGGGGATTCTTCATTTTCCGATTTTGTTTCTGATAACCCGGGGGAGTTCATCGGAGCATTCTTGAACTCCTATGAAATTCATCAGAACTCATCCCCGGGGTACTCCGATAAAGCCGATGAAAACTAACCTCAAAAAGAAAACAACCTATTTCCATGTGTTCATATGGGTGTTTTGGAGGTCATTGAAATATAAACAGAAATTTTTAGCAAAAACAAGCTGCGCCTGTGATCGTTCGGAAATTCATCGGAGGACCGATGAGCTTCATCAAAACAGTACCGGCTTTATCGTATACACTCCCCGGAATTTCTGATGCATTTCCCCGGGTTATCAGATCGGAGAATGGGTCTGTTGCACATTTCGGCTAGAGCGTTTTAAAGTATCAATTCATATGTAAAATACCGTATAAATGACAATGGCAGCATCAGAAAACACCCAAATTCATTAATAAACTCACAAATTGCGAAAAACACTTGACACTATTCACCCCTGTATCTTTCCACCACGTGCACAATATTTCTCGAGATTAGCGCGGCACATTCAAATAATCACGGCCGACTGCCAGCACAGCTCACTTTATAAACAAATAAACAGTAAACACTGACGGCGTCTGTTCGAATTATTACGTCTCAATATCCTCAATTCCTCACAAAAGGTTGTGAAAGGTACGGAAACCGATATTTGAGTCGAAAAACTATCAAAATGAAATAATAACACGCATGAGTTCCAAGGATGATTCCTTATTGTTTCATTTTGATAGTTCATCGACGCAAATATCGGTTTCCGTACCTTTCACAACCTTTCGTGGGGAATTGAGGATATTGAGACGTAATAATTCGAACAGACGCCGTCAGTGTTTACTGTTTATTTGTTTATAAAGTGAGCTGTGCTGGCATAGTCGGCCGTGATTATTTGAATGTGCCGCGCTAATCTCGAGAAATATTGTGCACGTGGTGGAAAGATACAGGGGTGAATAGTGTCTAGTGTTTTTCGCAATTTGTGAGTTTATTAATGAATTTTGGTGTTTTCTGATGCTGCCATTGTCATTTTTACGGCTTTATACATATGAATTGATACTTTAAAAAGCTCTAGCTGAAGTGCGCAACAGACCATTCTAGAATGTTCCCCATCACTTATCGATGGTCTCGGTGGCGAAATAAGGCCTTGGTACACGCTCAAACGTGTTTGATAACTGCAGGACTTGACGTTGACACTTTAAAACTTCAAACGCAAACTTGACCAAAACAACTCGAAAAAGGGGTTTATTGTTTTTATTGACTGAATTTGATAAAACAGATGGCTCACGGGCTGTCAATCTGCACAGTTGTTTGACAATCGGACACCAACTGAACATGCAATAGTTGGCTCACCTGCCGTTTGTTGTGGATTTCGGCTAATCGATTGCTTGTTTCATGAAAAAAGTTTGATCGTGTACGAGCAAAGCGCTATGCGTATGCCAAACAACTTTACGACAGGGATGACCAAGGCGGCAACATTGGACTAGTGTAGTGCCTTATTATCGCACTTCGGGCCATCTTTAAGGACATGTTGGTCAGCGCGAGTTCATTCAACAGGATATTAATAATCAAGGTCCCGCAAAAGTCATTTCATTGTCGTTCGGTCGTCATGTTTCGTTTCCCTTCCCCATTCCTACTGTTCCTCTGTACCGGAGGTACATTTCCCCTTCCCTACTTGTTATTCTCAATTGGTTTTTTTACAGCCGTCTTGTATTGGTTTCTTAATGTTTTACAACACCAAGAAAAAATTGTGAAGCCAAAAATGTTTGAGGCAACAGGTACGTTTAGGTTACTAACGTTGAGGAGGGGGGCTGAGGAGACGGCAACTCCTCAATTTTTGAATTTCAGTTTTAACTGACTTGTTATTTTATGATATTTTTGAAGCGGTTTTTAATGCATTTAAAAAGTTTAGAACTCAAAATTGCGTCTGTGGGGGATTTTTGTTGGAATTCTCAGAAATTCAAGAAAAAGGAGGCTTGATTTCCGTGATTGAGTACAACATCATCATGTTTTCCACATTTGAGATATCGAATGCCGAAGGTCGATTTACAAAATTCGATATCTCGAATGTGAAAACCGATATCGACCTCCGGTTTGCGCCGAAATGCTCAGTTTGGTATGTCCTTTTTATCAAGGTATCACTCTATAGCGGTTGTCTCACAGAATTTTTCTGATATCCCCTGTGGGGCAAAAACGTAAACATTTTCGGGGGCGCTATATCCTAACTCTGACTTAATTTGTGTCAAAACCGTATTTATTTCTGAAAAGGGCTTGCTTTTGTAAACGCCTAGTTTTTAAGTTCCAATTTTTCAAAAAGGAGTAATGATTTTTTTTTTAAAAAATGGGTCCATATCAAACTTTGACCTTCGATATATCGAAAACTAAAACCGACATCGACCTGCCATTAGCGCAATAAGTCTTAAGACTTGATGCCCTTTCAAACGATGTATCACAAGATAGGGGATCCATAAGAGAAAATGGATTTGACCCCTGCTCTCCCTACTCCCCGGGGTGGGGGGTCATCGAAAATAGCCCCCTCAGATAGCGCCTCCAGTATAAATTAGAATGGTCCAAACCGCGTTATTTTATCTCAATTAGAAAAAAATTTAAGGGACGGTGGGTGTTTATCATTAAATAACCCTGTATAATGGATGGTGTCGAACGACCCATTTCATTCGCTTCTAGATCACTATCTCTTGCAGAACAAAATTACGCAGCTAAATAGACAGGGAAGCATCGACTATTGTCTTTGGTCTGAAAAAATTTTACAAGTACGAGTTTAGCAGGAAATTCGAACTCGTCATGGATAATCAAGCGCCAACTCGGATTTTTCATCAAAATGAAAAACTTCCTCGTATGACTGAATCAAGATTACTTCGTTATGCTACGTACCTACCTTTCCACCTTTCATTACGTGGTAAAACACCGAAGAAGGGAATGGACCAATGGCATGTGTCTGAAAACTGATCGATTTAGTTGGAAAAATGAAAGTATTCTTCGAACTGAGAACAGGGATGTTTATGGTTTTCTTTTTGGACAAGCGGTTCCTGAGAAACGGCGCTTTATTCAAATCGACGAGAATGCATGTGTTTAAATGGGGATACCTATCGGATGACGTCATGGGACACCTAGTTCCCACAACTTTAAACCTGTTTTCCTCAATGATCCAGTACCCGAAAAAATTTGTAAAAAATACCTCTTTCTCAGATCATGTAGTAATTTACGATAAGACATAAAAAAAATCGTGAGAAATTGGTCCATTGCATGCCAATATTGATCTTTTTTCACGTTCTACTGATTCAGACCAAAAGCCTAATTCACATCAAGCATTCGTACACATCAAAATGTCAGCTTGTTAGGACGCTTCTCTCAACCAAATCTCTTCACTGGGAATCACTAGTCAAGAAATTTCTGATGAAACCCTCCTCGACCGAGAACTTGCAAAACTTCTCACGTTGCTCAAACAAGACTCATCGGACAACAATCTTGTATATATTCTTCAGGAAAACATCATTTTGAGAGGTAACAGAGTTTATACAGGGTGTCCGGTAAGTCCCGGAACGGCTGCGCCATTTCTTTATTTACGCAGATAAAAAAACCAAACTTTGGGAATGTTCCTAGATAAATAAAAACTACTTTTAGGGGGGGTCAAAATTTTGGTCGCCCCTCCCGGGGGGCGGGGCGCCCCTAACTTTTTTATTTCAAATGGCAACCCCTATCTTGTGATACCTCATTCGAAAGAGGGTAAAAAACTCAGCATTTTGGCGCAAACTGCATGTCGATATCTCTTTTAGTATTCGAGATATCGAACTTCAAAATCTATGGAAACCCATTTTAAAAAAATCATAACTCTTATTCAGAAAGTCGCTATTTAAAAAACTAGGGGTCTAAACTACTCTACATAACAAGCTCTTTCCAGGGGAAAACACCTCTGCCCAAAAAAATTAACTTACAGTTATTGTTTTTTTTTCCCCGCCAAAATTTTTTAAAAAATTGTTTACCCTCTTTCGAATGAGGTATCACAAGATAGGGGTTGCCATTTGAAAAAAAAAAAAAGTTAGGGGCGCCCCCGCCTCACTGTGTGGGATTTGACCGATCTAGCTAGAAAAAAGTCCGACCAATGACTTTCCTCCGCGATAAGTGTTGTTACTAGGGGGTTTAAAGGGTCGCTGATCACGAATCTGAAGTCAGTTTTTATGAATTTTAATGTCAAGTGCTCTAAAAGCCCAAATACTGTCAAAATAATTTTATAAAAAAGAATAATAATGGAAAAAAAATTATTCCTCTAAAAAACAGGGGATCAGTTTTCAACAACGCTAATTAATGAAACGTTCACATTAAACGAATTGGTCCTTTAAAAAAATGCCCAAAATAATTAAAAACAGGATGAGAAAAAAAAGGAGGCGATCGCAGATTCGAACTGCAAACCTTTCGCCAGTGCTGCCGTTTGGGTGGGGTCAAAAAGTCCGCCAAAAGTCCGCACAAAATATTTGAAAAGTCCGCAAGAAAGTCCGTAAAATTTTTAAATGTCCGCTAAAAAGTCTTCGTGATTTTTCGAGAAAGTACGCATATTGCTATAGCCGAGGACCGAGAATGGGTGACAAACACCTGAAAAGTTGGACTTTTTCTCTTTTCCGTCTACTCCCAGCCTGAATACCCCCGTGTTCTCCTAGCGGGAAATTTAATTATTTCTTATTTCTTGCAATGGTGTTGCTTGGTCAAGAGGTCAAATAAAATTCTTTGACTCTTTAGAACGTTGTTCAACTGTCTGCTGATGAAATGTATTCATCCTAGCTCCAATCCAACTTTTGACTCATTAGAGACACTGGAAAGGAATTTCCACACTCATATTTTCCATTACTTGCTCAAGCCATGCTTTTGTAGAAAAAATTAAAAAAAAAAACACTTTTTTACTAATTACTGGCAAATACAAAAAGGCAACATAAAATTTCAAGAATTTGAGCAACCTTATTTTAACGCAGCATGATGCATCTGGAGACGACTGAAATCGGCGAAAATAAATCATAAAAGGCGACGGAGTGAAAAGTGTGTACGATGAACGGCTGTTAGCCGCTTTTTCCTACCTATTCTTTACCAGCTTTTCAGGAAAGTCCGCAAAATGTCCGATAAGGCTCAGAATGTCCTCAAAATGTCCGAATTAAGGAAAGTCCGCGCCAAAGTCTAAAAATCTTCAAAAAGTCCGAATTCGGACAAAAGTCCGCAAAACGGCAGCACTGCCTTTCGCTCCCAGCGCGGCTCCGCAACCGACTGTGCCAGCGAGCCTGCATGCAGGAGGGACGGTTTCCATCCCTACAAGAAAGCGAGTACAGAAAATGCGCTGTACGTGGCGCGGCGAGCTCTCACAAGCACTCCAAAGTGTGGTCTGAACTGGCGATTCTCACTTTTCAAATTGATCTTATTTTCGTGGGGGCACCTTGTGGCAGCTACTGTTTTCATGGATTTGTTCTCTGAAATATGGGCTTTCACGTGGTGTAAACCAAAGTTCCGCCAAACGCCGCCAAATTTAGTTATTGTCCAATAAAGATCACGATTTTCGTAAACTTGAGGAGTTGGAGAACGTTTCATTCGAGGCTTTAAAAAAACCATTAGAAAGGACATTGAGTAAATAAAATAGGGTGCAAAATGATCAGCAGATCATCCTCTACAACATGCAACCAACACTTTTCCCGAAACTGTAACACGTATACTTAAAATAGCATCAAATCTAAGGCTAAGAAAATGATCGTAGGAAATGTCGTAACCAAACTACGGCGGAAGCCAATGTTCAAGCTGTTTTACACTAATCGGATCGAAGAAAATGTATAAACAATATATATATTCGTGATCAGCATACCCTCATCTATCATTTTCATCCATTTTCGAACCATTTTAAACAATTTGATTTTTCGACTTTTTCCTAGCTATATCGGGCATATCCCACACTGTGCGCCCCTCCGGGAGGGGCGACCAAAATTTTGACCCCCCCAAAAAGTAGTTTTTATTTATCTAGGAACATTCCCAAAGTTTGGTTTTTTTATCTGCGTAAATAAAGAAATGGCGCAGCCGTTCCGGGACTTACCGGACACCCTGTATACCTTTTAGCAATATGAGAAAATAATAAAATAGGATCAAAGCTAAAAAAAAATTAAAATAAAATAACCGTGGGACGTTTCGAGGCTCAAACGGCACTCTTCCTCAATCACTGAACGAAAAAGTTCGGCAAACACACAAACCAAGCAGAAACGAAAGCACGAAAACAAAACAGGTAAACAACCGAAACACGGTGACCCGAAAATACGAATCACGAAGGCTGTCTACCGGGTGGCTCCAAAGTTTGAAAAAACTGGTGGCACACAGCTAGAGCTTAAATTGTCCACATCTGCTCGGAAATTGCATGCCTTGCTCCTGTTCCTTAATATATGAACCATCTCCAACATCTGACGGGCAAACAAGTTCTTTTCTTTGTCCAACACACTAACACCACAGAATAATACAATCAGAACGGAAACTCCCATAAGATCCAATGGAAGCAAGTTTGGAATTTAACGGCACCAATAGGCAACGCTGTGGTCCTTTATCCCAACATGGCGGACGAGTGTGATTTGTGTTGAAACTCATTTATTACTGTAAATTCTGGAAAGAAATCTTCAGTTTCCGGCCTCACTTTTATTCTAACTCACTTTTATTCAGAATGAAAATTTCGCGGATCACGTCCTATATTTTTTTTCGCGCGGAAATCCAGATGTAAACATTCTATGTCCCAACATGGCGGACGCGAAATGAATTTGCTTCAAAATCCGACAGAGTTTCCGTTCTGATTGTATTATTCTGTGCTAACTCCGTCAAAATCAAACCTATTATATGACCAGTGGACTCTTGATGAGCATGAAGAGCAGTTTTTTCCCCGTGACTATATTTATGACCTTTTAACCGCTTTTGAAGATGTTGCTTAGTCTGACCGATGTAAGAGACATCACACTCACCACATTTAATTTTATAAATGACACACGATTGTCGGAGAATGGGCGTCGGGGCTTTGATACTTGACATAAGACACTGCATGGTGTTGTACCGTTTATGAATAACCTAGAAATCATAAAGGTTAAGGTTAACCTCAAAATAAATAAGGTTATTCATAAATGGTACAACCCTTTGCAGTGTCTTATGTCAAGTATCAAAGCCGCGACGCCCATTCTGTAACCATCGTGTGTCATTTATAAAATTAATTGTGGTGAGTGTGATGTCTCTTACATCGGTCAGACTAAACAACATCTTCAAAAGCGGTTAAAAGGTCATAAATATAGTCACGGGGAAAAAACTGCTCTTCATGCTCATCGAGAGTCCACTGGTCATAGGTTTGATTTTGACGGTGTTAGTGTGTTGGACAAAGAAAAGAACTTGTTTGCCCGTCAGATGTTGGAGATGGTTCATATATTAAGGAACAGGAGCAAGGCATGCAATGTCCGAGCAGATGTGGACAATTTAAGCTCTGTTTACCACCAGTTTTTTCAAACTTTGGAGCCACCCGGTAGACAGTCTCCGTGATTCGTATTTTCGGGTCACCGTGTTTCGGTTGTTTACCTGTTTTGTTTTCGTGCTTTCGTCTCTGCTTGGTTTGTGTGTTTGCTGAACTTTTCGTTCAGTGCATGGGCGTCATTTAGGAGGGGGCTGGGGGGGCAATTGCCCCCCCAAGGATTTGAAGTGAGGCTCAAAAACTGGCTCGAATTATATTGATGAGCAAAAAAAAAAAAGGCCATCTGATTATTGCCCCCAAAAGACCGTTCTTTGGCTCTAAAATTATATTGATGAGCAAAAAAAAAAAAAAAAAAAAAAAAAGGTTATCCGATTTTTTGCCCCCTCTAAGCCGAAAATTGTACTGATGACCAAAAAAAAAAAGGTCAAGATTTTTTGCCCCCCCCCAAGCCGAACTTGAAATGACGCCCCTGGTTCAGTGGCTGAGGAAGAGTGCCGTTTGAGCCTCGAAACGTCCCACGGTTATTTTATTTTACTTTAATTATTTTAGCTTTGATCCTATTTTATTATTTTCTCATATTGTTGAATTTTCGGGCTATTTGTGTAATTCTGTTGTTGATTATACCTTTTAGTCTTCGTCTCTGTATTCTATTAGAGCTGCGTGAGATTCACCCGGGAATCCAAAAAATGAAATAGTTAGCTCGGAAATACTGTTTTTGGCCCGTTATTGACAGAGACTAAGAATGCCTCTTTCGATCTTGTGAACAATGTATCCTAAACGAGAAATCAGTTCAGAAAATGGTTTTCCACAAATGGAAAGAGCCCATAGAAAACTTTGACCGCGTACACGTTGACTACGACTGCGCCAAATTCAAATGGCCTGAAATATAAGTCATAAACGCTGCTCCAACGACGCAAACAACAGCTACACTACTTGATCGAATAATTGGTGCCTTTGACTACCCCAAAAATATGGTCTCAGAAAATTCAAGATATTTTGATAAACCCCACCACCCCCCCCACCCCCCCCCAATTAAAAGCTACTGTGAATCCAGAGGAATTTTTTACTGCTTCACAGTGCCAAATCATCCAGTGACTAACGGTCTTGCCGAAAGATACGTTCAAATTTTAAAGTCCAAGTTAAGAAGAATGGAAGATCAGCCGAGGGATATCGGAAGCAAATTCAAAGAAATTCTGGTGAGATTCAGGGCGACTCTCCTCGCGAATGGGAAAAGTCCAGCTGAATTATAAGTGAATCAAAAATTCCGAATCAGACTAGACGCAGTCTCCCCCAACAAACCTCGCAAAAACTCTTTCGCAATTCTTATTCGATCGTTAGTCGTGAACCAAAGATGGATCGCTCAAGCGTACCGAAACAATAAACTGCAGTGGCAACCTGGTATAGTCAAAAGGAAATTCAGCCGTCTCCATTATTACGTGTAATTGGATTCTGGTCATTATTTTACACGACATATTGATCAACTTCACACCCTACAAGGAAACTCATCGGCACCAACTCAGAGAAATCTGCAGAATGAAAGTCCAAGCAACAATACCGCAAAAAAGCAAGTATCGTTTTCATCTAACTCGATTCTCTCTGAATATATTCGGCAGCGAACAAAACCTACGCAGGTTCCAAATCAGCTGTCTCAAAGTCCGGAACCTACAACTTTAAAATCAACCACTGCGGCTAGAGCTAGGGAAAGAAAAGAATGGACAAATGTCAAAGTCTGGTGAGCTCAACAGTCATCAAACATTATATTGAAATGCAGGCTGAAAGGTGTGAGTGATGATGATTCGGAACTCATCAGTATTTGACATTTGTCCATTCTTTTCTTTTCCCACCTAGCTAGTCAGCAACAGCAACCCACACCTTGCCAAGCTTCAAACCAAAAGAAGAGAGAAGTGGGAATATGCCTCCGGTCATAGATTTAACTTCTACTACAGAAACAACGGCTCCCGTGGTTTCAGCGCCTAATTCAAATCCTTCTCCAGCTGTAGATCAATCAAGAAGTCAGTCAGCGAAAGGACAACCGTCTTCCAGTTCTCGTGGTCGAAGATTAAGTCGAGGTTCATCTCCCTGTCCTCTATCAAATTATCCAACTCAACCTGGGACCGCAAAAGCCGACGAAAATCTGAAAGACTCAGGATCTTCCTGCAACAGGTAAAGCTCATCTAGAATTCGGTATCCACCCAGTTATTTGAAAATAAATAAATAATCAAGTATGAACATATTTAGTTAATAAAATGTTCGGTAAGTTCGTTAATCCAATTCAAGTGTGGGAGAGCCTTTGTCATTAGGTTGAATAGCAACCAAGTTGAATGGGGCTGTTGCAAACTTTTGCTGCAAGGAAATGAATAGTCCATGTTGATGTAAAAACCAGCAAAAGTCACGAAAATCACACTGAAAAATGTTAAGTGTCTTAAGTTGGCAACCACGTCTGTTGTTAGAGTATTGCTAACTGGGTTGGCAACAATATTTAAGCAAACAATAAAGAAGATGGCCTGACTAGCCGATTGTGTGGTCACATAATTTACGATCTTATTTATTTTATCCATCCATATTATTTCAATCAAGTATACTTTAAGCATAATTAACAAAAAAGTTTAAAATTCATTAATAAACGTTCAAAACCGCTCTAACGACAAGATCGTAATAATGCTTCAACGCAGGTATCATGGGAGATTCCTGTCTAATTTGTCACTTTCTCTACGGAAACACAGATTTGCCTCAATTTAGATAGGAATCTCCCAGGATACCTGGGTTGAAGCGTCATTATGCCTGATTCTGAGAGTGAATTTCGTCATTTTTCAATGCGCTCATCGTCATTTTTACAGGTTTTTATGCAACAATCAACCCTTCAATCCCCTGTAGCGAAAGTTTGCAAGAACCCCATTGAACCAGAAATTCTGAATCTAAGAGTAAGTTAAAAGTCCAGTCAAACTCAATTATTATTCATCTCAATTCTGTTACTTGAAAACAACAATAGTGTAATTACTTTTTTTTGTAAATAATGCAAAGTTTAAAGTTGGAATCCTCTCATAATCAATTTCCACAGTATCTTCTAATTTTTTTCAGTGTAGGAAGCTGTTACATCCTCACATGTTGGCACTGTTTTAGGGTTTGATTAAGCTAACCCATTGTTGAGATCAGAAAGTATTTATTTAAATTTCTAGAACTAATTAACAACTTTGACACGTTCACTGACAGCTCTCAATATAATAATGATAATACAATCACGGCACTGCTGCCAACCAAGGAAAAAGGCATGACACGCATGCCACTCCAACATCTCCCCCTTTAACAAAGACAGGAGAACAAAACGAGGGTCAGTCGAACTCAGGAGTATATCGGTTCGGAGGTATGATGGTTCTTCCAGACTTGGATGTACGACTCAGACCTTTAGCTTTTAAAGTGGGCCCTCTGCTTGAAACCAAAACTTTAGAAGGACCATGCGTTGAAGCTAAAATTTGTACTTCATCATCGCTGCTGTCATCTGAATCATTTGCAGAGTGGTACAGAGTGGGCGTCACCGTTAAGTTCGGGGAATCCTTGACAACAGGCGAATTAGACAAAGAAGTAGAAGGACCTGAAACAGAGGCTAAAATAGTTGAATTAGTTTTAAGCAATGAAGGACTAGGATTATTTTCATGAGATGATTGCTGGTCATCCGGAGCTTGTTGAATGATGTCTTCTAGGACTTCTTCTTGATTCCCTTGATCAACTGTCACTTCTTCCTGAGTTGCTTGTTCATTGTTGTCTTCTCGTACTTCCTCTTGATTTCCTTGATCAACTGTTGATTCCTATGTTGGACTGGCTCCTGCTTCCAAGGTGAAATCGTAAAAGGGTTCTTCATTAATAACATCTTCCTTCCGACCACAGAACGGTTTGAGATGAACTTCATTTCTTCGGCAGAGATTTCCATTCTGTTTGCGTATGATATACGACCTAGGAGTTTTGCGCTTTTCAACTACTGTTGCTGGCAACCATGATTCATTTTTTGCAGTTTTGACTAATACTTTTTCCCCTTCTTCGAACACATCAGGTTTCCGTTTTGCAGTTTTGTTGTATACGAGCGCAGACTTACGCTGGTTTTCTACTAACTGTTCACGAACATTTTCAATGACCTTCGGTGTAAGGGAATTCGTTGTTACTGGCAATAGAGTTCGCATATTTCGGCTCATCAAAATTTGGCTAGGTGAAGCTTTCAATTTAGATAGGGGAGTGTTTCGATATTCTAACAGAAGTTCTCTAAAATCAACATTTTGATCCTTACTTTTTAACAGAATTTTTTTGGCTACATGACAGGCCTTTTCAGTCAATCCATTCCCCTGATGATAATAAGGACTACATTTAATTAGTTCAATATCATATTTCTTTGTAAAATTTATGAACTCTTCAGCATTGAACGGAACATTATCAGCATGAATTTTCATCGGAATACCATGACAAGCAAATATGGTTAGCAATTTGTCGACGACTGCTTTTGCAGTTTTTCTTTTAATTGGGCAAATTTCTAGCCATTTAGAGAATGTGTCAATGAGTATTAAGTAACTATTACCCATCGTTTGTAGAATGTCAACAGCGACCGTCTCAAAACGAAAATTAGAAATTTCGGGCAATACCATAGTTGCTTTTGATTTCATAGGTTGATGTTTTTGACAGATAAAACATTCTGCTACACTTTTAGAAATATCTTGATATAAGTTTCTCCAGTGATAAACTTGCTGCGCTTTGGCCACCGTTTTATCGCGACAATTATGTCCTTTATGAAGCAGGTCTAAAATAGTTTTTCTCAGAGCCAGAGGGACACAGAGACGATCATTGAAAAATACTAAATTGGAATCAACATAAAAATTATGTCTAGTTGGCCAAGCCCATTTGATAATTTCTGGGAGGAGTTTACGATGTTCAGGCCAACCCTTCATGTAGCAATCCTTTAAAGCTTTTAATTCAGGATCTTTGTTAGTTTCTAGCACAAATTGTTCTCTTCTCTGTTCCGACATAGGTAAGTACTTTACTATTGAATGGACTATTTCACAGGATTCAGGATCGTCTTTTGAAACACATTTAAGAAATGACCTTGATAATAAGTCTGCAATGAGCATTTGTTTACCCGGAAGGTATTCGACAGTCAATTTATACTTAAATAGTTTTAGACGAAGTCTACGTAGAACACTAGATCCAAATTTATTCACAGGGTTATTCATGAGAGGGACTAACGGTTTATGATCCGTCTTAACAAGGATATCATAGCCATAAACATAATTGTGAAATTTGTTACAGGCAAAATCAATGGCACGCAACTCTTTTTTCAGATTGAGAATAGTTTTTCTCAGCAGATGTTAAACTAGCTGATGCGAAAGCTACGGGTCTTTGGTTTTGCATCATCACACATCTTATACCATCTTGACTCGCATCACTTTGAATCTCTACGGGTAAATTCGGGTCAAAATTTGCAAGGACAGGAGAATTGACAACTAACGTTTCTAGTTTTTTAAAAGCTTCTTCATGAGTATGTAACCATTGGAACTGTACGTTATCTTTTAGTAAGTCACGTAAAGGAGCTGTGATTGTTGACATGTTTGGTATGAAATCTCGTACATAATTGAACATTCCAAGGCACTTTTGGAGTTTTTTCTTTGAGGTTCAACAGCCAATAAAGCTTCTATTCTATCCTTGTCGATGTGCCGACCATTTTCATCATAAATGAAACCAACATATTTAACTGATGGTTTTTTATATTGGAGTTTATTTAGATTAAATTTTATGTTTAACTCACGTGCTCTTCGGAGTACAGCCCGTACAGCTCGATCATGCTCTTCCTCCGTTTTTGCGTAGATTATGATGTCATCTTGAAAGGCTAGAACATTAGGGATGATTCCAAACTTCTCTTCCATGCTGTTTTGAAAGATTTCACTAGAGCAAGTCAAACCAAAAGGTAAGCGAACATACTTAAAAATTCCAAAAGGAGTGGAAAAACAACACAAATTCGATGATTCTTCATCCAGTGGGAGTTGATGATACCCATCTTTAAGGTCAAAAACAGTAAAATATTTGTTATGTTGCAACCGCTCAAATATTTCCGACACAGTTGGGATGAGATGATGTTTAGTCACAATTTGTTTATTCAACTCTTGTGGGTCGAGACAAAAACGGAGCCTTCCATTTTCTTTTTCAACAACAACAAGGTGATTGATACAATGGTTATTTGTGATTTTGTTGACTTTTACAATTATCTTCTTTTTGACTAATCTATCAAGAGCTTTTTTGAAGTTTCTTTTTAATGACGATGGAATTCGTCGAGGCGGATGATTTGGTAAACTGGAATTTTTCACCACTGTGATTTTTACTTCGCCAGGAATTTTACCTAATCCATTGAAAGAGGCTAAATTTTGATTTATGAAATTTTCTTTTTCAACATCTGCTTTGCTAGTTGCGATTGATTCAACTCTATGAACTAAATTGAGATTTACGCACGCTTGGAGACCTAAAATAGGTGTTGTGTCCGCTTTAACAACACTAAATTTCAGTTTAGATTGCATATTCTTGACAGAAGTATTTAAAACAATTTCGCCTATAGGTTTAATAATGTTTCCACCAAATACCTGTAGATACTTTGTTGCCGGTTTTAGTTCACCAGGATAATTCAGTTTTTTGAAGACATTATTTGAGATTGTGTTAACACTTGCACCTGGATCTAATTTGAAATTAATGCATGAATTTTGAATGAAGATATTTTGTCGCCATTCATTGCTGCTTGCTTTGCCACAACCAACACTGTTTATTGGGAGTGATTTAACTTCATTAAGAAATGCTATTTCACTTGTGTCAGTGTCACTGCTGTCAGAATCAGAAATTTCATTAAGATGATGTACACTACTTGAACTTTTACATACAGAGGCATAGTGATTCGGTTTTTTGCATTTAGAACATTTAGTACCAAAAGCTGGACATTTTTTGGGTGCATGTTCACAACCGCAGTAAATACATTCACTTATGCGATTTTTGCTAGAGACATTTGAATGCTTTTTAGGTTCAAAATTTTTGCTACGATAAGCTGACTTATACGTTTGCTTTGACTGATGCTTGCTTGTTTTTCTAGAAATACTATCAATAGGAAGTAAGTCATTTTCCGATGTCTTGCTGCTTCTTCCGTTCGACATGTGTGACGCTTGCACTTTGCTTAGCTCCGCAGATTTACAATGCATAATCGCCTTCGTTAGATCCAAGTCTTGGATTCTTAAAAGGGCCTCTCTAATCGCAGAATTTCTGATGCCACACACAAGTCTATCTTTAATGAGAGATTCCTGAAGATCACCAAATTCGCATGTTTTGGCTAAGTTTTTCAGCTTAGTAATATACTGATCAGTGGACTCACCTTCTGCTTGGTTAGTATTGTTGAATACGTAACGTTCGAAAGTCACATTCTTCTTCGGCGAGGCATAAGCTTGAAAAGTTGATAAGACTTCATTTAGTACGTTCTTCTTATCCGCAGGCATGTTTAATGAATTGTACAAATCCACCCCATCTTGACCGATTACCTTCAGGAATATGGCCACCTTAACTGCATCTTCCTCATTGCTGCTTTTACTTGCTAGAATGAATATCTCGAAGTTTTGGCGAAAAGTCTTCCAGTTATTGGACAGATTACCGGTGACTTGCAATGCTTGAGGAATGTTAACGGATAAAGCCATGGTGATTGAACAAAGGATGTGAGGTTATAGTTGCACACCGCGACGAACGTATTTACTTTACCGAAGAAAAAAAAGATTGAAGAATGAGCACTCACGTATTTACAGATTCGACTGCGCCATGTTTTAGGGTTTGATTAAGCTAACCCATTGTTGAGATCAGAAAGTATTTATTTAAATTTCTAGAACTAATTAACAACTTTGACACGTTCACTGACAGCTCTCAATATAATAATGATAATACAATCACGGCACTGCTGCCAACCAAGGAAAAAGGCATGACACGCATGCCACTCCAACAGGCACTCCTGCGTAGAACTGTTATATAGGGACTATCGCCCTGTTAGGTTGCCATCTTGCACTTATGTCATAACCTTCCTATGGCGAATACGCTCGCCATGTTGTTATCAGCGCATACTCCGTCTTCTCGATTTCCGATCCTCATTAAAGTATAACTATGAATAAAATTATTTTTAGCGATGGAACCTAAGAGAAGGCGTAAATTGGACCAGTTTGGCGACAAATTAAAGTATATTAACAGTTCTAGAGATGAGCATAGGTACCTATGATTTAATGAACCATTTCACCCGGTAAGTACCATCGCTCAGTTAAAGGTCTTGAAATGGAATAGAATGTGTGAGAACTGACCGACTCTGTATTAAAAGCATCTAGCTGATGGATATGTAATAAGTTATCGATTCAAGAGGTCAAAGATAAGGCGGGTTCATCGTGTTTCACTGATAAGAAATAAATGCATTCAATCTTCATGATCAGTGAAAATAAAAATCCTCACAGTGGTGCATCGCTCAAACAAAGCTGGCTCTGGGCTTAATTTTCTTTTGGTGTCTCCATTTAAAACTCTCGTGTCTTAAAATGAATTTCACGTGCAGATGCTTTCGTTTTCTTTTTACCATTTCCATCGTAGCGTTGGTGAGTGATTTTACTAATGATATACAGGGTATAACTTAGAAGTGGGCCTTGCACCAAAATTAATTTTTGAATCGGTTTTAAACTGGTACCACTTATCCATTTCGGTTCAAGTTTGGCAGCCAATGATAATTTCATTTTTCGGTTCAATTCAGGTTCAAACTCGGTTTGACTCCGGTTCTAGTCTAAGAGCCAGGGACCAAAAACTCAATCGGAAAGTACAAGAAATTTCACCTATTTTAAATGAAAGTTCTACCCCTAAGAAATCAAGATTGGCCGGTCTGGCAGTCTGAATCTGGGGACTTTCAAAATTACGGGAACTCAAATTTGGAAAAATCTGAGTGAAATTTAATCGGAAAGTACAACACTTGATCTTGGGCTCATTTTGCAGGGGAAGACATCCCGAATCAAGAAAGCTCGGTCTGGCATTCAAATTCTGGGGACAAATGGCCGCCAGACCGATTCAAATTTTGAAAAATTGGCCTAAATTCGTGCAAATTGGGTCGAAAACATTGCTTTACCACGCAAATAGAAGAGTGGAAGGTTCGTAGGACCGTAGATTATGTTTTTTGGGTCGCTGATTCTGAATTTTCTACTTACAGCAAAAATAAATTGGGAACGTTGCCAAATTTACGATTTTTTTTATTTTATTTTATTTTATTTTATTTTATTATTATTATTATTATGGTTATTTGTTGTTTATCACCGCTTTTGGCGGGTAATGGGGTGTTAGTCCCTCGGCGGGACTAAACAATAGTCCTAAGCCTTGGGCTTTTTCCGGTTGAATGAATTTTCCGGTGTCTGTACAAAAATTAATTATTGTTAATTAAAAATTACCATCCCTTGTACAAAGGGAGGAGACTACTTCTCCCGGGGACAGGTTTTGTACAATCGTTGCTGTACTGTCCTGATGGGAGGAGCTCTCACTGATGGGAGGAGCTCTCACTGATGGGAGGAGCTCTCATTATTATTATTATTATTATTATTATTATTATTATTATTATTATTATTATTATTATTATTATTATTATTATTATTATTATTACTGTCATCATTATTATTATTTTTCATATGCATAGATGGTATACTTTTTTCGGGTGTTCTCTTCCTTGGTACTTCAACAGCGAAACCAATCAGCCACGAGATCGGACGAGTGTTGCCAAATCGTGCGATTTTTGCAGCCTGCCGCTGATTAAACGAATCGCACGTTTTGGCGCGGCTCGCTCGCGTATTTCCTCTCGCGGTGATAATCTGTGTAAAGGAGCCCGTTGAAAATGTACAGGCCAAGTGCCCGAGCGCATGTATTCGAAAATTTTAGAGTTTACTCCTTTTTTTAACACTTGCACCAGAGCATTTATTGCATAGATAAATGTAGTCTTTGAAACCAGTGGCGAAGCGCGCAATCTGACAACGTTGTATTTTGTCCTTTCAAAACCACGAAAAATATCGACAGATTTGCTGGGAAGTACCGCAGACTTAAATATTTTGGGTGAGTTTGGTAGGACGTGGTGTATAATGTTGCCAGATTGCCCATTCCGCCATTGTTTGTCATCGAAGCATGCATAAATTCAGGGCAAAACTTTCGCGCGAGTTTACTCTACATTTCGTTTTGTTGATTTTTCAGGAAAGTACACCTATAAATGGTTAATACCCAATACTGAATCGATTTTCATAATACGAGTTTGGGGGAAGCGGAAAGTAAAATTAGTCAAAGGAGAAACGCAATAGGTACTTAACGAACTGAAAATGTGAAAATTTATTCTTTGTCTTCTATTTTTGGTCGCTCTCTAAAATACTATGTACAACGTTTTATTGGAAGTTTGCGCATTAAATTAGTCTTCACAAAGTTCTCGTCTGAAAAACATTCGGAGTCAGCATAGTCCTCATCTGAAACATAGCAACCATGACAACGTGATGATGCCAATGATGCCGTATATTTCAGTGGTGTAGAGAGCGATTTGGCAACGTTCAGTTCGTCCATTTAAACCGATGAAAAAGACCGAGGTGTTGGGTGTTCAGTGAACACCTTCGCTTTCGACTTTTTACATCGGTTTAAATGAGCAAAATACTACATTGCCAAATTGCACGCTACACCAATGCTTCATTGCTGAGCTCATTATAGTGATTTCAAGTCTCGCAGGATCCGTGCATTTGATACACTTGAATTTCAGGACATGGTAAAGATATTCGCAAAAGACGAGACAGAAGAATCACTTTTGTTCAAATCGTCATAAACTTTAACCATTTTGACCGAGATGAACAAAGCGCACGTACAAAAAAACAGTGGCCACTAGAGAATCACATGATCGAGAAAATTTTTGAGGGAGAGGGATAAAAGTCACACCACAGCCAAAACGTACACTGCTTATTGCACACAAAAAAGAAAAAAAAACTTTGCGTCAAACATGAGGCAGTTTTCACGCACTTTTGTTCTTTTTTGTGCTCTAAATAGGGCACGTTTTGGCTGCAATCTGATTTTTCATTTGGGATTTTCCTCTCCTTTGGAAAAATGTCTATCATGTGATGTTCAGAGCCCACTGCTTTTTTTATGTGCTTTTTTCACCGCGGTAAAAACGGTTCAAGTTTATGAAGATGTGAAGTTACTCTTCCCTCTGGTTTTTTGCGAATATCCTCTATTTGGTACGTGTTTGCATTATGTTTGACGCAAAGTTTTTTTTCTTTTTTGTGGGCAATAAGCAGTGTACGTTTTGGCTGTGGTGTGACTTTTATCCCTCTCCCTCAAAAATTTTCGGTTTAAATGGACGAACTGAACGTTGCCAAATCGCTCTCTACACCACTGAAATATACGGCATCATTGGCATCATCACGTTGTCATGGTTGCTATGTTTCAGATGAGGACTATGCTGACTCCGAATGTTTTTCAGACGAGAACTTTGTGAAGACTAATTTAATGCGCAAACTTCCAATAAAACGTTGTACATAGTATTTTAGAGAGCGACCAAAAATAGAAGACAAAGAATAAATTTTCACATTTTCAGTTCGTTAAGTACCTATTGCGTTTCTCCTTTGACTAATTTTACTTTCCGCTTCCCCAAACTCGTATTATGAAAATCGATTCAGTATTGGGTATTAACCATTTATAGGTGTACTTTCCTGAAAAATCAACAAAACGAAATGTAGAGTAAACTCGCGCGAAAGTTTTGCCCTGAATTTATGCATGCTTCGATGACAAACAATGGCGGAATGGGCAATCTGGCAACATTATACACCACGTCCTACCAAACTCACCCAAAATATTTAAGTCTGCGGTACTTCCCAGCAAATCTGTCGATATTTTTCGTGGTTTTGAAAGGACAAAATACAACGTTGTCAGATTGCGCGCTTCGCCACTGGTTTCAAAGACTACATTTATCTATGCAATAAATGCTCTGGTGCAAGTGTTAAAAAAAGGAGTAAACTCTAAAATTTTCGAATACATGCGCTCGGGCACTTGGCCTGTACATTTTCAACGGGCTCCTTTACACAGATTATCACCGCGAGAGGAAATACGCGAGCGAGCCGCGCCAAAACGTGCGATTCGTTTAATCAGCGGCAGGCTGCAAAAATCGCACGATTTGGCAACACTCGTCCGATCTCGTGGCTGATTGGTTTCGCTTGTGAGATGTCTACCTTTCACCACCTTATAATTCTGACCGCTCCTTCTCCCTCTTTCTCCGTTTACCCCCCTTTTTGGGTGACCCCCCAGTGGAAGTCTCTGGTGCCTTGAATTATAGCGACAGTTCCTAAGACCCCTCGGATATTTCAAGACACACGCGACGAAACACTTGAAAGCTCCTTCTATGCGACAGTTCGTAAGACCCCTCGGATAGAAGGGTAACTTTCAAGTGAGACCTGAAAAAGGAAGGGATTACTAAAAAACATAGAATTAGTTACAGATGATGTTGTAATTGCAGACTGAAGAAAGAGAGAGAGAAATCCAGCTGATTTGGGGACGTGATTTAATGAGGGAAGCAGGTGCTAAGACCACAGCTAGCTCTCATCACGATCCAAATCGAACTCATTCTCTATTTCAATTCCTAGTTCGCCCAAGGCTCGGTTTTGCTCCTCACCTCGGGCGCGCATGCGCACATCAAGTGCTGACTGAGCAGAGTCCGTACGTTCGCCTCAGTATTCACCGAGTTGATACGTGCCTCTGCTGTATTGCCAGATTGGGTCAAAAAGTCTTTAAATTTAATTCCCAAATCTGGTCAATACCTCCTTCCTCTACATTCCTCCTTGTCGAGTAAATATTTTCTTGTACAAGAAAATATTTCCACAAAAAGGAAAATTGGAGTGCAAGGTGCAAGCTTCGTATCAACAAGGCTGAGTTTGTGACACGAAGAAGACGAACTCCGGCAACAGTGGTGACTTGCTGCGCTGTGGTTGAAAAGAGAATAAAGCCTTTCTCAACTAATCACTCTGATTCCCCTGGCTACAACTGCATGATATTTATTATGCAAATTATTAATTAAAGGGGAAAAAATAACAAATTTAAATTAACAAACAAATTAAGAAATTATTAAAGTTGATAAAAAAATAACACTGATGAATTAAAAATTGGAACATTGATAATTAACTGAATTAATTGTTTTAATTAAGTATTAATTTACTTAAAAAATCACAAATTTAAATTAAATATTTAAAATGATAAATGGGTAAATTGATTAAATTGATTTTTTTTATTTCTTGACGTTTACTATTAATTGAGGACTTTTACGGAAGAAGGGCCCATGGTACAAACACACGTTTCGAGAAAAACGCAAAAGAAAACTTCAAATGGCTATAAGTGCTCGAATGATCGTTTTACACGAAAAAACCATTTGGACCTAAGTAGGGCATACTATTGCCGATACACTACCGCCAGGATTGAAATTTTAAACCAAATTTAAGGGTAGTTACAATTAATTTAAAATGCTGATTTATAAGCCCTTCTTCCGTAAAAATTGTTTTTGGTGCTGAAATTGAAGAATAAACGATAAGTTTTAGTTGTTTTAACACCGGACATGATCCAGAAACTTTATTTAAACTTAAACATATAAACACCAATAGAAATTCGTATACAGGGTGGGAGGAAAGTCCCTCTCCCCTCCCCACCCCTCCCGGGCCTTCCCCGTCTAACTTTTCAACGGTTGAAGATAAAAAACGAAACTCGGGGGATGTTTATAACTTAATGGGAACTACTTTTTGGTGTATCTAAAATTTCCGGGGGGCGCTCCCAAGGGAGGGGGGGGGGGGGGGTTTCACCACCTAACTCAAAAGTTTCAAATGGCAACCCCTATCTTGTGATACCTCGTTTTAAAGGGCATACAATTTTAAGACTTTTGGCGCAAACCGGAGGTTGATATCGTTTTGCGTCTTTGATATATCGCTAGTCAAAGTTCAATTTCGATATCAGGGCGAATCGTTTTTGGTTTTCGATTTATCGAAATATGTTAATGGGTAAAAATACAACTTTGTCATTCGATATATCGAAAACCAAAAACGATATTGACCTGCGGTTTGCGCCAAATTGCTCAGTTTTGTGTGCCCTTTCAAGCGATGTATCACTCGATAGAGGTCGTGGCTCGGAATTTTTGAGATAGCCCCCCTAAGGGGTCATTTTTTTAAATAATTTTGGGGGGCTTTAAGACTAGACTAATATCAAAACCGTATTTGTTTTGCATTTTAGAGTATTTTTGACTCCTAGTTTTTTAAATTCCGACTTCTCAAATGGGAGTTCTGATTTTTTGAAAATGGGTCGAAATCGAACTTTGACTAGCGATGTATCGAAGACAAAAAACGATATCGACCTCCGGTTTGCGCCAAAAGTCTTAGAATTTTACGCCCTTTAAAACGCGGTATCACAAGATAGAGGTTGCTATTAGAAAATTTTGAGTCATAAAAATCATAAAGTGTTCAGTTTACGTTTACCGGTTTTTTAGTCGAATTGAACAAAAATCTGGCAACGTTGTAACCAACCGAATTTTCTTGAAGAACAGTTGATAGATTCTCCTTAAATATAGACTTGAAGTGGGTGAGTTCTTTGAATTAGAAAGTCCAACTTCAAAGCGTTTCAGAAAATAATATTTTCTGAGAAAGTTTTGATTCTGCCCCCCCCCCCTTCCCCTCGATAAACGAGTGTACTCTAGTTTCATAAAAAATTTCGGTAAACTTGCTTAAATTTTGATTTAAGACTCATTAGTTGAAGGAATTTTGGTAAAATAGCAAAGAATACCGAAGAAATCCTGTGTTTAGTGCGTTTTTCCGGAAGAAGGGCCCATGGTACTATGGGCCCTTCTTCCGGAACCTTTCTGTAAGTCGTCAGGGAAAAGTCGAATCGATTTGAAACTTTATGGAGACATACCTTAGGGTAAAACAATTAGTTTAAGCCATTTTACGAAAAAAGGGCCCATAGTACTATGGGCCCTTCTTCCGTACAAGTCCTCAATTGATGTGGCTCAGTACAGCACATGAAAAATTACAGTGAAAAAGATACGAGAAGAGCAAGAAATAATATTTTAGTAAAATATGTAGTTTAAGAAACAAAATACGCCTTTTTTCCGGTGAAGAGAAACGAAACGAGCAAAAAAAAGAAATCTGAACAAAATTGAAAGTTGAAGGAAAAAAATAAAACGGTTTTTACACTTTACAGTGAAAAGGAACGAGAAAAAAAAAACAAAAACAAAATCTTTGTCTGTAGTTTAAGAACAAAAGAAAAAGGTTTTTCGGTGAACAGAAACGAAAAGGTAAAAATAAAAACAAAATCAAAACAAAATCTGTAGTTAAATTAAGAGTTGTTTTTTTTTTTTTTTTTTTTTTTTTTTTTTTTTTTTTTTTTAACTTATAAAAAAAAAGCTAATGTTTCCGTCTTGCATTTCATACGCGTTTTTGCTGATCTATACGTGTAGAGCAGCAGCGTGTCGCGTGGCTCTTCACTTCGCTGTGTCAGTATTGGGGGGGGGGGAGATGAGTTCATTCATGCTCGTACGATTATTTCTAATTTTTTTTTTCTTTTTCTTTTTTTTGTTACATGAACCTCTCCTAGAATTGTCTCTGCTTCTCTTTTTCTGATGGCCGTAGACATTTTCATTTCCGCTATATTTATACCAGTTTTCTGAATGGTTTTGAAAATATCTGTCTCTGCTGGAGTGTTTAGAATAATTATTTGCTGACGATCGGTCCCTGTTTCTTCTATCATACGATGAGCCCTTACGGAATTTATGTAAATCTAGGTCGTAGTCTTGCTCCAAAAAGTCCTGGTTGACATGTTTCACATTATTTAGATTTAAGCCAATTTTTTCGATTGTCAATAGTTGAGGCTTAAGTCGTTTATCTCCAATTGCCGTTGTTGGTGTTGATACAGTTTCCTGTTGCTGTTTGTCTTGTGTAAATTCCGTCAAAGTTTCAATAATTGATCTTTCTCCGCCATATTGGGATTCAAAGAGCCTTTTCACATCTTCCCACGATTGTGCGAATAGTTTGTCTCCGTAATTTAAATGCAATCTTTCGTCAGCAATTGATAAGCTGGTAGCCAGATAGCTTATTCGCCTGTGAGTGTCCCAATTTCCCACTGTCGCGATGTCCTCAAACATTTTCAACCATCCCATAGGATTTGACTTATCGAAAGGTGGAGCCGGTAGTTTTGGTGGAATGACAATAATGGGAACGTAAACGTGCTGTGGTTCGTTCGAATAACCTATTACTCCATTGGGTTGAGAATAACAACTATGTCCGTGCTGTTGGAGAGAGGTGTTAATAGGTTGCAAATACGAGTTATGAGTGGAAATAAGCGACACTTCAATTCTAGCTTGACTACTGTGTGTTGGCGCACAACTGTTCCCATTTACCGTGGATACTCGGCCAACAAAATCTCCTATATTGCGTGAATGATATTCCTGTTTAGTGTACATGTTTGGTACGTGGGGTCCTTCTTTTAAGGGTCTTGGAATATTCTGAATGTTATTTCCAAATATTCCCGAACCGGATTTTTTGGCTACTGCGAGAGGTTGTTTATGGTACTGCGAATAATGTAAGTTATACGGCATGTTGTTGGCTGGTTGGTCGTCTAACGTCACAACTGGTGGGATAAAAGAGGCTTGAGATATTCCTGTGCGATCATCATGTGAGTAAATCTGGCTTTGAGTGTTATTGACCCTCACCTCATAATTTTGCGAACTATGTGTTAAATTTTGACCAGAATGATCCGTCGCGGGTTCGAAAGTGGCACATTCCGTGCTTGGTTGTTGGGACTGATAATTTGTCGTTTGAGTGAAACTTTCTTCATTGGAAAATGGAATATTGGCAAAAAGTTCTCCCGCCCTTAATTTTCTTAAAAATTCGGCCGCGTGTTTTGGCTTGGCAAAATTATAGTCAACATTGTAGACTATCTTTAATACCACAGCAATTTCCACTACTGTCATCTGGGAGGGATCTTTGGTGGAGAACTTTGGTGGAGAATTTTGTAAGTCGTCCATTATAATGAAGGAAGAATTAAAACAACATTATAATAAAAAAAATTTATTATACCTATGTATATCTATGAGTCAAAACGAAAATTGAGTGAGAGAAAAAAAATTACATTTTTCCTCTAAGTTCCTAAATTAATGTTTAATAATACTACTTTACAATATTTATAAGTACGACATGTAAAAAAAGAAAAAAAATATGAAAGGTTTTGGCTAAAATTAATGGATCAGACCACGAAGTCAATTTATAAACATATCAATGGCTAGTTTGGTTCCAGAAAATTTGCACACAAAAAAAAATATAATTTTAAGAACAATTATGCTTAAAATTTAAAACGGTCAGTAAGACGATTCCCTTTTTTTTCAACAAAGAATGGTCTCAAGTATCTTTATCTGAAGTATATTTGGTTAATTTCTATTCCGATTGAAGGAAAATAAAAATTGTGAATAACTTTATCAAAGATTAAGAAAACTTGAGTGAGGAAAAATTAGTTAGGGAGGCTATGAAACACGAGTAAACGCGGCATTTGTGTGAAACGTTTTTAAAAAAAAAATTGTAAAAACTGTTTTGAACAGCAAAACACCTGATCGAAGTTCTTCTGCCTGAGAGAACTCCAGCGCCTATCACCATGTGAGATGTCTACCTTTCACCACCTTATATTTCTGACCGCTCCTTCTCCCTCTTTCTCCGTTTACCCCCCTTTTTGGGTGACCCCCCAGTGGAAGTCTCTGGTGCCTTGAATTATAGCGACAGTTCCTAAGACCCCTCGGATATTTCAAGACACACGCGACGAAACACTTGAAAGCTCCTTCTATGCGACAGTTCGTAAGACCCCTCGGATAGAAGGGTAACTTTCAAGTGAGACCTGAAAAAGGAAGGGATTACTAAAAAACATAGAATTAGTTACAGATGATGTTGTAATTGCAGACTGAAGAAAGAGAGAGAGAAATCCAGCTGATTTGGGGACGTGATTTAATGAGGGAAGCAGGTGCTAAGACCACAGCTAGCTCTCATCACGATCCAAATCGAACTCATTCTCTATTTCAATTCCTAGTTCGCCCAAGGCTCGGTTTTGCTCCTCACCTCGGGCGCGCATGCGCACATCAAGTGCTGACTGAGCAGAGTCCGTACGTTCGCCTCAGTATTCACCGAGTTGATACGTGCCTCTGCTGTATTTCCAGATTGGGTCAAAAAGTCTTTAAATTTAATTCCCAAATCTGGTCAATACCTCCTTCCTCTACACGCTGTTGAAGTACCAAGAAAGAGAACACCCGAAAAAACTATACCATCTATGCATATGAAAAATAATAATAATAATGACAGTAATAATAATAATAATAATAAGAAATTTTATACATCACTGTAAGGAAGCCGCATGGCTTAGGACCAAGGTTTGGTCCCGCCGTGTGGACAACAGCAACACCTCGCCAAGCGAGTGATAAGGAAGAGTAATAATAATAATAAGTCCCTTCCCTAGGGCAGTGCAACGTCCTTCCCTAAGGCAATGCAACGTCCCTTCCCTAGGGCAGTGCAACCAAAGTTGCGCAAATTCTGCCTTCGAAGGGTCACAAACCCTTTTTTCTGTGCGAAAAAATAAATGTAAATATACATTACGAAACTCATCTCGCACGCCGTGCGACTTATATCGCGATAAGCCCTGAGGCTTAGGGCCATTGTTTGGCCCCGCCCCAGGGGTAACACCTTAACACCTGTCAACCATAGGTTGGCAGTGAACAACAACACACATAAAAATATAATAATAATAAAAAAATGAAAAAAATAAAATAAAATAAAATAAAATAAAAAAAAATCGTAAATTTGGCAACGTTCCCAATTTTTTTTTGCTGTAAGTAGAAAATTCAGAATCAGCGACCCAAAAAACATAATCTACGGTCCTACGAACCTTCCACTCTTCTATTTGCGTGGTAAAGCAATGTTTTCGACCCAATTTGCACGAATTTAGGCCAATTTTTCAAAAGGGGTTCATTCAAAATCGGCATTTTTCGCCCACTGCTTGTTTTTGACGAAACTTTGGGTATCGATTGGGTTTACTATTAGTAGTGGATCCTGAAATTTTCGCGACCTAAAACCAATTTTTAGAGGGGGGGTGGGGGGTCAAAGTTGAAACCTTCAAACTCGAATATCTCGCTAACGAATAAAGATTTTGAAATGTGGTTTGTGCGAAAAAACGCAAAATAAAATTTCCTTTCTTTTGACAACCCACATGTTCCACAAAATTTTGAAATTACACTTGCAATTTGCAATTTTTTGATTTTCAGGCTCAAAATTGTTTACAAATGTTGAAATTCTGAAAAAACGCATTCTTCGATTTTGATCTATACAAGATATGTTATTCTCTAGAAAATTTGCTACAATTTAGTCTAACCCGCATGTTGGAGAAACTTTTAGTTTCTGAGTTATGAATTTTTAAAGTGTCAAAAATCGCTATTTTAGCGTTCTCAGCGACAGCGACGAAACTTAAAAAAAGAATTTCTCCGCTTCTAATCAACAAAACTTGATGAAAATTGAGATTTAGGGGTTTCAAATGTCGTAGAATTCAATTCTGCTATCAGATTTGAAGAATTTTGAAATCCAAGATGGCTACCAAGTAGATGGGTAGGCAGCCATCTTGGATTTCAAAATTCTTCAAATCTGATAGCAGAATTGAATTCTACGACATTTGAAACCCCTAAATCTCAATTTTCATCAAGTTTTGTTGATTAGAAGCGGAGAAATTCTTTTTTTAAGTTTCGTCGCTGTCGCTGAGAACGCTAAAATAGCGATTTTTGACACTTTAAAAATTCATAACTCAGAAACTAAAAGTTTCCCCAACATGCGGTTTAGACTAAATTGTAGCAAATTTTCTAGAGAATAACATATCTTGTATAAATCAAAATCGAAGAATGCGTTTTTTCAGAATTTCAAAATTTGTAAACAATTTTGAGCCTGAAAATCAAAAAATTGCAAATTGCAAGTGTAATTTCAAAATTTTGTGGAACATGTGGGTTGTCAAAAGAAAGGAAATTTTATTTTGCGTTTTTTTGCACAAACCACATTTCAAAATCTTTATTCGTTAGCGAGATATTCGAGTTTGAAGGTTTCAACTTTGACCCCCCACCCCCCCTCTAAAAATTGGTTTTAGGTCGCGAAAATTTCAGGATCCACTACTAATAGTAAACCCAATCGATACCCAAAGTTTCGTCAAAAACAAGCAGTGGGCGAAAAATGCCGATTTTGAATGAACCCCTTTTGAAAAATTGGCCTAAATTCGTGCAAATTGGGTCGAAAACATTGCTTTACCACGCAAATAGAAGAGTGGAAGGTTCGTAGGACCGTAGATTATGTTTTTTGGGTCGCTGATTCTGAATTTTCTACTTACAGCAAAAAAAAATTGGGAACGTTGCCAAATTTACGGTACTAATAGTAAACCCAATCGATACCCAAAGTTTCGTCAAAAACAAGCAGTGGGCGAAAAATGCCGATTTTGAATGAACCCCTTTGAATCGGTCTGGCGGCCATTTGTCCCCAGAATTTGAATGCCAGACCGAGCTTTCTTGATTCGGGATGTCTTCCCCTGCAAAATGAGCCCAAGATCAAGTGTTGTACTTTCCGATTAAATTTCACTCAATTTTTTCCAAATTTGAAAGTCCCCGTAATTTTGAAAGTCCCCAGATTCAGACTGCCAGTCCGGCCAATCTTGAATCCTTAGGGGTAGAACTTTCATTTAAAATAGGTGAAATTTCTTGTACTTTCCGATTGAGTTTTTGGTCCCTGGCTCTTAGACTATTCGATTTCGGTTCAGAAATGTGAACTGAAATTAAACCGAATTAGCTAAATAGGAATGAAAGTTATAAAGAGTATAGTGAAAATGCGGATACTGAGACGATGGTGCCTCTTGTTTTAGAAACATAATTATGCCTCATTCCCGACTTTTAACGATTGGATCTTAGAATGAGGATGTTCTCCAAAGTGCACGCAAAAGAAAACTTTGACAAGTCATCCAGAAGATAGGTGCAAAAATTAAAGCTGACACGTGTTCCAATGAACTGTAATTGTTCCTCACTAAACTGGAATGGAAAACCGAATTTGAACCGAAATTGCAAAATCCATTCCGGTTCAGCGCTCTACCATTTCGGTTTGCGGTTCAATTTACTGTTCAGACTACGTCTCCTTTTACGGTTTCCGACTCGAATTTGGTTCAGTAAAATTCACCGGTTCAAAGTGGTTTGCGGTTTACGGTTCGGTTTGGTTCAAGGCCCTACTTAGAAGGACCCATTCTGAATAGCTAAAAATCTACACAAAATTTCAAAAATGGCTCAAATGCTTGTCAAATTATTTTTAGGGCGACACCTTTGTAGGGGGTCGTAATTTCCGCAACCCCTTGAGGGGGCGAGGAGAGGGGCGTGGACCCCTAAAACCCGTAGGTCTTTCTCTAGAGGAGACCCTTTTGTCATTTCATTTCCGAAAGGAGCGTAAAAAAAGAAATTTTTTGACGCAAACAGGACATCAATCCGTTCATTTGTTTTTAAATGGCGAGCGGTCACAGGGAAAAGTAGACCCTGTTTTGGAAAGAAACAAGATAGAAAACGAACCAGCTATAAAAGATGAAATCAATGTCGTTTTTTACATTCGAGATATCGAATGTCACATTGCGATATCTCGAAAGTGAAAAACTATATCGAACTCCGGTTTGCGCCGAAATGCTCAGTTAGTTACGCCTTTTCGATTGATGTATCACTAAAAAAGGGTCGTATCTCGGAATTTTTCAGATGGCCCTCCTCGAGGGCCAAAAATGTTTAAAAGATTTGGAAGCTTCAAAACCAAAATTTGACTAAGTGTTTGTTATCATTGAATTTTTTTCTGAAAAGGGCTTGCTTTTTAGAGTATTTTTGTGTTCTTCATTTTTAAATTCAACCAACACTTCAAAGAGGAGTAATGATTTTTTTTAAAATTGGCCCAAATAGAACTTTGACCTTCGATGTATCGAAAACAAAAAACGATAATGAACTTCGTTTCGCACCAAAAGTCTGATAATTTCCCCTCTTTTTGATTGATAAATAAAAAATAAGGGTCCCCGTTTGAAGTACTGAATTTAGGGACGTGGTATCCGCCCGGAAACCCCCTAAAAAGATGTCCCCCTCAATCTAATTCAACACGTGTTTCAGCGTTTTTCAAAATCCGGAGCCGTTCTCGAGATATTCGGCCTGGCTCTTGTTTTAATTGACACCGTGTATGCTATGAAACTGAGAGAAAAGCGATGTATTACAAGAATAGGTAACAACAGTCAAAGCAAGCTTACACTGATTGACTGCATGTTATTTTGTATCGCTGGACAGCGATAAATCCACTGACTGCTTGTTTTTTTTATTATTATTTTTTATCAAGACTAAGGATCGCAAAATATGGATACCATTTGACTCTCTTCAATGTTTACGTGAGAGGCAAACGGTATTTGAGAAAATCGCGTGTGAAGATGAGTGGGTTCCACGGCCGGCCGTAAGAATATACCTTGACTGTTTTATTTCAGTAACTACAGCGATATGTCGCATAGATTGGCGTCCGAGAATCGCTTCCTGGTTCTAAACAACTCTGATCAGTGGCGTACACAGGATTTTTCTTGGGAGGGGCTCGCACTGATGATCGTTTGACTGAAAATTGTTCCCCCCTTCCCCTCCACCATCAAAAATCGGAGGTCTGGGGGGATTTAGCCCCCTTAGCCCCCCCCCCGAAAAAGTCCCCGAAAAAGACCGAAAATAAGTGTCCATTCGCTTTTATGGGAGTTACCAAACTGACTGAATTATTCTGTGGATTCAGAATTATTGGGTAGCCCGTTATTATTTTGATCGTTTTTGTTTTTACAGGCTGTGGAGTTAAGTGCCACGGAAGACCAGAAGCAATCGGAGTGGACACAAAAGTTACAAAGGACCGTGTCCGAATTGAATGAGACCTTGACCGGCACTTACAACAAACTCTGTGACGAAACGAGAAAGAATTTCGAAGCAGCATCGAAGAAAATTGATGAAGCTTTTGAGCAAATCAAATCCAAGGGAGTAGAACTATACGAAGGGCAGAAGACTGAATCGAAGAAAGCCTGAAATAGAATTGGAGCAAACCCTTGGTATCTTTTTATCAGCCAATGAGCTGCATTCAACGATCTGTGTAAACTAATTTAGTGAGAACCGGGAAGTTCAAAACCGACCAATCAGATGTAGGTTTCACGTTGAAAAACAGCACTTAATAAAGCCAATCTGATTCCTGGAGTTTAAACTATCCGCTCGTTAAGTACTAAAACAAGCTAGAAACGTCTCGAGAGAATGAAGGCAAGGCGTGCCTTAACTATCAATAACTTGTACATTTTTCATGAAGCCATTTTACAGGCAATCTTTACCATATTGTAAACAAGCCCCTCATGTTCAAGAGAATCATTTACAGAAGCATCACTAAGACTTCCTACTCTAGGTCTGTAATCAGAATTTACTGATACTTAAATGTGATAACTTTTTCAAATCATGTCTCCAGAGGAAAACACCTACGTAAAATTTAATAAAAATCCTCGGTTTCTACAAAATTTTGACGGAGTTTCATTTAAAACTAAAAAATTTAAAGAGAAAACTTTCAAGTTACGTTAGATTAATGCTTGCCTCCGGAATTAGAATCCAACAATGGGTTTTGGTTCCAAACTTTTGCTACAAGCGATTTAAGGATCGTTCATTTTTAAAACTTCCAAAAATAACAATGGTAGCTCTAAAAACTTAGGTACGAGATCCACTCTTAAACTCATACAACCCAGTTAGTAAATAACTGCTCCGATCGCGCACCGAGCGGTATCCGCGAGCGCAAAGAACGTCTCCGAATTAACGCTCCGATCGCGCACGGAGCGGTGCCCTAGCTGTCTTCCCTGACGCTCCTCGGCTGCTCCGAGCAGCGCTCGTGCGCAGCTACTCGGCTGCTCGCCGAGCAGTTTCTCACAAGATAGATGCATCATCCCTTCATATTCTCATAACCGCATTCATTCATTCCTAGAAACGACCCCCGTCACCTCCCTGTGCCGGCGAGTGTGCCACTGGCAGATCCAGGTAGCCTGTCCTTCTCTTTCTTTGTCCTATTGAAAGTGCGTGTTAGAAAAGGACGGAGCCGATTATTTGCAGTCACAAGCGACAAAGACACCTTACTTTCCTTCCCCCTTCCTCTCTTCATTTCTTCAGCATTTGTTGCAGACTGTTATTAAAAATAATTTTCTCTTCTTTCTCCATTGTAAACATTCACCTCGCTTGGCAACAGCTAGGGGAGACCTGGGTGGGTTGGGACACTTTTTTTTGCCAGCCTCTAGAGGGATCAAAAATATATTTTTTTGAAGTGTTCAAGCACTCACATTATGAGTTAAGACCTAAAGTTTAATTTTATCTTTGGTTTGTAACAATTCTTTGAAATCCAAAATTTTAAGAGCAATTTTTTTAAAAAGTCAAAAAGTGTCCCAACCCTAACACCCCTGTTCGGGTTGGGACACTCGTCTGGGAGGGTTGGGACAAAACAATTTTTATGTCAGTTTTAAGACAAAAAAATGTTTATTATCTCTAAATAACAAGTTTTACATAAAGCAAACGAGAAATACTGAGTAATACAAGTAAAACCATGTTTAAAAAGGCAAAATACAAGAAAAAATTAGAAAAAACTTAGGGTTTCGAACCCATTTTTAATAAAAAGGAACAAAATTATGTCTTAACACCTAAAAACACATAACTAATATCAATTAAGATGCAGGTAACTAATTCTGCAAGAAATGCAGTTTTTTTGTACTTTTAGATACCTACTCTCTAATTTACCTGCGTAACCACTTGGAAATTTTGTCCAAACCCTCCCGTCCCAACCCTCCCTGCCGGCCAAAATGTAAACAATCCGTGATAACAGAAAGTGAAGTTATGTTTTGAGTGACTGTGCATAGTGAAATTGCAGTCAGGTATATAACAAATGCATACCCCCATTTGCGCAATTTTCATTTAAAAATAAAGTTGAAATTCATACAGTTATTTAAAGTTAAAAAGTTACAGAAACAGAGGTGAAAAACTACAAAATTACCTGGAAAGTCGAGAAGTGTAGCTACGACCGCCAATCTTTGTACAACAGTGAGTCATGGTAAAGAGACAAAAAATTACCGCGAACGAACGCAGCAGTGCCAACCTAACCTGAAAAACACCGACTGTCCCAACCCTCCCAGTGTCCCAACCCACCCAGGTCTCCCCTATATATCTCTCTCTCTCTCTCCCTCCCTAACTCCTTCTCCGCCCACCTCTTCTTCTGTTCACTCGTTCGCTGTCTGTCTGTCTGTCTCTCTCTCTCTCTCTCTCTCTCTCTCTCTCTCTCTCTCTCTCTCTCTCTCTCTCTCTCTCTCTCTCTCTCTCTCTCTCTCTCTCTTTCTCTCTTCCTTTCTTTCTTTCTCTCTCGCTCGCTCTCTTTCCCCTTTCCCCATAACTGAGGAGAGTCCCTTGATGATAAGAAGGATCGTTTGTATACAAAGCAATCAGTTTTGGAATTTTGTTCTCTACTTTGAGGTAGTTTTCAAAGTTTAATAGCCTCTAAAGTCAGCAAAATTATATTGTATTTTTTGCGGTACCATGTATGAGGCATTTAGGCAAATCACTTTGCCTCATTAAACTTTACAAAAGACTAGTTTTGAGCTTTGGAGAGCTTTCCCAATATGAGAGATTCTCGCGGTTCTTGAGTATACCGTCAAATCGAGAAATAGGTACCGACGAGGTTTGATTCTCGGAAATATGCACCGGGATCGCGCTCGGAGAGCGATCCGGAAGAGGGCTCGGTGCGCGATTCTCGAGTCGTCTCTGTAAAGACAGCCCCGAGCTGCGTCCGAGCCGACTCGCTGTGCAGTGTTCAAAGGTCGGGCTACGAGCCGTCTTCAGGGATCCAATTCGTGCGTTTACACCTGTCAGCTGCTCCGAGATTCCGCACCGGAGCGTCTCCGATGCAGCTCGCGAATCGGTATCGCCGAGTTGAATCGGAGCGCTTAGCCCGAGCGCTTATTTGCTAACTGGGAATGCTTTCAAACGCGACGTGAGGCACTATAATAATGAGAGCTTTTTATCTTAATTTCAGTGGCGGCGCGTCATAAGGGCTAGGGGGGGGGGCTCAAGCCCCCCCCCCCACTTTTTTGGGAAATTCGGGCTAAGCCCGGGCTTAGCACAGGTTCGGTCCGCGCGTAGCCCGATTCTCCCAAAAGGTGGAGGGGCTTGGTTCATTTTTCAATAAGCTTCATTCGAGCAATACGTTGCCATGGAGTTTTATTTGCGGCATTTTATTTTTTCATATGATATAGACCTCGATTTCTTCCCCCCATTCACTTTCAGCAGTCACGATATACAAAATGAGCTGCTTTAGCTGATGGCCGAAGAAATTATCGGGCAGATTATAGGAGAGATAAAAAAAAATGGAGGGAAATACGCGGTCATCGTGGACGAGACAAGTGATGTTTCAAACCATGAGCAGGTTGCTGTTTGTGTGAGGTACGTAGATCAAATTTCATTTGAAATTTATGAAAGATTTTTGGGTTTTTTTCGCACCATGAAAATGGATGCAAGCACTTTGAAAGATTTAATTGTGAGCGTTTTAAAAAGAAATCAACTAGAGGTGAGTAAATTAAGAGCGCAGTGCTATGATGGTGCCGCTAACATGAGTGGACCGTATAGTGGGGTGGCTGCACGAATTTTAGAAAAATACCCGCTTGCATTTTATACCCACTGCTATGCACACGTTCTCAATCTGTCTATTATTGATGTTTGCGCTGAATCGACCCACATGAGAAACTCAATGGGTACCCTCAGCTCACTGTACGCCTATATTGAAGGATCTCCGAAAATTAAGTTAATTTCGTAATTTATATGCTGGGGAGGAAGATTCACAGAGCAACTAGCCACCAGAAGAGTGATTGGCAGTCGATTAATAACGGTAGGTACCGTGACACCCCTAATGGCGACACCGCACCGGTGCTAAAGGAAAATCGTCTCTCATTATAGTTACTTCTAGATGAAGCGGCAGTATTATTAGATGGGGATCTCCCAGTATTGCTGCTCAACACCACCATTACGGTTGTCAGTTCAAAAAACATTTCATGGGTATTTTTTGTAAAATTTGAGTGCTACCATCGTTATATCTTTGCAGGATTTTACAACCTGATGTTTCGATCCTTTGTTTGCCTCTTGCAAAAGTGTAAACAACAGTCCCAGCAACAAGGTGGGTTTTTAAAGTAACTCAAAACGCTGCCGCAGCTAATGGAGCCTCACGTCTCAGGAGTTCCTTTCACCGCATCACCGAGCCTGGAGCCTACTTTATTTTAAGGAATATTATTTGAACTTCCGCTGCTACGCCTACCATGAAGAAAAATCAGCGCGAAATCCCCCTAGCGCTTCACGCAGGCTACGGCGCTGCGCGCCATCATATTAAGTATTAAGGCGGGGGCGCAATATGTTGCGGGTACCCGCACGCGACTTTCTCGCTCCATGTTTCCTATACTTTACAGCATATGGGTTTACAAGATTATTAATTAAGTTTAGTCATATGTTGGTTCAACAATACTGCTGCGATTAGATAACCCAGAAATATGATGACTTAATCAACTTAGCTTTACTTTAAGAAATCTGCGGTACAAGAGGAAAGAAACTATACTTGCAAAGGAAATGTGGCGATCCTAAATATTCAAAAAGGGGATAAAATAAGAAGGTAGTTCACGGGTAGAATCAAATAAACGTTAAACTAGCATGTAACTGGACCTATTCGACACCATGGAATTATTATTATTATTATTTTTTTTTTCCTGTCTCTTCAAAATGTTATGCTGATTCAGAATTTAACGTTGGTTAAGACATATCTTATCAATTTGAATGAGAAAAATGGCATAAAAGACGCGAAATGTCCTCTACCGTAGTCTGTAACCTAGCGAAGTATAGAACTTTGTCGTTAGATTTTTACTATATTGCAGCAAAATATTTGAATCATTGATACAAATTCAGGTTCAGCATGTTCTCATTATATCATTTTCAGTTACACATGCCGAAAAAAGTTCAACATTGAATTTTCCGCGGACCTAACTGCCGTGTAACCAGGATTCGTGTCCTTTAGCGTAGACCTAGTTTTAACGTTAATTTCGGCCGCTAGAGCGCAGCGCTGGAGCTCAGGGTTCATTGTTTGTTTACTTTTCGGTGCGCACAGACGATTTAAAGGAATGGAAACAAAATATTTGAAGATAACTCGGTAAGTTGACGAATTAATACGATTGTTTGTTTGAACGACCATTAAGGGTGTCCTTACTGTATACCCAGTTTTTTACAGTACAGAATAAGTAAAATGTTGAAATTTTGCTGCTGTTGACAGGCTATGGTGACCTAACCTCAAATCCAAAATATCAGCTTAATCAATGAATGCATATGTAAGCACTGTTGCCAAATGGCGTTGGTTTTCCTCACCGTAGTCGTCCATACCGTAGACCGGTCTCAGCTAGGGTCTGGGGGGTGATCACGGAGGATCGGATCGTTTTGGTATCGTTATCGTTTACATGTAACCACCCGATCGAATCGTTTTGAGCTCCTCACAACGATTGAAACTTGAAACGGACGAAAGGAAGCGATGAGTTGGAGGCTGTCGTCAACTCGATCGTTTGAAGTAGGAAGAGGTGAGGAGGGGATCACCTGCGCGATCGAGTTGCGCAGAAGCAAGCCAATTTGATTTAATGCAAACGATAACGATAACGATAACGAAACGATCCGATCCTCCGTGATCACCCCCCTGGTCTACGGTATGAGGACACCCTTAATGGTCGTTCAAACAAATAATCGTAATAATTCGTCAACTTACCAAGTTATCTTCAAATATTTTGTTTCAATTCATTTAAATCGTCTGTGCGCACCGAAAAGTAAACAAACAATGAACCGTAAGCTGCAGCGCTGCGCTCTAGCGGCTGAAATTAACGTTAAAACTAGGTCTACGGTAAAGGACATGAATCCTGGTTACACGGCAGTTAGGTCCGCGGAAAATTCAATGTTGAACTTTTTTCGGCATGTGTAACTGAAAATGATATAATGAGAACATGCTGAACCTGAATTTGTATCAATGATTCAAATATTTTGCTGCAATATAGTAAAAATCTAACGACAAAGTTCTATACTTCGCTAGGTTACAGACTACGGTAGAGGACATTTCGCGTCTTTTATGCCATTTTTCTCATTCAAATTGATAAGATATGTCTTAACCAACGTTAAATTCTGAATCAGCATAAAATTTTGAAGAGACGGGAAGAAAAATAATAATAATTCCATGGTGTCGAATAGGTCCAGTTAGAGTCCCTCATAGTATATAGGGACTCTAGGTCCAGTTACATGCTAATTTAACGGCTATTTGATTCTACCCTACTACTATTTAAAGAACTTTGAGCAATTCTTTCTTATGTTTAAATAAATTTTCAATTTCAAATAGAATCTATTTGGTTTCTATCTTTATATCCTCAGAAAATTTAATCAGATGTCCTTACCGAAGCCCCTTTGTCTTTACCGTAGTCCTTTTGTTTTCACCGTAGACCTCTAAAGAATTTGCGAGATTTATGTGTGCCTCCAGGGAAGAAAATCAGCACAAGTTCTAAAAACCTTATTTATTTCAACTCTTGAGTTTGTTCCAGGGAAATAAAATAAAATTTCTCACTTGCTCAAGTTTTTTAGGTTTTTTTACAGAAAAGTTAACAAAAAAAAGGTACTCAGGAATTTTTTCGATTTTTTTGGCAACGGGAACAGGGAGAAAATTTGATTTTAAATTTTGTAATTTGACAGCGGGCTGGGGTCTGAAGCTAAGTGACGTCAGGGTATACCTCCGCTCCGCAGCGCTCGCCGATCGCCGCGGCACACAGTGTGAGAAATAGGGGGTTTACTGCAACAAGAGTTCTTCCTGGTCGAATTTTTATCTCGTTTTGGGGGATAGGGAGTTTTTGGGTCGCTGATTACGAATTTAAAGTTATTTTTTCCATAAGAAGTACAGTGTTGCCATATTTTGATAATAATTATGCATTTTCATTGTATTTAACTACAAGTAAAGTATGGCTTCATCGGCTCATTAATTTTCAACGCGGAGATTTTTTGGATCATCGATTACAAACATTGGGTAGACTTTTCGATTCCTGAAGCAATGTTGCCGTATTGTTCACGATTACGCATATTATCCGCAAATGATGTGCAATGAAGTAGCCTCATTTTAGCGAAAGTTGTCATTAAGCTAATTTTTTACTATCACCCAGTTAGCAAAACCCGTCTTCAATCCGTCTTAAAGACGTCTTATAAGACAAGTAAAGTTGTCTTAAATCCGTCTTTAATCCGTCTTAAAGACGTCTCTAGTTCCGCCCAAACACGTCTTTGAAGACGTCTTACGAATCCGTCTTTAAGACGTTTTTAAGACAACTTCAAAAACCGTCTTACGAATCCGTCTTAAAGACGTTTTTAAGACAACTTTGAAAACGTCTTACGAATCCGTCTTAAAGACGTCTTATAAGACAAATTTGAAAACCGTCTTACGAATCCGTCTTAAAGACATATGAAAGGCGTCGGTCACAATGCTCTAAATTTATAGGTTACGCCTCGAGGAAGCCTAGCTTTCCAAGCTTGCTTGAAAATAGTTAACAAATTTCAAAATTTGTAAAAATTTTCGTAATTTTCAAAATTTGAGCAAATCTTGGTAATTTTCAAACTTAATGAAAATTTTCGTAATTTTCAAAAGGACATGGCACAATCCTTATGGGAACTGGCTTACCCCTAAATGTTTTTTAAGTATTATAAATCGACAGATTATCACTTAAAAACAAAAAGTTCTCACGGCACCAGTGTGATCATGTCCAGTTTTTTAGCTATTAAAGCTCAAAGACGGGAACTACTTCTCTCGAGCGTCGGCGCGCAATGATGAAGTAGTGCCGGCCGCCTCACAACTCGGTTCAACGTAGAGTGTGGTCGGCCTATTTCGATCATTCATTCACCCGCTCGACTACCTGCCGAAGTCTCTCTTTCTATTCCACTGCTCGTCTCTCTCTCCCTCTCCCTCACCCGCACCCCGCACGCTATTCTTTTCCCACCCGAGCACGTTTGGGTTCCAAGAGACGAGCAAAAACAATTCGTCCGTTTCCGTGTGTATACATTTCTCGGCTTTTCTTGCTTCTTCCGAATTCTTTCGGTCTCACTAGTTTACTGTCATCTCTCTCGTAATGAGTAGTCGCGCGTGGCGCCTCGGACGCTTTACGATACCGAAGTTGTTGATACTCCAGCTTCAACTTCCCCTCTCCCCTGAGGATACCGATTACGGAATGTAAACAGAAACACTTTTCCGATTGCATTAAGGGAGGGGGAGAGAGAGACGAGCAGTAGAATAGAAAGAGAGACTTCGGCAGGTAGTCGAGCGGGTGAATGAATGATCGAAATGGGCCGACCACACTCTACGTTAAGCCGAGTTGTGAGGCGGCCGGCACTACTTCATCATTGCGCGCCGACGCACGAGAGAAGTAGTTCCCGTCTTTGAGCTTTAATAGCTAAAAAGCTGGACATGGGATCACTTTGGTGCCGTGAGAACTTTTTGTTTTTAAGTGATAATCTGTCGATTTATAATACTTAAAAAACATTTAGGGGTAAGCCAGTTCCCATAAGGTTTGTGCCATGTCCTTTATGAAAATATTGGTAATTTTCAAATTTTCGAACTGTGGACATTTTCGTAATTTTCGAAATTTGTAAAAAAAAATTGTGATTTTTGCAAATTATCAATATTTAAGGACTTTAAAACGTTGGAATCAATCTTCAAGCTATCTTGGCTGAAGACGGCTTTAAGACGGATTAAAGACGCTTTGTAAGTCTGGATTGAAATATGTCTTAAAAACCACTTTGGAAGACGGATTTAAGACGGAATACAAGGTGTCTTCTAAAATCGACTTAAAGACGCATTTAAGACGGATTTAAGACAAGCTTAAAAGACGTCTTTGGATCCTCGACCATAAGACGGATTTAAGACGTTTTTAAGACAACTTCAAAAACCGTCTTACGAATCCGTCTTAAAGACGTTTTTAAGACAACTTTGAAAACGTCTTACGAATCCGTCTTAAAGACGTCTTATAAGACAAATTTGAAAACCGTCTTACGAATCCGTCTTAAAGACATATGAAAGGCGTCGGTCACAATGCTCTAAATTTATAGGTTACGCCTCGAGGAAGCCTAGCTTTCCAAGCTTGCTTGAAAATAGTTAACAAATTTCAAAATTTGTAAAAATTTTCGTAATTTTCAAAATTTGAGCAAATCTTGGTAATTTTCAAACTTAATGAAAATTTTCGTAATTTTCAAAAGGACATGGCACAATCCTTATGGGAACTGGCTTACCCCTAAATGTTTTTTAAGTATTATAAATCGACAGATTATCACTTAAAAACAAAAAGTTCTCACGGCACCAGTGTGATCATGTCCAGTTTTTTAGCTATTAAAGCTCAAAGACGGGAACTACTTCTCTCGAGCGTCGGCGCGCAATGATGAAGTAGTGCCGGCCGCCTCACAACTCGGTTCAACGTAGAGTGTGGTCGGCCTATTTCGATCATTCATTCACCCGCTCGACTACCTGCCGAAGTCTCTCTTTCTATTCCACTGCTCGTCTCTCTCTCCCTCTCCCTCACCCGCACCCCGCACGCTATTCTTTTCCCACCCGAGCACGTTTGGGTTCCAAGAGACGAGCAAAAACAATTCGTCCGTTTCCGTGTGTATACATTTCTCGGCTTTTCTTGCTTCTTCCGAATTCTTTCGGTCTCACTAGTTTACTGTCATCTCTCTCGTAATGAGTAGTCGCGCGTGGCGCCTCGGACGCTTTACGATACCGAAGTTGTTGATACTCCAGCTTCAACTTCCCCTCTCCCCTGAGGGGGGGGGGGGGGGGGGGGGGGGGGGGGGGGGGGGGGGGGGGGGGGGGGGGGGGGGGGGGGGGGGGGGGGGGGGGGGGGGGGGGGGGGGGGGGGGGGGGGGGGGGGGGGGGGGGGGGGGGGAAAAAAAAAAAAAAAAAAAAAAAAAAAAAAAAAAAAAAAAAAAAAAAAAAAAAAAAAAAAAAAAAAAAAAAAAAAAAAAAAAAAAAAAAAAAAAAAAAAAAAAAAAAAAAAAAAAAAAAAAAAAAAAAAAAAAAAAAAAAAAAAAAAAAAAAAAAAAAAAAAAAAAAAAAAAAAAAATTTGAAAACGTCTTACGAATCCGTCTTAAAGACGTCTTATAAGACAAATTTGAAAACCGTCTTACGAATCCGTCTTAAAGACATATGAAAGGCGTCGGTCACAATGCTCTAAATTTATAGGTTACGCTCGAGGAAGCCTAGCTTTCCAAGCTTGCTTGAAAATAGTTAACAAATTTCAAAATTTGTAAAAATTTTCGTAATTTTCAAAATTTGAGCAAATCTTGGTAATTTTCAAACTTAATGAAAATTTTCGTAATTTTCAAAAGGACATGGCACAATCCTTATGGGAACTGGCTTACCCCTAAATGTTTTTTAAGTATTATAAATCGACAGATTATCACTTAAAAACAAAAAGTTCTCACGGCACCAGTGTGATCATGTCCAGTTTTTTAGCTATTAAAGCTCAAAGACGGGAACTACTTCTCTCGAGCGTCGGCGCGCAATGATGAAGTAGTGCCGGCCGCCTCACAACTCGGTTCAACGTAGAGTGTGGTCGGCCTATTTCGATCATTCATTCACCCGCTCGACTACCTGCCGAAGTCTCTCTTTCTATTCCACTGCTCGTCTCTCTCTCCCTCTCCCTCACCCGCACCCCGCACGCTATTCTTTTCCCACCCGAGCACGTTTGGGTTCCAAGAGACGAGCAAAAACAATTCGTCCGTTTCCGTGTGTATACATTTCTCGGCTTTTCTTGCTTCTTCCGAATTCTTTCGGTCTCACTAGTTTACTGTCATCTCTCTCGTAATGAGTAGTCGCGCGTGGCGCCTCGGACGCTTTACGATACCGAAGTTGTTGATACTCCAGCTTCAACTTCCCCTCTCCCCTGAGGATACCGATTACGGAATGTAAACAGAAACACTTTTCCGATTGCATTAAGGGAGGGGGAGAGAGAGACGAGCAGTAGAATAGAAAGAGAGACTTCGGCAGGTAGTCGAGCGGGTGAATGAATGATCGAAATGGGCCGACCACACTCTACGTTAAGCCGAGTTGTGAGGCGGCCGGCACTACTTCATCATTGCGCGCCGACGCACGAGAGAAGTAGTTCCCGTCTTTGAGCTTTAATAGCTAAAAAGCTGGACATGGGATCACTTTGGTGCCGTGAGAACTTTTTGTTTTTAAGTGATAATCTGTCGATTTATAATACTTAAAAAACATTTAGGGGTAAGCCAGTTCCCATAAGGTTTGTGCCATGTCCTTTATGAAAATATTGGTAATTTTCAAATTTTCGAACTGTGGACATTTTCGTAATTTTCGAAATTTGTAAAAAAAAATTGTGATTTTTGCAAATTATCAATATTTAAGGACTTTAAAACGTTGGAATCAATCTTCAAGCTATCTTGGCTGAAGACGGCTTTAAGACGGATTAAAGACGCTTTGTAAGTCTGGATTGAAATATGTCTTAAAAACCACTTTGGAAGACGGTATTCAAGTCGTCTTGGAAGACGTCTTTGAAGACGGATTAAAGACGCCTTGTAAGACTGGATTGAAAGACGTCTTAAAAACCACTTTGAAAGACGGATTTAAGACGGAATACAAGGTGTCTTCTAAAATCGACTTAAAGACGCATTTAAGACGGATTTAAGACAAGCTTAAAAGACGTCTTTGGATCCTCGACCATAAGACGGATTTAAGACGTCTTTAAGACGGAATGAAAAGACGTCTTACAAAAACCCATTTTAAGCCAGATCGGCAAGCCTGATACTTGTTATCTTGTGCCGTTTCTCTCTCTCTCTCTCTCTCTCTCTCTCTCTCTCTCTTTCTCTCTCTCTCTCTCTCTCTCTCTCTCTCTCTCTCTCTCTCTCTTACTTCTATACTCTTCCTGACTCTTTGCGCTGTTTGACCGAAAGGTGATGCACTCATGTTGGTTTTCGTGTTTATCGTTTCTCTTTTTCTCATTCTGTGACTCTTACCTTCCGGTAGCCCCGACGGGCGACCACCCATCTTCCTCGGGTGCTCTCTTGCCACCATTTATTTCCGTAGGGGCTGGTGTTGTTGATTTCTTTGCCAAGGGTCACTCTGTTTCGGACTGCCGTTAGGTGCGAAGCACAAGCCTTGACGCCCAGTCAAAATATTTCTAAGTTCATTTGCTAGTCATGTCTGTTTTATTTTTTTTTTATTTGTCGAATTTTGGAAATGTTACCGTTGATGCTGTTTATTTTTATCTTGGATATTTCCTAACCCTTTAAGGGGTTCTCGTTTCTGATACTATTTTCTGGCTCATCTCTGATTGTGATTGAAGGTCCCACCTTGTAATTTTGATGTCTCTCTGGAGCTTTCTTGGAGATTTGCTTCTATACTTTTAGACTCTCTTGGATTGGAGATGTACCTGTAACATTTTATATTTTTACTCTCACGAAATGGATCTGTTTATCTACGTTTTTGGATGCTGTTTTACTTTATCGTCGGCTGTGTTTATGTTTGTCGGCTTTATCGTAGGCTGTGTTTTTACTTTTATTGTATTTAACCTCTTTTGATTTTACTATTTTTACTCTTTTATTCTTATATTTTTGATTGTTTGTACATTGACCGATTGCACTTATTTTTACTGATTTTATTCCCGGAATATTCATTTCTCGTCTTTGCAATCGCGCCCGGTGTTTTTCCTGTTAATTAGTGTTTATGTGTTCCAGTCGTTCAATATTTCATCTGGGGTTAATTTCATTTTAATGGGGGGTTTTTTAGTTCGTTTGTGATTTCTTTGTAATGTAATTTTGGTACGTGTTATTTTAATTTGTAGTCTCGCGGAGCGCTCCCGATTTGTTTTACGTGTAATCCCTTTTTTTGTGATCTTTTCGTACCGTGAATCCATATATTTTATAGTGAAATTCTGTGATTTATCCTTTACCGATTTTTGACGTACGTTATTTATTTCTTTGTTTTCGGTTTTTTTAGTGATTATATTTTGGTCAATTTTTATCCGTTTGTTTTGCGTTGTTTTGTTTCGTTATCGTCATATTTTCTTTTTTGCATTTCTTTTATCTTTTGTTTTCTTTGTGCCCGCCGCCTCTCTCTTTCATGTTGTGTTGTGTTTTGCACGCTTCCAATTATTTTAACCTCTGTGAGAGAGGGGTGACGGCACAATCTGGGCAGCTTCGGGTGAAGACTAGAGGCTCGGAACTTTTCGGGGGACGGAAAGGCGGGACACCAAACGCCAAAGTCCACAAAACTATTACCAGCCAATCAGGAACATTCTTTTTTGTTGTCTCTTCCCGTCCCATCCATCCATTCATCGCTGTCGACCAAACAGTTCGGGTGAGATAATAAAATGCGCAACTGTTCCGAACCTCATAATAAAATTCGCTCTTCATGGGAGTTTCTGGGCCCCTGATTATTAGGGGTATGAAAGCAGTTTTTCAATTTTTTCAGCAGCGTATCCATATCGTGCATGATTACGTAAATCTAGCGACTTTAACTCGCTTTAAGGCATCTGCGGTACAAGAGGAAATAAACTATACTTGCAAAGGAAATGTGGCGATCCTAATTATTCAAAAAGGGGATGAAACAAGAAGGTAGCTCACTCTGGATACCGAGATCTGTGACCATGAAAATAATCAGACCGAGATTCAAACCCACAACCTTTAAGTTCAGCGGTTATTTGCGCTTGATAGAATAGATGTCGTGTGTGGCGTATTCCTGGTCTCTACTGATGTAGTCGTGAGTTTTTGCTCTGGCCAAGGTGGCCAAACTGTATATATTTGTCTCCTATCTGGGTGGCTACACTGTTTATTATGTAATGACTATTCTAAAGTGTGAAGCTGCAAGCGTATGTCAAGTCTGTAATTAGCTATCAATAAATGTCCTAATATTGTTTCTCGGTCTCATCTCTTGATCTCTAAAACATGGCGCAGTCGTGTACGCGATCGTTTTGTTTTCCTCGTGCGTAAAAGTAAATCGCGAAACTCGATATGATGGAAGTCGGCCGTGTGTGTGTGCATAACCTCAATGTCAATGTGGGATAACGCGACGAGATTCAGCTGATAAAAGATTTGATTCCGAAGCAGATCAGAAAAGTGTGTGATAAGCCGAGCCGTGAAGCAGCCGAGCCGGGCATCATCCGATTCCGAATCTTAACGGTCATTTCAATTCGAAGATGGCATTCGCAGTCAACATCCCGGCAAAATTGAACCTTAATGGAAATCTCTCCGCAAATTGGAAAATTTTCAGCCAAAATTTCGACATCTTCCTAATAGCTAGTGGGAATAGTCAAAAAGAAGACACGTTTAAAATTGCCTTGTTCCTTAACGTCATAGGACAAGAGGGTGTTGATCTCTTTAACACTTTCACACTCACTGAAGCACAAAAGAAGAATTATGGTGAAGTCGTCAAAGCCTTCGAGACCTATGCAACTCCGAAGAAAAATATCGCCTATGAAAGGTTTGTGTTCAATAATCGAAACCAGATGGAAGGCGAAACCTTTGATCAGTTTGTCACAACTTTGAGGAAATTGGCTGAATCCTGTGAATTTGAAACACTTGAAAGTTCTTTAATCCGAGATAGAATTATTGCAGGAATCAAGAGCAATGGTGTAAGAGAAGCACTACTAAGAATTCCGGATCCGGATCTAGAAAAGACATTAATGCATTGTCAAGCAGCGGAGATTAGTCGAGTGCAAGCAACTCAAATGACTAATGGTAACTCACATGATAGTGGTGAAGAATCAAATGTAGATGCTATAAACTACAAAGGAAGAAAACGCTTTCCAAAAAAGCCTCATCACAAAGAAGTTAGTAAGCCTAAACCTAACTATAGTCACAAACAATCTGGCACAAACAAGGTGGAAGCTGCGTCAAATCAAAAGTATTCCCCAAGAAACTGTAAGTACTGTGCATATGACCATCCTCCTATGAAGTGTCCAGCCTTTGGAAGTAAATGTGCTAAATGCAAAAAGATGAATCACTATGCATCTGTATGTAATTCTTCGTCCGTTAACTTTGTGAATGCAGAACATGAAGACTCGGATGAATCAGACGACAGCGACATCGCCTACCTCGATGAAGTCGTAGAAGTAGAAGTCAACGATATCAACTCCAAGCAACCTGTTGCGAATGAATGGTGTAAAGAAGTCTTCGTTGAGAATGCGGCCATCAAGTTTAAACTGGACATCGGGTCAGCAGTCAATACCCTGCCCATGAAGATGTATGAGCAAGTTGAAGGAGTCGCTGAAATGAAACCAGCGAGCAAACGGCTTCAAGTCTTCGGTGGTGCAATCATCAAACCTGTAGGTGAGGTTTCTTTAAACTGTTTGATTAGAAATAAGCAATGCAAATTAACTTTTATGGTGGTAAGCCCTAATACAACTCCACTCTTAGGCATTGATGCATGCATGAAACTTAATTTGGTAAAGCGAGTTGAAGCGACGGAAACTCAACCAGATGAAAGTAAAGAGAAGCGAGTGAAGGGAAATGCAACCCAACCAAACAAAAGTAATAGTGAGGAAGCGACTCACAACCAGTCTAACTTTAATCATGCAGCGGAGAACCCTAGATCAAAGCGAGCGAGCCCGTGAAAAGTTTGTAAAGCAAAATCCGGAAATTTTTTAAAGGGGTTTTGGGGAAAAATTTCCCCGGTAAAATAAAACTTCATGTTACAGAGTGTAACAAGCTACCTAATGAGCCGCCAAGAAGAATTCCGTCATCTCTTAGGCGCAACTTTAGAAGAGCATTGAATAAACTTATTAACAAAGGTATCATCGCAAAAGTGAATAATCTAAATCCAGAGCATTGTATAAACCATTTAGTTGTTGTGGCAAAAGAAAATGGCGATCTAAGATTTTGCCTAGATCCTCAAGAGCTAAATAAGTTAATCATCCCTCAGCATCATTTACTCCCACAGTAGCTGAAATATCTGAAAAATTACAACACAATGAATTTTATTCAGTCTTTTATTTAAAAGATGGATGTCATCAGTTGGTTTTAGACGACACGTCCAGCAACCTTTGTTGTTTTGCTACGCCTTTTGGTGTTTTTAGATTTTTAAGACTACCTTTTGGCATTTCATGCGCAAGTGGTATTTTTCAGAAAAGGATGGAAGAAATCTTCAAGGATATACCGAATGTTATGATTTTTCAAGATGACTTGTCAATTTTTGCTCGGGCAGAAAAAGAGCACGATGAAGCAGTCAAAATTGTAATCGACCAAGCTCAAAAACAGAACATTAAATTTAATCCAAATAAGCTACAGTACAAATGTAAAGAGGTTAAATATGTTGGTTTTAAATTTAGCAAAGAAGGGCGTCAATTAGATGTTCAAAGAGTTGAAGCTCTTTTAGCGGTTGAACCCCCAACAAGCAAAAAACAGTTGCAAAGATGCATAGGTATGTTCAATTTTGTTCGTGATTTCATTCCCAACATGTTGTCGGTAATAGCACCTCTGAGAGACTTGTTAAAAGACGACGTAAGTTTTCAATGGTTGCCTGCCCATGAACAATCTTTTAAAGATCTCAAATCACTAGTGGCAAACTCGCCTGTCCTCGTAAATTTTGACCCAAGCCAGCCAATAGAGATACAGTGCGATGCTAGTAAAGATGGTTTGGGATGTGTTCTCTTATAAAACAACCATCCTGTTGCATTTGCCTCTGCAAGCCTAACATCTGCTGAGAGAAATTATTCTCAGTCGGAAAAAGAATTCCGAGCTATAGAGTTTGCCTTAAATAAATGTCATAACTATGTATATGGTTATGATATTCTAGTCAAAAGTGATCATAAGCCACTTGTACCTATAATGACAAAACCTGTCCACAAAATTGGCTCAAGTGTGCTACGCAGGATCCGTCTTAAACTGTTCAAATACAAGATCAAAATAGAATATCTACCCGGAAGGGAAATGTACAAAGCAGATATGCTTATATACTTTCTCGCTCATTTTTACCGATTAACACTAATTATGACAAAAATCCGACGGAAATAGTACATACCATCGTAAAGCATTTACCGATGTCTGAAATGAGGAAACAACAGTTTTTGCATGAGACTGACAATGATCTAGAACTCCGGACTCTCAGAAGTTTGTATCAGAATGGATGGCCAGAACATCGTAAGCAAGTTCCAGAATGTTGTAAGTGGACCTGGCCAATGCAAAATGATATTTATGCAGATTCAAATTTAGTCTTTTACAGCGATCGTTTAATGGTCCCCGCAACACTCAAGAAAACAATACTCCAGCTTCTCCATCAAGGTCATTATGGTCGAGACAAGACTTATGCAAAAGCAAGACAAGTCTACTATTGGCGAAACATGTATCAATATATCTCCAGTTTAGTTGCAAAATGTTACACGTGTATGAAATTTCAACCCATGAAAACAAAAGCCGAAATGGTGAGTCCACCTGTACCCTATTTTATTTTTGAAGTAGTAGCTGTTGATATATTTCAAACTATGAATAGTTTTTATTTAATCCTTGTTGATATATATTCAAAATGGCTCGAAATATGTCCAATTCGAACCAAAAAAGCAACATCAAGTATTGATAGATTAAAAACTATTTTTAGTACGCATGGAATACCTTAGCGGATACAAGCTGACAACAACCCGTTTAATTCTCAAGAATTCATTGATTTTGCTCGAGAATATGAAATAGAAATTGTAACATGCAGTCTGCACTATCACCAAGGTAACTCAGCTGCTGAAAAAGCTTATCACACTGCTGAGAAGATCTTAAAGAAAGCCAAGGAAGAAAATGTCAGAAAATTGCTTTTGGAATACCGAAGTGCACCCCTATCCAAGTTGGGTGTCTCGCCAAGTCAAATTGCCATGAGTCGTCAGTTGAGAACTAAACTCCCTGTAACAACTGAAATTCTCAAACCAAAAATAATCTCAAACTTTAGATCCAAGCTCTGTAAAAATCAAGAACAAGCCAAATCTGTTTATAACAGCAGAGCGAAACGTAAACCCGATAATTTTGAAGATAGGGAGAGAGTGTTAGTGAAAACTAAAAAAAAGCAGCCATGGACTCCGGCAGTCGTTTTGAGAAAACATAAAGCGCCCAGATCGTACATCATAAGAAAAGAAAATGGATCTGTTGTCCGAAGAAATGAAATGCACATCAAAAGTTTTACCGGTCCCATGTCCAAAGAAAATCTTTCTGAATTTGATTATTATGATTTTCAATCTACATCCCAGGAAAATATACCTGTTTCTAATCAACCTATTCTACCTATCCAACCTGTTTCACAACAACCTGTCCAAGATTAAACAAATCTTCAAGTGTCGACGCCTGAACCAGCCCAACATACAGAAAGTTTAAGCCGTCAAGTGTCAACTCCGGAACCAGCACAACGAGTGGAAGATTTAGACTCAAGCCAATTGCAAGAACAATTTTCTACTCCAATCTTAATTGACCTGTCTCCTGAACCTTGTGATCCTTCTAATTTAGTAGGTACGTCGAACGCATGTGGAACTTTAAGCCTAGAACAAGTACCTGAAGTACAAAGCTCAGATGTCGTGACAGAATCAGACTCCACTCATCGCTATGGAACGCGTTCAAGAGCATCAGCACCTCGTGGTGTCTTAAAGAAAACACGTAGCGGCCGAAATGTCACTGCTCCGAGTCGTTATGATGTTTAATATTTAAAGTATGTATTTGTACCCCTTTATAGCCATGTGAAGTATGATTGTTTTGAAAGGGGAGATGATGTAGTCGTGAGTTTTAGCTCTGGCCAAGGTGGCCAAACTGTATATATTTGTCTCCCATCTGGGTGGCTACACTGTTTATTACACAGGCCTGCGAAATTAAACTTTTTGAAAAATTCAAGGATGGTAATGGCTGATTCTTATGTATTTTGGCACGCTGATTTCAGATCTGACCTTCGTTTTTCTCCATCACGTCAGGATTTTTTGTATTTTTGATTTTTTGATTTTCGATTTGTCAAAAATTCACTTAAAAGGAAAATTTAAACGACCCAGTCAGTTCCCTTCAAATACAATTGAAAGTATTCAAAAATGTTCATATTATCTCTTGTAAAGATGATGTAGAACATGCGTGATTTGGAAAAATTTATGTGAGGAAGGAGAAACCTGAAGTTGTTCCTGAAATTATGCCCCAAAACTGAGAAATTAGTGAAAATTCCCCATCCAACATCAACAAAATGCCAACCTCTAGCCAAAACTGCAAACTTATAGGCAGCCATTTTTTCCGGAAATATACTTCTTACCGCTCTGTTACCCCTCCCCCTTCATCCAGAATGACACGCACTCCTTAAACATTTTTTTTTTTTAATTTTGAACTTTGAATTTTGAATTTTTCTTTGATTTTGAAAGTTTACTTGATGACGGCTCGTGCAATCTGGCAACCGTGCTCTTTTGCTCTTTCAACCCATGCAGAAAAATCGAATCTACAGTGCATATATAAAGGATCCATTTTTTTATGCAGTTTTCAATGGAGGGAACCCATTGTTGCCACATTGCACGAACCACCATGGTTTGGGTGCGTAGGTGAAGAAACGTTGAGCTTAAAATTTCTTCAGCTTCAGCTGCGCTCAATTTTTAAATGAAGTAACTCAAAATGTTAATTTTTTACTTTTATTAACTTTTAAAGGATAGGGGCATAAAATACAGAGTACGTCAAGGAGAAAAAAGTAAAATACAGAAGGTTTAAAACGGGATTGAGACCCGCGCACTTGAAAATAAATTTTTTTATCACGGCCCTTCTTTCCTTGAAATCTTAGTCTAGCAGACTTTCTTTTGTGTTTGGCTTCCAGTTTATCTCGTGCTAACATCCAAGAGTAATCAGCGAGTATATTTTTGTCCCATCTACCCTGGTATTTACGTTCCATATCTCTTACATCCTGGCGGAATCGCTCTCCTTGTTCCTCGCTAACCGCTCCTAAATTTTCCGGAAAAAAGTCCAGGTGAGAATGGAGGAAGTGTATTTTAACACTCATCGAACAGCCTAGAAATCTAAATTTTTCGAGCATATTTCCCACAATCATTTCAAAATTTGGATCCTTATAGTTTCCGAGAAATTTTCAATGGCCTCTTTGAAAGCAACCCACGCTGCTTTTTCTTTTGGTAACATGTTTTGATAAAAGTTTTTATCTTTCATAAGTTTTCTGATATCTGGACCAACGGAAACGCCCTCTTTCAGCTTAGCTTCAGATAAAGCTGGGAATTTATTGACGAGGTACTTAAAACAGTCACCATCTTTAGGTAAAGCCTTAACGAACTGTTTCATGAGCCCCAATTTAATATGGAGTGGGGGCGACATTCGCCCTTTTATATTTTTGTTGGTTACCGCAGAAAAATCAAGAAGGTTCCAGACATGAAAAGTCAGGATAGAGGAAAAGGAGATAGCGAAGAATCCAGATAAAAATCGAAGTAAAAGAATAATATTGCAGATAAGCAAACATCCTGGCATCGAAAAGACTCGGAGCTCATGGCAAGATAAGAAAAAAATGATCCTCTCGGCGCGCGGAAGATAAGGATCAACTCTACTCATTAAATATAAGGAGCTGACCTGTCTCACTGTGACCCCCCCCTCCTTGTCTTTCTAGATACCCAACAAAAGCATCAGCGTAACTAAAAAAATGCAAGGGGGGGGGGGGGGGTAGCGGGGCGCGCTTATTAATTAGAAATCAGAAGTGCCGCAGAAAGCATCAGTTTCGACCATTTTTTTTTTATTTTAATGATATTATTTTAGACTTATGGAAGGGCCGAGCCCCCCCCCCCCCGGTGGACCCACCTCTTACTTAAGGTTAGCAATTACTAATGCCATTTTTTTACAGTGAAAGGTGGCGGGGGGCATCAAGACCCTACACTGCCGAGATTACCGACAACATATGAGGAACGACCGGTTTTTTTGCGCGATTTTTGACATTTGCGGACCCTCAAACATAAAATGGGCAACTGATACCCCACTTTATGATTTAGGATCTTCTTTTGTGACATTTAGGAGCTCTATAGGATCTACTGAGACGACTTGGCGGTCAGTTATAGCAGGAGAAGAAGAAATTAAACACTATTAGTCGCTTTTTTAACTAAATTTATGCAAAATTTGATAAAAAATTGAAATTTCTGGAAAAATTTGACGTGATGGAATTTTTTCGTTATTTTTTTCGAACTCAGCGCCTAAAAATACATAAGAATCACTCATTACTTGTCTTGTATTTTTTTCATCGCAGGCCTGTGTTATGTAATGACTATTCTAAAGTGTGAAGCTGCAAGCGTATGTCAAGTCTGTAATTAGCTATCAATAAATGTCTTAATATTGTTTCTCGGTCTCATCTCTTGATCTCTAAAACATCTACAAAACGCTTTTGCAGGCGAAGCAGCTGTGTGAGTTCCCTGTGAAGCAGTTGAGTGAGTGTTCGCCAACCATCAGATAACTGATAAGTCCATGTCTTCGAGAGTTGGGCGAATCTATCTTGAGGGGTGTGGAAGGTTTCCTGCGGAAACAGATTTCTTCCCTGAAATTTCTGACACTTGCTGACAGTCGATACCCCTCAGGCATCATGGACTTGCTACGATTCTCGAGGAGGAGGAAGAACCCCTGATTCTCCTTAGCTATACATTTCACATTTCACTCATCCCAGTTCAGCCCCCTCTCCATTCAATGCACACAGCCAATTCTTCCTTCTTGTCCGTGTTTACATTTGGTTGAGAACAAGCTGATAGGTTAGGGCCTAGCCATTAAGTAGTTTGTGTTTAAATCTAATGATCACGAAGAGTTTGGTCATCTTTAAGATGATTCCAGGGTCGATTAGTTCCAACTGTGGACACCACGTCGCATCGCGCTGCTCAAAAAGTCAACAGTTTTTTATTAAATTTGACGAAATCACGCTAAAAACACAAATTTGAGGAACGTCAGCACCTGCGAGCACATTTCAGGAAGATACCCTGAAAGTTTCAGGCTGAAACACTCAAAAATAAAGCCGGAAATTATGAAATACAAAACACCCCGTAAGCCGCAATGAGTGCGAGTGAGGCAGATAGACTTATCATGACTCGCGCTCACTCTCACTCACTAAGCTTATGGCGAAACGAATTTCATAATTTACGGCTTTAATTTTGAACCGATTTGGCTCATTTTGGACTCAAAAAATCCATACAAAATTTTTGCAGGTGCGGACGTTATTGGATTTTGCGTTTTACCTATGGTTTCAGTTTAAAACGCCAAAAACACGACTTTTCCAAAAAGCGACTAGTGGCGCTATCCATCGGATTGAAATCTGGAAAAGTTTCGCCTGGATTCTCCTTAAGTCGATCTCCCATAGTGTCTGTCTATTATTTAATTACTAAATTTAAATGAATAAAAAGTATGTGAAAATTGTTTTGAAAAATATGTCTTTTGTCTAAAGTGTCGAATCTGCCTCGTAAAGTGAATTACCAATAAAACATTATTCTAGTCAATTTAGTTAAACATTATTCTAGTCAATCTTATTTTAGTCTTTGATCCAACCCTCAAGTTTAACATGGTAGCAGTTCGCGGTTGAGAAATTAAGTACCTAATAGTCATAAAGTGAAAATCGACCGTCACTCTCATTCACGTGTCCGCGTGTCAGTTTTTTTTACAGAAACCATTCTTTTCTTCAAGATTTTAAATTATCCAATTTTCGGTTATTCTACAATGGGTGAAAACGAAGATCGAGATCGACTCCAAATTTTCGATGGCCATTCCTATGACAAATGGAAATATAGGCTTCTAGCATTTTTGGAAATGAAGCAGGTTTAGAAGTTCTGAATCCAAATAGAAGACCGCAAGACAAAACCCGAAGCCGAATGGAAGAAGAAAGGCCTTAAAGCTAAACACTATATCATATCGGGTCTATCCAACAACCAGCTGGAACTTATTCTCGACCAGGAGCAACCGTTAGACATGATAAAGAAGCTAGACGACACATATCTACGGAAGAGCAGTGCAGTCAAGCTGATGTGTAAGCGAACCCTTATATCATTACGTATGAATGAATCAGATGACCCTGCCGAGTTCTTCAACCTATTCAAAAGGGAAAAATCAACCAACTAAGAAATACTGGTGAAACTATTTCTGAAAACGATAAATTAAACTATCTTCTCCTCGCTCTACCCGAAAGTCTAAATCATTTGGCCGATGTGGTTGATGCCATGCCAGACAACGAGAAAAGTGTTGCATATGTCAAATCAAAAGTGCAATTGGCGTGCGAGAAACGGATTAAACCTGAGAAGCCAACGGATGAATCAAGCTCTACTAATTTCCAAGCGCTACATGTGAAGAAAAATTTGGGTAAATCCTAGCCAAGATAAATCGTCGACGGGTAACCCCCCAACGTTCTCCGGATCATCTCAACCACAATCACATTCTGACTACAAACCCCGAGGAAACTTTAGAGGTCCAAGAAGAGGAAGCCACAATCACAATGGTGCATCTCATATTCAATGTCAACTGTGTTTTAAATTTGGTCATACTGCAAGGACATGTAGACAACAACCTGTAAGCTACTCATCCCAATCCTATCAAAGAGGTAGAGGTCAACGTCCATCCAGAGGTACTTCAAATTCAGCAAACCGAGGTCATAGAGGTAACTCCAAGTTTTACAACTCTCACACATCAATCACTCACGATCCTGAGGAAAATGTTTTTCATACTGCTAAAAATTCTGATGATTCCCAAGAATGTATGTTTTTTTGTTAGATAGTGGATGTAGTGATCACATAATTAACAATGAAAGTTATTTCTCAGAATTTGCTATCCTCGAAACTCCAATTGAAGTTACTGTTGCTGATGGAAGTACAATTACAGCTAATAAAATAGGTAAAGTAAACATAGTTTGCAAAGTTTTTAATGAGTACGTTCAAGCAACTATTTCAAATGTTTATTGTGCACCTAAAGTCAAGGAAAATCTTTTAAGTGTAGCAAATATTTCTGATAAAGGCTATAATGTATCATTCCAAAATAATTGCGCTAAAATATTTCTCCAAAATAAATTAAAAAATGTAGCAAAGCGCAGCGGAAATCTTTATAAATTTTTCTGTAAAGTCTCTGTGAACAATGTTCTGCATAAATCAATTAGCACAAATAATGTTGTAACTCTAAAAGAAAAATGGCATAGAATGCTTGGACACATAAATTTTTCTGATTTAAATCAACTAGTGAACTTACAATTTAGCAGAGGGCTTACCAAGTAAATTGGAAAGTCAAAAACTTGATTGTGAAATTTGTATCAAAAGCAAAATGGCTAGACCACCTTTTGAAAATCAACGCACAACTGCAAATAACATTTTAGAAGTTGTCCATACGGACGTTAATGGTCCAATTTTTTCCCAAAAGGATTTCGAGGTGAAAAATACTGTGTATCTTTTGTAGATGACTTTAGCAAGTTTGCCATAGTATTTCTAATTAAATCAAAGGCTGAAGTCACAAATAAATTTATTGAATATGTTAACTTAGTTGAAAATTTAACAGAAAAATCAATTAAAGTGTTACAGTGCGATAATGGCTTAGAAAATGATAATCATACCCTTCAAAATTTCCTTAAACAGAAAGGTATTTTCTATAAACCATGCCCTCCTTATACTCACCAACTGAACGGAGTCGCAGAAAGGTACAACCGCACCATCATGAATCGTACACGTTGCCTGCTTAATGAAACTCAAATTAATGCTAAATTTTGGTCCGAACTTTTAATGACAGCAGCATATTTAGGAAACCGCTCGCTTGCGAATACTGTAGAAAATAAAACTCCCTATGAAATGTTTCTAAATTCAAAAACCCACTTTGTCCAATTTAAGAGTTTGTGGCAGTACTGTGTTTGTTCATATTCCACCAGAAAAACGAAAATCTCCAAAACTAGAACCCAGAGCTGAAAAAGGTATACTCATAAGTTTTTCAGATTATGGATATATAAAGTACTAATTGGTAACAAAGTTGTCGTAAGTAGAAATGTCAAATTCATTGAAGATACCGATAATTGCATTAAAATATTAGGTAACCAAGATAGTCAGTGTAATGAAAAAGATCAAGCCGTTGATAATTTAAAATTTGTGATTTTTGAAGAATCAGATAATGAACCAATTGAAAATGAACGTAACACTCCTTCACCAACTTTAAATCAAATACCCAAAACCCCCTCCAGTACTGAGAGAAAATGTTAGACCTAAAAGAGAAATAAAACCTCCTCGTAGATTGATTGAAGACCCAATCTTTTACATCACTGTCATGTTTCAGTTCCTCAAACATACGAGCAAGCTTTATCAAACCCCTTAGCTGAAGAGTGGAAATATGCAATAGATGATGAGCTTAAAAGTCTAAAAGAAAATGACACCTGGAAAAAAGTTGATCTTCCTAAAAATAAAGAAATCATAGATACAAGATGGTTATTTCGTGTCAAGCCTGACGGAAAATTAAAGGCTAGAGTCGTTGCTCGTGGCTACCAACAACAAAATGATTTTCAAGAGCAAAGGACCTTATTCAAAATGGGCAAAATTGGCCCATGACGGATTTTCACCGGCTTTTAGTATGTTATAGAGGTACATCTCAGGAGCACGGAGATGGCCAGTTTTTTGCTGAACGCCGCCTGGGAGCGGGGGGGGGGGGGGGGCAGGTGGTCAAAGTCAGAACCTTCATTCACCCATAACTTTTGAACGAAACAAGATATTGAGATGCAGTTTGCGTGAAAAGATAGAAAATGAAGAGATCTTCATTTTCATATGCATGATTTTACGTTTTCATTGATTTTTACTCAAAATATGTCAATTTTTCTACTTTTTTTAAAATAAAAAAAATGAATTTTGGACTGTAATGAATAGGGGACAAAACGAATCTGTTCAAATAATTTCCGTGAAGAAAGCTAAAGAAATAAGCTATCAAATGGCGCAAACCGCGTTCCGGGGAAACGTTTCGTTATTGCGCTACAGCGCTTCAACGTTGATAGGGTCGCGCCCGACGCGCGCCTTGTACACCTATACCGACGCGTCACAGTATGTGTAGCGCCATAAACTCACATAGCAGCGCTTTTCATGATCAATGCTGACTCTTTTTCGCTTCCTTTGCGTAAATAGTGGGTAAAATCGTACCTAAGTACCGTTAAATGAATCCAGTATTAAGTACGTAGTATTTTCTTTTTTCTCAATGTCCGGTTGTCCGCAGGGGCGTAGCATGCCATTTGGCAGCGATGTATCTCGTCCATTTGAACCCATATAATAGATCGAATGCAAGAATGCTCAACTAACACCCAGTACTTCGATACTTTTCATGGGTTTAAATGGACGAACTGCAACGTTGCCGAATGCACGCTATGCCAATGGTTGTCCCCTCTATAAGATGGCGCGTTGGAAACTATGATATTGACACTTTTGTCTAAAAATAGAAAGGACTCATCCTAAATGTTTACTACCCGGCCTTCTTCCTCTAAAATTCCATGCAGATGGTGGACGATTTCGGCTAACTTCATTCTTATCAACGTAGGTATTATAACAAGAAATGAGGGTGGGGGATTGTGTGTTAGTTACGATTAATTCAGCGATTTGGAAAATGAGCATAAGCAGGAGGAAACATAGCACTTTTGAATAGGGTCAAGAACCGTATCTTATGTATCAATGATTTGGTTTATTTTGTTTATTTCTTCTTCTTCACTTGCGATGCTTCTTCTTTATCCGAAATCCGGGAAAAATCTGTGATGCAGGTTCAGGATCAGTTCGTCCATTTAAAACTATGAAAAATATGGAAGTACTGGGTGTTCGGTGAACACCCTTGCATTCGATCTATTACATGGGTTTCAATGGACAAGAAAAATCGCTGCCAAATGGCATGCTATGCCCCTGTGGACAACCGGACATTGAGAAAAAAGAAAATACTACGTACTTAATACTGGATTCATTTAACGGTACTTAGGTACGATTTTACCCACTATTTACGCAAAGGAAGCGAAAAAGAGTCAGCATTGATCATGAAAAGCGCTGCTATGTGAGTTTATGGCGCTACACATACTGTGACGCGTCGGTATAGGTGTACAAGGCGCGCGTCGGGCGCGACCCTATCAACGTTGAAGCGCTGTAGCGCAATAACGAAACGTTTCCCCGGAACGCGGTTTGCGCCATTTGATAGCTTATTTCTTTAGCTTTCTTCACAGAAATTATTTGAACAGATTCGTTTTGTCCCCTATTCATTACAGTCCAAAATTCATTTTTTTTATTTTAAAAAAAGTAGAAAAATTGACATATTTTGAGTAAAAATCAATGAAAACGCAAAACCATGCATATGAAAATAAAGATCTCTTCATTTTCTATCTTTTCACGCAAACTGCATCTCAATATCTTGTTTCGTTCAAAAGTTATGGGTGAATGAAGGTTCTGACTTTGACCACCTGCCCCCCCCCCCACTCCCAGGCGGCGTTCAGCAAAAAACTGGCCATCTCCGTGCTCCTGAGATGTACCTCTATAACATACTAAAAGCCGGTGAAAATCCGTCATGGGCCAATTTTGCCCATTTTGAATAAGGTCCTTTATTCACCCGTAGCTCGACTTTGCTCTCTCAAAATCCTTTTAGCCTTAGCAGTTAGCATGCTCATTCAACTGGTTTATTCATCAATTAGACTTTCATACTGCATTCCTAAATGGGAAAGTCAAAGGGGAAATATATGTTAATCCTCCAAAAGGACTTAAAATCCTTACAAATAAAGTGTTAAAATTACTCGTACATTTCTCAAGGCACTAGGCCTGATATTTCTTTTTCAGTCAACTATCTTAGTCGTTTTCAAAACTCCTGTACTGAAACGCATTTCAAATATGCAATAAGAATTTTATCGTATCTGTATCACACAAAAGAATTAAAATTGACGTTTCATGGAAACTCAAAAATTAAACTAGATGCGTTTGCAGATTCTGACTTTGCATCTGATACAACAGACAGAAAATCAACATCTGGTATCCTAATTAGATTAAATGAAACTACCATTTTATGGAAATCACAAAAACAAAAAATTGTTTCCACAGCATCATCACATGCTGAATTTTATGCCTTGTCAGAATGCGTTGCAGAAATTTTACCAATAAATGGGCTACTGTTAGAACTTAAAGTTAGTTTTAACTCGCCCATACCAGTATTCGAAGATAATGTAGGTGCTCTGGAATTAGGCAAAAATGGTCGCTTTCACAAAAATTCGAAACACATTGATGTACGTTATCATTATGTAAGCGACTTTGTCTCCCAAAAAATTATTGATGTACAAAAAGTCTCCACAGAAAATCAAATAGCAGATATTTTAACCAAGCCTTTAGGCAAAAATAAATTTCAAAAATTCCGTTCTATGATGAACTTGTTGTAATTGTTTTTTTTATCTCAAATCTTAAAAAAAAAAAACAAAAAAAACAAAAAAAAAAAAAATACAAGCAGCCAGCAGGTTTTGTATCGCAGTCTAGCGATACAAAAATAACATGCAGTCAATCAGTGTAAGCTGCTTTGACTGCGTTGTTATTCTTGTAATGCCGCCTTTCATTAAGTTTCATAGCATATAGGGTGTCAATTAAAAAAGGAGCCAGACCAAATATCTCGAGAACGGCTCCGAATTTTGAAATACACTGAAACACGTGTTCAATTAGCTTGAGGGGGACATCTTTATGGGGGGTTTCCGATTTCGCGGCCACCTCTGGGGGGCCCGCAGGGCGGATACCACGTCCCTAAATTCAATACTTCAAACGGGGACCCCCATATTTTATTTATTAATCGAAAAGGGGGTGAAATTATCATACTTTTTGTGCGAATCGAAGTTCAATATCGTTTTTCGTTTTTGATACATCGAAGGTCAAAGTTCGATTTGGACTAATTTTCAAAAAATCATTTCTCCTCTTTGAAGAGTCGGAATTTAAAAATCAAGGACACAAAATACTCTAATAAGTAAGCCCTTTTCAGAAAAAAATTTAATTATAAAAAACATTTAGTCAAATTTTGGTTTTGAAGCTCCCAAAACTTTTAGACGTTTTTGGCCCCCAAGGAGGGCCATCTGAAAAATTCCGAGGTACGACCCCTATAGATTGATACATTAATAGAAAAGGCGTAACAAACTGAGCATTTCGGTGCAAACCGGAGTTCGATATCGTTTTTCACAATCGAGATATCGCAATCTGTAAATTGACATTCGATATTTCAAATGTAAAAACGATATCCACCTCCAGTTTGCGCCGAAATGCTCAGTTTGTTACGTCTTTTCGATTGATGTATCACTCAATAGAGGTCGTAACTCGGAATTTCTCAGATGGCCCTCCTTGGAGCCCAAAAACGTCTAAAGTTTTTTGAGCTTCAAAACCAAAATTTGACTAAATGTTTGTTACAATTGAATTTTTTTCTGAAAAGGGCTTGCTTTTCAAAGTATTTTTGTGTCCTTGATTTGTGAATTCCGACTCTTCAAAGAGGAGTAAGTGATGCTACTTGAAAATGGGCCCAAATCGAACTTGGACCTTCGATATAATCGAAAACGGAAAACGATGTCGACGTTTTACTTGTACCAAAAGTCTTAGAATTTTACCTTATTTTTGATTATTAAATAAAAAAAATTGGGGCCCCATTGAAGTATTGGATTTAGGGAGATGGTAGCCCCCTTGGGGACCCCCCAGAGAGAGCTCCCAAATCGGCGACCCCCTAATAAGATGTCCTGCTCAAAATAATTTAACACGTGTTTCAGCGTTTTTCGGAATCCGAGGCCGTTCTCGAGATATTCGGCCTGGCTCCTTTTTTAATTGACACCCCGTATACATGGTGATCCAGAGCACCTGTACCAGGCATTTTTCTTGAGAATGGCTGATTGAAATGTTTTGAAACATGGAAGTCGGATAGGGAATCGACCCTAAATTTGTCATTTATCATATTATCGATAGCTTCCAATACTTAGCCCTTTGGGGTATATTTGAGGGGGGAGGCTCAATGACATCTATCTCAATTTTTTTTTTTTTCAAAAAAGCTCTTTTCAAGTTATGAGAAAAGCTCGTGTCCTTGAAGTTGAGGCAATTTCCAACATTTTTGCTCTCATGGACATTTACCAAAAAACCTCAATTTTTGAGTTAGGTACGGCGGATTTTTGGAAAAAATTTGAATTGGCTTTTGTGGCCACCCTGTTGAGAATTCCTCAAATACATAACAGATTCTGATCAAATGGATGGAACCATTTTGATTGATGTGCCACTAGTTTGGTACCTTAAAGTGAAAAAATTAGGTGTATTTCGTTAAATTAAAATTTTGGGAAGTCTAAGTCTCAGACCATGGAATCAGTCCGATTCTGCCATGGAAGTCCCAAAATTTTGATTTGACAAAATACACCTTATTTTTTCTCCTCAAGGTAACATGTTGCACATCGATCAGAAGATTTCGATATATTTTTTCAGAATCTGTCAAGATTTGTGAGAAATTCTCAACTGGATAAGCAAAAGGGTTGATTCAAAAATATTCCAAGTCCCTACAGCTAAAAAAAATCTGGGTGTTTTGGTAAATGTCTATGGGAGCAAAAATGTTGACAATTACCTCTGCTATGAGGATATGAACTTTTTTCGTACTTTTAGAAGATGCTTTTTTGCAAAAAAACTTGATAAAAGTGTGTGAGGTTCCTAATATGAACGAGGAGCTGATGAGGGCTTTTGAAAATATCAAAAATGAAAAATTTTGGGTCCATTCCGTAACCGATTTTTTTGATTCAAAACATTTCGATCAGCCGTTCTCGAGAAAAATGCCTGGTGGTATGGTTCCTCTCATCTTGAACTCTAGGCCACTGTCTCTTATTTCGTCATTTGTGAGTGTCTATATTGAAGGTTCAGCTAACATGTTGAAATCGTTCTCTTTCATTTGGTTTGTCTCTTAAAACTCTGTGCTGGTTCGTCTTATCTATAGTTATCATCGCTGCATTATGTTCTGTATAATTTCAATGGATATGCAGAGTAAGTGAGAGTGGTGGAGTGAGAATTTATTTTCTATGCGAAACTTCTGAGAGCTAGTGCTTTTGTTCATTTTCTTTTTTAATTCCTATTAATTTCATGTCTCAAATTATTTAACCAAAACTTTCAGCCAAACCTCAAATAATTGCGGCCAAGATCCAAAACCTTTCCCCCAAATCAGCTCCATTTTACTTCACCTGCCCCAAACACTTCTTCGTGAAAACTTGCTCGTAAAAACTTTTCTTTCAAATATCTTCCTGTATTTATTTCCCTATACCCGGTGGACGTGTCGTTCTGATTCAACTTGCAAGTCATGTGATATCAGAGCGACCAAGTCTTAAGTTTCTATGTGAAACTTCTGAGAGCTAGTGCTTTTGTTCATTTTCTTTTTTAATTCCTATTAATTTCATGTCTCAAATTATTTCACCAAAACTTTCAGCCAAACCTCAAGTGATTGCGGCCAAGATCCAAAACCTTTCCCCCAAACCAGCTCCATTTTACTTCACCTGCCCCAAACACTTCTTCATGAAAACTTGCTCGTAAAAACTGTTCTTTCAAATATCTTCCTATATTTATTTCCCTATACCCGGTGGACGTGTCGTTCTGATTCAACTTGCAAGTCATGTGATATCAGAGCGACCAAGTCTTAAGTTTCCTCGATTAGGTGGCTTCAGAGCTCCTTCAAATAATTTGATACTTCTCCTGATCACATTTTCTATTTTTCGTATAAAGCGCCTTCAATAATTTGATACTTCTCCCGGTAACAGATCTTCCGTATGAAGCTCCTTCAAAATATTTGATACTTCTCCTGTAAACACTTTCGTCTGAATAGCCGCAAACAACCAAAAGACATGGTAGCTCTGATTCAACTTGCAAATCATCTGATATCAGAGCGACCAAGTCTAAGTTTCCTCATTGATGCTCCTCCATATTCATACAATCAATTACAACCACAGGGGTCGAGCCGACGCCGCGCTGCGGCGAGTAGGGTATTTTTCTAAAGGAAGGAAGAGAGGAAGGAAGAAATGGAGAAAGGAAGAAAGAAAGGAAAAAAAATAAATCGATAGAAAGAAAATAAGAAAATGGAATGAAGAAATCACAAAAAAAAAAAAAAAAAAAATGAGAAGAAAAAAAAAATAGAAAAAAACTTGGCGATGACTTGCAAAAGCTTATTAAAGCGCTGTTAGTATGTTGGACTGTTTTTTCTACTAATCTTGTATTTTTAAGATTATAAATTTTATGTTGCGAACAAAATATTTGAAAAATAATTACTACGCTCAGATGGGAAATACTCTTAGAAAGACTGTTGGTTTCTTGCATTTTTTCGGTGTGATGTGTTTGAAGCCAGATAAAGTCAGTGCTTTTACGATAGTGAGTGGCAGTGAGAACACAACTTCCCACATTCTGTTATTTAGAGCCATTGTCCACAGTAAGAACGTTGACTTTTACATCGTTGCGCAGCAATTATTCTTTTATATATCATGTCTAAGTAACTGAATAAATGCGAGAAGCTCAAAATATTTTTAAGCGTTTCTCCCATTGGACTTGGACATTTTTTTCAAATGGTAAACCTGTATCATGAAATTTGTGCTCTTAATAGTAAAAGGTAGCTTGAAACGTATAATCAGACTTAATTTCTGAATTTTTCAAGTTTATAAATGGATACTTTTTGTAAAAATACTTCAGATCACCAAGTTTCAAGTCTTTTTGATTTGTAACTGTGGCTATTAAGTACTGATAAATCAAATTTTTGTAAAACATGGAGGAATCGCAGTTCAAGAGGGGGGCATTTTTCTACCCATATTCATACGGGAAACACGTTTTATTTTGGGCTCCAATATTCACAGTAGAAGTTTGCGCCCGGAGTTTAGTTGCATTTTGTATATTCCTAATATTTCGTAGCTTGTACTTCGTGCTTGCAATTTTCGTAGTTTGCTTAGTTATGATTCAATTACTTAAATACTTTAATTCTGCGCACTTATAGGCGGTTGTGGCTGATATGATTATTGGTGATTGCAATTTATCGCTCCTCACCTACGATTGTAATCCTCGCCTTGTTCAAAGGTGCTGTTGGCATGGTCATAAATAAAATCTTTAGGATTTAATGGATGAAAATAATGAAACAGACTGGTTTTAATCTTACCTTAAAGCATCAAAGCTGGATCATTTCGGACAGCAATGGGGGTAAATATGGCGGACAACAAGCTTTTCTAAACTCAAATTATAGGTAGCTGGATTGGCTTTTAAAACATTTGAAGATTTGAAAATACCTGCTGCCACTCACCAATTAAAGATTGTCAATTACATAATAGCTATATGGTACTTCTCGTCGCACCATTATATTTTAAAAATGGTCATAAACAAAGTAAAAACCGAGCAAGTCATTCAGAAAAATTGGGTGATTCACTTCAAAGACAAGTAAGTAATCCTTGAACCTTCTGATAATCCTGTAGCGTGAAAACAACACTGTAGGTGTAAAATGAATTTCTAGCAGCGTTGAAAGTGTATACTGTGTGGGAAGTAGGTACCTTTTAAGACAGGGAAATGTCCGAAAAACACCAAAATAAGGAGTTTTGATGAATGATTAGCGCAGAGATGAAACGTTTGAAAGTCAATGTTTTTGGAAAAAGTAAAGCCGTATGTTTACTTTTGTTCATAAACAATAAAAACAAACCATGAGCAAACCAAATTCTGTAATGAATTTTAAACAGAAATGCGTCAAAAATGTCTTTAATCCTAGAATTTAGTCCTTCATAGCGTTCAGGTGTAATTATGGACTAATTGTAAGTGTGACCTTATTGAAAGCCTTGACGCAGTTAGAGCCATTCGTTTACTGCCTTGTCTGACCAGAGTCCCACCATTTTAAAAAGAAGGTACCTCTAAGACATTTCCCCTCCAATCACTTAAGTATTGCCTCTTGAGCTCCCAAACTGTAAAGTTTTATGTTTTTCCACTGTTTGTCCATACAAGAGTTGTTCCAAAATTTAAACTGTCTCAAAAAGTTTGCCTTTACCTGCTTCAGTTTGATTCTAGAAAGCTCTTACGATCATCTGTGATGTCACCACTCTTCCTCTGTCAAAACTTGTAAGTCCTTATTTTTCTCTGACTTGGAAACAGATCACAAACAATCAATTGGACTTGGATGAATTAAATGGACTCCTTAAATTGAATCTAAAAGAATTAGGTAGAGTCAAATAAACTTAGCCCTATCCAATTGATTTCGCATTTTGGGCCATATGCACAATCGTTAATTACTACTTGCGATCAATAATTCTTACTTAAATGCCGCGGAAATCACATAAAGCGCTGATGCATCAAGATTTGTTCAGTTTTAATTGAGACGTGGCCATTCGATAAAAGCTGCTTCATGACGAACATCCTTGCGAATATTTCAGACCAATTGTACCTATGCTTGCATGACAAGTCATGGAGAGCAGAACTATTTAAATGTCAACACCAACACCAAGTTGTGTGATGCATTCATTTAAGGTTAAATGGTGTTGACTGAAATAGTGCGCTGAGTTCGATCTGAGAGCATCCATCTCACTCGACAAATTTGACTTTTGACTAATTGATAATCACCTGCTCAAGGCTGCGCTTTGATGCAATGCAGAAGCAGGCACCACCACTTGCTAGAACCTGATACTCAAAATGCTTCTGCTGTGGTACATTCATATCTAAATTATGATAACTTACGGTTTGAACAATGTTAAAGTTGAAATCCGAGCGTGAATGCTGATTCTTACATGAAGAACAGCGCATTGATTGAGGAGATTAAGCTGTGACGTAGGTGGGGTACGAATGCCTCCCCTCCACCTTTATACTTCCATCATGGAAGAAATCATGACGCATCTGCGCTCATTGTGACATTTTCAGAATTTATTTAAGAATTCATGCTCAAAAGTGGAAATTACCAGCAGAGCAACTGACTCAAATGATTGGAATGGACTTAGTCCAATAGCTTCGATTCGTCGAAGTTGACTCGATTGTTCATAATCAGCTGCCAAGAAATTACATCATGCAGAAATAGGTAAAAGGACTTACACTGCACTTACACGTTTGGACAGAAGAAGAGTGCTGATATCAAAGATGGTCATGGAGGGCTTTCTAGAATCAAACTGTAGCCGATAAGTGCTGATAGTTGGAGACAGTTAAAATTTTAGAAATGCTCTTTAACAAATAAACAAGATTTATCTCTGGAATGAACACTGGGAAAACTGAAAGGGGCAACACTTCAGTAAGCATCAGGATCACAAAGGCTTCTTTGAGAGAACAGTCATTAGAGCACTCTTTCACATGGACAGAATGATGACTTGAGTGAAACTGGCAAGTTAAGTCTTGAACAAAAATAAAAAGCTTATTATCATCTTACAAATTAGACATCATTTCAGGATTAATTCAGTAATTTTTGAAATGCTTGGAAAGTCAAAATAGTCAAGCTCTCTTGAAAAAAGAAAGATATGCATTGGCTACGCTGAGTACGCTCTAACGTTTTCTGAACGTCGAATAATAAGGTCTCTGATGAGTGCCGAAAAAAACCAAACACCCCTGGCGCACAGTGATGTTCGGACATTTCCTAGTCTTGAAAGTATAAAAATCCTGTGTGGGACAAGAAGCAAACGATTTTACAGCTTGATGGTGCTGGAGAGAAATTAAACTGGATGTAGCATGAAGCTTGCTTTCAAATCGTGAAAACTATTATTCAATACATAATCAGCCTGGAAGGTATTACCTAAACGCTCTTGACAGAGTTCCTGATGAAGTTGTCTCGAGACATGGAAACTTGAGGATAGGTAATGGAGCACATGACTTCAAGACAATTCTGGTAACTTTTCTCTCTAGCACGCTCATCGGTTAACGAAGATATCTACCTACTTCAGATCACTCAACTTAGGAGATGGACATGAGAAAATCTGTCTCAGGAAGAGAGAGTTTGCTGAGAGAGGTCAAATTACAAAATTTTTGAATAAATCACCACAAACATACCACTTTCACACGTCAAAATGCCAAGAAAGGCAATGAGTTACGGCATTACGAGGCAATAACACGCACTGTAGAATCTGGCAAATTTAAAAAAAAACTATGAAGAACTAGAGTGTTTCAATTAGTAGAAACTGAAATTAAGGCTTTGATTGACAGAAAACATGCATAGTTCATAAAGAAATTCAGATTTTAAAGTCTCTGATAGACTTCGAAAACACGCGAAAATACATTGCGGAGGGAACTTCGGTTTGTTTTCACAACACAAATCTCTAACCTTAAAATCTCCGAGGCAAATTACGCATGTTTACCAAAGCCTCCGAACTAGATATAGCTCGTTGGCAATCACAGACAAAATAATGAAACTACCAAATTTATTCATAACGGAGACAAATCCTTATGAAAAACTTAGGGTCAATACTCAGTCAAAACCTAACTCAAACATTATTCGAACATTTCAAACGGCGCACTATGGATCCAAATCGAGTCCTAAGTGGTCAAAAATACAAAGACATGAGATATCACAAGAATTGTCGATCCATCAAATGATATTCTTCGATAAGTATGGGACAAGCTAGGAATAAAAAACAGAGCCAAATAAACCCCTTAAAATCAACTATCGTACCCAGCTAAAATACTAATTTCCCAACTTTGAAAGGATCGAATTTGGACCGCCAAAGATTTGATTTCTGTCCATTGTGCGGCGGACCGAAGAATATCGCGAATTCGATATGGCGCGCGATTCGTTTAGTGACTGCTTAAAGGATGCGGAGACTTTTCGCGTTGCCGCTCCGCAATATATCGAACGAAAGGAATCCACCGAAAAGCAGTACGCGATCATTACGCGCGGAAATCTGACAACGCACGTTTGCGACCAAGCCGAAAATTGTCGATTTTTATGCAGGAAGTTTATGGCCAAAATCGATACAAAACCATAACAAAAACATGCAGTACTTACTGCATGTTAAAAAAAAAAAAAAAAAAAAAAAAAAAAAAAGACCAGCAGATTTTGTATCGCAATCTAGCGATACAAAGATAACATGCAGTCAATCAGTGTAAGCTGCTTTGACTGTGCGTTGTTATTCTTGTAATACCGCTTTTCATTAAGGTGATTCTATGGCAAACTCCCGAAAATTTTAATCCGATAGATGGCGTTACTTGTCGCTTGCTCCGGAAATGGCCGTTTTTTGACGGTTTTCGGCTGTTTTCTCTGAACAGACGAATAATTGACGAAAAATCAGAATGTCAGCACCTGCTTAATTTTTTGCTTGATTTTTTGAGCCATAAACTGGCCAAATTGGTTCTAAAATTAAGGTGAAAGTATGCAAAGAAAAAATCATGTGTAATTTGGAGTTGTATCAGTAAAGATTACAGGTGAAACAGAAACCTGTAATCTTTACTGATGCAACCCCAAAATTACGTATGATTTTTTTTTTGCATAGTTACGCCAAGAGACAAATAGAGACCTTGCACTATTCCTGCGCGCGGTGTCCACTTTTCTTGGTTCAATTTTGTTCGGAACTCATCGAAACAACAGCCAACATTCGCATAATGTTGACTGATGAGCACGTATTTTGCATTCGCCGAGAAAACCCTGTTTCCGTTTCCGGGACCGCGGACCAATCACAGCCTTTTGTTGAGCTTCACCATCCAACATTATGCGAAGGTTGATTGTTGAGGCCGATGAGTCCCGACAAAAGTAGTTCACAAAAAGTGGACACTGCGCGCAACCACGGGAAGAATAGGGAGTGCACGGTCTCTATTTGTCTCTGGTTACGCCTTTATTTTAGAACCAATTTGGCCCGTTTATGGCTCCAAAAATCAAGCAAAAAATTAAGCAGGTGCTGACATTCCGATTTTTCGTCTGATATTTGTCTATTCAGAGAAAACAGCCGAAAACCGTAAAAAAACGGCTCTTTTCGGAGCCAGCGACAAGTGACGCCATCTATCGGATTAAAATTTTCGGGAGTTTGCCATAGAATCACCTTAAGTTTCATAGCATATAGGGTGTCAATTAAAAAGGAGCTAGGCCAAATATCTCGAGAACGGCTCCGGATTTTGAAAAACACTGAAACAAGTGTTCAATTACCTTGAGGGGGACATCTTTATGGGGGGTTTTTGTTTTTGGGGGCCATCTCTGGGGGGCCCGCAGGGCGGATACCACGTCCCTAAATTCAATACTTCAAACGAGGACCCCATATTTTATTTATTAATCGAAAAGAGGGTAAAATTATCAGACTTTTGGAGCGAATCGAAGTTCAATATCGTTTTTCGTTTTTGATACATCGAAAGTCAAAGTTCGATTTGGACCAATTTTAAAAAAACATTACTCCTCTTTGAAGAGTCGGAATTTAAAAATCAAGGACACAAAAATACTCTAAAAAGTAAGCCCTTTTCAAAAAAAAATTCAATTATAAAAAACAAGTCAAATTTTGGTTTTGAAGCTTCCAAAACTTTTAGACGTTTTTTCGATAGCTTCGAATACTGTCATTCAGGGTAACTTTGTGCTTTTGGGGTGTAACTTTGTGCATGCCTAGTTCAAGCTGTATAAAATGTGGAATCTTTCAGAAATTGGCAGCATTGAACACAAAACACTCTTTAAAGTTACTTAGGTGTGTTGAATGAAATATATCAAAAGTTGCAAAAAGTTGTCCTGAATCACAAAACGTCTTGCACAAAGTTAGACTCAAAGTGCACAAAGTTACCCTGAATGACAGTCGCCCTGTGGTGCATATTTGAGGGGGGAGGCTAAATCATATCTATTTCAATTTTTTTTTTTCAAAAAAGCTTTTTTTAAGTTATGAGAAAAGCTCGTGTCCTTGAAGTTGAGGAAATTTTCCAACATTTCTGCTCCCATGGACATTTCCCAAAAAAACCTAAATTTTTTGAGTTACGGCGGTTTTTTGGGAAAAAATTCTAATTGGCTTTTGTGGCCACCCTGTTGAGAATTCTTCAAGTACAAAACAGATTCTGATCAAATGGATGGAACCATTTTGATTGATGTGCCACTAGTTTGGTACTTTAAAGTGAAAAAATTAGGTGTATTTCCCTTTAAATTAAAATTTTGGGAAGTCTAAGTCTCAGACCATGGAATCAGTCCGATTCTGCCATTGAAGTCCCAAAATTTTGATTTGAAAAAAGACACCTTATTTTGTCTCCTCAAGTGAACACGTTGCACATCGATCGGAAGGTTTCGATACATTTTTTCAGAATCTGTCAAGATTTGTGAGAAATTCTCAACTGGATAAGCACAAGGGTTGATTCAAAAATCTTCCAAGTCCCCATGGCTAAAAAAATCTGGGTGTTTTGGTAAATGTCTATGGGAGCAAAAATGTTGGCAATTGCCTCTGCTATGAGGGTATGAACTTTTTTCGTATTTTTAGAAGATACTTCTTAGAAAAAAACTTGATAAGTGTGTGAGCTTCTCCTAATATGATCGAGGAGCTGTTGAGGGCTTTTGAAAATATCAATCAGTAACAGATGTACCCCCCCCCTCTCCTGTCTAACTTTTGAACGAGTTGAGATAAAAAGTTGCGGTTTGGACCATTCTTCATAGCTTTAGATGAACTTTATTTTTTTGGGGGTCAACCCCCTCCCCCAGGGGCCCCCAGGGGGGCTATTTAAAAATTTTCAAACATCAACCCCTATATTGTGATACATCGTTTGAAAGGGCATACAATTCTAAAACTTTTGGCGCAAACTAGAGGTCGATAACGTTTTTAGTTTTCGATATATCGACTTTCAAAGTTCGATTTTCAAAAAATCAGAATTCCCATTTAAAAAGTCGGAATTAAAAAAACTAGGGGTCTAAAATGCTTTAAAAAGCAAGCACTTTTCAGAAAAAAATACGGTTCTGCCATACATTTAGTCCAACTTTGGTTTTAGAGCCCCACAACAATGTTCTAAAATATTGCTCCTCAGGGGGCTACCTAAAAAATTCCGAGGCACGACCCTTATCGAGTGATACAGCGCTCAAAAGGTCACACTGAATTGAGCATTTTGGCGCAAACCGCAGGTCGATATCGTTTTTAGTTTTCGATATATCGAATGGCAAAGTTGGATTTTCATCTTTTGTCAAATTCCAATAGACTTTTTTAGTAGAGCGATATATCGTATCGATTGCCGTCCGAGGGCCTCGGGTTTCCCAAAACAAACTCTGGTTCAATGTAATTTCCCCATAAGCGAACTTTTAAACGGAAATTTGGGGTATTAAATCGAACAATTAATGCGACCTTGTTGCGATTATGAATTCTACGCCCTCGAAATGCTTAATTTTGCCGGGTTCCTTGACTAAAACTGCCGGAATCAATAAGATATTACAGATTAAATGTTGCATTTGTAGGTTAGAATCGCCCGAAATCCCGCCAATTCCACAACAAAACAATAACATTTGGGTGTTTCCCAAACCTCCAAACGCATCAATTAATCTGTAATATCTTGTTGATTCCGGCAGTTTTACGGGGGGAAACCAGGAAAAATTTAAAGCATTTTCGAGGACGGAGAATTCATAATCGAAAAAAGGTCGCATAAATTGTTTGTTTTAAATACCCTGAATTTCCATTCAAAAATCCGCTTAGGGGGAAAATTACATTGAACCAGATTTTGTTTGGAACCAGAGGCCCTCGGACGGCAATCGATACGATATATCGCTCTACTAAAACAGTCTATATATCGGAACCTAAAAACGATATGGACCTGCGGTTTGCGCAAAAATGCTCAGTTTAGTGTGCCCTTTTGAGCGATGTATCACTCGATAAGGGTCGTGCCTCGGAATTTTTGAGGTAGCCCCCTGAGGGGCAATATTTTAGAACATTGTTTGGGGGCTCTAAAACTAAATTTGGACTAAAAGTATGGCAGAACCGTATTTTTTCTGAAAAAGACTTGCTTTTTAGAGTATTTTAGACTCCTAGTTTTTCTAATTCCGACTTTTTAAATGGGAATTCTGATTTTTTGAAAATCGAACTTTGAACGTCGATATATCGAAAACGAAAAACGATATCGACCTCTAGTTTGCACCAAAAGTCTTGGAATTTTATGCCCTTTCAAACGATGTATCACAAGATAGGGATTGCCATTTAAAAATTTTTGAGCTAGCCCCCCTGGGGGCCCCCTAGGGGGGTGGGGGGTTTTGACCCCCAAAAAATTAAGTTCATCTAAAGTTATGAAGAATGGTCCAAACCGCAATTTTTTTCTCAACTCGTTCAAAAGTTAGACATGGGGGGGGGGAAACATCCGTTACAGCCTGTACATCATGTCTAAGTAACTAAATAAATGCGAGAAGCTCAAATCATTTTTAAGCGTTTCTCCCATCGGACTTTAGACATTTTTTTCAAATGGTAAACCTGTATCATAAAATTTGTGTTTTTAATAGTACCATATATCTTGAAACGTATAGTCAGACTTAATTTCTGAATTTCTCAAGTTTATAAATGGATACTTTATGTAAAAATACTTCAGATCACCAAGTTTCAAGTCTATTTGATTTGTAACTGTGGCTATTACTGCAAAATCAATTTTAGCAACACATGGAGGAATCGCAGTTCAAGGGGGGGGCATTTTTTTACCCACATTCATAGGGAAAACATGTTTTATTTCGGGCTCCAATATACACAGTAGAAGTTTGCGCCCGGAATTTAGTTGCATTTTGCATATTCCTAATATTTTGTAGCTTGCACTTATTTAGTTATGATTCAATTAAATACTTTAATCCTGCGCACTTATAGGTGGTTGTGGCTGATATGATTAGTGGTGTTTGCAATTTATCGCTCCTCACCTACGATTGTAATCCTCGCCTTGTTCAAAGGTGCTGTTGGCATGGTCATAAATAAAAACTTTAGGATGCGAAAATTTCCCTTGACTTTCAAAAAATTTGTTGCTAGGTATGTTTTTTCTGAGTTGGGCAAAGGAGGTAGTACTTGAACACTACGAGTACTGTACTTGGCATTCGTAATTTTTTTAAATCGCATTTCAACGGTAATCAGAGTGAATTTTCAAAGAATCAAGAACTGAGTACAGGTAGACTACCCCGTTTCCCCAACTCTGGCCTTGTTGCACATTTCAGCCTCAAACCCCTTTAAAAGTTATTCAACAGTACAGCAATAAGAAGTAAGTAAGTACACACATCAAAACAAAGAGAAGAGGGAAATTTCGGACTACTGATTGAGGAAGAATATTGAGACAATCTCCATGTAGAGAGCCGTTTTAACATCTGATAAGCACTATACGAGGGATTAAACCTGTGTTGTATGCTAATGGATGAAAATAAAGAAACAGGTTGGTTTTAATCTTACCTTAAAGCATCAAAGCTGGATCATTTCGGACAGCAACCAGGGAGGGTGTAAATATGGCGGACAACAAGCTTTTCTAAATTCAAATTATAGGTAGCCGGGAAAGGCTTTTAAAACATTTGAAGATTTGGAAATTGCTGCTGCCACAGACCAGTTCAAGATTGTCAATTACTTAATAGCTATATGGTACTTCTTGTAGCACCATTTATTTTTTTAAAAAAGGTCATAAACAAAGTAAAAACCGAGCAAGTTATTCAGAAAAATTGGATGATTCACTTCAAAGACAAGTAAGTAATTCTTGAACCTTCTGATAATCCTGTAGCGTGAGAACAACACTGTAGGTGTAAAATGAATTTCTTGCAGCGTTGAAAGTGTTACTGTGTAGGAAGTAGGTACCTTTTTAAAACGGGGGAAAATCCGAAAAACACCAAAATGTGGAGTTTTGATGAATGATTAGCGCAGAGATGAAACGTTTGAAAGTCAATGTTTTTGGAAAAAGTAAAGTCGTATGTTTACTTTTGTTCATAAACAATGAAAACAAACCATGAGCAAACCAAATTCTGCTGTGAATTTTAAATAGAAATGCGTCAAAAATGTCTTTAATACTAGAATTTAGTCCTTCACAGCGTTCAGGTGTAATTATGGACTAATTGTAAGTGTGACCTTATTAAAAGCCTTGACGCAGTTAGAGCCATTCGTTTACTGCCTTGTCTTACCAGAGTCCCCCCCATTTCAAAAAGAAGGTACCTTCAAGACATTTCCCCCAGAATCACTGGAAGTATTGCCTCTTGAGCTCCCAAACTGTAAAGTATTATGTTTTTCCAATGTTTGTCCATACAAGAGTTGTTCCAAAATTTAAACTGTCGCAAAAAATTTTCCTTTACCTGCTTCAGTTTGATCCTAGAAAGCTCTCACGATCATCTGTGATGTCACCGCTCTTCCTCTGTCAAAACTTGTAAGTCCTTATTTTTCTCTGACTTGGAAACTGATCACAAACAATCGATTGGACTTGGGGGAATTAAATGGACTCCTTAAATGGAATCTAAAAGAATTAGGTAGAGTCGAATAAACTTAGCCCTGTCCAATTAATTTCGCATTTTGGGCCATATGCACAATCGTTAATTACTACTTGCGATCAATAATTCTTACTTAAATGCCGCGGAAATCACATAAAGCGCTGATGCATCAAGATTTGTTCAGTTTTAACTGAGACATGGCCATTCGATAAAAACTGCTTCATGACGAATATCCTTGCCAATATTCCAGACCAATTGTACCTATGCTTGCATGACAGTTATGGAGAGCAAAACTATTCAAATGTCAATACCAACACCAAGTTCTGTGATGCACGGGGGGTACGAATGCCTCCCCTCCACCTTTATACTTCCATCGTGGAAGAAATAATGATGCATCTGCGCTCATTGTGACATTTTCAGAATTTATTTAAGAATTCATGCTCAAAAGTGGAAATTACCAGCAGAGCAACTGACTCAAATGACTGGAATGGACTTAGTCCAATAGCTTCGATTCGTCAAAGTTGACTCGATTGTTCATAATCGGCTGCCAAGAAATTACATCATGCAGAAATAGGTAAAAAGACTTACACTGCACTTACACGTTTGGACAGAAGAAGAGTGCTGATATCAAAGATGGTCATAAAGGGCTTTCTAAAAAAAACTGTAGCTGATAAATGCTGATAGTTGGAGACAGTTAAAATTTTAGAAATGCTCTTTAGCAAATGAACCAGATTTATCTCTGGAATAAACACTGGGAAAACTGAAAGGGGCAACACTTCAGTAAGGATCAGGATCACAGAGGCTTCTTTGAGAGAACAGTCATCAGAGCACTCTTTCACATGGACAGAATGATGACTTGAGTGAAACTGGCAAGTTAAGTCTTGAACAAAAATAAAAAGCTTATTATCACCTTACAAATTAGACATCAACTCAGGATTAATTCAGTAATTTTTGAAATGCTTGGAAAGTCAAAATAGTCAAGCTCTCTTGAAAAAAGAAAGATATGCATTGGCTACGCTGAGTACGCTCTGATGTTTTCTGAACGTCAAATAATAAGGTCTCTGATGAGTGCCGAAAAAAACCAAACACCCTTGCTCACAGTAATGTTCGGACATTTCCTTGTCTTAAAAGTATAAAAATCCTGTGTGGGACAGGAAGCAAACGATTTTACAGCTTGATGGTGCTGGAGAGAAATTAAACTGGATGTAGCATGAAGCTTGCTTTCAAATCGTGAAAACTATTATTCAACATATAATCAGCGTGGAAAGGGAGTACCTAAAGGCTCCTGACAGAGTTCCTGATGAAGTTGTCTCGAGACATGGAAACTTGAGAATAGGTAATGGAGCACATGCCTTCAAGACAATTCTTGGTTTAAAGTAAATTATTTAATCAAACAATACATCCAAGGTGGTTTTTTTTTTTTCCCTTTTGGTAACTTTTCCACTGCACAAACATTTCAGAAGGATCAAGGAGCACGCTCATCGGTTAAAGAATTTATCTACTTCAGATCACTCAACTTAGGAGATGGACATGAAAAAAACTGTCTCAGGAAGATAGAGTTTGCTGAGAGAGGTCAAATTACAAAATTTTGAATAAATCACCACAAACATACCACTTTCACTCGTCAAAATGCCAAGAAAGGCGATGAGTTACGGCATTACGAGGCAATAACACGCACTGTAGAATCTGGCAAATTAAATGAAAGCTATGAAGAACTTGAGTGTTTCAAATTTGTAGAAACTAAAATTAAGGCTTTGATTGACAGAAAACACGCACAGTTCATAAAGAAATTCAGATTTTAAAGTCTCTGATAGACTTCGAAAACACGCGAATATACATTGCGGAGGGAAATTCGGTTTGTTTTCACAACACAAATCTCTAACCTTAAAAACTCCGAGGCAAATTACGCATGTTTACCAAAGCCTCCGAACTAGATATAGCTCGTTGGTAGTCACAGACAAAATAATGAAACTACCAAAATTTTTTCATAACGGAGACAAATCCTTATGAAAAACTTAGGGTCAATACTCAGTCAAAACCTAACTCAAACAAATTTGAACATTTCAAACGGCGCACTATGGATCCAAATCGAGTCCTAAGTGGTCAAAAATACAAAGACATGAGATATCACAAGAATTGTCGATCCATCAAATGATATTCTCCGATAAGTATGGGACAAGCCAGGAATAAAAAACGGAGCCAAATAAACCCCTTAAAATCAACTATAGTATCCATCTAAAATACTAATTTTCCAACTTTGAAAGGATCGAATTTGGACCGCCAAAGATTTGATTTCTGTCCATTGTGCGGCGGACCGAAGAATATCGCGGATTCGATACGGCGCGCGATTCGTTTAGTGACTGCTTAAAGGATAGGGAGACTTTTCGCGTTGCCGCTCCGCAATATATCGAACGAAAGGAATCCACCGAAAAGCAGTACGCGATCATTACGCGCGGAAATCTGACAACGCACGTTTGCGACCAAGCCGAAAATTGTCGATTTTTATGCAGGAAGTTTATGGCCAAAATCGATACAAAACCATAACAAAAACATGCAGTACTTACTGCATGTTAAAAAAAAAAAAAAAAAAAAAAAAAAATTTAAGGCATATTATTGAATTACTAAATTTAAAGAAAAAAAAGTATGTGAAAATTTTTAGAAAAAAATGTCTTTTGTCTAAAGTGTCGAATCTGCCTCGTAAAGTGAATTACCAATAAAAATTATTCTAGTAATTAGTTAAACATTATTCTAGTCAATCTTATTCTAGTCTTTGATCCAACCCTCAAGTTTAACACTGTCAATACTCCGATTTCCTCTTTTAGTACATTTACACAACTTCTGAAAATAAGTTAGTTCAAGTGCACCACACAATCTCCAAAGCCAACAGGGATTTTTGCTATCTCAAAGCAGCCTTACTTTGAGTGATAACGTGTTTGTGTGTTAGTGTTCCCTCATCAGTGACCTCGTTTTTTTTGAAGCTAATTTCACCGGTCAAACATCAAAATCTTATCATCGACCGATGGTCTGACAGTTTTCTTAGAAGTGCTATTTAATTTTACTCTTCTCCGAAATTTAAATGTGTGCCATACAGGCAGCTTTCCAGCTTTCACTGTGATGTGGTAGTTCCAAGCAAGAAAAACGCAGATATTCTTAACCAGGGTTTCAGTGTTTTCTCATTTGGAGCTGCATAGTTACGGCTCTAATATCACAATCTTTACTTGTCAAACACTACTATTGGAATCAGAACAGTGAGTACATTCATGATTTTTTAAGTTAATCAGTGTTAACACTTGAAATTTGGCATCGCTGAATTTGCTCCATTTGAACTCATGTAAAATATCGATTCGGTGGAGTGCACCGTGTACCTACTCTTGATAGTTTAACCTTTTCATGGGTGGAAATGGACTAAATGAAGCTATGCCCGATTGCAGGCGACACCACTGAATACAAAGCTCTAAGTGATGCTCTCAAAAATTGAAGTTTTACCTGTGTACCCCACCCCCTCTCCCATAACTACCCCTATTTGCATTTTTTGGGAGAAACAAATGATACCATTTGATTTGTCTGTCTAAGGAATATATTTTCACCAAGTTTCAAGAAAATCCTCACGGTGGTGGTCTCGGAAATGGATATTTAGCCTAATTTCCCCCACCCCCCCCCCTCCTCTCATAACTACCCTAATTTGAGTTTTCTCGAAAAAAACGAATAGTGCCATTCGATTTGCCTGTCTTAGGAGCATATTTTCACGAAGTTTCAAGGAAATCCTTAGAGCCATTTTTTAGGAGTTTCAGTTTTTACCCTACTTTAGAGGTAACCCCGCCGCCCCCCCCCAAACAACACTCAAATTCAATGTCAAGATAAAACAAAAAAACGCCTCTAGCACTATCAGAAAGAACGCCTCTCTCCAAATTTGGATGCAAATGTACCCAAAGATTAGAAGTTATGATGTACCACAGACAAACGGACAGACATTTTTTGGGAATATGATTTTTGAGTTCAGAGGGACCTGAAATGCCAAGATATGGAAAACCCCCAACTTCGACATTTTTCATGGTGACAATACTTTCTCTCCTTGGGGGGGAGCGAGAAAGTAAAAATCAGGTGGGGAATCGACCCCAAATTTTTCGTTTTTGATATTATCAAAAGCCCCAAAAAGCCCATTGGGGAATTTAGGAGGGCTCGAACACATTTTTCAATTTTTCCTCGAAAAAGTCTCTAGGAAAGGTATCAAAAAAAGTTAATATTCGAGAAAAAGAGAAAATTGGGTAGCGAATATTTCGCTCCTGTAATTTTGATCGGAAAACCCCCGCTTTTTTGAGTTAAAGGGGCTTTTTGGACATTTTTTGAATCGGCTTTTGTGACCACGCTGTTAAAAATCTCTCAAAAATCTTTGCAGATTCTGAAAGAACACATAAAGACCTTTCGAATTTTCGATTGATGTGCCACATGTTACCTTAAAGCGAAAAAATTAGGTGTTTTTTGCGAAATAAAAATTTTTCGGCTTAGTTGACTCACATCAGACCATGGAATCGCGCCAATTCTACCATTGAAGCCGCAAAACTTTGATTCCGCAAAAAACATCTTAATTTTTCGTTTTGCGGTAACACGTGGCAAATCAATCGAAAGGTCTTGGTGTGTGCTTTCAGAATCTGTAAAGATTTTTAAAAAGTTCTGAACAGGGTGGTCACAAGGGCCGATTCAAAAGAAATTAAAAAACTCCTATGACTCAAAAACTTCGGGGTTTTGGAAAAAAATTACATAAGCAACAATGTCACTGTCTCTTTTTCACGAATATTAACTTTTTTTTTTATCTATATGGAAGACTTTTTCGAGAAAACTTCGAAAAATATGTTCGAGCCCCCAAAAAAACCCCCAAAGGGACTATTGGAAGCTTTGGAAAAATCAAAAACGGAAAATTTGCGGTCAGTTCCATATCGGACTTTTATATTTAAAATCATTTAGTTCAGTGGATTTCGAGACAAATGCCTGAAGAAGCATTCAATGTATGCTCCAGAAGTTCGGCACATGAGTTTTGTTACATTCTGTAAAAAGACCGGCGGATTAATTTGTTGTTTACTGATAATTTCAGTTTGGTAAGTACTTTAATCGTTTCATAACCCTTACTAAGCGTCTTCGTTAGCGACTAATTGAACATTTTGATGATCTGCAGTCAATTTCACAATTTAGAGGTGCAGGTAAAATTGAAATAAGGCCGGTTCGGCTGCTTATTACACATTTTAAGACCGTACTCTCGCGGACGGTTACCATCGTCGAGCTGACGAAAGAGTTCTCACGGCACCAAAAAATTCCACCGGGCCATTTTCGCGCAATTTAAGCTCAAAGTTGAATAAAAAAAAAAATGTGAGTTGCATGGAACTTTCGAAGTTGGTTGGGGTACAATTTGACCCCGCGTGATATCCGCCGTAGTCAAATGTAGTCCGTTTCATTTAAATAGAAGCTTGAGCTCGACTCTTTCCCCTACGAGTTTTACCCTCACTCTCGTACCTGTGATGACTCGAGACCTGCCCCATCGGTCAGGGATTCCGTCCATCACAATGGACAGTCAGCTATCCAAAGGACAGTCCATTGTGACGGACGGAATCCCCGACCTACGGGACGGGCCTCGAGTCATCGCAGGTACGAGAGTGAGGGTAAAACTCGTAGGAGAAAGAGTCGAGCTCAAGCTTCTATTTAAATGAAACGGACTATAGTTGAGAACAGTTTTCCATCTCTTTTTTAAGGAGACAAATTCCCTCGGACCTCCCTCATTTTTTTACTTAAAGAGTACTGGGCAGAGGGCCACCCATCTAAACAACCCAAAATTATTCAAAATTTTGTTGAAAAAAATTAACAACTAAGCGAGGAATAAGTGAAATACGTTTAGGGGTAGAGAATATACCCTCCGCGCAGTGGCGTAGTAAGAGGGGGGTGGTCCGCCCCGGGTGACACCCGCAGGGAAAAAAGGGGAAAAAAAAGAAATAGAAAAAGAAAAGGGGGAAAACGAAAAAAAAGGGGGGGAAAGAAGGAAAGGGGGGAAGGGGGGAGAAGAGAAAAGAGGAAAAACGGGAAGTAAGAAGGGACAAATGGGAGGGAAAGATGCGGAGAAGAGAGCCTGCGCAAAATAGAGTTAGAAAAAATGATCACCTTGGCTAAATAATGGTGTCACCCTGAGGCAAGAGGGTGCCACTTTGGACGCAAAGTTTCACCAAACAATTATAACAGAACGTGCCACTTTGAATGGAGATTAGCACCCTCAAATAAGAGGGTGCCATCCTGAACGGAAAGTGGCACCCAAAGTAGGAGGGTGCCACGCTGAACAAAGAGTGTCGCCCTAAAGCATATAGTTGAGTGCCAGTCTGAACTAAGATTGGCACCCTGCAGCAGGGTAATTCAGGAAAAAGGAGATCTGGATAAGGTGTCCAAAAGAGCTGAAAAGCAACTCCAGTCATTCAGAGAGGCTGACTTTGTCAAAATTTTCTAAATGAAGCTTTCCACAGAAATAATGACTACAGAGGTCCTAAAGTACCTGAAAGCATAGCTCCAGAGATGCTTCAATTTTAACCATTTTTGCGCAAAACATCCCAAATAACAAGGGATCTGAATGATCAAAAGGAGGCCAGTAACAGCTCCTATGAGCACCTAAAATTTTCAAAATTTTCCAGCGCAGGCATTACATGAATGGGGTTCGGTAGCTTCAAAGGAACTAGAAAAAACAGTCTCATAGAGGCTGAAATCGTCAACACTTTACGGACATGGCATTTCATAAAATGGGAGGCTCTGGAACTGGAAGAGAGAAAGAACCTAAAAAGTGGCTCCAGAGAAACCTTAATTTTCAAACTTTTATGGGGGAGGACCCCCAGACCCCGCTCTATCCATTGGGGGGTTCGCATGCGAAAATTATATATACAGCTTTCAGTAAACTTGTTTGCAAGCAAAAGCCGAGGGAAAAGTCCGAGAATATACAGGGTGGTCCAGTTCTTTCCGGCATAAATTTCAGAGGTCATTCGGTCGGTCTATACGAACAAAAAAGTTCCTATGAACCATAGTCCGAGAATGCTTCGTTTTCGAGTTATGAAAGCTCAAAGTTGCGCGAAAAGTATTGTACGCAAAAGAGAAAAAAAATGATTCTGAGCAGCAGAAGCGGAAATAAGAAAAATCAGAGTAAAGGTTTTGTTCAACTAAACGAGAGCTACAAAGGCTGTACAAAAAGTACTGCACATTTTCGTTTTTTGAACGAACGGAAGCAGCTATCAAATTTCTGTTTATGTGCTCTTAAAGTCCTAGTGATTGCCTATAAAAAGAGACCTCGTGGAGCTCTTTAAGTTAAAAATTCGCTGATTAACAGAGTTTTGAAAATGACGTGTTGAATGTACCCTCCAGGATTTTCAGTGGTTTTTTTTTTTTTTCAAGAAAAAAAAATAAATAAAAAAAAATCAGAAGCCTTACAGAGACTGAATTAAGTTGGCAGTATAGAGCATCAATGCTGGTAGCTAGTAGCTAGTTGCAAGCGTTGCCATGGAAACCGTCGCCAAGAAATAAATTGTTTAGTCCTCTGTACGGTGAGTGTTCAAGCGTGAGTTTGTCCGTCTCTGTCACATCTGTTCCGAGTGAATTTCCACGCTTTTTTTCACGATGAGCGCGGAATCGAAAAA
>VMOF01000111.1:36887191-36996700 GCA_011764245.1 Trialeurodes vaporariorum | reverse complement strand
AGTCAGTGGCAATGTCGAGAGTTTAGAATGATATCTATGCCCAATACTCATTACTTTCGATGATCTTTCATTAAAATCCAGTCTCAAGATGCTTGATATTCATCCATATTGTTTGTTGGAATTCTGTGTATGGAAAAAAAAAACATAAAAAAGGGGAAAAAAGGCTGACCTATTTGACTTAGGAATTTAAATTAAATGAGCGATGCGATGTGGATTGGCTGAAAATGTGTCCAATTGGGAAAATTGCTGTGTTAAAACTCCTGGTCACGAACAATCGAGCCTCAAAATTGATCAGACTTCTTTTGCTCTTCTGTTAGAAGTGAAAACTAAAATTGAAAGTTCGTTAGAAAACTACGATTATCCTTTTGAACGGAAACAAATAAAGCTCGCGATTCCCTCCTTTCAGGAAATTATGAATGCTGAAAATTGCGCCTTCAAAATGTCCTATATATTCCTGAACAGCTCGCCTAAGTATGTACAATGCCACAACATTAGAAAATCTCGTATTTCGAGTTAATTTTCAAATTTCAACAGACAATTGATGGAATCTAATATTGTCTAAACAACGCGAGAAAATTTAAGTTTGGAGCATAGGTGGATATAGGTACTGGAATTTGTCTGTCTCTCTCCCTCTCTTCTCATTTGTGTTATGATTTTTATAGCTACAACCATTTGATACCCCATCATGAGCTAGAAAAAGATGGCAGAGAGGACCAGCACGTGACTTTAGACCCTATTTCCGTCCTTTTCTAACGCTCATATTCAAATGTGAGAGGAGAGAGAGAGAGAGACAAAATTCATGTACTCACCTATGATGGCTTTGGAAGGGAGGACTTTTCCCGCTTTGCGACCAGTAGACTTTGATTAGCTATTGAACTGTGAGATATAGCTACAACGAAAACTTTTCAGCCATGCGAAAGCCTCTGCTCAGTGGCGTGGAGACCTCGCAGTCCCGCGGGAGAACAGGAGCCCTCAATTAGTGCCCCCTGTTTACATTTGGTCCTTGTATTTGACAAAATATAACATTTGAAAGAATAAGGATAGATGAAGGAGAAAAAAAATTAGTGTAATTTTAAGGTAAAAAGAGTCGGTTTACTCCTTTGGATATGGTGATTGCCATGCATTTTCTGTGTTATTAGATGAATATTAAAAGGAAAATAAAATCAGTTTGTTGCCTTTCGTAGGAAAGAAACGGAATTTTAAAGCTATAAAACAGCGTGAATAAATGTTTCGAGAGAAGTCGATTTTCAAAAAATTTCAGGCGTACGACCCTGCTCCCTCTCTAGCTGGGGGAACGGGGAGGGGGGTCCTCATATACCCTCATTCATTGCGTACAAAATGTAGAGGGTCCCCGACTGACTGAAAGTTCGCGGGGAGGGACCCACATTTTCCGGAACTCCACTGCCTTTGCTTAAATTTATGCCGGAAATTAGTCTGTTTCCCTTGACTAATTTGCTTTTCGTGATTTTTTCAGCTTCATCACACCGATAAGTTCTTACCAGTAAGTCCTTTTCCTTCTTCAGAATCATAGTCTCTCTGAAATTCAGCGAGAAATTCGTAAAAACTTCTCAAATAAAGACCATCTCCAAAATGTTCGATTATTCTCATTTTACTCAAAAACTTGTGAAAACTATATGGGAAAAAGGAAATAAAAGAAATAAAAAGAATGAAGAGAGAAAAGCCAACAAGAAAAATTCTGACACTGAGCGCAAAAAAATCTGGGGGGGGGGGGGGAGGTGGAAGAATGTGAATGTGCCGTTGTCGATCCCGGGACGCGCAGCAATAGCCGTGGCCGTGGCATGGCGCGGCGGCATATGGCATGACATGGTAAAGTGCCGCAGTGGAGGCGCCTCAAGCGCTTGAAACTCGAGGGTGTTTCAAACATTTTTGCGCGTATCTCGGTAACGAAATACAGCACAAACTTCGTTGAGGTCTCATTTTAAAGCTGATTAAATTATCTAAAACCTTTGTTGGAAGCATTTTTTTTACTTTTCCAACTGTAAAACCTGAAATTTTACTTCGAAATTTGGAAAATTTTCAAATTTGCAGTTTTTATAAATTTTCTGGAAAAATTTTGCTCTGACGGAAAAAATAGTAAAGTACTTTTTACAAGGAGACGCATTTATCTACAACTTGAAAAAAAACACATCTCTACGACAATAAATAACTGAGATACGAACTATCAAAGAAAGACAGATTTTCCGGGGTTTTCCCGATTTTCCGGGACTTTCCGACACTCGGATTCATGGGGACTTTTGAGGATTTGTACACCATGGGTTGTAGATTAACGCCCAATCATTCGAATTTGCTTCCGATATTATTCTAGGTCAAAAGCTAGATTGACTGGACTAATGCTCAAATGAGCGAGTACGAGTCGAAGTAGTCGGGCCCGGGTGACGCGGCACACAGCCCATCCTACTCACAATCAGGTAAAATATTCGGCACAGACCTATGAAAAATAGAGGCGCGTCCGCATACTCAGCGTAACCTTTCTGAGCGGCCCAACTCCGTATTGCGGTGAGTCCAAGTGCAGGCGCGTCTGACATTTTTTTTGTCCCCGACAGTATATGGACCTTGGATAGTCGGAGTGGGGAAGCCGTGCAACGCCGAGACCGCGTTGCACGGCTAACTCACCGAACGAGTGAACTCGACAAACTGATGAATCGTTAAAACTAAAACCTCGATAACTTTAAAATTTTCGGACAAAATCTTTTCTTTTTGGCAGTTCATCCTAACGCAGTGATGAACGTTTCTGCGGAATTTCGTGAAAATCGATTGATATTTACTACCTTTTTTCGAGTCCACAAACTGAGAGCGTCGAGTGTCACATACATACTGTTATAAAATGAGAAATATTAAAAAGGATTTGAACGATAAATTAAAAGAGGCAGGTTATGACAGATGATGGTAGCCATGACAAGAGAGAGTATATTATAGACCCAGCTACGACAACCCCGACTGGTAGGTTCTACAGTGCTGCTACAGGCGGCAGATTGGCTAAACTATGATACATCCTAACACGCTCTTCTTTTTTTTTTTTTTTTTTTTTTTTTTTTTTAAAAAAACTTTAGAAGCAACATTTTTTTTTTTTTTTTCTATCACAGACAAAATAGTGCGGTTGATTTATGATCATACAAATTTAACACATACAAGATTAAAAAAAATTAAAATTTGATTTAAAAGAAGTAAAGTTCATTTACAACTTAGTCATACATAAAAAAAAAATGAAATGGTTATTACCTTTCATAGTCAAACAATTTTCTAGGAGGAACGATGATTCGACCTCTAACCGTGCGACGAGGAGGCGGTAGATGAGATTTTGGCGTTTCGTTTAAAGTTGCATTTTGATTTGGACTAGGGTTGCACGAAGACACAGAGTTAAAGGAAGAAGAAGTAGACGATTGCGATGAATGGTTGGATGTTGTTTGAAAATTTGATCGTGGCGACTCATTCACTGGAGTAATTGACTGATTATTCAAAGAAGTTGATGGAATGGGCGACTGAATATTTGACGATGTGGACACAGTGGAAGACTGGTTGGCAGACAATTCATTTTCTGACGATTGACGATGAGAATCAAATGACGATTGACGGACTGGAACTGGAGTTACAAGTGGGTGATGTAGAATAGACGACGGTTTTTTCAAAATATGGAATCGATTGCGAATGTATGTTTTACCATTACTTTCCACGACGTAAGATCTTATACCAGTTTGACGGAGAATCGTCCCTGGAATCCAGTGTCCTTTTGGTTGCAGCTTGAAATACACAGTTTCATTATTGTTTAGAGGAGGTAGCGGCTTTGAATTACGATCATAGTAATATTTTGAGGTAGACAAGCGAAATCGTAACTGCTTTCTGTGGTTGTCATGATCAACAACTTGGGGCTTTAACAGATTCTTAGAGATTGGCAAATTACATCTCAAACGACGTGACATAAGTAATTTGGAAGGAGCTTCCATGTCTTCTTTTGGAGTGTTTCTCAGATGTAGGAGAGCAAGATACGGATCTGTTTTAGATTCTTTACACTTTTTTAGCATGTTTTTAATAATTTTGACTGCACTTTCTGCTAACCCGTTTGCCTTCGGATAGTGAGGACTTGACTTAATGTGTTTGATTTCCCAATTTTCACAAAATATTTTAAAATCATTACTATTATACGGTGGACCGTTATCACTGACTAATATTTCAGGTGCTCCATGACGGCTAAAAATTGATTTACAATGAGGAATGACGTTTTTCGACTCAAGAGATTTGACAGTAGCCATTTCAATGAATTTGGAATAGTAATCAACCATAATTAAATAGTTAATATTGTCAAAAGAAAGAAAGTCTGTTCCAACTTTTTGCCATGGACGGAATGGAATTTCGTGCGATTGTAATGGCTTTTTTGGGTTATTGCGACAAAATTTTGAACAAGTTGCACAGTTATCAATAAAATGCTTGATTTGCATTGACATAAAAGGCCAAAATAGCACACCACGCACTATACTTTTGGTACGTTCTACACTCATGTGACTTAAATGTATTAGGCCTAAGATATTTTTCTTAGAGACGGAGGAATGACTATACCTGGTTTTTGAAGACTAGATTGTTCTCGACTGCAATTTCATCTTTAACATCCCAATATGGTTTGGCAACATTTTCTACTAGCGATTTGTCCTTCGGCCATCCTTCTTGATGATACTTCATGATTATTTTCATTTCTTCATCGTTGGCAGTAGCTTCTTTAATTTTTTCCAAGGTTTCAGGTCGAACAGCTAACGATTCTGTGAGCAAGTTTACATGAATTGACAAGTCTTCATCAAGAAATTGATCAGTTTCGGGCAACGCAGCTCTTGAAAGTGTGTCGGCGACATACATTAGTTTGCCTGGTTTGTAGACAATATCATACGAATAGGCTTGAATTTGAAGAAACATGCGTTGTAATCGTGACGGTATTGATCCTAACGGCTTTTTACTGATGGTAACAAGTGGAGAGTGATCCGTTTCAATTTTGATGTGCTGACCATAAATGTATTGCTTAAATTTACTACAGCCATAGGCTACAGCGTACATTTCTTTCTCGATTTGAGCATAGTTTTGTTGGGTGGATGTGAGAGATTTTGACGCAAACGCAATTGGTTTATTGTCTTGCAGAATAGTGGCTCCTACGGCTGACTTGGACGCATTGACACTCAGAACAATTTTCTTGTTCGGGTCATAATGTGAAAAGACTGGCGCACTCGTGACTAGATGTTGTAATTGCTTGAATGATTCATCTTCTTGAGGACCCCACTTCCACTCGGCATTTTTCTTGACTAGATTTCTTAAGCTTTGAGATTTTTCTGACAGGTTCGGTAAAAAATTTGCTAAGTAATTGACTAGACCTAAAAAACGTAGAAGTTGTTTTTTATCTGTTGGAGGATCCATGTGGCAAATTGCTCGGACTCGTTCTGGATCTGGTTTTACACCTTCTCCTGAGAAAATATGTCCTAAGTATTTGACAGACGTAGTACCAAAAACACATTTTTGTTGGTTAAATTTAATATTTAATTCTGTGGCTCTTTTGAGGACATTTTCAAGACGTTGATCGTGTTCTTCTTTAGTACTTGCATGAACTAGTAAATCATCCAGATAGATTTCAACTCCAGGTAGATCTCCAAAACATTCAACCATTGTTCTGTGGAACAATTCTGGTGCTACTGATATACCAAAGGGAAGTCTTAAAAATTTGTATCTGCCAAATGGCGTATTGAAAGTTAGTAGATCAGTGCTTTCCGAATGAATAGGAATAAACCAGAAACCTGAATTTGCATCCAGCGTTGAAAAGTATTTGGAACCGTTGAGTTTTGACCGGATTTCTTCTATTGTTGGAATTGGAAAATGGGATCTGAGCAGCGACTTATTTAAATTCCTAGGATCCAGGCAAATACGAATGTGACCAGACTTACGGACGGTGATGACCATTGAACTGACCCAATCAGTAGGTTTGGTGACTTTACAGATGACTTCATCGTTGACCATTCTTTGTAGTTCCTTTTTGACTTTTCTGTGCAGGCGAAAAGGAAGACGTCTACTTGCATCGACAATTGGGATCGCATCAGGACGTAAATAAAGTTTGCATGGTTTGGAGAAACAACCTAAACCTTTAAAAACTGAGGCATACTTTTTCAACATTGCTTGACAATTATTGACAGAATTTTTATGACTATTGACAGAATTATTGTGACTAATTGTATTGACTCTTTTAATCAGCTTTAAATCAATGCAAGACTTTCGTCCTAAAATCATACAACAATCTTGATTCATAATATAAAACGGTAATAAAAATCTTTGGTTATTATAATAACACGTCAATTCGGCAATACCTGTTACATCCATGTCATTGCCACAAAAAGAGGTAATTTTTGCTTTCGCAGGGTAAATTAAAGTTTTATTTAAATCAAGACGTTTAAAATGAGACAAAAATACCGGCACCAGTGTCTAATTGAGCTACAGCAGGCTGATTATTGATACTTAAGGTGACAGACCACATATCAGAATCATTGTCAGATTTCAATTTACAAATAAAATAATCATTACTTTCTTGACTAGAGTAATTCTCGTTTGAGTAAAGATGTCCGATTGACTTATTCCTACACAATTTACTAAAATGATTCACACCTTGACAGTTGTAACAACGCTGACCATAGGCTGGACAACGGTAGCGGTGAGTTTGACCACAATTATTGCAAGGCACATAAGACTGAGAAGGTCGGTTGGGACTATGGTGGTTTGAAGAGCTAGAACTGTTTCGCCTGGTGCGACTTCTATTTCTAGGTTGATGTCTGTTAAACGACTTTGATCTATGGCGTTGACGATTGTGTCGGTGAGACTGCGATCGGTGTCTAAAATTTCTGTGCGAAGACGAGTTGTAATTTGACGATGACCTGTTTTCATTTTGAGACACAGCAAAAACTTTACCTACATCAAGACTTTCCTGCATATCAAGGACTTGTTTTTGAGTTAATTCAAGAGATTTACACAGTTGAATAACTTTGTCGAGATCTTTTTCATCTTGATGCAAGAGTTTTTCTTTAATAACGATATGTTTCCGATCTAGACCGCGAATGAGTACATCTCTATCCAGTTCTTCTCTCAAAGCACCAAATTCACAAGATAAACTAAGGTTTTTCAATATTAAGACATAATCATCTATAGATTCTTGATCAAGCTGACGACGTGTTAAGAACTTATGGCGTTCTATCGTTAAATTTTTCTTCGGCAAGAAACGACTGTCAAAAAGTTGAATGAGGTTGACAAATGAAATTGTGCTGGCATCTTCATTGAAAGAGTTGAAAACAGCTAAACCTTGTGGACCAATTAAAGATAATAAAAGTGCGACCTTTCTTTCATCATTTTCTTTGGAGAGACCACTGGCAGTCAAATACAGTTTGAATTGGCTGAGCCAACTTACCCAGTTTAAGTGGACATTTGCTATTCCTTCGATTTCCAGCTGTGACAAATTTGGTTGGAAATTGATGATTCTGTTATTGACAACATTGGCATCCACATTTCTTGATCCAGAGACATTTTCATTGGACATGATGACTAAAACTTCTTACAAAGGACGATATGACCATGTGGACGAACGACGGAAAGACAAAGGAATTCGCGAAACGACGAGGTACGTGACGAGACGCATGAGATCAAGACCGATATTTTACAAACTACACGAATTACAAACGAGAATTATACACTAAAATGACTAGACGACGACGAAATTTGACCCTACCTGACACCATGTTATAAAATGAGAAATATTAAAAAGGATTTGAACGATAAATTAAAAGAGGCAGGTTATGACAGATGATGGTAGCCATGACAAGAGAGAATATATTATAGACCCAGCTACGACAACCCCGACTGGTAGGTTCTACAGTGCTGCCACAGGCGGCAGATTGCCTAAACTATGATACATCCTAACACATACTACGAGGGGCGTCTCAAAAGTAAGTTCCGCGGTCGTATATCTCCAAAACTAGTAACGGAAAATAAATTTCGTGAAAAACGTTTTGTTAGGCATACTCTCAGCTTTCCAACGAGCTAAAGAAATTGAAATTTGGTTGAACCGTTTCCGAGATATGTCGTTTTTACCGAGACTACCTCTGGTCGCCGCGTGCCCGCCTCGTGATAGCGAAGTGGACTTAGGCCAAGCGCTCGAGATCCTCTGCTTATCTCGCATTGTCTTCAAACCTGGTATCTTTGATAAGGATACTAGGGGAAATTCCTGTTTTCTTACGCACCTGATGCTGATTCTATTGAGATAAATTCTCGATTTAACCATGATTAGCACATCACTGAAAATCAGTCAGTTTAGTGCGTGTCTTTATGGAGTTACCGTTGCAAAACGTGGCTGATTGTGAAGTGCGTGCAGTCATTCACGCAAAATTTGTTGGATCAATTTGCTTGGGACATTTTCCCTCATCCCCCATATTCTCCAGACCTTGCACCAAGTGACTATCACTTATTTACGGAATTGAAAGTTCATCTGGGTGGGCAACGATTTGCAAATGACGAAGAAGTGAAGCAGGCAGTGCATTGGTTCTTCCAGAATCAGGACAAGCAGTGGTATGCAGATGGCATCAATAAATTGCTGCGACGGTACGCTAAATGTCGTGCATTGAAAGGAGAATACGTCGAAAAATAAGGTCAGAACGTCCACACATAATCATCTTCTTTTTGGAATAAATCCCCCTCACCTCCCGCTCCTCCCCACGTTTTCCCGAGCGCAGGAAATTCGAAGTTTCCTACGAATGGCCGGAGGCGGGCACGCGGCGACCAGAGGTAGTCTCGGTAAAAACGACATATCTCGGAAACGGTTCAACCAAATTTCAATTTCTTTAGCTCGTTGGAAAGCTGAGAGTATGCCTAACAAAACGTTTTTTACGAAATTTATTTTTCGTTATTAGTTTTGGAGATATACGACCGCGGAACTTACTTTTGAGACGCCCCTCGTATATACGTACGTAAGGACAGCGACGATAGCATAATGTTCTTGCGCTACGCGACAGCACCTAAAAAGAGATTAACCTCTGTTTGGAACGAAATTGATTCGTTTTCTCAGTATTTTTAACGATCCGTCACAAGATGGGGGTTGCTGTATGAAAATTTTGAGTTGGAGGGGGGCGGCTTTTTACCCCTTCTGAGTATTGATTCTGCTCATTTCACGAGATGAGTTGAATCTGAGTCATCTTGACCTATCTCTTTGTACGAGATCATTTTCGATTCATCTGATGCAGACGCAGGGGCGGATCCAGGAGGGGCCATTTTTGTAACGTGAGTGGGTGTATGGGGTGACACCTCCCAGTCAATGGGGGCTGGGGGTCCCTCCCCCAGAAAATTTTTGAAAATTTAAGCTTCTCTACAGCCAATTTGAGGCAGCTTTTAACCGTTTACTCCTCATTTTTACACTGCCTCATTTAAATTTCTGTTCGTAAAAGTGGAAGATCCCCCCTTTTGCTATTGTTCCCCCTTTCCCAAAAACAAGATGATAATTAGAAAGTTACATGAATCACACTTAGTTTCCCCCTTTTCTTTTGCTTTCCTCCATCTTTCTCTTCCTCTTACTGGTTTTTTTTTTAACATGCAGTAAGTACTGCATTTTTTTGTTATGGTTTTGTATCGTTTTTGGCCATAAACTTCCTGCATAAAAATCGACAATTTTCGGCTTGGTCGCAAACGTGCGTTGTCAGATTTCCGCGCGTAATGATCACGTACTGCTTTTCGGTGGATTCCTTTCGTTCGATATATTGCGGAGCGGCAACGCGAAAAGTCTCCCTATCCTTTAAGCAGTCACTAAACGAACCGCGCGCCATATCGAATCCGCGATATTCTTCGGTCCGCCGCACAATGGATAGAAATCAAATCTTTGGCGGTCCAAATTCGATCCTTTCAAAGTTGGAAAATTAGTATTTTAGCTGGGTACTATAGTTGATTTCAAGGGCTTTATTTGGCTCCGTTTTTTTTCCTGGCTTGTCCCATACTTATCGGAGAATATCATTTGATGGATCGACAATTCTTGTGATATCTCATGTCTTTGTTTTTTTGACCACTTAGGACTCGATTTGGATCCATAGTGCGCCGTTTGAAATGTTCGAATAAATTTGAGTTAGGTTTTGACTGAGTATTGACCCCAAGTTTTTCATAAGGATTTGTCTCCGTTATGAATAAATTTGGTAGTTTCATTATTTTGTCTGTGATTACCAACGAGCTATATCTAGTTCGGAGGCTTTGGTAAACATGCGTAATTTGCCTCGGAGATTTTAAGGTTAGAGATTTGTGTTGTGAAAACAAACCGAAGTTCCCTCCGCAATGTATTTTCGCGTGTTTTCGAAGTCTATCAGAGACTTTAAAATCTGAATTTCTTTATGAACTGTGCGTTTTTTCTGTCAATCAAAGCCTTAATTTCAGTTTCTACTAATTGAAACACTCAAGTTCTTCATAGCTTTCTTTTAATTTGCCAGATTCTACAGTGCGTGTTATTGCCTCGTAATGCCGTAACTCATTGCCTTTCTTGGCATTTCGACGAGTGAAAGTGGTATTTTTGTGGTGATTTATTCAAAAATTTTGTAATTTGACCTCTCTCAGCAAACTCTCTCTTCCTGAGACAGATTTACTCATTTTATCTCCTCAAGTTGAGTGATCTGAAGTAGATAACTTCGTTAACCGATGAGCGTGGTCTAGAGTAAAGTTACCGAAAGGGGAAAAAAAGCAAAGGGTGGACCTTTACATTTCAGACCAATTGTACCTATGCTTGCATGACAGTCATGGAGAGCAGAACTATTTAAATGGCAACACCAACACCAAGTTGTGTGATGCATTAATTCAATGATAAATGATGTCGACTGAAATAGTGGGCTCAGGTTGATCGGAGAGCATCCATTTCACTCGATCATCTCTTTTGCCCAAGTTGATTGAGCCACTCGTGAAGTGAATTTTACTTACTACGATTTTGGGTTTGGGAAATTTTATTTACCTAAGAACAACTGTCCGACAAGACAGTCTGTCGCTTCTGAACTGCATCAGAGGGCATGGGAGAGTGGTTGGTTTGCGCAGAGTTTCAACTCGTTTCTAATGAAGCGCTTATCAATGCGCTTTGATGCGGTTTGGAAACAGGCACCATTGTTTGTCAGAACCCTATACTCAAAATGGTCCCCCTCTAATAGAATGGTTACAGTGACTCATCTTTCATAGAAACTGCTGAAAAAGATTCGACATGTTTTACTTGCAAACGGATAGTTTTGCGAGGATAAAAAAAAGCTTCATTATGAAGCTATCTGAAGCTACACTGAAAAAGTGCAAGAAGTGTGTTCGACACTGAACAGCACATTTTATGATGCCAGGTTTTGGCTTTGGGCATGAGGGAAAATGGTCATAATCTTGTCAATAATCTTACAAAGTCTGAAGAGAGAAACCTAGAAGCCAAGTACAAATGATGGTGTTAATTTGGACACATTAGATCTAATGGGGGAAAGCCAACTCGATTTGTCTAATTCTACTCGATGTAACCTAAGTCGAAACAAATCTTGACCTAGACCAATCAAATCAGCTTTTCTAAAATGTTGTGAGTAAATCATGAATCCTTGGGTCCAATCGGTTGCGATAAAATTGTCGACTACTTTAGCGGTATATCCACCTAAGATTCTTAAGTAGGATAAAGTAATTTTCCCCCTCTTGTTTGGAAGCAGTCGAAAAATAAGTGGTTACGAAGTTGTGACTGAACTTCACTCGAATCTCATGCTAACATTCACTCGAGTGGCTCAATTGACTAGGATGAATCGAATTGACTTGGGCAAAATAGATGAGTGGAGCAAGATGGATGCTCTCCGATCAACCTCACAGCAAAATTTTAGTATGGCACCGTTTTACAGCCTTCTTGTCCACACCTATATCCTTGGTAAAAGAACATAACATTATAATGAATTGGTCCCCCGTTTCGTGCATCGCACGACGTGGTGTTGTCTTCACTTTAAAGAAAGTTAGGTTGGTTTTTTTTCATAACAAGGTGTCTGTGAATTACTGTATTTTGGTCACTTCAGAGTTCTACGGAGTACCTAACCTTAAACCTAATACTGGTAATTCTAAGTCAGTGTTGTGATTGATTTCTTGCACCATTATTGCCATAATGATGACAGTAGTTTCTTATTTCTGCTAAGTGGGTACTTTAGTCTTTCAATTCAACTATAAACGCTCTCTTATTGAAGAATACTCTTAATTTCTCAATGAAATGAAAGTCTTCCGTTCGGTCCGTGCAAACTTCAGAACCACGAACGAGTCAGTCATCCTTTTATTTGCTTCTTCATGTCCAAACTGACTGAAGTTCAACTTTGAAATCAGATTTGCTGCAAATTTTAATTTCAAATACATTATTATAATTTGCTAAAGTCAGTTCAAAGTACAATCAACGATGGAACTCAACAACCAGTCAACGCGCAGATTAACTTGAACCGCAGGTAGGTGTGACGTTAAACGTACAAGGAAATTACACTAACAGTCACAGCTCTCACGAAGCAAAGCACCTCACGAAGAGTACGAAATTCTATGTACAGTTCAAGTTTGTTTGAAAAAAATTACTTTTTTATTCAAATAAAATTTCAATTTAACAGAGTAAATTGCAATTTATTTAATTAAAACTGCACTTTATTCAAACAAAATTGCAATTTATTCAAAATAAATTGCCATTTATTCAAATAAAATATAAGAAAATGTCAACCTAACTAAGATTTATCTGAGATTTATTTAAGTAAAATTTTTTTGAAATATCAATAACATTTAAAAATAAAATTGCCATTTTATTTGAACAAAATAGGAGTTGATGCTACTAGGGCTTGGTCGCTCTTATATCAGATGATTTGCAAGTTGAATCAGAGCTACCATGTCTTTTGGCTGTATGCGGCTATTCAGACGAAAGTGTTTACAGGAGAAGTATCAAATATTTTGAAGGAGCTTCATACGGAAGATCTGTTACCAGGAGAAGTATCAAATTATTGAAGGCGCTTTATACGAAAAATAGACAATGTGATCAGGAGAAGTATCAAATTATTGAAGGCGCTTTATACGAAAAATAGACAATGTGATCAGGAGAAGTATCAAATTATTTGAAGGAGCTCTGAAGCCACCTAATCGAGGAAACTTAAGACTTGGTCGCTCTGATATCACATGACTTGCAAGTTGAATCAGAACGACACGTCCACCGGGTGTAGGGAAATAAATATAGGAAGATATTTGAAAGAAAAGTTTTTACGAGCAAGTTTTCACGAAGAAGTGTTTGGGGCAGGTGAAGTAAAATGGAGCTGGTTTGGGGGAAAGATTTTAGATCTTGGCCGCAATCACTTGAGGTTTAGCTGAAAGTTTTGGTGAAATAAATTTTTGACATGAAAATTTAAAAGAAATTAAAAAAAAAAATGAACAAAAGCACTTGCTCTCAGAAGTTTCACGTAGAAAATAAATTCTCACTCCACCACTCTCACTAACTCTGCATACCCATTGAAATTATACAGAACATAATGCAGCGATGATAACTATAGATAAGAGGAACCAGCACACTGCACAAATTTTAAGTGAAAAACCAAATGAAAGAGAACTTTCAATATAGACACTCACAAATGACGAAATAAGAGACAGTGGCCTAGAGTTCAAAATGAGAGGAACCATACCACCAGACATTTTTTTCGAGAACGGCTGATCGAAATGTTTTGAATAAAAAAAAAACGGTTACGGAATGGACACAAAATTTTTTATTTTGATATTTTCAAAAGCCCTCATTAGCTCCTCGTTCATATTAGGAGAAGTTCACACACTTTTATCAAGTTTTTTGCAAAAAAGCATCTTCGGAAAGTACGAAAAAAATTCATCTCCTCATAGCAGAGGCAATTGCCAACATTTTTGCTCCCATAGACATTTACCAAAACACCCAGATTTTTTTTTGCTATAGGGACTTGGAAGATTTTGAATCAACCCCTTTTTCTTATCCAGTTGAGAATTTCTCACAAATCTTGACAGATTCTGAAAAAATATATCGAAACCTTCTGATCGATGTGCAACATGTTACCTTGAGGAGAAAAAATAAGTACCTAAGGTGTATTTTTTTAAATCAAAAATTTTGGGACTTCAATGGCAGAATCGGATCGATTCCATGGTCTGAGACATAGACTGCCCAAAATTTTTAAATTTTAAAGAAATACACCTAATTTTTTCACTTTAAGGTACCAAACTAGTAGCACATCAATCAAAATGGTTCCAAACATTTGATCAGAATCTGTTATGTATTTGAAGAATTCTCAACAGGGTGGCCACAAAAGCCAATTCAAATTTTTTTCCCAAAAAACCGCCATAACTCAAAAAAGTGAGGTTTTTTGGTAAATGTCCATGTGAGCAAAAATGTTGGAAATTGCCTCAACTTCAAGGACACCAGCTTTTCTCATAACTTTAAAAGAGCTTTTTGAAAAAAAAACTTGAGATATAGATGTGATTGAGCCTCCCCTTTCAAAAATGCCCCAAAGGGCTAAGTATTGGAAGCTATCGATAATATGATAAATGAAAAATTTAGGGTTGATTCCCTATGCGACTTCCATGTTTCAAAACATTTCAATCAGCCATTCTCAAGAAAAATGCCCGGTACAGGTGCTCTGGATCACCATGTATACAGGGTGTCAATTAAAAAAAGGGGCCAGGCCGAATATCTCGAGAACGGCTCCGGATTCCGAAAAACGCTGAAACACGTGTCAAATTATTTTGAGCAGGACATCTTTTTAGGGGGACGCCGATTTGGGGTCTCTCTCTGGGGGGGCCCCAAGGAGGCTACCACCTCCCTAAATCCAATACTTCAATGGGGCCCCAATTTTTTTTTTTTAATAATCAAAAATAAGGTAAAATTTTAAGACTTTGGTACAAGTTAAACGTCGACATCGTTTTTTGTTTTCGATTATATCGAAGGTCCAAGTTCGATTTGGGCCCATTTTCAAGAAGCATTACTTTACTCCTCTTTGAAGAGTCGGAATTCACAACTCAAGGACACAAAAAAACTCTGAAAAGCAAGCCCTTTTTAGAAAAAAAATTTAATTATAACGAACATTTTTTCAAATTTTTTTTGGTAAAAAACTTTTAGACGTTTTTGGGCCCCAAGGAGGGCCATCTGAAAAATTCCGAATTACGACCCCTATTGAGTGATACATCAATCGAAAAGACGTAACAAACTGAGCATTTCGGCGCAAACCGGGGGTGGATATCGTTTTTTCATTTGAGATATCGAATGTCAATTTACAGATTGCGATATCTCGATTGTGAAAAACGATATCGAACTCCGGTTTGCACCGAAATGCTCAGTTTGTTACGCCTTTTCTATTTATGTATCAATCAATAGGGGTTGTACCTCGGAATTTTTCAGATGGCCCTCCTTGGGGGCCAAAAACGTCTAAAAGTTTTTGGAGCTTCAAAACCAAAAATTTTACTAAATGTTTGTCATAATTAAAATTTTTTTTTGAAAAGGGCTTACTTATTAAAATATTTTTTTGTCCTTGATTTTTAAATTCCGACTCTTCAAAGAGGAGTAATGATTTTTTGAAAATTAGTCCAAATCGAACTTTGACCTTCGATGTATCAAAAACGAAAACCGATATTGAACTTCGATTCGCACCAAAAGTCTGATAATTTCACCCTCTTTTCGATTAATAAATAAAATATGGGGGGCCCTGTTTTAAGTATTGAATTTAGGGACGTGGTATCCGCCCTGCGGGCCCCTGGAGATGGCCCCGAAATCGGAAACCCCCCATAAAGATGTCCCCCTCAAGCATTTGAACACGTGTTTCAGTGTTTTTCAAAATCCGGAGCCGTTCTCGAGATATTTGGCCTAGCTCCTTTTTCATTGACACCCTATATGCTATGAAACTTATTGAAAAGCGGTATTACAAGAATAACAACGCAGTCAAAGCAGCTTACACTGATTGACTGCATGTTATCTTTGTATCGCTAGACTGCGATACAAAATTTCTGGTGTGTTTTTTTTTTTTTTTTTTTTTTTTTTGGGGCCCCAAAATGGGGGGACATGCCGCTGTGCCCCCCCCCCTGGATCCGCCCCTGTACTTACAGAAGACGAAGGAGGTACTTCAGATGAGGAAGAAGATTATTTAAATTATCGGAACCGTAATTGAATAATTGTGTTCGGAACCACACAGAATCTGTACTTATTGAGCCGGTCAACGACTTTGTTCTAGGACGGAACTTTCAAAACTAGCCCATAAATTTTCACAATCTATGGAACTGTCAATGGTGTGGTGCTTCCTCTCCGAATAAAACAACAGAGTCTGACCTATAGCAGTTCTCATTTTCAGAGCGAACTTGGCCGCGGCAAAATGCGTTGAATTGGGATTAACAGCTCCTCGTCCTCGATCTGTCATGTCTGATTTCGAATTGGGAATTATCAACTCCGCCAGACTTTACCCACACTCGACCATCTTACAATGTTTTTTCCATCTACAGGGTGTCGATTAAAAAAGGAGCCAGGCCGAATTTCTCGAGTACGGCTCCAAATTTCAGAAAACGCTAAAACACATGTTCGATTATTTTGAGGGAGACATCTTTGAAGGGGGTCACCGATTAAGGGCCCTCTCTGGGGGCCCCCAGGGGGTAGGACCCCCCTAAATCCAATTCTTCCAATAGGGACCCCCGTTTTTATTTGATATTCAAAAAGAAGAAGAAATTCAAAGACTTTTGGTGCAAACTGAAGGTCGATATCGTTTTTCGTTTTCGATATATCGAAAGTCAAAGTTCGATTTGGGCCCATTTTCAAAAAATCATTCCTCCTCTTTGAAAAGTCGGAATTTAAAAAACAGGGACTCTAAAAAACTCTAAACAGCAAGCCCTTTTCAGAAAAAAATTCTGTTTTAACAAAAATTTAGTCAAAATTTGGTTTTAAAGTCCCCAAACATTTTTAACGTTTTTGGCCCCCCGGGAAGCTATCAGAAAAATTTCGAAAGACGATCCCTATCGAGTGATAAATCAATCAAGAAGGCGTAACAAACTCAGCATTTTGGCGCAAACCGGAGGTCTATATCGTTTTTCATATTCGAGATATCGCATTCTGTAAATCGACATTTGACATTCGATATCTCGAATGTGAAAAACGATATGGGCCTCCGGTTTGCGCCCAAATGCTCAGTTTGTTACGCCTTTTTGATTGATGTATCACTCGATAGGGGTCGTCTTTCGGAATTTTTCTGATACCCCCCCGTGAGGGCCAAAAACGTTAAAAATGTTTGGGGGCTTTAAAACCAATTGTTGACTAAATTTTTGTTAAAATTGATTTTTTTCTGAAAAGGGCTTGCTGTTTAGAGTATTTTAGAGTCCCTGTTTTTTAAATTCCGACTTTTCAAAGAGGAGTAGGTAATGCTTTTTTGAAAATGGGCCCAAATCGAACTTTGACTTTCGATATATCGAAGATAAAAAACGATATCGACCTTCGGTTTGCACCAAAAGTCTTAGAGTTTTACTTTCATTTTGAATATCAAATAAAAAATTGGGGTCCTAATTTGAAGTATTGGATTTAGGGAGGCCCCCCCCCCTGGGGGCACCCCAGAGAGGGCCCCAAATTGGTGACCCCCTTTAAAGATGCCTCCCTCAAAATAAACGAACACGTGTTTCAGTGTTTTTCGAAATTTGGAGCCGTTCTCGAGATATTCGGCCTGGTTCCTTTTTTAATTGACACCCTGTATTACAAAGTGTATGGATACATTTGCAGAGTCTTGGGTTACAAGTTGCCTACAACGACCCGGAAAACAGAGAAGTGAAGACTGGGTTTTCTTAACTGTTGGCGCTGGCATTTGCTCTTCCTGAAGATGTTTCGCACGTGTTCGATATGTTAAAGCCAACATTACTACAGAACATGGACGAATTGGTGAAATATTTTGACAGAACTTACGTTTTTGGAGCAAGAGTCGGCACCGATACAGGGTGCATCCTCCCAGGTACAGCCCGGTCCTGTGGAACCATTATAAATCAGTTTTACATGACGGCCCACGTACCAACAATGCTGTACCAACAACAGAAGGCTGGCACGATGGATTCCAAACTTAGTAGGAAGGCATCATCCATCAATTTACTATTTACTTCGGCAGTTATTACTGAAAGAGCACGGAGAAGCAGATAATCGAAATTCAAGCTGGACGAAAGGTGAGAAAACCAAGGGAGTTAATTAAAGTACGAGTGACTAGTTGTAAAAATAGAGGAATTGAGATCGTAGATTCGAATAGATATATAATTAATAAAACTCAGATTTAAACGTGACCATGCTTACGGCTAGTCAGGCCACACACTTTATTGAAGTGATGAACAGAAGTATGCGCAGGGCTGACAATCCAGTCCGCAGCGCAGTACCAACATAATAATAATTCACTAAACACGACACGCCTCCTTAATTTGGTATCGGAGACGGATACAAAATTACAAACAAAAATAGGAAAGACTTTGTCTCTCATTTCACAAACAATATCGCAGAACAATACATATTACAAAGATATATCTTACGAAAGAATTTTTCTTAAAAAGGTAAGCACCTAAACAGCAAAATCATTAAAAATCATTATCACAAAAATGAAATGTTATGAATCTGGATTTATAACCAATACATTAATAATGACGATATTAATAAAGGACGTTAATTAAAGAATAAGGCGACAAGATTTCACGACCAAGACAACGGCTAGTTAGGCCAAAAAAGTATATTCTTCTTCTTCTTATTCTAGCACAACACACTGTTGCCAACTTAACATACACAGTATGTGACATGCCTTTTCTTTTAAATAAACTAAATAACAATTTATGTTTAACTACAAACAAGTCGATTAAAATACTAATAGGAACACACTTTTTATTTTTATTTATTCACAAAGTTTTCTGGGTTTTATAATTCTCCTACCATATCTTGTTACAGTGGGATGCGACGAACGTGGAGTATGAAATTCTTCAGAAGCTACAATTGAAGAGTTTATCATCAGGAGCATACTTAGGAGTATACTTGTTCAAAATTAAATCTTTAGGGGATACAACAGGAGAGGGGGTGACATTGTCAACTTTACTAGTTGAGCTTTCTCCGTTAATTTCGGTGTACAGTTCTTCTTCGTTATTATCTAAAATATGTTGACGATTACGTATATAGCAAGCACCATCTTTCGTTTCGATTACGTATGATCGAGGGGCAGAGTCAATGCTTACAATTTTACCCGGAATCCAAGGTTCTAGAGGATGCTTTTTGAAGTACACACCTTTATTGATTTTACAGGGTTTTAATTCTTTTGCTTGTTTGTTGTAATAATGTGACATTTTCTCTTGATACTTTTGTGATGCTTTTAAATGCTTATTTAAATTTATGGATTAAGGTTTAAAACTAGATTCTAGCTGAGGAATGTTAGTCCTAATTTGTTTTCCTAAAAGTAATTCTGCTGGGGATGCCATTTCTTCTTTCGGGGTGGCCCTATATTGTAATAAAGCTAAGTAAGGATCCGTTCCATCCTGTTTACATTTGCTAAGGATATTTTTAGCGATTCCAACAAAACGTTCAGCTAAGCAATTGGACTTGGGATGGTATGGACTTGAGGTGATGTGCATAATGTCCCATGAGCTACAAAATTCACGAAAGTCTGCACTGTCAAACGGGGGGCCATTATCAGAGATTAGTTTTACTGGTGAACCAAAACGCGCAAAGAAGGATTTCAAACATGTTATTACAGATTTACTGTTAGAGGTTTTTACAGTGTTGAATTCAAAATATTTAGAAAAATAATCAACAACTAACAAGTATAACTTGTTGTCAAAATGAAGCAGATCTGTCCCTACTTTATGCCAAGGTTGCGTTTCAAGTTCATGCGGTAACAATGGTTCCTTGATATTAGATTTTTGATGAGTCTTACAGACATGACACTCATTAATTACTTGATAGATGTCATTTGACAAGTTTGGCCAATAAATTTTTTTTGAGGCTAGATTCAGGCATTTAGTTACTCCAGCATGTCCTGCATGAAAGAGCTTGATTCAAAATGGGGGTTTTTCTCCCCCCCCCCCACCGATTTTCCGGAAACTTTGTATTTTGATAGTTCTTGATAAAAGTAGTCTTTTTTTTCAAATAAAATTGTTCCAAAAATAATTAGGGGGTGAGTTACAGTGTTGCAAAGTCGCACCTTTCAAAAATTCATAACTTTCGCGTAAATCATCCAATTGAAACGCGGTTTTCATCAAAAGATGCGGATTGTAAAGCACTTTCATGCCATCTAAACAGAATTCAATTTCAATAATTTTTGACTTAGTTATCGTCATTTTTGTGATTTTTAGGCCACTCAAAATCTACTTAAAGTGAAATAAAAAAAATGATATTTTTTGATTTTGACCGGGTTGCAATATGTTATTCCTCTTTAAATTTTGCGTAAAATGAGCCCAAGCAGAATGCAGGGCGATTTTTTGTTCCGGAGTTATGCATTTTTTAGTAAGCGAAAAACGAGTTTTTTAGGGTGCCCATGAGCGTTCGAGAGAGAGGCTCAAGTCAAATAAATGGAAACGGTATTTTTTGATTTTGATCAAATTAAAATATGTTATTCCTCCTTAAATTCTGCGTAAAATGAGCCCAAGCAGAATGTGGGGCGATTCTTTGCTGCGGAGCTATGCGCGTTTTAGTAAACGAAAGTCGAGCGTTCTATGGAGAGGCTCAAAGACGTGGATAGCCCGGGTAGCCTCAACCACTCGACTTTCGTTTACTAAAACGCGCATAGCTCCGCAGCAAAGAATCGCCCCACATTCTGCTTGGGCTCATTTTACGCAGAATTTAAGTAGGAATAACATATTTTAATTTGATCAAAATCAAAAAATACCGTTTCCATTTATTTGACTTGAGCCTCTCTCTCGAACGCTCATGGGCACCCTAAAAAAACTCGTTTTTCGCTTACTAAAAAATGCATAACTCCGGAACAAAAAATCGCCCTGCATTCTGCTTGGGCTCATTTTACGCAAAATTTAAAGAGGAATAACATATTGCAACCCGGTCAAAATCAAAAAATATCATTTTTTTTTATTTCACTTTAAGTAGATTTTGAGTGGCCTAAAAATCACAAAAATGACGATAACTAAGTCAAAAATTATTGAAATTGAATTCTGTTTAGATGGCATGAAAGTGCTTTACAATCCGCATCTTTTGGTGAAAACCGCGTTTCAATTGGATGATTTACGCGAAAGTTATGAATTTTTGAAAGGTGCGACTTTGCAACACTGTAACTCACCCCCTAATTATTTTTGGAAAAATTTTATTTGAAAAAAAAAGACTACTTTTATCAAGTACTATCAAAATACAAAGTTTCAAGAAAATCGGTGGGGGGGAGAAAAACCCCATTTTGAATCAAGCTCTTTGGATAGCATTTCTTTTTTCATAGTATTTGGAATTACAATACAGGAATTACAAAATACCAAATCATCAATCACATGAAGATGGGCACGATTTTTGAAAAAGGGTTGAAGGTTGGCATGAAGGTCAGATTTTGAATCTGGCCAACTAGTAAGAATTAACAATTTTAGCGGAGAGAGCGTTCCATCCTTTAAGGTTTCCTGCTTTAATTTATCGTACTGTTGAGGCCTAACCGCTAAAGACTTAATTAGGAAATTTTGAATGAATTAATAAATCTTCATTTACTTGGTTTAATTTTTCCAAAGAGTAGCGGGCTCGACAGGAGCACGGGAAAGCGCATCCGCTGTTAATAGTTTTTTTCCTTGGACGACTTTTGTTTGGGTCGTAGTACGTTAGGACAGGTTTTGAGCTTAATATCTTTTTTAAATTGTCAAATTCTTTATCATGAATATCCATCCACTCAAAGATAATATTCTTTTGTAATAGCTTACGAAGATTTGAGGTTTTTCCAGAATAGTTTTCAATAAAAGCGCTTAAATAGTTAGCTAAACCTAAAAGGGGGGCCCCAATTTTTTTATTTAATAATCAAAAATAGGGTAAAATTTTAAGACTTTTGGTACAAGTTAAACGTCGACATCGTTTTTCGTTTTCGATTATATCGAAGGTCCAAGTTCGATTTGGGCCCATTTTCAAGAAGCATTACTTTACTCCTCTTTGAAGAGTCGGAATTCACAACTCAAGGACACAAAAATACTCTGAAAAGCAAGCCCTTTTCAGAAAAAAATTCAATTATAACGAACATTTATTCAAATTTTGGTTTTGAAGCTCAAAAAACTTTTAGACGTTTTTGGGCCCCAAGGAGGGCCATCTGAAAAATTCCGAATTACGACCCCTATTGAGTGATACATCAATCGAAAAGACGTAACAAACTGAGCATTTCGGCGCAAACCGGGGGTGGATATCGTTTTTACATTTGAGATATCGAATGTCAATTTACAGATTGCGATATCTCGATTGTGAAAAACGATATCGAACTCCGGTTTGCACCGAAATGCTCAGTTTGTTACGCCTTTTCTATTTATGTATCAATCAATAGGGGTTGTACCTCGGAATTTTTCAGATGGCCCTCCTTGGGGGCCAAAAACGTCTAAAAGTTTTAGGAGCTTCAAAACCAAAATTTGACTAAATGTTTGTCATAATTAAATTTTTTTCTGAAAAGGGCTTACTTATTAAAGTATTTTGTGTCCTTGATTTTTAAATTCCGACTCTTCAAAGAGGAGTAATGATTTTTTGAAAATTAGTCCAAATCGAACTTTGACCTTCGATGTATCAAAAACGAAAACCGATATTGAACTTCGATTCGCACCAAAAGTCTGATAATTTCACCCTCTTTTCGATTAATAAATAAAATATGGGGGTCCCTGTTTGAAGTATTGAATTTAGGGACGTGGTATCCGCCCTGCGGGCCCCCTGGAGATGGCCCCGAAATCGGAAACCCCCTATAAAGATGTCCCCCTCAAGCATTTGAACACGTGTTTCAGTGTTTTTCAAAATCCGGAGCCGTTCTCGAGATATTTGGCCTAGCTCCTTTTTTCATTGACACCCTATATGCTATGAAACTTATTGAAAAGCGGTATTACAAGAATAACAACGCAGTCAAAGCAGCTTACACTGATTGACTGCATGTTATCTTTGTATCGCTAGACTGCGATACAAAATCTGCTGGCTGCTTGTTTTTTTTTTTTTTTTTTTTTTTTTTGGGCCCAAGATGGGGGGACATGCCGCTGTGCCCCCCCCCCTCTGGATCCGCCCATGTACTTACAGAAGACGAAGGAGGTACTTCAGATGAGGAAGAAGATTATTTAAATTATCGGAACCGTAATTGAATAATTGTGTTCGGAACCACACAGAATCTGTACTTATTGAGCCGGTCAACGACTTTGTTCTAGGACGGAACTTTCAAAACTAGCCCATAAATTTTCACAATCTATGGAACTGTCAATGGTGTGGTGCTTCCTCTCCGAATAAAACAACAGAGTCTGACCTATAGCAGTTCTCATTTTCAGAGCGAACTTGGCCGCGGCAAAATGCGTTGAATTGGGATTAACAGCTCCTCGTCCTCGATCTGTCATGTCTGATTTCGAATTGGGAATTATCAACTCCGCCAGACTTTACCCACACTCGACCATCTTACAATGTTTTTTCCATCTACAGGGTGTCGATTAAAAAAGGAGCCAGGCCGAATTTCTCGAGTACGGCTCCAAATTTCAGAAAACGCTAAAACACATGTTCGATTATTTTGAGGGAGACATCTTTGAAGGGGGTCACCGATTAAGGGCCCTCTCTGGGGGCCCCAGGGGGTAGGACCTCCCTAAATCCAATTCTTCCAATAGGGACCCCAGTTTTTTATTTGATATTCAAAAAGAAGAAGAAATTCAAAGACTTTTGGTGCAAACTGAAGGTCGATATCGTTTTTCGTTTTCGATATATCGAAAGTCAAAGTTCGATTTGGGCCCATTTTCAAAAAATCATTCCTCCTCTTTGAAAAGTCGGAATTTAAAAAACAGGGACTCTAAAAAACTCTAAACAGCAAGCCCTTTTCAGAAAAAAATTCTGTTTTAACAAAAATTTAGTCAAAATTTGGTTTTAAAGTCCCCAAACATTTTTAACGTTTTTGGCCCCCCGGGAAGCTATCAGAAAAATTTCGAAAGACGATCCCTATCGAGTGATAAATCAATCAAGAAGGCGTAACAAACTCAGCATTTTGGCGCAAACCGGAGGTCTATATCGTTTTTCATATTCGAGATATCGCATTCTGTAAATCGACATTTGACATTCGATATCTCGAATGTGAAAAACGATATGGGCCTCCGGTTTGCGCCCAAATGCTCAGTTTGTTACGCCTTTTTGATTGATGTATCACTCGATAGGGGTCGTCTTTCGGAATTTTTCTGATAGCCCCCCGTGAGGGCCAAAAACGTTAAAAATGTTTGGGGGCTTTAAAACCAATTGTTGACTAAATTTTTGTTAAAATTGATTTTTTTCTGAAAAGGGCTTGCTGTTTAGAGTATTTTAGAGTCCCTGTTTTTTAAATTCCGACTTTTCAAAGAGGAGTAGGTAATGCTTTTTTGAAAATGGGCCCAAATCGAACTTTGACTTTCGATATATCGAAGATAAAAAACGATATCGACCTTCGGTTTGCACCAAAAGTCTTAGAGTTTTACTTTCATTTTGAATATCAAATAAAAAATTGGGGTCCTAATTTGAAGTATTGGATTTAGGGAGGCCCTCCCCCTGGGGGCACCCCAGAGAGGGCCCCAAATTGGTGACCCCCTTTAAAGATGCCTCCCTCAAAATAAACGAACACGTGTTTCAGTGTTTTTCGAAATTTGGAGCCGTTCTCGAGATATTCGGCCTGGTTCCTTTTTTAATTGACACCCTGTATTACAAAGTGTATGGATACATTTGCAGAGTCTTGGGTTACAAGTTGCCTACAACGACCCGGAAAACAGAGAAGTGAAGACTGGGTTTTTTTAACTGTTGGCGCTGGCATTTGCTCTTCCTGAAGATGTTTCGCACGTGTTCGATATGTTAAAGCCAACATTACTACAGAACATGGACGAATTGGTGAAATATTTTGACAGAACTTACGTTTTTGGAGCAAGAGTCGGCACCGATACAGGGTGCATCCTCCCAGGTACAGCCCGGTCCTGTGGAACCATTATAAATCAGTTTTACATGACGGCCCACGTACCAACAATGCTGTACCAACAACAGAAGGCTGGCACGATGGATTCCAAACTTAGTAGGAAGGCATCATCCATCAATTTACTATTTACTTCGGCAGTTATTACTGAAAGAGCACGGAGAAGCAGATAATCGAAATTCAAGCTGGACGAAAGGTGAGAAAACCAAGGGAGTTAATTAAAGTACGAGTGACTAGTTGTAAAAATAGAGGAATTGAGATCGTAGATTCGAATAGATATATAATTAATAAAACTCAGATTTAAACGTGACCATGCTTACGGCTAGTCAGGCCACACACTTTATTGAAGTGATGAACAGAAGTATGCGCAGGGCTGACAATCCAGTCCGCAGCGCAGTACCAACATAATAATAATTCACTAAACACGACACGCCTCCTTTAAATTTTGGTATCGGAGACGGATACAAAATTACAAACAAAAATAGGAAAGACTTTGTCTCTCATTTCACAAACAATATCGCAGAACAATACATATTACAAAGATATATCTTACGAAAGAATTTTTCTTAAAAAGGTAAGCACCTAAACAGCAAAATCATTAAAAATCATTATCACAAAAATGAAATGTTATGAATCTGGATTTATAACCAATACATTAATAATGACGATATTAATAAAGGACGTTAATTAAAGAATAAGGCGACAAGATTTCACGACCAAGACAACGGCTAGTTAGGCCAAAAAAGTATATTCTTCTTCTTCTTATTCTAGCACAACACACTGTTGCCAACTTAACATACACAGTATGTGACATGCCTTTTCTTTAAATAAACTAAATAACAATTTATGTTTAACTACAAACAAGTCGATTAAAATACTAATAGGAACACACTTTTTATTTTTATTTATTCACAAAGTTTTCTGGGTTTTATAATTCTCCTACCATATCTTGTTACAGTGGGATGCGACGAACGTGGAGTATGAAATTCTTCAGAAGCTACAATTGAAGAGTTTATCATCAGGAGCATACTTAGGAGTATACTTGTTCAAAATTAAATCTTTAGGGGATACAACAGGAGAGGGGGTGACATTGTCAACTTTACTAGTTGAGCTTTCTCCGTTAATTTCGGTGTACAGTTCTTCTTCGTTATTATCTAAAATATGTTGACGATTACGTATATAGCAAGCACCATCTTTCGTTTCGATTACGTATGATCGAGGGGCAGAGTCAATGCTTACAATTTTACCCGGAATCCAAGGTTCTAGAGGATGCTTTTTGAAGTACACACCTTTATTGATTTTACAGGGTTTTAATTCTTTTGCTTGTTTGTTGTAATAATGTGACATTTTCTCTTGATACTTTTGTGATGCTTTTAAATGCTTATTTAAATTTATGGATTAAGGTTTAAAACTAGATTCTAGCTGAGGAATGTTAGTCCTAATTTGTTTTCCTAAAAGTAATTCTGCGGGGGATGCCATTTCTTCTTTCGGGGTGGCCCTATATTGTAATAAAGCTAAGTAAGGATCCGTTCCATCCTGTTTACATTTGCTAAGGATATTTTTAGCGATTCCAACAAAACGTTCAGCTAAGCAATTGGACTTGGGATGGTATGGACTTGAGGTGATGTGCATAATGTCCCATGAGCTACAAAATTCACGAAAGTCTGCACTGTCAAACGGGGGGCCATTATCAGAGATTAGTTTTACTGGTGAACCAAAACGCGCAAAGAAGGATTTCAAACATGTTATTACAGATTTACTGTTAGAGGTTTTTACAGTGTTGAATTCAAAATATTTAGAAAAATAATCAACAACTAACAAGTATAACTTGTTGTCAAAATGAAGCAGATCTGTCCCTACTTTATGCCAAGGTTGCGTTTCAAGTTCATGCGGTAACAATGGTTCCTTGATATTAGATTTTTGATGAGTCTTACAGACATGACACTCATTAATTACTTGATAGATGTCATTTGACAAGTTTGGCCAATAAATTTTATTTGAGGCTAGATTCAGGCATTTAGTTACTCCAGCATGTCCTGCATGAAAGAGCTTGATTCAAAATGGGGGTTTTTCTCCCCCCCCCCCACCGATTTTCCGGAAACTTTGTATTTTGATAGTTCTTGATAAAAGTAGTCTTTTTTTTCAAATAAAATTGTTCCAAAAATAATTAGGGGGTGAGTTACAGTGTTGCAAAGTCGCACCTTTCAAAAATTCATAACTTTCGCGTAAATCATCCAATTGAAACGCGGTTTTCATCAAAAGATGCGGATTGTAAAGCACTTTCATGCCATCTAAACAGAATTCAATTTCAATAATTTTGACTTAGTTATCGTCATTTTTGTGATTTTTAGGCCACTCAAAATCTACTTAAAGTGAAATAAAAAAAATGATATTTTTTGATTTTGACCGGGTTGCAATATGTTATTCCTCTTTAAATTTTGCGTAAAATGAGCCCAAGCAGAATGCAGGGCGATTTTTTGTTCCGGAGTTATGCATTTTTTAGTAAGCGAAAAACGAGTTTTTTAGGGTGCCCATGAGCGTTCGAGAGAGAGGCTCAAGTCAAATAAATGGAAACGGTATTTTTTGATTTTGATCAAATTAAAATATGTTATTCCTCCTTAAATTCTGCGTAAAATGAGCCCAAGCAGAATGTGGGGCGATTCTTTGCTGCGGAGCTATGCGCGTTTTAGTAAACGAAAGTCGAGCGTTCTATGGAGAGGCTCAAAGACGTGGATAGCCCGGGTAGCCTCAACCACTCGACTTTCGTTTACTAAAACGCGCATAGCTCCGCAGCAAAGAATCGCCCCACATTCTGCTTGGGCTCATTTTACGCAGAATTTAAGTAGGAATAACATATTTTAATTTGATCAAAATCAAAAAATACCGTTTCCATTTATTTGACTTGAGCCTCTCTCTCGAACGCTCATGGGCACCCTAAAAAAACTCGTTTTTCGCTTACTAAAAAATGCATAACTCCGGAACAAAAAATCGCCCTGCATTCTGCTTGGGCTCATTTTACGCAAAATTTAAAGAGGAATAACATATTGCAACCCGGTCAAAATAAAAAAATATCATTTTTTTTTATTTCACTTTAAGTAGATTTTGAGTGGCCTAAAAATCACAAAAATGACGATAACTAAGTCAAAAATTATTGAAATTGAATTCTGTTTAGATGGCATGAAAGTGCTTTACAATCCGCATCTTTTGGTGAAAACCGCGTTTCAATTGGATGATTTTCGCGAAAGTTATGAATTTTTGAAAGGTGCGACTTTGCAACACTGTAACTCACCCCCTAATTATTTTTGGAAAAATTTTATTTGAAAAAAAAAGACTACTTTTATCAAGTACTATCAAAATACAAAGTTTCAAGAAAATCGGTGGGGGGAGAAAAACCCCCATTTTGAATCAAGCTCTTTGGATAGCATTTCTTTTTTCATAGTATTTGGAATTACAATACAGGAATTACAAAATACCAAATCATCAATCACATGAAGATGGGCACGTTTTTTGAAAAAGGGTTGAAGGTTGGCATGAAGGTCAGATTTTGAATCTGGCCAACTAGTAAGAATTAACAATTTTAGCGGAGAGAGCGTTCCATCCTTTAAGGTTTCCTGCTTTAATTTATCGTACTGTTGAGGCCTAACCGCTAAAGACTTAATTAGGAAATTTTGAATGAATTAATAAATCTTCATTTATTTGGGTTTTAAATTTTTTCCAAAGAGTAGCGGGCTCGACAGGAGCACGGGAAAGCGCATCCGCTGTTAATATTTTTTTTCCCTTTGGGACGACTTTTGTTTGGGTCGTAGTACGTTAGGACGGGTTTTTGAGCTTAATATTTTTTTTAAATTGTCAAATTCTTTATCATGAATATCCATCCACTCAAAGATAATATTCTTTTGTAATAGCTTACGAAGATTTGAGGTTTTTCCAGAATAGTTTTCAATAAAGCGCTTAAATAGTTAGCTAAACCTAAGAGGGGGGCCCCAATTTTTTTTATTTAATAATCAAAAATAGGGTAAAATTTTAAGACTTTGGTACAAGTTAAACGTCGACATCGTTTTTCGTTTTCGATTATATCGAAGGTCCAAGTTCGATTTGGGCCCATTTTCAAGAAGCATTACTTTACTCCTCTTTGAAGAGTCGGAATTCACAACTCAAGGACACAAAAATACTCTGAAAAGCAAGCCCTTTTCAGAAAAAAAATTTAATTATAACGAACATTTATTCAAATTTTGGTTTTGAAGCTCAAAAAACTTTTAGACGTTTTTTGGGGCCCCCAAAGGGGGGCCATCTGAAAAAATTTCCCAATTACGACCCCTATTGAGTGATACATCAATCGAAAAGACGTAACAAACTGAGCATTTCGGCGCAAACCGGGGGTGGATATCGTTTTTTCATTTGAGATATCGAATGTCAATTTACAGATTGCGATATCTCGATTGTGAAAAACGATATCGAACTCCGGTTTGCACCGAAATGCTCAGTTTGTTACGCCTTTTCTATTTATGTATCAATCAATAGGGGTTGTACCTCGGAATTTTTCAGATGGCCCTCCTTGGGGGCCCAAAAAAGTCTAAAAGTTTTAGGAGCTTCAAAACCAAAATTTGACTAAATGTTTGTCATAATTAAATTTTTTTTTGAAAAGGGCTTACTTATTTAAAATATTTGTGTCCTTGATTTTTAAATTCCGACTCTTCAAAAGGGGTAATGATTTTTTGAAAATTAGTCCAAATCGAACTTTGACCTTCGATGTATCAAAAACGAAAACCGATATTGAACTTCGATTCGCACCAAAAGTCTGATAATTTCACCCTCTTTTCGATTAATAAAAAAAATATGGGGGTCCCTGTTTGAAGTATTGAATTTAGGGACGTGGTATCCGCCCTGCGGGCCCCCTGGAGATGGCCCCGAAATCGGAAACCCCCCATAAAGATGTCCCCCTCAAGCATTTGAACACGTGTTTCAGTGTTTTTCAAAATCCGGAGCCGTTCTCGAGATATTTGGCCTAGCTCCTTTTTTCATTGACACCCTATATGCTATGAAACTTATTGAAAAGCGGTATTACAAGAATAACAACGCAGTCAAAGCAGCTTACACTGATTGACTGCATGTTATCTTTGTATCGCTAGACTGCGATACAAAATCTGCTGGCTGCTTGTTTTTTTTTTTTTTTTTTTTTTTTTTGGGCCCAAGATGGGGGGACATGCCGCTGTCCCCCCCCCCCTCTGGATCCGCCCATGTACTTACAGAAGACGAAGGAGGTACTTCAGATGAGGAAGAAGATTATTTAAATTATCGGAACCGTAATTGAATAATTGTGTTCGGAACCACACAGAATCTGTACTTATTGAGCCGGTCAACGACTTTGTTCTAGGACGGAACTTTCAAAACTAGCCCATAAATTTTCACAATCTATGGAACTGTCAATGGTGTGGTGCTTCCTCTCCGAATAAAACAACAGAGTCTGACCTATAGCAGTTCTCATTTTCAGAGCGAACTTGGCCGCGGCAAAATGCGTTGAATTGGGATTAACAGCTCCTCGTCCTCGATCTGTCATGTCTGATTTCGAATTGGGAATTATCAACTCCGCCAGACTTTACCCACACTCGACCATCTTACAATGTTTTTTCCATCTACAGGGTGTCGATTAAAAAAGGAGCCAGGCCGAATTTCTCGAGTACGGCTCCAAATTAATATTAATAAAGATAATATTCTTTTGTAATAGCTTACGAAGATTTGAGGTTTTTCCAGAATAGTTTTCAATAAAAGCGCTTAAATAGTTAGCTAAACCTAAGAGACGTTTAAGTTCTTGAGCATTAGTGGGTGGTTTCATTTTAGTTAAAGCGGTAACTTTTGCTTCATCAGGCAGTAGGCCTGTTCTATTTAATCTGTGGCCAAAGAAATCAATTTCAGTTTTAAACAATTGACTTTTTAGATTAAATCTTAAATTGATTTGTCTGGCACGGAAGAAAATTTCTTTGAGAGTTGCAAGATGCTCTTCTACAGTTTCAGAGAAAATGAGAAAATCATCCATGTAGATAATTACATTTGGAATGTCGCCAAAGTATTGAATCATTCGTTGATAAAATTCTTCTGGGGCTGAAGTGATGCCATACGGCATTTTTAAATATTGATAACGCCCAAATGGCGTGGTGAAAGTACAAAGATCTACGCTTTCATCACTTAATTTTAAACACCAGAATGCTGACGCAACATCAAATTTCGAGAAAAAACGACTTCCGCACAGTTTTGAAGTTATAAGTTCTAAAGTTGGAAATTGACAGCGCGGCCTAGTTATATATTCATTTAATGGCCTAGGATCTATGCAAACTCTGAGAGTACCGTCTTTCTTTTCTGATAAGACAGCTGAGCTTACCTATTCAGTGGGTTTAAAAACTTGTCTAATAATGCCTAATGTTATAACTGGGATTAATAAGGATAACGAAAAGGAATAAAGATGGTTGAAATAATAAGATTCGAGTAATAAGAGACGTAAGTATATTCAAGAACAGCGGATAGCGAAGTATATCAGTCGAACGACTGATGATGTAACAAATGATGCCCCGGCAGGGTTACCACCTGATAGGGGCCAACACAGAATACAGTGTTTACCAACCTAAACAATAATTGAGCGTCATAACATTCTCCCTGGGCAAATTCAGACTTGGGAGACTAGAAAATTGATGATAGTTAAAAGAGGTTGATCCAGCTCCCATAAGGAATGGGCTATCGGCAAAAAAATTTCATATTTTCAGAGTCAATAGAACTCGTCAAGACGCGTTCAACGATGGCCAGTTTTCTAATTTTGGTCAACTGGTAAGGGGGGGAGGGGGGTCCAAAGTCAAAACCTTCAAAGTCCCATAACTTTCGCCCAAATCAATAGTTTGACTTGAACTTTGCGTCAAAAGATTTGTCTTAAAAAGAGCTTTCGATTGATGTGTATGAAAATTAAATTATACAAATTTTAAACCAATTTTTTTCAATTTTTACAATTTTTTCAACTTGAAATTTTTGGTTTTTTGAGCCTGAAAAATACGCGCAACGGGTTGAGGAGAATAAAAAACTATGGGAATAAAAGTCAAAGCTATGCTCTTGTGAATGGCGCAAACCGCGATCCGGGGAAATGCTCCGTTCAAAAGTTATAAGCGCCTAAAGTTGCGCTCCTCCGAAATCACGGTGCGTTCAGTGCATGTTTTCAAGGGCGCGTACCGATCTCGGGTGAGCGAGGGTGACGCGCGCCATTGAAAACATGCACTGAACGCACCGTGATTTCGGAGGTGCACAACTTTAGGCGCTTATAACTTTTGAACGGAGCATTTCCCCGGATTGCGGTTTGTGCCATTCAAAAGAGCATAGCTTTGACATTTATTTCCATAGTTTTTTATTCTCCTCAACCCGTTGCGCGTATTTTTCAGGCTCAAAAAACCAAAAATTTCAAGTTGAAAAAATTGTAAAAATTGAAAAAAAATTGGTTTAAAATTTGTATAATTTAATTTTCATACACATCAATCGAAAGCTCTTTTTAAGACAAATCTTTTGACGCAAAGTTCAAGTCAAATTATTGATTTGGGAGAAAGTTATGGGAATTTGAAGGTTTTGACTTTGGACCCCCCTCCCCCCTTACCAGTTGACCAAAATTAAAAAAACTGGCCATCGTTGAACGCGTCTTGACGAGTTCTATCGGCTCTGAAAATATGAAATTTTTTTGGCGATAGCCCATTCCTTATGGGAGCTGGATCAACCTCTTTACATATTTACAAACAAATGACTAGCAACAAATAAAAGGAAATGAAAATAATAAGTATTTTATTTTAAGAAAGTAAATGTCACTTAAAGAATAGGACTAGTAAACTAAGTCATTCGTCGGTTGCTCGAGAGAGCAGAGAAATTAAAGAAAAGAAGCTAAGCGCTTGATTTAGCAATAAATTTAAAGTTGATAATTAGGACAATTATTAGATTTATTAATTATCTAATTAAGAGGTTAAATTTGAGATCAGAATTTAAAGTAATTAAGTTTGAGTTCAAAATTTAAAGTAAAGGCTAAGAAGGGAATATTTATCAGGAGCCTTTGATGTACGGGCAGATTTGCGAACACAAATCCCGCGGCTAATAGGTAACCTTCGGACATACCTTCCTCCACAGGCTGGATTGAACTTAGGGTCACTTGCTGAAGGTGGTGAGTTGTCATCTAACACTATCAGTGGCGGATTGGAAGGCACTTGAGACGACGAAGGCTTTGAAGTCCGAGGAGTGGCTGCTAGAGGCTGAACTAAAGCTGAGGAGTATGACATATTTGGAGTATTGGCATTCGGAGTGAAAAATATGCTTGGAGATTCTGTGTCAGAGGAGCCACTCTGAGAAGAAAAAACCAATGGAGTCGTAGGAACTTTGTTTGATCGAGTGATAGCAGAGCGTTGAGTGATAGGTGCTTGCATAGCAGAGGGTTGACTTGTGGATGGCTGAGTACCAAGAAAGTGACTAGACGTGGGCAACCCTAGAGAGACTGGAGAGCGCTGAGTGACTTGAGGATTACTTTGAGCCAAAAGAGTTGGCGGTTGTTTGACAACTGACGTTTCTGCATTTAGATCGATTGGTGGATCAGGAGTGAGATCTCGAAAGTGAACACGTCGAGGAGTTCGAGGAGGAGAATCAGTTGTTGAACTGATACAGGGTATGAGTTGATCCACGTGACGCTTGTGCTGAGCATCTTGCGTTGTGACATAGTAGTGAAGTTTTCCTAGTTTGGCAGAAATCGTTCCTTGCAGCCATTTTTTCTTTGAATTATAAACTCGAAACAAAACATTTTCTCCGACTTTGAAGGAGCGAGTTCGAGTTTGAGTTTGAGAAAGAGGCAATCGGTCAGTGAGGTTTTGATTTGGTACTTGCTCTACCTGTTGTTTAGAGATTGGCAATTGCACGGGTGAGAGATTGTCAAGCTTAGTTTTCACAGTTCTTCCTAAGAAGAGTTTTGAGGGAGGTTCGCCTGTCGTTTGGTGGGGCGCACGATGGTAGTGCAACAGATACTGGTTTATACACGAGCGAAGAGTTTTGGGCGTTGCACCCATTTTTTCGATTGCTCGTTTTATTGTTTGCACATACCTCTCGGCCTGGCCGTTTGTAGAAGGGTGGTAAGGGGCGATACGTTTGTGGAAACGAACTCCTTGGTTTACGAGGAAGATTCGGAATTCGTCAGAGATAAATTGCGGACCATTATCTGTGACCAGAGTTTCTGGGATTCCAAATTCACAAAATGAGTCAAGAAGTAGCTGTGAAGTCACGTCACTAGTTGTGGAATTGGTGGTATAGATTTTAGTCCATTTAGAATAAGCGTCGACAATTACGAGAAGGTATTTCCCACAGACGGGTCCTGCGTAATCTGCATGAACTCTAACCCAGGGCCCGGTGGGATATTCCCAAACATGAGTTCTGTCTTTCAAAGGCATTCTAGAGTTTTCAAGACAAGAAGTGCAGGTTTTCGCAATGTTTTCAATATCTTGGTCGATTTTAGGCCAGTAAATTAAGGAGCGCGCAATTGCTTTCATTTTAGTGATGCCCAGGTGGGCAAGGTGCAATTCGTTGAGCAATTTTTTGCGGAATTGTTGCGGAACGACTACTCGATGGCCTAACATGACACAACCATAGGCGGTGGAATAATCCAGTTCATTACCTTTTAAATTGAGAGTTTTGAGATCTACGCCGTTTTGAAGAGAATTGTAGATGGGTGCCAGTTCTGAGTCTTGCTGCGTTACGGAGGCAATAATTTCAGGAGAGAGAGGCAGTTGACCGATTTGTTCGATGACGAAAGAGTTGAAATCATCAGAGATGTCATCGTCTGAGTCCGAGGCTACGCATGAGATTCTAGACAGGTAATCGGCATTAGCATTGGATTTTGAGGGTCTAAACTTTAAGTCGTATGTAAAGTGCGAAAGGTAATTTGCATAGTTGGAGCAACGAGATAGAGTGAACTTTGGTAATAATGAGTTAGGAGCAAAGATGTGGGATAGTGGCTCGTTGTCGGTAAGAATTGTAAAATGTCTACCGTAAACGTATTGGAAGAAGCGTTTCACTCCCCAAATTATGGCGAGGGCTTCTTTGTCGATTTGCGGGTAGCGCTTTTGAGTTTCGTCCAGACTTTTACTCGCATAAGCAATTGGCCTTTCCTGGCCGTTCGGCATTGTATGAGACAGAACTGCTCCTAAAGCATATGGACTAGCATCCACTGCAAGGATGACAGGTAATTTGGGATCATAAGGAGTGAGCACACGATCAGAGATGAGCTCATTTTTTAAGGTCTCAAATGCTGCGGAAGCTTCAGCGGTCCATTCAAACTTACTCGCTTTGAGCATATTCCGAAGAGGAAAAGTGAGGGAAGATAAATTTTGAATAAACGAATGGTAGTATGTAACTTTGCCTAGAAAGGTACGCAATTCATCAGGATTTGCAGGCTTGTTGGCATTAGCGATTGCACGGGTGTGCTTGTCGAGTTTCTGAATGCCATTTCCATCAATCCGATGACCTACAAATTCGATGCTTTCGAGAAAGAAACAGCACTTGCGTCTGTTGAGTTTAATTCCTTCTTCTTGAAGTTTGAAAAAGAGTTTTTCAAGAATTAGAAACAAATCATCAATAGTCTTAGAGAAAACGAGAATATCGTCAAAAAAATTGAGCGAACCTTGCACATCTTGAAGAATTTCCTCTAGGCGTCTTTGCCATGCAGCAGGGATGTTGCAGACTCCGTACTGCGCGCGAGATGGCTGGATTAAACCATGGGTGGGTGTATTTAACGTCATTGCTTCGCAGGCACGTGGAGAGCACTTCATGTGCATGAAAGCGTCTGTGATGTCGAGTTTGCAGAAGATTTTGGCGCCTCTGATTTTTGAAAACAACTCTTCTGGTCTGGGAATAGGATAATCATCGATTATTAGTTGAGGATTAAGGGTGGATTTATAATCACCCGTTATTCTGAGTTTGCCATTTTTAATGACAACATGAGTTGGGCTAGCCCATTCCGAATGATTTACCTTGCTATAAAAACCTGACTTAAGTTTATCGTCAATATTTGCAGCATATTTATCAAGTATATCATATGGAAGAGGTCGGGCACGACAAAATTTAGGTTTGGTGTTCTCTTTAAAGTAAAAGTCAAGAACTGGTCCTTTAAGATCACCAGCTTCGGTACCAAAAATGTTTTCATGTTTAGTTAAAAGTTTGTCGAGACGTTCATGGACATTGATTTTATTGATACTTGCCTCGCTGATAGTTACTGATTTTCTATTTTTAAAGAGGTCTTCAAATGAAAAAAGATCAGAGAAGTGTGAGATCCAGTCCCGGCCAAAGATATTATCACCAGGGAAATCAATAACATACAATTGAAGCAACTTTGTTCGATGTTTGAAGGTGACGGAGACATTGATATATCCAACGCAGTCAAATTTTGTTTTAGTGTACGATGTGAAAATTTGGCTACTCGGGTGAACTTGAACATCAGGAAATAGCTGAGAGAGAGTATTGAGACTGATAATGGAGCAGATACCCCCTGTATCTAATTCCATGGAGACCAGTTTATTATTAATTAATACATTTATGAGTATCGGAGGAGTTTTACCGTTGAATGTTTTTATCTGAAGGAAATCGGTTTCCGTCTCAGCACTGAATTCATTTATTTTGGAGTTTGGATTTTTATCACTTTTCTTGCGACAGACACTAGCGATGTGGCCTCTTATATTACAATAGTCACAAATTGCATTATTGAATTTGCAAGTTTTGCGGAGATGAGAGCCACCACAAGACTGACAAGAGCGGTTCAAAGAATTTGAGCGATCAGACTGAAAACGTTTAGAGCGATTGGGGGACTTATCTTGAGAAGAATAAGAGAAATTTTTACCTCTTGAGTTCCTGAAATTGGAGTTACCGTTGGTTGAACGACGTTGAGACTTGTTATTATTTGATCGGCGTTCAGATCGATGGCGTTTTTCTTTTGGTCTGCTTTCATGGGCAAATTTGTTGACAGAATTTGGTACCTTGGATTCATGCTTTAGAATGGAGGAGGCTTCTACGGAAGATTCAATGTTGAGAGCAATTGAGACGGCTTTTTCGAAAGAATCGGGTTTCTGACTGACAATATCTTCACGGCTGTCATCATTCTTCAGGCCATGGACAAACTGAATAGTGAGAGAGTAATTGAGGAATTCTCCAAATTCACAATACCTGGCGGCTTGCTTGAGACGAGACACGTAACTTGAGATGGATTCATCAGACTTCTGAATAATTTTCCGAAACGAGATAGCTTCGCTGACTTTGTTCCTAGGTTTTGTGTAGTGAGCAACTAACTTTTCCTTTATATCCTTAAACGAAAGAGAACTGATTTCGGCAGGAAAGCAGAGATTGCGAAGAGTAGAGAGAAGTTCCGAGCCAAGATGAAAACGAGCAATGAGGGCCCACTTGTTTTCAGGAATGCTGCAGAGACCAAGTTGCACTTCGAACCTTTCGAAGAAATCTTCAATCGTTTCAGAGGATGGAGAGAGAGGTGAAATTGAGAATTTTGAGGACGATTGGACTTGAGCTTGAGTTTGAGCTTGAGAAGTTACCAATTGAGTCACTAATTCCGTGAGGTTGGAGAGCTTATCTTCGAGCTCCTGAGTTCGCGCGTTACGATCGGGATCGGGTATTATGCAGAGTTTCTAAAAGAGTAGAAATGCAGATGAGGCTCGAATCGCGAATTTAGGAGACCAAAATGACCGAGAATAGCAAACGGGCAAAAATTATCGAAGATAGCAAAAAACTACCTTGCGAAGATAGGTTACATTACGGCATGGTGAGTGATAGCCGGCGAACAGCTGATAGGCCACGAGGTTCACGAAATTACATTTTCACGGATTGAAGAAAATTCGAAACGGAACTAAATACTTTACCGCACGCGTGAAGGAAACGAACTCGTCGCCATTGTTATAACTGGGATTAATAAGGATAACGAAAAGGAATAAAGATGGTTGAAATAATAAGATTCGAGTAATAAGAGACGTAAGTATATTCAAGAACAGCGGATAGCGAAGTATATCAGTCGAACGATTGATGATGTAACAAATGATGCCCCGGCAGGGTTACCACCTGATAGGGGCCAACACAGAATACAGTGTTTACCAACTTAAACAATATTGAGCGTCATAACACCTATATTTATCATTCTTTGAAGTTCTGTTTTTTACCTATATTTAATAATTTGAGCGGCACTTGCCGCTGAGCATCCACGTTAGGGATTGCTTGAGATTTAAGCTGAATTTTGACAGGATTTGGAAACTCCAATACCTTGGAATAAGTCTTTGTTTTCGTGAAGAAAATTAGAAATTTTATGTTTCTGAACAGAGACCTTATTAACTGTTTTATTGTTGGGATTACTATTATGGATAAGTAAGTTCATCTTTTGAATGGTTTTTAGACCAAAAAAGGTATTTTTCTGTATAGAAGTAACATAGAATTCGACAAGGTCTTTGGATTTATTCGCAAAAAGAGTGTTGAGGAGACAAGTTCCGATGATGGGAATTTGTTCACCCGAGTATGTTAAGACTTTATTAGAGTTTGGACTTATAATTTTGTTATCAAAATTAAGATTTTTCAGAGTACCTAAGGAGATGACATTAATCTGGGCACCACTATCTAATTGACAAGAAATATTTTTGTTTTTAATAGTTACTTGGGTTTCCCAGATCAATTGAGACACACTTAAAGAATCATTATTAGTATCACTAACAGTAAATTGATTTAATTGGATTTGACCTATTTCAAATTCATCAAAATCATTGGCTAAATTATCATCACTGCTTTCTTCTAAATCTAACATATTGACAGATTTGTTTGGACACATTTTTGCACAATGATTGAATTTGCGACATCTACTGCATTTGACACCTTCCGCAGGGCATTTGTGACGATGGAATTGATTACAATTTGAACACTTACTGTTAGAAGAATTGGTTGACGGGTTATCACGGTTGTTCTTTGAAGACTGACCTTGATTTTGATTTATGTTGGATGAATAATTGGACGATTGACTGAATTGATTGTGTTGACCATACATTGACTGTTTACAACTAGATTGAACAAAGGAGCCTAATTGACGATTATTACTGCGAGGATATTTGCTAAGCTTCCTTCCATTAGACCGTTTATTTAGAAGATTGACTTCTGACGACTCTCCAGCTAAGAGTTGAATTTGTACTTTTGACAGTTCCATTGATTTAGCAATTTCGATAGTTTTTTCCAGTGAGATGTTTCCTTCTTGAAGCAATTTTTCTTGGATCAGAACATTAGTTTCGTGTAAATTGGTTCGAAAGATATCACGTACTAATTGATCGCACAAGTTTTCAAATTTGCAGGTAGCGGCAAGATTTTTAAGCGACATGATATATTCGTCAATTGATTCACTGCTCGTCTGACGCCTAGTGAAAAATGTATACCTTTCAATGGCGATATTCTTTTTAGGTAAAAAGTACTGGTTAAAAAGGGCTATTAAATCAGTATATTTAATAGTGCTAACCTCTACGCTGAATGACTTGTAGATTGGTACAATTTCTGGCCCGAGGTGATACAGCAATGTGGCGACTTGCATTTCGTCGGTTTCTTTTGTTAGGCCCTGTGATATTGAATAAAGATTGTATAAGAAGTACCAATCTTTCCAGGTAGTTGACTGGGCTTGAGGATTGAGATGTATCGGGTTGATTGATGTGAAATTTCGACGACGAGTTTCCCTTTCTGGAGCTTGAACATTTGGAGGAGCTTCGTTAATAGGCAGATTGACTTGATTTGGCGGATTGACTTGATATGGTCCTTCGTTTAGAGCCATGTTCATTGTTCAGGTTTATAAGAGGTAGGTAAGCACATGTGACGTGAATGAAAGAAGTTTGACGATATGAGTGGTGTGACAACAGTTGGCGGGCTTATAGACGACAGACGTGGTAAGTACGGCGACGATAATAATAGTGACTGGGTAGACCAAAAAAAAGACGCTAGTTCGACGCTATAGCTGCATTGCACAGAGACAACAGTGCAAAGGCGAACATTTTTCACTACTTTTGACGATTTTCAAGACGTTGAAAATTTATTTATCGACACCAATTCCACGTGGTCCACGCAGCTTTTCTCAGGACGACTAAAACACGACTATAATCACAAGACGAACGACGACGACGAACCGTGAGTTTCAAACCGCTAAACCTGACACCATGTTATGAATCTGGATTTATAACCAAGACATAAATAAAGACGATATTAATAAAGGACGTTAATTAAAGAATAAGGCGACAAGATTTCACGACCAAGACAACGGCTAGTCAGGCCAAAAAAGTATATTCTTCTTCTTCTTATTCTAGCACAACACACTGTTGCCAACTTAACATACACAGTATGTGACATTAACATACGCAGTATGTGACGTGAAATAGCAAAAATTACAAAATAGAATATCACAGGTTTAAAAGTTTGAATTTCCTTTTGAAAAATTGTTCTTCTTGAGGAGATTTGTTGATTCCTTTTCTTAAGGATAGAAAAAAAAGAATATTGGCAACATTCACACCCTTAGACGTTAGCATTTATGACTTCATTAAAAAAGATATTTGAAGTACTTTTGTAAATTGTTGAAAGATGCCCATTCCGTCAATAACAAACAAAAAAACAAACCATTGAACTAAAAAAAAACTGTGGGCAGCAATTTCTCATTGAGTTCAACGGAAAGTCAGTACATAAAAATTCAAGACAAAAAAGACAAATTTAAAAAAAAAAAATCATTGAGAATCAAAGGTTAAAATACGCCTCCTTGATTTTTTATTTTCATTTTCTTGAAAGGACATGGCACAATCCTTATGGGAACTGCCTTACCGCTAAATGTTTTTTAAGTATTATAAATCGACAGATTATCACGTGAAAAGAAAAAGTTCTCACGGCACCAAAGTGGTCTCAAGTCCAGTTTTTTAGCTATTAAAGCTCAAAGACGGGAACTACTTCTCTCGTGCGTCGGCGCGCAATGATGAAGTAGTGCCGGCCGCCTCACAACTCGGCTCAACGTAGAGTGTGGTCGGCCCATCTCGATTATTCATTCACCCGCTCGACTACCTGCCGAAGTCTCTCTTTCTATTCCACTGCTCGTCTCTTCCTCCCTCTCCCTCAATGCGATCGGAAAAGTGTTTCTGTTTACATTCCATAATCGGTATCCTCAAGGGAGAGGGAAGTTTGAAGCAGGAGTATCAACAACTTCGGTATCTCAAAGCGTCCGAGGCGTCACGCGCGACTACTCATTACGAGAGATGTGACAATAAACTAATGTGACCGAAAGAATTCGGAAGAAGCAAGAAAAGCCGAGAAATCTATAAACAAGGATGGGTGTTGAGGGTCAAGTGGGGAGGGGGAGGGGGATATGGGCCCGTGTGTGCGGGGGTGTCTAAATGTGAGTGAAAATCATATTTAATAATCTGAAAACTTTTTTCAAGCGTTACAAGATAGAAGAGGAAAAAAGCGGGTGGTCCTTTTTCTGTCCGGTCACGGGTAGCTGCCAAAAATTCTTTCTGCCCGGTCACGACTTAAGGAAGTAAAATTCACTACAGGGCTGGTTCGATTTTTAGTCCACTTTATGGAGCTCTTCTTTTTTGTAACACACTGAGGTTCCCCGTCGGCGCCCCCCATCCCCCCAACACAAAACACGCGGCTCAAGGAAGTGAAATTCACTGCTAGGCTAGTTCAATTTATAGACCAACACACGGCTTAAGGAAGTAAAATTTACTATAGGGCTGGTTCGATTTTTAATCCACTTTATGGAGCTCTTCTTTCTTCTAACACACTGAGGTTCCCCGTCGGCGTCCCCCACCCCCACAACACAATCAGAGTGAAGAAATAAAAAAACCGCGCTCTGCTCCGCTACCTTGACGCGCGCCGCGAGAAACCAGTATTCGAGATACCTAATCACCCGCCCCCCACCACACATGCGCTCACATGAGCTCCAGTCAGAACCAGCTTCGTTACAACCACGCCTCACCGTCCACCCATCTTAATTCCCCAATTCTAAACTCCAATGAACACCGCGGCACTCGATTTTTATAATGGCGAAAACAAAATGGAATACATACTTTGGATTGAAATTCAACGAACATCACAAACAACACTAATTTGACGCAAAATACTTTGAGAAGTGAACAGTGAACACAGAATGAGAATTTTCTTGACTATTTATAATGAAATACTCTTTTGTTATATGACTTTTTCTGACGTATGATTTTTTGCGTAATGAAGGACATTTTTTATAAATAAATAAGGAAGCTATTTGAAAACTTACAAACCACTAAATATCTCAATAAGCTAAATATATTTTTCTTACATAATTCAAGGTCATTGCTGCCGTACGCATTGAAAAATGTACACTCTGCCATCCAATGCGGAATCAACTGAATAATTACAGGAGTGAAACGCCCATAATTAATTGAACTATTTATAATGAAATACTCTTTTGTTATATGACTTTTTCTGACGTATGATTTTTTTTGCGTAATGAAGGAAATTTTTTATAAATAAATAAGGAAGCTATTTGAAAACTTACAAATCACTCAATATCTCAATAAGCTAAATATATTTTTTTTATATAATTCATGGTCATTGCTGTCGTACGCATTGAAAAATGTACACTCTGCCATCCAATACGGAATCAACTGAATAATTAATTGAACTATTTATGTAATAAAAGGTGTTGGTTTTTAGACCGCGATCAAGGAAATTATTAACTGATGATGTATTGTTTTAGACTCATACGAATGAAAACGTGTAAGCTATGAATTTGGTTACGTAAGTAATTAATTATATTTTCTTAGTTATAGAACAATTTAAAGTTTAAAATAGCACCATTTTCTATCGCCCATTCTTCTTTACGTCAGAAAAGTCATGTAACGAATGAGTTTTTTTACTATAAATACTCAGAAAAATTTTCATTTTGTTCATTCTCACTCTGTTTACTTCTAAAAGTGTTTCGCGTCGTTTTAAAGTGTTGATTTTTAAATTGTGTGCGTAAAATCAAGTGATTTTTAAAAGCTCAACAAAAAACTTCAAAGGTAAGACTTACTTAGTAGCGCTACCACCTAATCGGCCGTAGTCGATGATACTTCATCATCTTGCATAAAGTCTTCACTAATGTTAATTATTGTTCTTTCGACCCACTCCTCAATTATATGATCCTCGATAGAGGGTACATGAACTGAAAAGTGGACCCTCCAAACTTGAGATCTGGTACTATCAGTCAATTAAAGATTGGGACTAAAATATGCGGCTCGAAATGCGCGCGCCCGCTTATCTGACTCGATTTGCTCAGAATCTAGAGCGGTGTTGCCATTCCCAAATAAATGTGCGAAAAAGCCGAATCAATTGAGGTGGGCTACTACTGAACAGTTACAGGGGGAGATAACAACACACCGCAAACCTTCTCTCATGAGGAGCCAATTCTCCGCCGCTCGCCGCCGCGCCGCCCGCAGCCGCGTCCATTCACTAAAATCTTATTCTCTCACAATCTGCAGTTCATCGAGATTCGGTGGTCGGTTCTCTCTCCGCTACCTTCTTCCCCCTTCCTATTGGCCCTGCCTCACTTTATCACTCATGCCACTTTTCGTTCGACACTTGACATTTTAACGTTTTCCTCCGGACCATGTTTCTTTCACCATTTGCCTAAGAATGAATGAAGAGCTTCCCGAATAGGAGCATAATGTAAAAATCTTGGATTTAGGCGTCTGGCCGTCTGCAGAAGAAATTTCTCGCTGGCGAGAGGGGGGGGATTTAAATGCACTTTTCAGCTGATTTTTTTTTAAGTCCCTATAAGTAGAGAGTTAAGACCAGTTAAGACAAGAGGTTAGTCAACTTCTGATTGGTCGATGAATTTTAGGCTCTACGGCCGCCGCCATTGGACTCGATTTTGCACTTTTGTTTTGTTTACCAACGGTCTTTTACAGATAAAAGAGTTAATTTGCGATGAATCTGTTAATTTTAATCATGACGCACCACAAGAATGTCTAAAAAACTCAAAAGAATCATTAAAAGCGTTAATACATGTTGATCAACAAAAGGAGGGAAAGATTACATTGTTACAAACTTAGCAGAACTGTAATCTTTGCAGTGGAGCAAAACACAACAACGGCCTCAGAATGTAAACAAATATGCAAAATCGCATCCAATGGCGGCGCCCATGATTTCACTCGTCTTAACTCTCTACATATAGGGACTCTAATTTTCTCTAGAGTCCCTCATACCAGAGCTGCCGTTTTGCGCATAATTAATTGTATTTTTCAATTCACCGATGATTCCACCCGTTGAAAAAAGATTACACAGTTCAGTTTAATGTATGAGATGGTAATGCACGAATATATTCGTAATCGCATCTGTATCTTTCCTCGACCGGTGGGGTCGTCGATGACTTTAAAAAACTTGCGGATATTTTAATTAATTTACGGCGTTTCCACCGATTGAAAAAAATATTACCTACAGATCCAAGTATTTTTGTGCCGTGCAGTAATACACTGCACTGAACTGTGTAATCTTTTTTCAACCGGTGGAATCATCGGTGAATTGGAAAATGTCATTAAATATACGCAAAGCGGCAGCTCTGCCTCATATTCAGGGACTCTAATTTTCTCTTAATTCGATTTACACTCAATTTTTTATATGCCAAGGAGTGGTGGGGGGGGGGGGGGGGGGGTTCACGGGCTCTCTTTGGATTTCCATGATCTTGAATAATGCAGATTCTCATTTCTTCAGAAGGTAATGAAAAATGGGTGGTAAATTGATCGCAATTAATTATTGTAAAGTAACAATTTTCGTCATTGGCGGATCTAGCCCTCGCGAACGGGGGAGGGGAGCGATCTGGGGAATTTCGCCCCCGGTGATCCCCTTTTCCTTTCTCTCTCTTTTCCCTTTCCCTCCCTTCTCCCTCTTTTCCCATTTTTGGCTGAACGGAGGGGAGGGGGGTCACCCCCCTTTCCCCCGGTATTCGCCAATAATTGTCGTCGTAAGCGCTGAAACCTTTCCTCTTTTAAATAATTTAACTCATTTGAGACTAATAATAAAACTTATACTTTCAGAGGCAGCTGGTAAAGGGGGGGAGGGTCTTGCATCGGGCGGCATTATGTTATGATCTATAGTCTTTGACAAACTGGGTTTATTGTTTTCTTTCGTCGATCACTTTTCAAAAGTAATCGAGGTGGATTTCAGCCTTAATCAGGTGTTCCGATTTTATTGAACTTATGATGTAATTCAATATACAATCAATGTAATTAATCAAAACACGATTAGTTCCATTGAATTCAGCACCCTTAAAAAACTCCCCCCCCAACCCATATCTAAGAGGTTTGAAAATCAACCCAGATGTGAGGAAGCGACTACCATTTACCTTGCCCACCTCTGCTTGAAACCCCTCCCCCCTCCCTAAAGTTGATTAATGAGAGTTCTGGTGAATATTTATGCAAGTAGGAGAAAGAAATGCTTTGTTAGAGGGGCGAATACGATTTAGTAAGGTAGAAGACGAGACTTTCCTGTTAACAATTGACAGTTAAAATTAAAGGAGAAAACTAAACTGGGTCATGAATTTGAGACGGAAAAAAATTATGTTCTGATAAAACTGCAACCTTAAAAATTAAAAAAAATATCCTCCATGAAAAATTTGAGTCAAAGTTTTACGAAAGGCAATGCTAATTTCTACTCCATAGTCCTCCTGCCTGTTAATTAAACGTTTGTTTTTATCATTTATGACCCAAAATGTCCTCCGGTAACATGTCTTAGAGGAGTTTTTGATATTGAATGTAAGCGCTTGACTTATGTAAAAACTCAAATGAGCTTTTGAAACCCATGGATCAAAGCAAAAGAAAAAAAATGGATAAACTTTCTTTTCCGCTGAAATCACTTCCCTTCCATGCTTCAAAACGTGACAACTTATTGCTGTCCCTTTGCAGAAATTCTATCTTAATTTGCCTTCGGTCCAGATGATCAATTGCACTTGAAGTATGAAAAGAAGATATCAAAAGCTAAACCCTTGATGAGTAAAAAGTTATATTTGGTATTACTGATGAGGCTAATTTTTTAATCGGAACAAACCGGAATTTTTTAATTGGAACAACGGAACACTCCCGTCTTTTTATTGCGGTTAGCCAATGCGGTTCGAGTGTTCCATCAAAACGGAACGGAACACTAACCATGCCAACGAGCAACGAGTCGATCCACCGATCAAGCGCAGTTTTTTGCGTTCGACTGAGATATAACTTTAAACCCGTAAGTTTCGCTGTAATCCTGGGTTTCTTGATCTGGTGTTTTTTAACGAGTCCCAAAACGATGATCAAAGTCCAGTATTTTGTCGCTATGATAGTATTTTTTTCCGTGTGATGTCGGGAGGGGGGAGTACTTGAAGGGAACCAACGAGAGGGGAGAGGGGTGGCGGTGAGCGTGTCTCCCCCGGAAAACCTTAAAAGTCGCCCTTACTTGATAGAAAATTGCCAAAATATTCTTTCAAAGACACTGCAAATCTCAAAATCTAGAGGGGTGCTTTCCTCCCTCCCCCAGGAAATCTTCTGGATCCGCCACGATTGCTGTTCCAAATTAAATTCTGAATGATACTTTGAACGTCTCGGATAATTAAAAAAGTTGCCCGGGCAACAGATCATAATGTGTCAACAGTCATCAGCCTAATGAAAGATCCACATAATTTTTCTGAAGGACGAGGGGGGCACGTTTTAGACATGACAATTTTTAGCGTCCTAAAAGCATTTCAAGATCATTATACGATGGAAAAGGGCAATTTTCAACGCTTTTTGAGAATGGAGAAGGGAGGAAGCACATGCCCTCGTGCCTCCTGGATCCACCCAATATCATCATCGACGGAAGCGCAACCCAAAAAGGTCTTTCTATAGTCTTTAGGGAGGATTTGCCCTAAAAATTGTTGGCACTGACTCAATGATATTTGTGTTGTGGAAGAGGGGGGCCGTCATCGCTGAAAACCAATTTTTACAACATACGAGTAAAATTTACCGAGTCACTGAAAGTCTATTGAATGAAAAGAAGAAATAATGAGTAGAACTGACAATGAGAGTTGAAGCAATGTGGAAGGAGTAGGGGAGGGGAAGGAGGGGTTGACGTCTGACGACAGTGGGACATAGTGTCGTTCGGACACGATGGCCAGCTTTTAGGTGAAACTGCACTATTCGGAAAAGAGACGCAGATCGGAGACGGATAGCCGCTCTCGACGAAGCACGCTTATCTGCTCGCTCATATTCGTTATGAGTGAAGGCCCTGCGGTTTATATTCCACTCCCCTCGCTACCCCACCCCTATCGCTCACCGTTAGCACAAGCTGGCAACAGTGCTGCGAATTTCCGAGAGTTTCTCCCCTTATCGCAAATTCCTCATGCGCCGAGTGTCCGAGCCCAAATAGTTTAGTCCCGATCTTTATTTGACTGATAGTACACAGACTCAGGACATAATCCTTAATGCCTTCGTAATATCGGTAGTTGAACGGATTTATCCGAACCCCTCTCAGCTTATCATACAGCAACTCGCCGAGGAACGACTGCACACCTAACGTGAAAAATGCGTTGTCCCCCCGCAAGTCACCTGTATCATCGATAAGATGAACACATTGGGTTAGGAACAACCGTCCACCCAACACGTTAACGAAGTCAAGAAGGAGGGTCTCGAAACTGTCTGCCATGATATCAAATGGGGGGGGGGAACAACACTAAACAGCAGTAATCACTTCAAAACAAAATAATGATTTGGACACCGACTAACGCACCAAACTGTCGCAAGAGCACAAACTGAGCAAAGATCAACTGAAAAAAATGTATTTATAATCACTTTTTTACTTGGTCTTCACCTTCAGTAGGAAATGCAGTTGTTATCACGCCTCTCGGAGAAAAAAAAAAAAAAAAAAAAAAATGCAATGACGAAGCCTCAATCCAAATAGTAATATTGTGGTCATTTCCTATATTAAACTAAGCTACTGACGCAAGCCATTTACTTACAATGTAGACAGCCACATTTCCTATTTTAAAGTAAAGTCCATTTGTTCCTTGCAGGCGCATTTTTTCAGGGTCATATCTCACTGCAAGAATCAGCACTCACTTTGACTATCATTAGTTACTCACTTTATACGTGATTATTAGCCGATAAAAAAATCTTGGCTCTTCACCAAGTTTTATAGTCTGGATTGCGCTTCTCCTGAGTTGCTCACCACACAGTGAAAACGGACGATGGATTTCTTCGTTGAAGGAAATGTTGCAGCGGGTAAATCGTCATTACTTCAGGGATTTTCTCAGTTCAACGTTTTTCCCGAGCCAATTGAAATTTGGCAAAATTACGGCGGATTTAATTTACTCCATAAAATGTACGCTGAACCGGAAAAATGGACCTACCACTTTCAGAATCTTGTCAGTTTATCATTAGTGAATCAGTATAAAAAAAAAAAGTGACGGAATTCCATCGATATTTGAAAGGTCATTAGATTCGGCAAGATTTGTTTTTATTCCAATGGCGTTCAACCGTGGACATTTGACGGAATTGGAGACTCGTTTATTGAATGATTGGCAAGACAGTATTGCCCATCTTTTTTCACCGAAAATTCAAATTTATCTGAGAACCGCTCCCTCTGTGTGTTATGACAGATTGCAAAGACGAAATCGCATTGAGGAAAAAGGTATATCGCTCGAGTACTTAACAGAAATTCACGAATTACATGAAAAGTGGTTAATGCACGGCGCTACAAATATAATAGTTGTAGATGGTAATGAAGATATTGGTGTTGTCTACGATCAGGTTTATAACGCAATCAGTACCAAAATGTCATTTAAAACATAGACACATTTTGCAACCTTTTAACTTACAGTGTCACAGTGGCGGCGCGTGCAATCTGACAACAACGGATTCTCTCCATTTAAACCTATGTAAAACAATCGATCTTCAGGAGGTGCAATTGCACCCCCAAGATATCGATACTTTTGCATAAGTTTAAATGGAAAATTAGCATGGTTGCCAAATTGCACGAGCCGCAACTGCAGTGTCACTAGTTTAAAAAAAAGTACAAATGGAGTTACATTGTTGCTCTCACATCAATTGCAACAATGTACTACCATTAGAAGAACAAATTACTCTCTGTTCCGAACACAAACATCTATATAAATATAGCTGTGACTTCTACCATGTGTGCAATTTCAAGAAAACCGAGAGTAAAAGTTTAATTGTTCATTTTGTTTTAAATGATCTCATAAATACTAATAAAATCTATCTGAAAGATATTTCCTTTTTTAAAAAAATATTAAAAAAACATATTCACAATTTTCTCGGCCCAGTCGAATTAGAATTGCGTCATTTTCATTACGCTCTATATTTTTCTGATCAGATAGATTCAAACCATAAAAATTACGAGCGGTCGTTGCTAGCAAAAGTACCCTGGAATTTCACCACCGACTATTTGCTGAATTTGTGTCTCTCCTGTTATTTACTTGAAGCGGGTCGTCTTTATCTCCACACGATTCAACCATGATCCAGCTCATATCTTCAGCGTTCAACCACCAATTTTCCTTCCGCGTCACTTCGGAGGACTCAACGGATGTGATGGGATTTTTGGCCAAAGTTCATCAAGAGGTAGTGGATCGAGTGACCTTCAGTCTGCGCAACTCAAAATATCAATTCAAAGTGAGCTTTGCACTGCACTGTACCTATTTTCATCCGATCACCGAGGAAACAATGGAATTTGCTCACAAGTCACCTTTGGCCACCATTTACGAGGAAACCAGTGCGGAAACCATCTACTTGGCAGCCTGCGAATCAATCAAACAATCAGAATCGGAATTCACCGCCAGCAAGTCACAATGGAGTCTGCTCTCTACCGATTATTTGATGATGACCTTCTATGTCTACAAACCACTGCGAGGCTCGGGAAAATGCACCATGGAGAAAATCAAGAAGTGCAGGACGATTTTAAGTGTCGAAGACAGCGGCATCGAGTGCTTCAAATTCGCTATCCTCGCAAAATATGTCAAGAGGAGAACATGCAGGAAGTCTTCTTACGATGAAACCTTACATAAGCGATATCAATGGTTACCCTTTCCCATGCGGATAGATGACATCGATGAATTTCAACGCCTCAACCACCTATCAATCAATGTCTTTGCCATAGAAGAAGAGACACTCTACCCATTGAAGCTCGCCCCAGCGGAACTCCCTGATCATTTCGATCTACTTTTCACGGATGAGCACTTTATGTACATCAAACATTTTTCAAAATTTTTGAGTTTCTTGGACGGACCGAAGCAATACCAGTTTTGTAAGAGGTGTTTCCTGAAATATTCATCCCTCAAGCAGTTGGAGCGTCACCAGTGCAGCGGACAATTCAACAAAACACCACCTCCCGCGACCACCCTCCCCGCAAGGATTTTAAAGAAAGCTGTGGTGACTGAAATTTTGTGTCCACCGGAAGAATCGTTTAAACTGTCAATTCTACACGGAATGACGGACCAAGACTTTAATTTTGCCGGCTGTGAAGCCTCCGAGGTAACGATACGAGCAATCAGTCAATTTGAAAAAAATAATCGGAGAATCGCCGTTAACATCTATACATGCGACAACAAAGGCAACATTTACCCTCTTAAAGTTACCAGGAAAACTGCAGCCATTCACAAGGACTTGCTGTTGACGAGGACCAATCGTGGCACGGTGTTTCATGAAATACACGACCTTTCAAGACTCGTCACGAGGCAGATGTCAAAATCCAAAAAACGAATGTTCTATTGCAAGAGGTGTCTGGCTCATTACTATACCGAGGCAAAATTACAAGAACACGATGAACTGTGCAAGGAATTTCCGATCGGAAGAGCCGCACTACCAACTGAAGACAACAAATGGCTGAAGTTTGACAACTTCAAATCAACACAAGTCATTCCAGTGCTATTGTACCTCGATTTCGAGTCGATTTTGGAGGAAAAGGCCGGGGCAAGGACCGTCTTGACGCAGCGACATGACTTCAGCACGTTTTGCCTCTACACCGTTTCCATTTACGAACCGGACAAGGAGCCGATTGTCTACAGAGGACGGGATGCACTTCAAAAATGCCTGAAACTCATCGAAGAAGAAGTGGAGAATACAGCCCAATTATACAGCATCATCAAACCTATGGAAATAACATTGAGTGAGCGGAGAAGAATGATAGCAACGACTCGGGACTGTTGCATTGGCACGAAGTCACTTATAGGACCTGTAGTGAGGGTGATTCATCACGACCATTATACCGAAAAAGTCATAGGAGTGGCGCATCGCTCTTGTAACATACTAGCCAGGAAACCACCCTTCGTACCGATCATTGTCCACAACTTGAAGAATTATGACATGCACGCAATCGTACGCGCACTGGCCAGCACAGCAGGACGAGTCAACATTATACCCAACAACGAAGAGAAATATATGAGTCTAGCCAAGAGACATGCTGGATTGGAGTACAGGTTCATCGATTCTTACCAATTCTTACAAGCTTCTCTCGCCACCCTTGTCGAGAAGCAACCCGAAGAAAAGTTGAAACACACATCCAAACATTTTCCTTCTCACCTGCTGCATTTGTTTCGAAGGAAAGGAGTCTTCCCCTACAGATACATCGATAGCTGGGAGCGATACGAAGAAAAGCAACTACCAAAAATTGAAGATTTCTGGGACAACTTGAGCAAGGAAGATCTATCACCTGAAGACTATCAGCACGCTCAGCGGGTATGGACAGCCTTGGGAAGTAAAACTTTGGGAGAATTCAGCGACAGCTATTGCAAATTGGACGTCTGCCTGTTAGCTGACTGCTTCGAAACGTTTAGAGAGACTTTCCTTAAGGAATATCGACTGAATCCGGCTGCATACTTCTCTCTACCCGGCTATGGATTACAAGCAATGCTACATACGACTGGAGCCGAAATAGAACTCTTTACGGATCTCAATATGGTGTTGATGGCGCAGAAGGGAGTTCGAGGAGGAATATCTTGCTGTTCTCACAAATTCAGCGAAGCCTATAATTCCTATCTTGGGGACACCGTGGAAAAAGGACAAACAAGCAAGCAAATCATTTTACTCGAAGTCCGGAACTTGTATGGATGGGCTCTATGTCAGAAACTACCTCTCAGAGATTTCCGTTGGTTGACGGAGGAAGAATTGAATGACTTCGACATCATGGCTATATCAGATTCCGATTCCTTCGGATACTTGCTGGAAGTTGACCTTCATTATCCAAAACATCTCCACGAGCTGCACAGTGACTATCCTTTCTGTGTAGAGAATGGGAAAACCCCCCCGTTCAAAGGAATCAAATTTAAATGGGAACCTTTTTCGACAAGGAAAATTACGTAATTCATTCGAGGGCGTTAAGACAAGCCATACGACACGGCCTCAAACTGAAAAGAATTCACAGAGGGATCCAGTTCTACCAAGAGGCTTACATCAAACCATTCGTCGAAAAAACTACACAGCTGCGACGTGAAGCTACTACAGACTATGAAAAGGCGCTGTATAAGCTGGCTATAAACTCAATTTATGGCAAGCTTTTGGAAAGTGTTCATAAACGACAGGACATCGAACTCGTAACCAACTCTAAAAGGTTCGAAAGAATCATTGCGGATAATTTCTTCGATAGGGCGACTATCTTCGACCAGGAACTTGTTGCTGCTCACAGGAGAAGGAAGACCTTCAATTACAACCGCCCCGCCTTCGTCGCCCAAGGGGTGCTGGACATTTCAAAGTCATTGATGTTCGATTTTTTCTTTGAATTCCTAAAACCAACGTTTGGAGATGACATCAAACTTCTACTGACCGACACAGATAGTTTCCTGTTCGAGCTTCGCAATCACGACTTCTATCAAACAATGGCAAGACACAAGGAGATGTTCGACACGTCAGACTACCCGAAGGACCATCCAGCTTAATCCAATCAAAATAAGATGACCATGGGAAAGTGGCACGAGGAGTACTGTTCCGTTCCAATCAAGTTCTACGCTGGTTTACGATCCAAAATGTACACCGTTGTGAGTGCAATCGATGAGAAGAAACGAGCCAAAGGAATCAAAAAGAGTGTCGTCAAGAATGAAATCACACCGCAGGATTATTTGGATTGCCTCTTCCAGAACAAGGACTACTTCCATGAGCAGAGCAGTATCATCAGTAAAAAACACATCTTGTACACAGTCAGCACTACGAAGAAGTCTCTTTCTTCCGCCGATAATAAACGCTTCATCTGTCGCGATGGCCTGTCCACGATATGCTTTGGAGATTGGTGGTTGGAAACACACCGCGAAAAGCTACAACGAGTACACGATGAATTGTTACAGCGGGTGACAGCGGCTGACGTATAAACAGGAGTACCACTCGTTTGCCGTTAGTTCATCATGGAGAATCAAATCGTAAACATCAAAATCTTCCAACTGGATCATGCTGAGGGCTTGGAGCTGCCATCCTACGCGACACCAGGATCTGCCGGAGTTGATTTGCGGGCAGCCATCGAAGAAAACGTTTCCATCCCACCAGGAGGCTCCGCGCTAGTACCAACTGGACTGTGTCTCTCTCTACCGCCGAACATGTGCGCTAATGTCCGCAGCAGATCAGGATTGGCATTGAAATCAAAGATTACAGCATTCCACGGACTCATAGATTCGGATTATCGTGGAGAAATCTTCGTTCTACTGAACAACCAAAGCTGGTACGATTGCTTCGTCGTCAACAGGGGAGACCGCATCGCTCAACTTGTGTTCACACCGTATTACTCTGTGCTGCTGAGACCGGCACGATCGATGATTTGGGAGAGCAATACAACTCGTGGAAGTGGAGCATTTGGATCCACCGGCGCATCTTAACGATTCTCGTTTTTTTACAGATATGGAGATGATACTCGACGTTCAAGGGTACAAGGACTTGGAAAACCGTTTCGTCTGCAAGGAACTGGCCGTGGCATCCGTCGATGGGAAGATATTGGACCACTTCGTCTTCATGACACCCCACCATCTCCGCTACTTCAGTAAACCCAACCGTTGGCTGATGAATCACTTTCACAAACTTCAATTCAACGATGGTGACGTGCCATACGACCATCTAGCGGAAATAATGGATAGGATACTTGCTAAAGCGCGGACGGTCTTCGTGAAAGGAATGGAGAAGATAACTTGGATACGTCAATTTACAACCCGGAAGTTTCCCATCTTCGACTTGAAGGAGCTGCCATCGTTGAACAGTACCGACTGGCCTAATCAGCAGCAGTGTATTTACTCGCATCCGCACTGTGCGCTAGAACAAGTACTGAGGCTTGCGGATGCGGTGAAACAATTCCCCCCACCCTTCTTTACCCTCCATAGCTAGTTATAAACGATCGTCGGTGCACAACCCACCACAGTCTCAAACCAACTCTCCAACCGCAATTTTTTCTCTATTCCAGAAGAAGATGGAAGCTATCAAGAATTTGCAAGCTGAAATTGACCGACTCATGGAAAGTATCAAAGAAGAATCCGCCGCCACCGCCGCCGCCGCCGCCCGACCGCCGCCCGCCGGTAAAACGCCCGCTGTTCAACCGCCCGTGGTTCAATCGCCCGCCGTTCAACCGCCCGCCTGGAAGAGGAGAGCGCCCGGAGACACCTTGGAACAGGCTTTCAAACGGCCAAAGAAGGACACAATCGACACGCTGATCGCCAACCATCCAGAAGTCGTATCGAGCCAACCGCTGGATCTCTCGCTGACAACCGCCATGGATCCGATGGAACTTATGATTGATGACGTCATGTTGGGGAAAGCGCAGCCCACGATTGAGTACAGACAAAAGCCAATCATGATCAATGAATCCTCCTACGATCTGTCTACCACCGGTCTCAAAAGAATAGCGGCCGGAAACGAATGGTCTCCCGACTTCCCAGCGCTTGTCATCTTGGAAAAGTTGGACATGCCAAACGTGTTCCTGCGTTTATCCAAGAGCGAATGGGACACCTTGAAATTGCACTTCGACATCATCGGTGATTATATGAATGGGATCATGACACCTCAGAAGGAAGTTCGAATCGGAAGAATATCAAAGTCGTTCAAAAACATGTTCAACCACCTCTCTTTGGTTCTCCTGGCTGATGACGGAAACAAGTTCTGTATGCAGCAACCGCTGTTCGATAAAATGAGGCAAGCTGTGAAGTTGGTGGACCTCCGCATACAGATGGCAGAGAAGCTTCAGCTACGGTTACAACAGATGTGCAGAGCGGAAATTACAGCAACAGAGGACGACCCGGCAGCCCAAGAGCTGGTGTATTACAACCGTCTCTACTCCCAATGAGTACCTACACTCTGAGCAAGAGAAAAACCATGCAGATTGAAAACAACTCTGATGGTGTCAAGAAGATATTGCTGGCTGACAAGGAATCGACAATCGAGCTGGGATTCGAAGATTATTGCGAGTTTAAACGTGAATTCGAACTTTTGGAAGCAATATTTGAAACTGAAGATGTGGTGACAGCTATACAACGAGTACACCAGTTTGACAACTTCACACTAACGATCGAGCAACCACACCGGAAGGCTAAAGTGACTCTCGCAGCAAACGGATCAAAATTCTCCTTTTACAAGAATTCTTTTCTCACTCTACTGAAACACAGCAAAGTCATCGAGGAATATCTTTGCGATGAAGGAAACACTCAGAAAATTGGTTGCTTTTCAGAAGAAGTACGGCAACAAGTTACGGAAGACGGACAAGGAGACAATCATGGAATGGAGACGCAAGATAAGGAAAATGATGGCTGCTGGTGAACGGAACGGCCATTGTGTCTTATGCCCTCTATCGAATATGATGATAAAATGGATGTGGACGTACCAGACAGCTGCATGTGTTGTTTGCCAGGATTCATCGAAGAGCGGTTGGAGAAAATGCGGCAAGACTTCTAAATGTGTTAGCAATATGTTGAAAAAAAAAAAAAAACAAAAAAAAAACAAAAAACAAAAAACAAAAAACAACATATGGGGCATGAGTGTAGTGACCTTCCCGTCGGTATGCCCCGAGTGGTCAAAATGACTAGCCAACTACTACACATTTTTTTTTTTTTTAAAGTTCATTAGTGCTGCGTGTTGGACAGAACTTCAAGCAATACATGTCATCATATTCGTATTAATTTTCATTTTCAAAATAAAAAAAGTCGTTCCACAGTAGTGATTGTTCCTCGACACGAAATTGTTAGTGTACAGAAGGCATAGCTCCAGTATCTCAATGTGAGATCCGTACCTCCCTCGTTTTCAACAAACGAGAGTTTCGGGGTGCGTGTCACTATAATGCAATTCCAAAGTCTTTGAACACATCCGAATTCGATTACTCGATGACTGTGATGTCGAAGAATAACATGAATGATAATTGTACACTCGAAAAGTCCAAAATCGCAGTATTTGTGATAAAAATACGACTTTCTATGCAATACTTGAGTGTAACGCCCGGCGCAAGACTGCCCGACAGTTACACAATAGTATATAAGGAAGTAGTTTTTAGGAAATCATCTTAAATGTTGATTGTGAACAGAAGGAGCAAGAAGGGAAAAGGGATTGTGAACTATCTCATCGATCATATCCCTTTCGAGGCACATATTCCGGGCGGATATCATTTTGCGGGCCTTTTACAAAGCTGCAGGAAAGACTAGCCCGCGGAGATCCCGGAATCAACAAATTGGATCAATTTTGTAAGTTGCACGATTTGGCGTATTGTAACAACCCGAAGGATCTTTCAAAGAGGCACGAATCGGATCGCAGACTACAGGAGCAAGCGTGGACGAGAGTCTCTGCAAAGGATTCAACTTTTGGTGAAAAAGCCGCGGCGTGGGCAGTAACTAACGCCATGAAGCTGAAACTCGCAACAGGAGCAGGATGTAAAGCGTCAAAAAGAGGCGAAGCAAGAAGGTGAAGAGAGGGTCCGGACACAAGAGGAAGCTGGTTGGCCCACGAGTCATTCCCTTACCAAAAACGGGGGGGTTTTTTACAGTACCTCATGCCTATTTTAACAGGAATCACAGCCGCTGGAACTGCCGCTAGCTCGGCCAACGAGATAATGAAGACTCTGCAAAAACTGAAGAGTGGTAGTGGAATCAAGGGGAAAGTGCGATTGGCTCCGTTCAGACGAGGCTTTGGGCTGTACGTGAAACCATGGAGTCCGGGAAACTGCTAAGGAGACTACCGCGTAAAGCGATGACCAACATTGAACTTTTGGAGTATGCCTACCGCCTCAATCTTCCATTCTTCCGCGGAGTTCTGATGACAGATGAGCTGAGAAAACACAAACCGTGGAGCAAGGAAACGCTGATTTTAAATCTGGATCGAAGCACTGGAGAAGGCACACACTGGGTGGCTATCCGCAAGAATGGTAGTGAGGTGATATATTTTGATTCATTTGGACTGAGACCACCTCCAGAAGTTATAAAATGCTATCGCGGTAGTAAAATTCTATATAATAACGAGATCAAACAAAAATTCGACAGTTCGGATTGTGGAAAATTGTGCCTTGAATTTCTGATCGGCTGGTGATGTCGTACACATTTACTCTTACAGGAAAAGAATCGGTGATTTCCAGTTCTTTCTCCCCACCGATTTATCTCAAACCAAACGTGGATTACTGCCTGGGATTTTTGGACTTCGAAACTTACTACACCGTGCCGAACGTTGATGACACATGCAATATATTCAGCTATGGAGATGGACAGGTGGAGCTACCGGAGGGCACGTATGAAGTGGAGGACATAGAGGCCTATCTGAAGACCAAAATCGGAGCGCAGGACATTTCTCTGAAGGCTAACAACAACACAATAAAATGTGAGATTCATTCGAAATTCAAAATCGATTTTACGAAGGATCGCTCGATTGGATCCCTCTTGGGATTTAGTAAGCGCGTATTGGCACCTAACATCACACACACATCCGATCTTCCGGTGAACATTGTGCGCTTCAACGCAATCACCATAGAGTGCAACTTGGTCTCCGGATCCTATTTAAACGATCGTGAAATCCATGTCATTCACATGTTCAGTCCGACAGCGCCACCAGGATATAAAATTTTGGAGAAGAACGACATCATAACCTACCTGCCGGTAAAAGCGAAGACAATCGACAACATCACTGTGAGAATATTGGACGAAGAAGGGAATCTCTTGAATTTCCGTGGAGAAAAAATCACTGTGAGACTACACTTGAAGCAAGATGGGGTTCCAGTTTAATAAGTATTTAAACGTGCGCCTCCCCCCTCCACCCATCAGTCGTAAACGACCCATCAAGAGAAAACAACCAGCCAAGAGGTTGAGTCGGAAGAGCAAAGCAATCTTACAACGACTCGGATACCGCCTGAGAAAATGAATCCAATTTTACACGTGAAAAACGTTCCCTTGATGGACACCTCCATCACAAACATCCAAGAAGTTACAATCAACCCTGTGAACGCAAATAGCCTCGGACCCAATGACAGACCGGAATTTTGGATGAATCAATCAGACTGCTATATTTGGTTGGAGAGGGGATACCTATTACTCAGCGGAAAAATCGAAGAGAAGGCAACAAACGGAACAGCGATTGCACCAACAAGAACCAAACTTGTCAACGCTGGGGTACTTCATCTATTCAATCAAGCGGAGCTGAAAATAAACGCTGTCACAGTGGAGCAGGTGAACAATCCAGCACTGACATGCATACCGAAAATTGTGTCAACCTACAACGACTTCCAGGCGCGTCAACTTCAATCAATGGGATGGAACAATGAACATATCATGAGTTCGGATGGGACATTTAAAAATGTCATCATTCCGCTTAAATTGTTGTTTGGCATCGGTGAGGACTTCCGTGCCATCTTGATAAACTCGAAGATACAGCTGATCCTAACGAGAGCAAGGACTAACGACAATGCAGTAATCACAACGGCAGACCATTACTCACTCACACTGAGCAAGATTCAACTGAAACTCCCATTCATCACCGTGGACGATGCTCAACGACTGGCAATCATGAAAATTATCGAAAAGGACGAAGCTCTGCCCCTATCTTTCAGGACGTGGGAACTACACCAGCACTACGACTTGCCGACTACCAAGAAACATACATGGACAGTGAGAACAGCACCTCAGTTCGAGAAGCCCCGCTACGCATTGGTTTTCTTTCAGAGTGGAAAGAGTGACGATCCTAAGAAGAATGTGAGCCTGTTTGACCATTGCAGCGTGAGCGACGTATTTTTAAAACTGAACAACAACTCCTATCCTAACGAGAATTTGGATCAAGATTTCGAGAACTCGGACCTCACTCAATTTTTCAACAACTATACCCGGATGTCTTCCAACTTCAACAGTCTGCCGGATGCCGGATGTCTTTTGACGATGGACGAGTATAAAAGTAAATATCCAATCATTGTCATTGATTGTTCACGCCAACAGGAAACAATAAAATACGGACCGATTGATGTGAGGTTGGAAATTGAAACAAAGAAAGAGTTTCCTACTGGAACCACCGCCACAGTGATTCTCATTCACGATACAGTGTACGAGTACCAACCACTATCGAACATCACAAGGAAATATGAAGGTTGAAAAACAAAAGCAAAGACTGCCGATCCGATCCTACACGTTTTCGGGAGGTTGTCTGAGAAAAAAACACGGAGAACTGTTCCCCGACAATATTCGTGCTATCATTGCTGGTCCGAGTAATTGCGGGAAAACAAATCTCATGTTATCACTCTTGATCGATAAGAATGGGCCGAAATTCGAAAACGTTTACCTTTTTTCCAAATCAACAGATCAACCCAAATACGATTTTCTGGAGAAAGTTTTGAAGGAAGCTGGAATTGGATTCTACCCCATGGGAAACAACATATTGAAACCGGAGGAAGTGCTGAGGAACTCGGTTTGCATCTTTGATGACGTCATCACCGAAAAACAAGGACCTATCCAAGATTTCTTCGCAATGGGCAGACAGAGAAATCGACAGCTTTTATCTCGGACAGACGTACAGCAGAATACCTAAAATACTACTAAGGGACAACGCGAATTTCGTTTACCTCTTCAGAATGAACGACATGAACTTGCACCACGTTTGGAGTGACCACGTAGCAGCCGATATGAGTTTCAAGCAGTTTCAAGAGATGTGCGTCTTTTGTTGGAAGACCCCTCACGGATTCATCGTCATAGACAAGGAAAGCGGACAAAACAATGGTGGTTATCGGAAAGGATTCGACTATTATATAAAGTCCAGTTGACTTGGTGAGTCAAATCAGTGAAGGAAGGGCGTGAAGGAGGATGAAATCATCCGTCAATAAGTTTGGTCACATCAGAGGTGTCCACAGTAAAATGGGACCGCCCGGAGTCGGTTTCCATCTGACCACTGATGGTGACTATGATATACAACAAAGGCTATTATCCAACGTTAAAAATCCTGTGAGCGAACAAGACGCGGTGAATGTAAACTTCCTGAAGGAACGAGCCATTACGGACATTACGGACGGCGGAGAATTCAATGCAATGAACCGGCGATTAGAAAATGTGGGAAACCCGAAGGAAAAGTATGATGCGGTGAACCTAGAGTACCTCTCAATATTACTTTCTCAAACTTTACATTTGAAACAATTACAGTACTGGGATGCAAAAACTAAACCGATGAAAAATATGGCGGATCCCGTAGAGTTGACTGATGCTGTGGCAATGAATATGATGAAACGGTTTATCAAAGTTCACGAATACTTTGTCATGAAAGAGATGGCGGACCTTGCCATCAAAATGCGGGAGGATCTACTTTCCATGATAGAGTCAGCTGAGAAGGGAGATTATACAGCCAAAGCAAAAACAGTGAGGGACGATCTAAATTTCATCAAAGGAGATCATAAAAGGACGTGGAAGTGGGCGTTTCACTCGAAAGACGATGCTGTAAAATCAACATACAACCTCACCGACAGGAAACAAATTTCAAATCATTTAAATGTAGATTTGAACTTTATCGATGAATATTTGAAAGTGGATGGTATATAAAGTGTAACTGACTCTCGGGAATCAATCAAGATGGACCAGCAGTTGAAGGAAGACCTTATCAAGGCCTCGAAATCAATCCGAAAAAAGTTCAAGGAATTGAAAAAAACGCTACATTTGGAGGAGGAACTAAACCAAAAACGTGTCGAGCCACTCTTGAAACCACTGGGAACCTTGATCGACCTGACGCAAGAAAAAGCAAATGAACTGAAGGAACTGAAGCGTGAACAGCCAGCGACGAAAGTTGAGGAGGAGGTGAAGAAAAGAGGGCGGCGAGAGACAAATGAAGAAGAAGAGGACTTCCCCTACTACGAAACAGTTTACCAATCGCAGGAAGACGAGGCAAAGGACTGGGCTGCTTGGCGTGAGTACACTGCCAGACTGGGACCCCTATCGAAAGAATATCTGACCGGTTTCATAACGGACACCGATGGAAAGGAAAGCAAATACGACCAAACCTTCGGTGTGCGAGCAAGTGGATTGATGAATGCATGGACCATCGGCAATAAAGTTATCGAGTTCGATAAAGACGACTACATCCATATCGGTCAGAAGATGTTTCGTGGTAGCAGAGGTCTGTTTGAATTGTTGTTTTAAAAAACGACCGAATGAAGAGACATTCAACGCGGAGCATCTGAAAACATACAGGGTGGCCCAAAAGTAACTTTAAAATGATCATAACTTTTTTAAAAATGAATATTTTTGAAATCGGTTTGCGCCATTCTTCATCATACAGAAGGGCTGATTGATGAGGGGCATTTTCAAATTTGGAGCCCCCCGGGAAAGCGCCCTTTCGGGGGGGCAACTCAAAATTTTCAAATGGCACCCCCTATCGAGTGATACCTCGTTTGAAAGAGGATAAAAAATGAAGACTTTCGGCGCAAACCGCGCATCGATATCTCGATTCACGTTCGAGATATCGAAGGTCAAAGTTCGATATCGACTGATTTTCAAAAATTCGCAGCGCCCCTCAAAATGATCCAAATAAAAGAAACTCTGGGTGCAAAATATTCTACTAAACAAGCTCTTTAAGAAAAAAAATACACCTATCCCGAAAATTTAAGCCAAATATGACGTTTAGGTCCTCAAAAATGTTCTAGATTTTTTGAAAAATATTGAAACGCCGATCGTCACGGGTACGGTCCAAATATCAGAATGTGGACAGAAAACTGCTGCCGGAGTCTCTACAATGGCCTAGGATCCCTCAAAAGCTTAAATTTTTTCACTACAACCCCAAAAAAAAAAAAAATTGACCATCCAACAGTTCCTCATCTCACTATCGATAATGGCCACTTTTTTTGGGGTTGTAGTGAAAAAATTTAAGCTTTTGAGGGATCCTAGGCCATTGTAGAGACTCCGGCAGCAGTTTTCTGTCCACATTCTGATATTTGGACCTTACCCGTGACGATCGGCGTTTCAATATTTTCAAAAAATCTAGAACATTTTTGAGGACCGAAACGTCATATTTGGCTTAAATTTTCGGGATAGGTGTATTTTTTTTCTTAAAGAGCTTGTTTAGTAGAATATTTTGCACCCAGAGTTTCTTTTATTTGGATCATTTTGAGGGGCGCTGCGAATTTTTGAAAATCAGTCGATATCGAACTTTGACCTTCGATATCTCGAACGTGAATCGAGATATCGATGCGCGGTTTGCGCCGAAAGTCTTCATTTTTTATCCTCTTTCAAACGAGGTATCACTCGATAGGGAGTGCCATTTGAAAATTTTGAGTTGCCCCCCCGAAAGGGCGCTTTCCGGGGGGCTCCAAATTTGAAAATGCCCCTCATCAATCAGCCCCTCTGTATGATGAAGAACGGCGCAAACCGATTTCAAAAATATTCATTTTTAAAAAAGTTATGACCATTTTAAAGTTACTTTTGGGCCACCCTGTATAAAGAGATACTTGTGGAAACCAGCGCTCATAGACAGCAGTACAACCCGAGGGCTAAGATCGCAAGCAGCGGAGGAAAAAAATATACGACAATCATAAAAAAACTTTTCGAAGTGAGGGGCGAAGGACTGCTACCGGTGACTGGTAACAAAATTGACTACATCCATTGGGAAGATCCGAACGAGCTGGTGGAGCGTTTGGCGTTACTTTTCGCCTCACAAGGAGCCGGTAACGAAGGACATAAAGTGGAGATCGCATCCATAGAGAAAGAACTGCGAGAAGCCGGATACATAAAATGAAGACAGTGGACAAGTTTGGACGGTACAGAGGATATCAAAATCGTGCTGGTCCTCCGGGAATCGGATTTCACCTCAACGCGGACGGCTACTATGACATGCAAGACAAAATCTTGTGTAACGTGGGAGACCCGAAAAGTCTGAAAGATGGGATAAACAGGAAATACCTACAATATAAATTGGGTTATTTACCCAAACCCAACTTCCACAAAAAGAGTATGACTGTCAAGAATTTCGTCTAGCCAAAGTTGGGATGCCTTCATCAATTGAGGATGCTGCCACTGTTCGTATGGTGCACGATTCTATCATCATTCATGAAGAGTGGATACAGCGGGAACTGGCGGAACTTGCAAGCTTCCTAATCGAAAAAATTTACAGTGCTCACAGAGGGGATAAAGCAATGGTGGAAAAACATGTGAAGGACATGGAACAGAAGGTGGATCGAACGTGGAGGGCAGTGCTCAAACTGGATAAAAAGGCTGAAAAATTCACAAAAGAAGAAAAAGCGAACATTCGTAAAAAAACGGAGGCTTGGGACCATTTTCTTCCCGCCAATTTGTCTTCTTAGTGAAATGGATGGAATTGTGGATGAACTGCACAAAGCTGCGCGGCGAAACTTTCCGAGACGCTACGTCACTATCAAGGGGTAGTATGATCTCTATCAAGCGGATTTAGTGGAGATGATACCGTACGCAAAGGAAAACAAAGGATACAAGTACATGCTCACGCTCATCGACACGTTCAGTAAGAGAGGATGGGCGGTGCCGTTGAAGACGAAGGGAGGAGAGGAGGTTAGCGTTGCACTGGATGACATCGTGAGGAAACTGAAGAAGCCTATGAAATACATGCAAACCGACTTGGGAAAGGAGTTCTACAACAGCGCGGTGAGTCATGTGTTCAAAAAATACGGTATCAAGCACTACAGTACCTTCTCAAAATTGAAAGCAAGTGTGGTGGAGAGATTCAATCGAACCATAAAAACGTGGATGTGGAAAGAATTCAGCAAGCAAGGCAGTTACGAGTGGCTGACATTGTTGAAAAAACTAATAAAAAGATATAACTCTCGTGTTCATCGATCAATCGGTCTCGCTCCATCGTCAGTGAATGAAGCAAACGAAGAAGAAGTATTGCAACGATTGATGACAAAAAAGTTGCCGCCGAAGAAGAAGCCTAAATTCCGTGTCGGTGAGGAAGTGCGCATTTCAAAGTTCAAGCACCTTTTCGAAAAAGGATACACCCCCAATTGGACTACGGAAGTTTTCGTGATCGCTGATGTTAACAAGACCGTGCCAGTCACATACAAATTGAAGGATTCGAACAATCAAGATATACAAGGAGGATTTTACGAGCAGGAGCTCTCAAAAACCAAATATAAAGACGTGTACTTGGTGGAAAAGGTGTTGAAGAAAAAACGTGAAAAAGTCTACGTGAAATGGCTCGGATTCGACCAAACTCACAATCAATGGATCAACGCCAAAGATATACAAAAATGATCTTATTTTTGTTAGTCGGAAGCTGCCATTGCTGGTTGAGCGATTACTTCAATACAACCGGAGAACAGCACAAATATTACGCCAAAGATGTCGTGGACCATTTAAAAAGCTGTGTTGAAAACATAGAAGTGGTGGAGTGGGAGCTGCGCGTCCGCAATCGAACGGTGAACGAAAAAACATGCAGTGAAGTTGAAAAAATTAGTAAATGTGTAAACGTACATATCAAGACGCGAGAGGAGAATACCTAAGACTGTTGGTAGAAGATGCAAAATTCTTGTGTAAAACTGACTTAAAAAAGGAGGAATCACCAACCGACTTAAAAAGGAGGAATCATCACTTAAGATTTGGTTCTATAAAATCGGGTGGTTTCTACTCTGTCTCGACTGGCTCCTAACTACAACTTATTACCTCATAGTAGTACGAAAAGTATTTTTCTTCAAAAAGAAAACAAATAAAAATCATTCTTGCTCTGTGTAATTGTGTTACTACGGCAAGAAAGAAGAGCTCCGTAAAGTGTGATGGTTAAAAATTGAACTTGCCCAAGCCGTGTGTTGGTCTATAAATTGAACTAGCCTAGCAGTGAATTTCACTTCCTTGAGCCGTGTGTTTTGTGTTGGGGGGATGGGGGCGCCGACGGGGAACCTCAGTGTGTTACAAAAAAGAAGAGCTCCATAAAGTGGACTAAAAATTGAACCAGCCCTGTAGTGAATTTTACTTCCTTAAGTCGTGACCGGGCAGAAAGAATTTTTGGCAGCTACCCGTGACCGGACAGAAAAAGGACCACCCGCTTTTTTCCTCTTCTCAAGATGACGTAGTGCACTAAAAGCACGAAAAAACCATGAAAAACCTCAAAAAACCCCTAATAACCCCTACAACCCCCTTTCAGAAAAAACGGGGGGTTCCCAGATTTTCTGCTTGTCATTTTTCGAATGTATACACATCCTGCAGCAGTGTCATGCAAAAAAATCCTTAGTGGTTGTCAGACGAATTAAAATTTTTTAAAACACACCGTGTGTGGTGTAGCAGTTGTTTTTCCAGTTTTCTTGTTTTAGTGTAATGCAGATGGTTTGAAATGCATGTAAAATTCATTGATCGAAGGAATTACGCCGATAAAAAAACCCGAAGATTTAAAAGCAAATACTCGAAATAATACGAAGTTTCTGCGGCTAACATCGGACGTTACGGCGGAAAAAAATCCTCGTAATTTAATTTTCAATTTCATATTTTTCTGTTAAGTTTGTGATGAAGTGATATGTGAGACCCATCCATTTCTTCGTTATATCCTCAAAAAAATAAAATTTGAATTTCCCGAAGGCAAGGAGCAATAGTTTTCTTGGAATTTACTTTAAATGAGTGTTGTGGAATCATACAAGAAGACGGAACACGGATTTATAAGGAGATCACATTTTATTAGATTGGGAATTAACAGCGAGTTAGAATCATACGACTAGTTACGGTGATAAGGAATGTCAGAAAAGACAAGCATACCGAAGAGCACCACTCAACATGAATGGATGCATCGATGGTCAACATCTACCAAGATAGTACCAACATAACACAAAAAAATTTGATTTGTCAAATTTGTCATTTTACTTAATTTAAAAAAAAAATTGAATGGATAAAAAAAATAACAATAGAAAATAATAATACCTTATAAGTGGTACGGTGGTTTTTTTAATATTAGAATATCAAAATTCACACTAAAAGGAAAGAAAAAAATTGTGGTGCTAATCGAGTTCTGTGATATAGTCTTTAAAACGCACTGGGGTTTTGATAACTCTAGCTGATCGAGTTTGAAGATCTCTTTGAAGTCCTCTTCCCCAACTAAATTTATCTGGTTGTAACTTCTTTTGTGGACCCTCAGCTTGGCTTGGTGTACTTTTTGAGGACCCTGCTACTTGACAGCTTGGCTCATCCTTGTCTGATGAAATATCAATAATTGGTGGACTAGATGGTGTTCCCGGATTAGGTGAACGATTACCAACAAGGACTGGCGCGGCTGTTTTCACTGGAATATTCGCGTATTTGGGCGCGGTACAGGGTTGTACACTATTAGGAACCGGCGCGATAGGTTTACAAACCACAGGCGATTTTTGCATGGATTCTTTGCAGTTGCGACTCGGTCCTGCCACAGCTGGTTCTTGAACGATTTGCTTTGGCACGGTTGATTTTTGAACTATTGGTTCCGACGCGGTTGCGGCTGGAACTTGCGAAGGTAATACGACGGAACTAGAGGCTTGAAAAAACTCAATTTGATCAGGTAACTTTGCAAAAGACACACGTTTTTGGGGAATTTCAGGTTTCGCACTGCTTTTGGGAACGATTGGCCTTGCACTAGAATCGACGCGCACATCATTTGGAACCATTTTCAATTGATCAATGTGGCGCTTAAAAATATAGCCATTATTGAGCTTTATTAAATAATGCAATTTTCTGAACTTTTTTAACACTACTCCATATTGCCATGCTGGCTTATTATCACGATAGACACGCGCGATAACTTTTTGCGAAATTTCTAAAGAACGCACTGGATTATTTGTGAATTTGTTGCGCACTGGTTTTGTTGGACGAATAGCATCTAAACGGATTCTGATGGGTCTGTGAAGATATAATTCTCCAGGACTTTTTCCATCAGCCATGGGGGTTGCACGATACTGTAGTAAAATACGTTGAACTTTGGAATTCACAGTTCCTGGCTCGGCTTCCATTTTGTTTAACTTGGATTTCAAAGTTTGAACACATCTTTCTGCCATACCATTAGTGGCTGGATGGCCTGGCGCAATGAAGGATTGTAGAATTCCCCTCTGTTTACAGTATTTTCTAAACTTTTCATTTGTTTCAGCGAAGATCGAAGCGTTGTCTGATACCAATGTTTTAGGATAGCCATGCGTTGTGAATATTTCTTCGAGAAGTCGAATTGTTGTATCAGTGGTGGGTGGTGATGAAACGATTTTAATTTCTGGCCAATGGGACTTAGCGTCAACAACAATAAGACAGAACATACCTTTTCGAGGCCCTGCATAATCTATGTGAATGCAGTCGAAGTTTTGCTCAGGAATTTCCCATTGATGGACAGGAACTTTCCTAGGTGACTTTTGAGCCATTTGGCAGCTAGGGCAGGCACGAACTAATCTGTCTATATCTGAATCAATTCCAGGCCAGTAGCAGTATTTTCTAGCTAATTGTTTCATTCGTGTCATGCCGGTATGAGTTTCATGAAGTTCTTCTAGGATTTTTGGGGGTAATTTTTTGGGAATGTACACTCTGCTTCCTCGAAAAATTACATTTCCTTGGATAGAAAATTCTAAGTTTTCTTTGCAGTCGTCATTTGTTCGTAACGATGTTAAGAGTTCTGCTAACTCTGGATCTTTTCGAGTTTCCTCTGCGATGATTTCACTGGTAATTTGTTTACTCTCTATTTGGTTCAATGTCGTTTCAAAATTAACCAACAGTTCTGCGTCCAAAAATTCTTGATTACCCTTTGCTGGGCCTTGATTCACTGCAAATCTAGATAAAAAATCTACATTTGCATGCTCTTTGCTTTTCATGAACTTTGTTACATAGTTAAACATGGAAAGGTACGCGGCATATCAGAGGAGACGGGCTGCAGTCATAGGCGGTAGTTTTGCGGTTTCGTGGAAAATTCTAGTAAGTGGCTTGTTATCAGTTATTAGCGTGAACTTTCTTCCATAAACGAACATGAAGAATTTGTCAAGCGCGAATACTATCGCCAAGGCCTCCCGGTCTATCTGACTGTAATTCCGCTCCGCTGATGTGAGGGATCTAGACACACATGCTACTGGTTTTTCCATCAGTCCAACTGTTTGTGATAAAACTGCTCCAATCCCAGTAGGGCTAGCATCACACGCCACTGAGACAGGTAATGATGGGTCGTAGGCCATAAGTAGTTGATCACTTGAAATAATAGACTTTAACTTTAAGAATGCTCGCTCACAAGCAATTGACCATTTAAACGGAGTTGATTTCTTCAATAATTCTCGGATTGGAAAAGAAATTGTCGATGCATTTGGAATAAAACGAGCATAGTAAGTGACAAGACCAAGGAAGGTTCTTACCTCGTCTTTACTTTGCGGTCGATGAGCGTCTACTGTGGCTTGGACTTTCCGAGGATCCTTGGTAATGTTGCGGCCTTCGATTATGTATCCCAGGTAGGCTATTTTTGTTTTGAAAAACAAAAATTTTTCGATGTTCAGGTGTAAGTCATTTTCTTGCAGTCTCTGCAGGCAAGCAAGCACATTTTCTTGGCACTGTTCCGGAGTAGGACCATGAACTACAATATCATCAAAATAGATGGTTACACCTTTAAGGCCTTTGAGTTTGATTGCAAGAATTCTATGAAAGAACGACGGAGCAACTTTGATACCAAAGCTTAATCTATTCATCAAATAAGTTCCTTTGTGTGTGGATGTGGCTTGTATAAGCTTACTTTCTTCGTCCATTTCCACATGGAAATATGCTTTGAACAAGTCTAGTTTGCAATAGTACCTTGAATTTCGGAGTTCGCTGAGAATTTCGTCAATTTTAGGGATGGGGTAATGATTATCGACTGGTTGCGTGTTTACTGTGTATTTATAGTCAACGCAAATTCTTGTTTTGCCGTTCGGTTTGGGAACTGGCACTATTGGTGAACTCCAATCACAATGATCGATTTCCGATATGATGCTATCTTTTTTGAGCTCTTTTAACTCTTCTTCAACCCCATCTCTAGATGCATAAGGAACATCTCTAGGAGGTAGATAACGAGGTTTTGCATTTTTCCCTCTAAAGAACCTTTGATGTCTGGTATTTTACCGACTGACTGCTTAAATGTATTCGGAAATTCATTCATGAGTTCTTCAGTTGACATTGGAACAAATTGTGATTGTTTTTCAGTTGGCATTTCAACATTACGGATATCCAACTGATCATTATCAATGTCTTCACGGTTGATTTTAAGTTTACGTATCCACGTTCTCCCTAAAATTGATGCAAAATTTGATTCCAAGACATAAAGTGACTCTTCACTTTCTCTATCTTTGTACCTGACATTGACTTTTTCTGCTCCAATAGGTATGACAACTCCTGCATCATAAGTTCGAAATTGTATAGACACTGGCATTAGTGGACCTTCAAGATTCAGTTTTTGGTAAACATTTTTAGGCAACAATGTAAAACCACACCCTGTATCAATTTCGAATTGTACTGGGCAGTTTTCAATGTAAACTGTAGAGAGATACTTTTCTGCCATGTTACACACATTACTATGATTGAGAAAATACTCAGCTTTAGGCGTTACCATTGAGATACGATGTAAGTCATGATATTCATCAAACTCTGTTGGCTGACTTTCTTCAAATTCAAGATTAAGAATTTCATTCTTTTTACTTAATGTAGTAAAACACACTTTACTCACATGGCCTTCACATTTGCAGGATTCGCAGTGGAGTTTTTCCCTTGGTATTCGGCAATCTTTTTGACGATGATTGTTGCGACCACATTTGAAACATAGATCATTAATTCCAAGATCCTTATAGTTGTATCTAGGACGTTGCTGACTTGATTGACGGCTGCTAGAACGATGATTATTGGTCGAAACACTCCGAGGCTGCTGATTCCGCATTGTTTTGGATTTCGATCTTGATCTCGATTGTGATTTGTAGCTAGTGGTTACCTTGTGGACATGATCAGAATCAATATAATTAGAATTTATTGTTTTCTTGATCTCTTGATTGTTCCGATGGGAAGATTCTAACGTTAACGCTTTCGTTACCGCTTGACTAAATGTTATCGAAGATTCTTCTAAAAGTTTCTCCCGAATATATGAGCTGGAAATTCCTCGGATGAACTGTGCTCTTAAGAACATATTAGATACTGAGGTTCTGCAATTGGGTTGTTCACAATTAAAGTTGCAGTTAGGCAAAAATCTTTGGAGCGCAGCAACGTATTCGCCTATGCTTTCACCTTCGTTTTGAACTCTAGAAAGGAAACGATGCTTTTCAATTAATTCACTAGGTTTAGGACTTAGATACTTCTCTAGGGTATCAACTATTTCAGCATAAGTAGCATCTGAAAGAGATTTGGGTGCCATGATGGCCTTTACTAATTCGTAGGTATCGCCTCCAACACAGTTAAGAAACGTGCCCTTAAAGAGAGCTATATTATCCTCAATGCCTCTGATTGATGCATAGTTTTCAAAACGCTCCTTGTATTGAGAAAACTTTTCCTTTTTCCTATTGAAATTCTCAAAATTACTTAAGAGAGAAGATACTTGCGTTCCGTTACTATGTTCGGATGCCGATGAGCCATTGGATTTAAGACCCTGCAATATATACAGGGTGGTCCAGTTCTTTCCGGCATTAATTTCAGAGGTCATTCGGGAGGTCTATACGAACAAAAAAGTTCCTATGAACCATAGTCCGAAAATGCTTCGTTTTCGAGCTATAAAAGCTCAAAGTTGCGCGAAAAGTACTGTACGCAAAAGAGAAAAAAAATTATTCTGAGCAGCAGAAGCGGAAATAAGAAAAATCAGAGTACAGGTTTAGTTCTACTAAACAAGAGCTACAAAAAACGTCTCTTGACTTTTTTCCCAAAAACGCATTCCAAAGGGCCTACGGCCGATTCAAAAAATAACCGTATGACCGTACGCGGCAGAAAAGTCGACAAAAAAGTGTGTTACGGTCAAAACCAACTCTGGAAAACACTTAGGTAAGATTAAGCAAACTCTTAGCTATCATTTGAGCTATTATTTGATCCATTTCGAGTGCGGAATAGCGGAATGGCAGTGGTTTTAAAAAAAAAGTCGGTCCGCGATTTTGAGCGCAGAGCTGACAATCAACGAGTGTCCCCTGCTACAACGGGATGTACGGTAAATCATGGCACATCCCTCTATCTCGAGCGGTGGCCGTCTGGTTAACGTGCTGTGTGCGGAAGCCTCGTACCTGTAATGGGTGAGGGTTCGATCCTGCCTCATGTCACTTTAATTTTTAACAGTCTCTTCACGTCGCATCGCGTCGTTGATATTACTTTGGTCCATAAATGTTGCAAATCCTCATTGCGGAACACCGCAAAGGCACAGAGCTTCAGCGTGCCGACATGCCTTTTGTCTCTTAATTTCATTAAGAATGTTAACATTAACAATCGATTACGAGAATCGATTATCCTACATAATGTTTAATTGGAGAAAAATCCAATGTTGCCGAAACTTCTTTGAATACGTTGATTTACAATGAGCTGAAGCCAAAAAATTATGCTTCGAAAAAGGGGGGGGGCTGAAAGTGGTCCGGTTTCTCATTCATATTTTTTCTAATGATTAGAATCTTTCAATCAATCAGGGTGGGGGTGGGTCCCCTTTTTCGAAGCATAATTTTTTGGCTTCAGCTCATTGTAAATCAACGTATTCAAAGTAGTTTCGGCAACATTGGATTTTTCTCCAATTAAACATTATGTAAGATAATCGATAGTCGTAATCGATTGTTAATGTTAACATTTTTAATGAAATTAAGAGACAAAAGGCATGTCGGCACGCTGAAGCTCTGTGTCTTTGCGGTGTTCCGCAATGAGGATTTGCAACATTTATCGAGCAAAATAATATCAACGTCGTGATGCGACGGGACTTGAAGAGGCTGTTAAAAATTCAGTCGATCTGAGGCAGGATCGAACCCACACCCGAGGAAGATTCGGACTACCGTAGCAAGCGACGCTAACCAGACGGCCTCCGCTTGAGTTAGAGAGGAGGTCCAAGATTTACCGCACATGCCGTTGTAGCAGGGAACACGCATTGATTGTCAGCTCTGCACTCAAAATCGCGCACCGACTTTTTTCTTAAAACCGCTGCCATTCCGACAATGCGCACTCGAAATGGATCAAATAATAGCTCAAATAAAAGCTAAGAGTTTGCTTAATCTCGTTTTAGTGTTTTCCAGAATTGGTTTTGACCTTAACACACTTTTTTTCTACTTTTCTGCCGCGTGCGGTCATACGGTAATTTTTTGGATCGGCCATAGGCCCTTTGGAACGCGTTTTTGGGAAAAAAGCCAAGAAATGTTTTTTGTAGCTCTTGTTTAGTAGAACAAAACCTGTACTCTGATTTTTCTTATTTCCCCCTCTGCTGCTCAGAATATTTTTTTTCTCTTTTGCGTACAATACTTTTCGCGCAACTTTGAGCTTTCATAACTCGAAAACGAAGCATTATCGGACTATGGATCCAAGGAACTTTTGAAGGAACGTTTTTTGTAGCTCTTGTTTAGTAGAACAAAACCTGTACTCTGATTTTTCTTATTTCCCCCTCTGCTGCTCAGAATAATTTTTTTTCTCTTTTGCGTAAAATACTTTTCGCGCAACTTTGAGCTTTCATAACTCGAAAACGAAGCATTTTCGGACTATGGTTCAAAGGAACTTTTTTGTTCGTGTAGACCTCTCGAATGACCTCTGAAATTTCTGCCGGAAAGAACTGGACCACCCTGTATAGTGGACATCATATCCATAAAACGCTTGAATTGATCTTCATCCATTGTACAATGATTTTATCCTATGGGTCCGATGAAATTATTGCTGCTATGAGTCTCCAACTTAGATTCACGATGCAGAGCGATGAGGTGCACGTGCACGCCATTTCTGATAAGGTGCCGAACACGCCGTTTGAATTACGCGAATTTCCGCCCGTACGCGCGAGTTATATCATGTGTACTCATATGCACCTCTAATTACTAATTAATATTGTGCAACTCGATACTTCTCACATTATAGATCACTTCGACCCCCAGTTGGGCTGTCCGATGATCGAACAGAGCTCATCACAAAAACTGATCAACGAATCATTCTCTTACATCGCGTATTGAGGATCACAGTCCTTATTTCCTTAGGAGCTGTCTCTCTCAAATTGGAACTTAAATCATTTTTATACATTGTCTTATTTTTCTAACTTCAAGTTGTCTCTTTTACTTCGTTATTGTTTTTCCTCTCTAAAGTGTTTTATTAAATTATTTTATCCAATTTTTGATTAAAAAACTATTATTATTATTATTGCAAATAGTCGACATTTTATTTGCAAGTTATAAATAAAAGAACGAGCCTTGTTCTTTTATAAAACTGGCGCAGTCGCGTAGGGTACAGTCGGAAAATCACAGATACACATTCATCGCGAATTGTATCAAAGATTTCTCTTGTGTTGATCCACTTTAGACGTGAACCTCACCTCAATTTTAAATCACGAAATTCAAAATTCAAAATCACAAAAAGAAGAAAATAGAAGACAAAAAAAAAGAAGAAACGTATCCTTTGAGACACTCTCTCCAACGCACGAGGCTTTGACTCTTCCCACGCGCGGGACTTTGACTTCCCCAACGCACGGGACTTTGACTTCCCCAACGCACCAAAAACACTGTTCCACATTCAATTCAAAGGACTTTGGCAAAGGATGACTTCGATCTTGACTGTACTCCAGCTGCTTTAAGTCTTCGGGATTTCAAAACTGGTCATATAAGTCTTCGGGATTTCAAAACTGGTCAACGGAACAAAAACTGTCTAACATTCAAAGGACTTCGGCAAAAGATGACTTCGATCTTGATTGTCCTTCAGCTGCTGTAAGTCTTACTGTTACTTGTTCTGATCAGTCCCCACTTTTTTTCCTAATTTTTTTTTGTAATTCTTTGTGTATTGTACAGGGTGTAAAAAAAAAGGAGCAGCTCCGAATAACTCAAGTTTGGGTTCGAATTTCAAAAAACGTTGAAACACGGGTTCCATTATTTTGAGGGGGACATCTTTTAGGGGGGTTGCCAAATTCCAGAATTCCAGGCCCCCCCAGGGGGGCGGGTCTGGGGGTCATCGCCCCCCTAAATCACATTTCTCAAATGGCGACCCCTAATTTTTATTACATAACTTCGAAGAACATCAAATTCTAATCATTTTGGCGCAAACCGCAGGTCGATATCGTTTTTCGTGTTCGAGATATCGAAAGTCAAAGTTCGATTTTGACCCATTTTCAAAAATTCATAACTCCCACTAAAAAAGTCGGAATTAAAAAAAACTATTAGCTTAAAATGCTCTACAAAACAAGTCCTTTTCAGAAAAAAATACAGCTGTCCAGGAAATTTGATTTTTAGGCTCCGAAAAAAATATTCAAAATTTACGAAAATTTTGAATCGGTGATATTCTTGTAAAACGGCCAGAATCGGCAATTTTGGCTTAAAACCTGTTGGCTGAGTCCAAATGAGCGATGCAAAGCGCTTAAAAGATCAAGAGAGTCTCAAAATCACCTTTAAAATGATCAAACTCAGTAATGAGAACACTGCTAAATTTAGAGTCAGGAAACACCTCTCTCTCGGGCTTTAATGGGGTTTTGGGGACTTTTGAGAGCTTTGCATCGCTCATTTGGACTCAGCCAACAGGTTTAAAGCCAAAATTGTCGATTTTGGCCGTTTTACAAGAATATCGCCGATTCAAAATTTTCAAAAATTTTGAATATTTTTTCGGAGCCTAAAAATCAAATTTCCTGGACAGCTGTATTTTTTTCTGAAAAGGACTTGTTCTGTAGAGCATTTTAAGCTAATAGTTTTTTAAATTACGACTTTTTTAGCGGGAGTTATGAATTTTTGAAAATGGGTCAAAATCGAACTTTGACTTTCGATATCTCGAACACGAAAAACGATATCGACCTGCGGTTTGCGCCAAAATGCTTAGAATTTGATGTTCTTTAAAGTTATGTAATAGAAATTAGGGGTCACCATTGGAGAAATGTGATTTAGGGGGGCGATGACCCCGGACCCGCCCCCTGGGGGGGGGCTGGAATTTGGCAACCCCCCAAAAATTATGGAACCCGTGTTTCAAGGTTTTTTGAAATTCGAACCCAAACTCGAGTTATTTGGAGCTGCTCCTTTTTTTCTTTACACCCTGTATAATCTGCATGCTGCCAAGTGTCCTGGCTAACCCCCCCCCTCTTTTTTTCAATTTTTATTTTTTTATATCTACGCCCATTACTCCAGATATTTCTCGTTGGAGTTCCGTCACTGACGAAACCAAAAATTTAGTAGAGCAATTTGCTGAAATTACCGGGTCGACTAGTGTTCCATCGCTCAAAAAAATGGCTCTTCCAACGATTCCGAGTAGTTATTTAGATACTACTCCCCAGTTCAGCGGGGAACCGCAACATTTAATGACATTGATCAAAGCCTGTGATAAAATCGCCGGCTATATTAGACAAGTTGAGGAAGCTCCTGGAGTTTTGGCGGAACTTTTACTAGGTAATATAACAGCAAAGATAATTGGTCAAGCAAGGGTAGAAATTTCGAATTGCGATCAAAGTTCGTGGGACGTCGTAAAAAGGGCTCTTCTCGACTCCTACTCTGATAAGCGTGATTTTGGGACCCTCAACAAAGAATTGTATTCTGTTTCTCAACAGAATGGAGAAACGGCGTTCGATTACTTGCACAGATTACAGCAGCATGTTTATTTAATGAATTCTTATCTTGATACGCATACGATTGAAGGATCGACCGCAAATAATGCAAAGGCCTATAACGAAATTTTGGTTCTAAGACAAGGTCTTGACGGTCTCAAAAACCCCCTCCAACAATACGTAAAAAGTAGGAAGCCTACCTCGCTTAACGATATACATTATCTTTTGATGAATGAGTACCAAAGAGAAGCTTCTTTTAAGCACTTCAATACCATTTCTGTGCCTTCTAATAAGTCTGTGGCGACCAAACGACAACACCGCGCAAAGCGCGGGAAACGCGCCACACACACACAACCAAATGGCAACGCCGCGCCGAGCGCGGGAAACGCGCCACGCGATTCAAATCGCCCGCGCAAGCACTCCCGCGCTTTCTCTCCACCTGCGCTCCTGATTGGTCTAGCCACTGCAGGTGGCACTAACGCCTTCGGCCAATCAGAGCTCGACCCCTGGGCTTAAAAGGAAGAGCTTCAGCCATTAATCCACATTCTGGTTCAACACTCTCAAATGAACAGACGTCTCCTCAAGTCTCGGACCCAGGACCAAATCGATGCCCACTTAGCAGCCAAGTAGCCAAGCAGCCGACTTTTCCATTGAACGGAGACCCAAACTTCTCTGGACGTCTTCACACTAGAAAACGGCCCTTTTCAGGGCCACCACTTTTGATTTTATTTTCTAGAGCAACATTCCTACATTGGTGACCTCGACTGGAACACAACATGGCAAGCGAAGAACAACAAAAATTGGAAGACCTCACGAAGCAAAACGAAGATTTACTCTCTCGGGTGCAGCGCATGGAGGAGCAAAATCGCCAACTCCAAAACACGTTGCAAGCGCAAGTTCCCGCTCAGGGTTCAAATAACACCACTCCACCACCAACCAACGACGGAGTCAACATGATTGGCATCAAGGTCCCCCCGTTTTGGCCCGAAGAGCCTGAAATATGGTTCCATCAGCTGGAGGCTCAATTCTCTCTAAGCCGTATTACTACTGAAGCTACAAAATTCAATCATGTGGTTGCTCATCTTGAAGGTCGCTGGGCGAATGAAATTAAAGACCTCATTCGCCAGCCTCCTGCTCAAACCCCGTATACAACCATTAAGACAGAGCTAATAAATAGACTTTCAAAATCTGAAGCACAGAGAGTCCGTCAACTGATCGGCGAGGCTGAGTTAGGTGATAACACTCCATCTCAGTTCCTCCGTCGATTAAAATCACTCGCCGGCGCTACCGTTCTTCAGGAAAATATTCTGAGAACGCTCTGGCTCCAGCGCCTGCCAACAACGGTGCAGGCAATTTTGCAAGCACAAGCAGACACAGTTCCAGTGGATCAATTGGCCAAAATTGCCGATAGGATCGTAGAAACGATCCCGATCCAAACAGCACCGGCCGTGTATGCAACAACTGCCCCTCCTTTCCAAAATGACCTAACATTGTCTTTATCTAAAATAAACGAAACTCTTGAAAGTCTCGCTCAACGCATCGAAAAAATGGAGGTGCAAATGAAAAAATCACGTGACCAAAGATATCGCAACTCTCGATCTCGATCAAGGTCGCGATCTTTCTCAGAGCAAAAACGAGATAGTGATTTATGTTATTATCACGAGACTTTTGGCGAAAAAGCGTATAGGTGCCAAAAACCTTGCAATTTTCCAAATCAGTCAACAAACTCAAACGGCAGCCAGTAGTGGCGGCAACTGACTGCCTCCAATCATCTAACCGCCTCTTTGTTTCAGATAAAAGAAGCGGCCATAAATTTCTGGTCGACACGGGATCAGACATATGCTGTTTTCCCAGGCGTCTTTTGCCAGGAAAACTAAAACAAACGAATTACGAATTAAATGCTGCAAATAACTCATCAATCAAAACATATGGATGTATTTCATTAAGCCTGAACCTCGGTTTAAGGCGTGATTTCAGGTGGCGTTTCGTGATTGCCGACGTATCAACTGCAATCATTGGCTCAGATTTTCTTGCAAAGTATCAACTGCTGCCAGATTGCCATAACAAGCGGCTGATGGACAATCTCACTGGGCTATCTGTCCCCTGCCACGCAGCTGCTCTCTTTCAACCCAGCGTCAAGGCCTTATCAGCGGAAGCGACAAACTGCCTGCTCCTTTCGGAGTTCCCGGCACTCATTCGACCTTCAGGCACTCCACGCGAGATTCATCACTCAACTCGCCACTACATACGCACCACTTCTGGCCCACCCGTCTCTTGCCGCCCCCGCCGCCTCCATCCTGACCGGTTGCTTATCGCAAGGACGGAATTCCAGATTATGCTTGAAGAAGGCACGGCTCGCCGATCGGAGAGTCCTTGGTCTTCTCCACTGCATCTCACACCGAAGAAAAACGAAGGGTGGCGCCCGTGCGGTGATTATCGCGCGCTCAACGCTCGCACTATTCCTGATAAATATCCTGTGCGTCATATCCATGACTTCTCTCAACATCTGCACGGATGTAAGGTTTTTTCGGTCATTGACCTAGTTAAAGCCTACACTCAAATTCCAGTCCATTCTGAAGATATACCGAAGACGGCAATAACTACGCCTTTCGGTCTATTTGAATTTCCATTTATGACCTTTGGACTGAGAAATGCAGGTCAGACATTTCAACGTTTTATTGACGAGGTTTTGTCTGGCCTCGACTTCTGCTTCCCTTATATCGATGACATTTTAATTGCAAGCGCCAACAAGGCCGAACATGAAAAACACCTTCGAATTTTATTCGAGCGCTTATCCTCATATGGTATTTTAATTAACGTTAAAAAAAGTGTGTTTTTTGCATCATCTGTAATTTTTCTAGGATATGAAGTGTCCGAAAAAGGCGTGCGACCCCCCACTGAAAGAATTACCGTTTTGATGGAAATAAAAGAGCCACCAGACGCACGCAGCCTAAGAAGATTCCTTGGCATGGTTAATTTTTACCGCCGTTTTCTGCCCCACGCCGCTGAACATCAAGCTGCCCTCAATTCCGCTGTTGCCGGATTGAAGGGCAGCCAACCGATAATATGGACTCAGGAATTAAAAGATGCTTTTCAAGCTAGCAAGGACAACCTTGCTGAGGCAACACTCCTTGCCCACCCTGACTCCAATGCTCCTCTCGCTCTTTTTACAGATGCATCTGGCACCTCCGTAGGAGCATGTCTACAGCAATATGTGGACGAAAATTGGCAACCGCTTGGATTTTTCTCTCAAAAATTAACACCGAAACAAAGAGAATGGCCGCCATATTACCGCGAACTTTTCGCAGTGTATGCGGCCATTCAACATTTCAGGCATGTACTTGAAGCACAAACTTTCACCATCTATGTTGATCATAAGCCACTGACATATGCATTCCAACAACGGAGAGAAAAATTGCCTCCCGTGCAACTCAATCACCTGTCATTTATTGCTCAATTTTCTACTGACATTAAATACATTGCAGGCTCATCAAATGTTGTTGCAGATGCTCTCTCACGCGTTGAAGCCATCAGTAATCAAGCACCAATTGATTTTAACACCTTGGCTCAATCGCAAAAAGACGACAATGAACTGCTCGAACTCTTGAAATCAGAACATTCACTCAAACTGCAGCTCATCACAGTCCCTGGCTCTGACGTCAAGATATACTGTGACACCTCTACCACGAGGCCTCGTCCATACATACCTGCCCCGCATCGACGCCAAATTTTCAACACATTGCACGATCTCAGTCATCCCGGCATCAAAGCATCAGCACGGCTCGTTACATCACGATACGTCTGGCCTCATGTGAACCGCGACTGCCACGCTTGGGCTCGAGCGTGCCAGGATTGCGGACGCGCAAAAATTTCGCGTCATGTGCACGCACCTTTAAGCACATTTTCACCCCCTTCTGCTCGATTCCAACATATACATATTGATTTAATTGGTCCTCTTCCCTGTGTAAATAATTATAAATATTGTCTTACAGCTATAGACAGATTTACTCGATGGCCTGAAGTGCAGCCGATCCAGGGCATCACCGCTGAAGAAGTCGCAGAAGCTCTCATCACATGCTGGATTTCTCGATTTGGCACCCCTGTTCGAATCACAACCGATCAGGGCCGTCAATTCGAATCTCAATTATTCAAAGCACTAAACAGCACCCTCGGCTCAGAGCGCCTTCGAACCACAAGCTACCACCCGGCATCCAACGGAATGATCGAGCGATTTCACAGACATGTCAAATCTGCTCTCATGTGTCATCAAAATATGACATGGGTTGAAGCTCTGCCTATGGTTCTTCTAGGAATCCGTTCCTCAATCAAAGAAGACCTCAACGCATCACCAGCAGAACTTGTGTACGGAGAACCCCTCCGCATCCCAGGCGAACTTCTCCTCTCACCCCCCTCAAAACTGGAAGCTCAATCAGAATTTGTTAACAGGCTCCGTCAACAAATGACGCAACTGCGCCCCGCTCCTGCCTCAAGACACGCAAAATCAAATGTATTTGTCTTCAAAGATCTGGCAACATGCACGCATGTCTTCCTGAGAGACGACACCGTGCGTGGCGCTCTGCAACCACCGTATTCCGGTCCTCATCAAGTCACAAATCGGGACGAAAAAACTCTAACTTTGATGATGAAAGGAAAAGAAGTCCAAGTTAGCATCGACAGAGTCAAACCAGCTTATATTTTATCTGACGAAAAAATTCAGCTGCCGACTCAAACAGCAAATAAAAATTCAAATAAAAATTTGAAACAAAAATCTGATCTAAATTCAGAACAAAGTTCCGATCAAAATTTGCACTCAAATTCAAATGAAAATTTAGATCAAAAATCAAATCAAAATTCAGATCAAAATTTAAATCAAAATTTAGATCAAAATTTAAATAAAACAAATAATCAAAACGCAAATAATAATCTAAAACCTGAATCCGGCTACAGAACCCGCTCCGGGCGACTAGTCAGATTCGCGCAACATTTTCCCGCCTAAAATTTCTATTTCGCTGCCTCCTGATTGGCCCACTTAAAACAATTACTCCTTTACTCTCTGATTGGCTAATATGTTTTAATTTTTTCCATATAAATACAGGCACCCAATTATTTCAATTTAGTCTCTCTCAAGATTTCAAGTCAACAAGTCCTGTCTCTCAAACTTTTTCAACTCATCATGGTCAAATCCTGCAGCAAATTCTCATCATTCAAGAACGGGAAACTCAATGATTCTCTCTCCTGGTCCATTCCCGTGACCGAACACTATGTGCAGAAGCCCAACCAAGGAATTCCACACACGGGTCAACACCAAATCATGACGACCCAAGACCGGAAGAAAGAACCACTCAAACAGCCATCCGGCTTCAATAACTCAAAACGGCGCACCCCATCATCGGCTCGCATCCAACCAATCCACACTCCATCGGAAAGAGGCAAAAAGAAGACAAGCTTCTTTGAAATATCAACTAAATTCATGCATCTAACTCCATTTTACTTTGGAATTCAAGCGCCTCCAATAATCCATAACCTCATATATAAAAATTCCATGTCTCATTCCCTATGCCCATCCTGCCGTAACTGTTCCTCTTCCTGCCCAAAAACTCTGATCCGTTGTCACCACAATTCCTGCCCTTGCCGTAAAATGCACACCCAACTACGTGTGCACTTACGACCTTTATCCGAAGAACTGGCAACGCACATCAGACTAAACGTTATCACCCGCTCAAAATTCCTGGAAGCGCAAAAATGTCACAAGTTTCTCAAGGACGAAACATACGAGTCGGCAATAACATCGTTCAGCCGCTACTATTGCCGGAAACGGTATAACCAACCTTAAAATTAATATTTGTTTCAGGCTGGAGTTCCACTCTTCGCGAAGGGCTGGTGTGGCGACCAAACGACAACACCGCGCAAAGCGCGGGAAACGCGCCACACACACACAACCAAATGGCAACGCCGCGCCGAGCGCGGGAAACGCGCCACGCGATTCAAATCGCCCGCGCAAGCACTCCCGCGCTTTCTCTCCACCTGCGCTCCTGATTGGTCTAGCCACTGCAGGTGGCACTAACACCTTCGGCCAATCAGAGCTCGACCCCTGGGCTTAAAAGGAAGAGCTTCAGCCATTAATCCACATTCTGGTTCAACACTCTCAAATGAACAGACGTCTCCTCAAGTCTCGGACCCAGGACCAAATCGATGCCCACTTAGCAGCCAAGTAGCCAAGCAGCCGACTTTTCCATTGAACGGAGACCCAAACTTCTCTGGACGTCTTCACACTATAAAACGGCCCTTTTCAGGGCCACCACTTTTGATTTTATTTTCTAGAGCAACATTCCTACAAGTCAAAACAATATTCCGAAAAGAAACAATTTCAAAAATCAGGAAGTTTTAATCAGAATCCGGGTTATCAGCCCCAGCAGAATTTTTCGAACAATAATTTTCAAAAATCAAAGAACATGGCACAATCCTTATGGGAACTGGCTTACCGCTAAATGTTTTTTAAGTATTATAAATCGACAGATTATCACTTGAAAAGAAAAAGATCTCACGGCACCAAAGTGATCCCATGTCCAGTTTTTTAGCTATTAAAGCTCAAAGACGGGAACTACTTCTCTCGTGCGTCGGCGCGCAATGATGAAGTAGTGCCGGCCGCCTCACAACTCAGCTCAACGTAGAGTGTGGTCGGCCCATTTCGATCATTCGTTCACCCGCTCGACTACCTGCCGAAGTCTCTCTTTCTATTCCACTGCTCGTCTCTCTCTCCCTCTCCCTCAATGCGATCGGAAAAGTGTTTCTGTTTACATTCCGTAATCGGTATCCTCAAGGGAGAGGGGAGGTTGAAGCTGGAGTATCAATAATTTCGGTATCTTAAAGTGTCCGAGGCGCCACGCGCGCGACTACTCATTACGAGAGATATGACAGTAAACTAATGTGACCGAAAGTATTCGGAAGAAGCAAGAAAAGCCGAGAAATGTATAAACACGGAAACGGACGAATTATTTTTGCTCGTCTCTTGGAACCCAAACGTGCGCAAGTGGGGAAAGAATAGCGTGCGGGGTGCGGGGTGCGGGTGAGGGAGAGGGAGAGAGAGAGACGAGCAGTGGAATAGAAAGAGAGACTTCGGCAGGTAGTCGAGCGGGTGAATGAATAATCGAGATGGGCCGACCACACTCTACGTTGAGCCGAGTTGTGAGGCGGCCGGCACTACTTCATCATTGCGCGCCGACGCACGAGAGAAGTAGTTCCCGTCTTTGAGCTTTAATAGCTAAAAAACTGGACTTGAGACCACTTTGGTGCCGTGAGATCTTTTTCTTTTCAAGTGATAATCTGTCGATTTATAATACTTAAAAAACATTTAGCGGTAAGCCAGTTCCCATAAGGATTGTGCCATGTCCTTTGATTTTTGAAAATTATTGTTCGAAAAATTCTGCTGGGGCTGATAACCCGGATTCTGATTAAAACTTCCTGATTTTTGAAATTGTTTCTTTTCGGAATATTGTTTTGACTTATTAGAAGGCACAGAAATGGTATTGAAGTGCTTAAAAGAAGCTTCTCTTTGGTACTCATTCATCAAAAGATTATGTATATCGTTAAGCGAGGTAGGCTTCCTACTTTTTACGTATTGTTGGAGGGGGTTTTTGAGACCGTCAAGACCTTGTCTTAGAACCAAAATTTCGTTATAGGCCTTTGCATTATTTGCGGTCGATCCTTCAATCGTATGCGTATCAAGATAAGAATTCATTAAATAAACATGCTGCTGTAATCTGTGCAAGTAATCGAACGCCGTTTCTCCATTCTGTTGAGAAACAGAATACAATTCTTTGTTGAGGGTCCCAAAATCACGCTTATCAGAGTAGGAGTCGAGAAGAGCCCTTTTTACGACGTCCCACGAACTTTGATCGCAATTCGAAATTTCTACCCTTGCTTGACCAATTATCTTTGCTGTTATATTACCTAGTAAAAGTTCCGCCAAAACTCCAGGAGCTTCCTCAACTTGTCTAATATAGCCGGCGATTTTATCACAGGCTTTGATCAATGTCATTAAATGTTGCGGTTCCCCGCTGAACTGGGGAGTAGTATCTAAATAACTACTCGGAATCGTTGGAAGAGCCATTTTTTTGAGCGATGGAACACTAGTCGACCCGGTAATTTCAGCAAATTGCTCTACTAAATTTTTGGTTTCGTCAGTGACGGAACTCCAACGAGAAATATCTGGAGTAATGGGCGTAGATATAAAAAAATAAAAATTGAAAAAAAGAGGGGGGGGGTTAGCCAGGACACTTGGCAGCATGCAGATTATACAGGGTGTAAAGAAAAAAAGGAGCAGCTCCAAATAACTCGAGTTTGGGTTCGAATTTCAAAAAACCTTGAAACACGGGTTCCATAATTTTTGGGGGGTTGCCAAATTCCAGCCCCCCCCCAGGGGGGCGGGTCCGGGGGTCATCGCCCCCCTAAATCACATTTCTCCAATGGTGACCCCTAATTTCTATTACATAACTTTAAAGAACATCAAATTCTAAGCATTTTGGCGCAAACCGCAGGTCGATATCGTTTTTCGTGTTCGAGATATCGAAAGTCAAAGTTCGATTTTGACCCATTTTCAAAAATTCATAACTCCCGCTAAAAAAGTCGTAATTTAAAAAACTATTAGCTTAAAATGCTCTACAGAACAAGTCCTTTTCAGAAAAAAATACAGCTGTCCAGGAAATTTGATTTTTAGGCTCCGAAAAAATATTCAAAATTTTTGAAAATTTTGAATCGGCGATATTCTTGTAAAACGGCCAAAATCGACAATTTTGGCTTTAAACCTGTTGGCTGAGTCCAAATGAGCGATGCAAAGCTCTCAAAAGTCCCCAAAACCCCATTAAAGCCCGAGAGAGAGGTGTTTCCTGACTCTAAATTTAGCAGTGTTCTCATTACTGAGTTTGATCATTTTAAAGGTGATTTTGAGACTCTCTTGATCTTTTAAGCGCTTTGCATCGCTCATTTGGACTCAGCCAACAGGTTTTAAGCCAAAATTGCCGATTCTGGCCGTTTTACAAGAATATCACCGATTCAAAATTTTCGTAAATTTTGAATATTTTTTTCGGAGCCTAAAAATCAAATTTCCTGGACAGCTGTATTTTTTTCTGAAAAGGACTTGTTTTGTAGAGCATTTTAAGCTAATAGTTTTTTTTAATTCCGACTTTTTTAGTGGGAGTTATGAATTTTTGAAAATGGGTCAAAATCGAACTTTGACTTTCGATATCTCGAACACGAAAAACGATATCGACCTGCGGTTTGCGCCAAAATGATTAGAATTTGATGTTCTTCGAAGTTATGTAATAAAAATTAGGGGTCGCCATTTGAGAAATGTGATTTAGGGGGGCGATGACCCCCAGACCCGCCCCCCTGGGGGGGCCTGGAATTCTGGAATTTGGCAACCCCCCTAAAAGATGTCCCCCTCAAAATAATGGAACCCGTGTTTCAACGTTTTTTGAAATTCGAACCCAAACTTGAGTTATTCGGAGCTGCTCCTTTTTTTTTACACCCTGTACAATACACAAAGAATTACAAAAAAAAATTAGGAAAAAAAGTGGGGACTGATCAGAACAAGTAACAGTAAGACTTACAGCAGCTGAAGGACAATCAAGATCGAAGTCATCTTTTGCCGAAGTCCTTTGAATGTTAGACAGTTTTTGTTCCGTTGACCAGTTTTGAAATCCCGAAGACTTATATGACCAGTTTTGAAATCCCGAAGACTTAAAGCAGCTGGAGTACAGTCAAGATCGAAGTCATCCTTTGCCAAAGTCCTTTGAATTGAATGTGGAACAGTGTTTTTGGTGCGTTGGGGAAGTCAAAGTCCCGTGCGTTGGGGAAGTCAAAGTCCCGCGCGTGGGAAGAGTCAAAGCCTCGTGCGTTGGAGAGAGTGTCTCAAAGGATACGTTTCTTCTTTTTTTTTGTCTTCTATTTTCTTCTTTTTGTGATTTTGAATTTTGAATTTCGTGATTTAAAGTTGAGGTGAGGTTCACGTCTAAAGTGGATCAACACAAGAGAAATCTTTGATACAATTCGCGATGAATGTGTATCTGTGATTTTCCGACTGTACCCTACGCGACTGCGCCAGTTTTATAAAAGAACAAGGCTCGTTCTTTTATTTATAACTTGCAAATAAAATGTCGACTATTTGCAATAATAATAATAATAGTTTTTTAATCAAAAATTGGATAAAATAATTTAATAAAACACTTTAGAGAGGAAAAACAATAACGAAGTAAAAGAGACAACTTGAAGTTAGAAAAATAAGACAATGTATAAAAATGATTTAAGTTCCAATTTGAGAGAGACAGCTCCTAAGGAAATAAGGACTGTGATCCTCAATACGCGATGTAAGAGAATGATTCGTTGATCAGTTTTTGTGATGAGCTCTGTTCGATCATCGGACAGCCCAACTGGGGGTCGAAGTGATCTATAATGTGAGAAGTATCGAGTTGCACAATATTAATTAGTAATTAGAGGTGCATATGAGTACACATGATATAACTCGCGCGTACGGGCGGAAATTCGCGTAATTCAAACGGCGTGTTCGGCACCTTATCAGAAATGGCGTGCACGTGCACCTCATCGCTCTGCATCGTGAATCTAAGTTGGAGACTCATAGCAGCAATAATTTCATCGGACCCATAGGATAAAATCATTGTACAATGGATGAAGATCAATTCAAGCGTTTTATGGATATGATGTCCACTATACAGGGTGGTCCAGTTCTTTCCGGCAGAAATTTCAGAGGTCATTCGAGAGGTCTACACGAACAAAAAAGTTCCTTTGAACCATAGTCCGAAAATGCTTCGTTTTCGAGTTATGAAAGCTCAAAGTTGCGCGAAAAGTATTTTACGCAAAAGAGAAAAAAAATTATTCTGAGCAGCAGAGGGGGAAATAAGAAAAATCAGAGTACAGGTTTTGTTCTACTAAACAAGAGCTACAAAAAACGTTCCTTCAAAAGTTCCTTGGATCCATAGTCCGATAATGCTTCGTTTTCGAGTTATGAAAGCTCAAAGTTGCGCGAAAAGTATTGTACGCAAAAGAGAAAAAAAAATATTCTGAGCAGCAGAGGGGGAAATAAGAAAAATCAGAGTACAGGTTTTGTTCTACTAAACAAGAGCTACAAAAAACATTTCTTGGCTTTTTTCCCAAAAACGCGTTCCAAAGGGCCTATGGCCGATCCAAAAAATTACCGTATGACCGCACGCGGCAGAAAAGTAGAAAAAAAGTGTGTTAAGGTCAAAACCAATTCTGGAAAACACTAAAACAAGATTAAGCAAACTCTTAGCTTTTATTTGAGCTATTATTTGATCCATTTCGAGTGCGCATTGTCGGAATGGCAGCGGTTTTAAGAAAAAAGTCGGTGCGCGATTTTGAGTGCAGAGCTGACAATCAATGCGTGTTCCCTGCTACAACGGCATGTGCGGTAAATCTTGGACCTCCTCTCTAACTCAAGCGGAGGCCGTCTGGTTAGCGTCGCTTGCTACGGTAGTCCGAATCTTCCTCGGGTGTGGGTTCGATCCTGCCTCAGATCGACTGAATTTTTAACAGCCTCTTCAAGTCCCGTCGCATCACGACGTTGATATTATTTTGCTCGATAAATGTTGCAAATCCTCATTGCGGAACACCGCAACGTAATCACGTAATCAGCTCCGATCATCCGAATTCTAATGGAATCGTTGGGAGGTTCCACTTATCGCTCATTGAACATATAAAACTTTTCAAACTTGAGCCAAAATTCCAGAAGGACCCACTCCAAATGTTGATCCTTTATGCTCTAGCTGCTTATAATAACTCCATCGTTGCCGCAACTAAGTTAACTCCCCACGAAATAGTCACTGGCCATTTAGAAACAGAAAAATTCTTAGATTCAGCTGATACCCCCACAACTCAAGCCTATGTAGCGAAACACAAGGAGTATTGTAGAAAATTATACGACCTCATTCACCATCGTTTAGAAGCAAATAAGATTAGTTATATCAGCAAAGCCAATCAGAAACGACAAACGGCTCCCGAAAAACCTCAGCCCGAAGTCGTTCTCCAAAAACTCACCCGAGGTAGGACCAAAACCCAACCTCGCTTCGTTCAAAAGAAAGTTCAGAATCAAGTAGACCCTAACACATTAATTTTGAAAAATCCTGCAAACCCTTCTGGGATAAAAATAAGGTTGGACCAATTAAAAAGGTTACCCAAAAACTTTAAATCTGTTGCAGATGCAGCTGCACAATCTCCCTCTCAGACTCAGAATTCGTCTTCCGAAACCTGACCGACCAAATTGCAATCTTGCCTGTAAAACAAGGCCAAGCTTATTTGGAAAACGCTGATTATACATTAATTCACGTCATTGATATCGGACCTTTGTCAAAATCTTATCAGTCTTTGTCTCTACACCTGGATAATTTTTTGAAAAATATTAATACCTATCATTCTAACCTTCATTTAAGTAACGATAGATCTGATCGATCCAATTTTCTTAATGAGGCAGACGATTTTATAGGGAATTTGAAAATAATCAATTCAAAAATCGAGGAGAAACTTTTATTCCTTAACCCAGCAAAGCGCAAACGATCATTAAATTTCTTGGGAACTGGAATAAAATTCATAACCGGCAACCTGAATGCAGATGATGGTGAACGCTATGATAAAGCCCTTCAGGCCATCCAAAAAGGTCAAATTATTCTAGAAAATCAAGTGCAATCCCAGTACTCTCTAGCTACCCAAACAGTTGAACAGTTTAAAACAAATCTTGCAAAAATTGACTCAAATGAGAAAATACTTAAGTCAAAAATTGATGAGTTTGCTTCTGCCTTATTGAATAGTACAAATTTTAATTCATTAGAAATACAAATCGAACAAACATTGAAGACCTTTTCTCTTAGTTACTCTGTTTTGCTTTATTTTCTCACCGAAATCGAAGACTCGATTGCGTTTTGCTATGCTCAGGTTTTACACCCTAGTATTATCTCACCCAAAGTTTTATTGATGGAATTGTTACAAATCCAACGGAATTTTAATGTGACTTTTCCTCTGCCTTTGAACGAGGAAAATTTATTAAGTTTAGGAAAATCTATTTCTGTACATTGTCAGAGAGAGACCTCTCTATTGATGTATAACTTGATAATCCCATTGAACGATAAGGAAATGTATAATTATTATTCTCTCTACTCAGTCCCCATGTTTGTAAGATCAGAACAAGTTCTTTTTCAGCCGCAGCAACAATATACAGGGTGTCAATTAAAAAAGGAGCCAAGCTTAATATCTCGAAAACGGCTCCGAATTTTGAAAAACGCTGAAACACGTGTTCGATTATTTCGAGGGGGACATCTTTTGAGGGGGTCCCCAATTTCGGGGCCCCCCTCAGGAGGGCCCCAGGGGGGTCAAGTCCCATATTTCAAATGGGGACCCCCACTTTTTATTTGATAATCGGAAAGAGGGTAAAATTCTAAGACTTTTGGCGCAAACCGAAAGTCGATATCGTTTTTCATGTTCGATATATCGAAGGTCAAAGTTCGATATGGACCCATCTTCAGAAATTCGTAACTTTCCTTTAAATAGACCAAATTTCAAAAACTTTGGGTCTATAATGCTCTACAGAGCAAGCACTTTGCAGATAAAAATTCAATTTTAACAGAAATTTAGTCAAAATTTGGTTTTAAGGCTCCCAAACATTTTTAACGTTTTTGGCCCCCACGGGGGGCTATCAGAAAAATTCCGAGAGACGACCCCTATCGAGTGATACATCAATCAAAAAGGCGTAACAAACTGAGCATTTTGGCGCAAACCGGAGGTCCATATCGTTTTTCATATTCGAGATATCGAATGTCAAATGTCGATTTACAGAATGCGAACGCGAAAAACGTTAAAAATGTTTGGGAGCCTTAAAACCAAATTTTGACTAAATTTCTGTTAAAATTGAATTTTTATCTGCAAAGTGCTTGCTCTGTAGAGCATTATAGACCCAAAGTTTTTGAAATTTGGACTATTTAAAGGAAAGTTACGAATTTCTGAAGATGGGTCCATATCGAACTTTGACCTTCGATATATCGAACATGAAAAACGATATCGACTTTCGGTTTGCGCCAAAAGTCTTAGAATTTTACCCTCTTTCCGATTATCAAATAAAAAGTGGGGGTCCCCATTTGAAATATGGGACTTGACCCCCCTGGGACCCCCCTGAGGGGGGCCCCGAAATTGGGGACCCCCTCAAAAGATGTCCCCCTCGAAATAATCGAACACGTGTTTCAGCGTTTTTCAAAATTCGGAGCCGTTTTTGAGATATTAAGCCTGGCTCCTTTTTTAATTGACACCCTGTATAATCCAGCATCGGGAAACAACTCTCAGCTCCAACACGGAATGTATTTATCTACGGAATGCCATGTATGGGCTAATGCTCAAATGCTAAGTTCCATCCGGCAACTATGTGCGAAATCGAAACTCTGAGTATTGGCATTATCGAAAAGTGCCCAAAGATTACCAAGCAAAAAATCCGACAATTACTCAAATACCATTTGCTCACAGTTACCTAATCTCTATCGACATACCAACAAAAATCTCGGTCGAATGCAAAAATAACAAAGAAATAATGTTTATAGTAGGAAATTATTACCTAGAACGTAGAAATTGTACAATTTATTTTAATTGTACAAAATTAGCCTCCCCAATCTCTTCTAGATCATACATGCCTGTATTTTTACCTTCAAAATTAATTTTAATAAGGAGTAAAATTACTGTGACTAATTATTCACTATCAAATCTTACAGCTCACTTTGAATCAAACGGATTATTTCCTTCCATGTGGTATAATTTCATGTCAGATCGTACGCAGACTTTGGACGGCGTAACGTTTACATTCTTTCTCATAGTACTCCTTTTTATATTGCTAGGTAGAATGTTATGGTACCGCCGCGCTGGTTCAGCACGAGCCCGGCGCACAGTGCCTCATCTCCAGTTGTGATGTTTGCACCACGAAGTGTTCAGTCCTGTCTCATCAAACCAACAGAAGTTCTGTCATTTAATGAGACTCCTGCTCAAACCGAAAAATGGCGATATCCCGGCAACTTGCCGATCCAATACGATTTTTCGAACTAGGCATGGAGGAGTTATATCATGTGTACTCATATGCACCTCTAATTACTCATAAATATTGTGCAACTCGATACTTCTCACATTATAGATCACTCCGACCACCCAGTTGGGCTGTCCGATGATCGAGCAGAGCTCATCACCAAAACTGATCAACGAATCAGTCTCTTACATCGCGTATTGAGGATCATAGTCCTTATTTCCTGTAGGGTTTTATCGGATAGTTGTTAGACGTGTATTCGTTGGGGACTATAGCCCTACCTAGGAGTCAATCACCTGATAGGTGACCTTGTAGATATTCCATCAATATAGTTCGTTCTCTAGTCAGCCGTAACGTGTATCAATTGTCTCTCTCTCTTAATTCCTAAATCATAATGTATTCGTATAACTCGACCACAACAATTTGGCGACGAGGATAAAATGTAAGTGCCGTTTCGAAATGTGAGTACGTTCGCGAGTTAATTTTCTTTTTTTTCTTGATTTTCGAGAAAATCGCGGAATTCGCCGGTGCCGATTCTAACCTAACTTTTCTTTGTTCGGTCAACCCCTTATCAACCGTATCAACCACATGGCAGCATAACGCAAATTATCGACAAACCCGAAAAGAAGAATCGAAAATGGATGAACAACAATTCCAACAACTTCTTACTCTTATGAACAGGAATCAAGAGGACTTTGTCAACAGGGTAATAACTCGAATGGCCGAAGCAACCTCAACGGGCAATGGTAATGGTGCAGGTACAACAGGTGCTCAGCAGGTTATCAGTTTGCATGTCCCTCAATTTGAAAATTTCGATGCAAAGAAAGAAACTTTCAGCAATTATATACAGCGTTTTGAAAACTATATGCGATTAAAGGAAATTTTCAACGATAAAGCAAAATGTGCCCAAATTTTACTGAATTCCATTGGCGCAGCTAACTATAATCTTCTAGTTGCACTAGTGGCCCCTAAAGTAACCTCTGATTTATCCTATGATGAGTTAATCAAGGAACTAGAAAATCATTTAGCTCCTAAGAAAAATATTCTAGTCGCTCAACACTGTTTCTTATCGGTTTATCAAAAAGATCATGAAAAGGTAAATGATTATGTCGCTAACCTCAAACGCAACATTACTGATTGTGATTTCAAAGTTAAATGTTCTTGCGACCTAGAAGTTTCTATAACTGAGCAACAGCTTAGGATGCAATTCATCAGAGGTATAAAAGATAACTGGATTAGAGAGAAAATTTTAGAATCCAATATGCTTAATTTTACAGACATAGTTCAAAAAGCAGTCGCGCTCGAATCGTCTAAACTCGACAGTCAACGACTTTCACAAGCTATTCCTTCTAAAAATGAATCAACAGAAGTCAACAAAGTGTATGGGCAACGTCAAAGAAGTCAAAACAGAGGTCATCGAAACAGATCTAAATCATCAAACCAACGAAGTCACAGCTCATCAAACCAGCGAAGTCACAGCTACCGTCCCAAATCTAAATCACGGAGCCAAATCGACTTCAAGAAACTAGGAATCGACAACTTATGTTTAAGGTGTGGCCGTACCAATCACTTATCACTTGACTGCACAGTCAATCAATCGAAACTTAGGTGTAGTGAATGCCGCCGCACTGGACACGTAAGTAAAGTTTGCATTAAAACCCTATTATCTAAAAATCAATCTGTATCAAATTTAGAAGATGAATATAGCGATGAAGAAGACATTAGATATTATGATATCAATAAAGTTGGAGATGTGCCTGATACTAGATCACTTGATTGTGAATACGATTCTAGGAAATTTTTTATCACTGTGAAAATAGAAAACAAAGCGCAAACTTTTGAATTCGACACAGGAGCAGGACGAACATTGCTTCCTGTGACACTTTTCAAACAATTAGGTATCAAAAAGCGATTACAGAAAACCCCTATTGTTTTTCGATCATATACCAGAGAATCTTTTAAGCCGCTGGGAAGAGTGCAAGTCCGAGTAAAATATAAAGGGCGACAAACAAAAGAAGATCTATTTGTTGTTCCTGATGGGTTCACGCCCTTGATGGGCCGAGTTTGGGCAAGACACCTAAGAATTGAACTAGCAGATCTGGATGAAAATGAAAGTGTGTCAGCTTTTGGGCATCAAATTTTGCGTGTCGAAGATATCGAAAACATTGAAAAAGATTTTCCAGAAATTTTTCGTCAAAAAGTAGGCTGCGTACCAAACGTTGTTATCAAGCATCAACTTAGAGAGAAAGCAAAGCCTTGTTACATTAAAGAACGAGAAGTTCCTCAAGCTTTAATCGAACCAACCGACAAAGAACTTGACGGTTTGGAATCAACTGATATTATTGAGCAAGAAACCATGAGCGATTGGGGATCACCCCTAGTAGTGGTTCCCAAAGGTGATGGCTCTGTACGTTTATGTGTTGATTATAAGGTGGCAGTAAACGATTGTTTAGTGAATGTCAACTACCCAATCGAAAAAGTTGACAATATACTTAACCAGCTCAGAGGTGCTAAATATTTTTGTCGATTAGATCTCTATAAAGCCTACCTACATCTGTTGGTCGATGAAGAGAGCAGTAAAATACAAGCTATATCAACCCACAGAGGCACATATAGAATGAAACGTTTAAGTTTTGGAATTAAAACAGCGCCAGCTCATTTCAATAAGGTTATGAGAGATATTCTTAAAGGATTAACAGCCTTATCTTATTTTGATGACATAGTCGTCTGGGGTGAAACGTTAGAAGAATGTAAACGAAATCTCTACGCTGTTTTGCAACGCTTAAATGAAAATGATCTCCATTTGAATATAAAAAAGTGTGTTTTTTTCCAGACAAAGATTGCATTTCTAGGGTACATCATCCGATGCAATGAAATCTCTAAGTGCCCTTCGAAAGTCCAGGCGGTAGTGGATTTGCCAAGACCTAAAGACATAGCAGGAGTTCGCCGTCTACTTGGGTTAGTCACGTATTATTCAAGACTTTTACCAGACTTATCTACCATGACGTATCCCTTGCGACAACTCCTCAGGAAAAATCAAAAATTCCACTGGTCTGCAAATGCCGAAGCTGCATTTCTCAAATTGAAATCCGAAATGGTAAGTGATCGAGTCGTTGTGCCTTATGATCCAACCTTGCCAATTGAGCTCTCAACAGATGCCAGCCCAGTTGGTGTGGCTGCTGTCATTTTCCATACTATCGATGGATTAGAACGTCCTATAGCTTTTGCGTCTCGTTCATTAACAAAAGCGGAACAAAATTATTCCCAATTGGACCGAGAGGCGTTAGCCATTATTTTTGGAGCAAATCGTTTTTTTGAATACCTGTATGGAAGACAGTTCACCTTGAATATTGATAACAAAGCTCTGAATAGGATTTTTCATCCATCAGCAGGGCTCCCGAAGATGACCACTGGACGTTTATTGAGATATGCAACATTTCTTGCAGGATTTGAGTTCAACCTCAAATTAAAAAAGGGTTCAGAACATCAAAATGTCGATTGCTTATCGAGAGCGCCCATCAAAGAGCTTAAATTTTCTTATGACAGGTTTATCAATGAAGAAGTTCAGCAAGTCTCCGAAATGACTGCCATCCATATATCCAGCAAAAATCTTACTCCTGATCTAATCATCGAAGAAACCAGGAAAGATGAAGAGCTATCGAAACTTAAAGAAGAAATCACGGGATCTTCACAAGAAATGGACTTTTATATTGAAAATGAAATGGTTTTCAAAGGCTATCGAATCGTCATCCCTAAAAGTCTACGTTCAGTGGTACTAACGGAACTTCATTCAACGCATGTGGGAATCCAGAAAATGAAACAGCTTGCTAGAAGATACTGTTATTGGAGCGGTATTGACAAAGATATCGAAAACTTAGTCAAATCGTGCGAAAACTGTGCCCTACTTCGACATAACCCATCAAAAGCCCCACCGCATCAATGGGACCCTCCTAAAGAAAACTGGGACCGAGTCCACATCGACTATGCTGGCCCCTGTGAAGGACATCAATTACTAATTATTATCGATGCCAAATCAAAATGGATGGAAATAGGAATTTCCAAGGATGCGCCGGACTCAGCCAAATCAATCGAACTTTTAGAAAATGTTTTCTCAAGATATGGATACCCTCGAAGTTTAGCCTCAGACAACGCTTCAATCTTCACCAGTGAAGAATTTGGAAACTATTGAATGACCAACGGAATTCTGCAAAAATTTTCTGCTGCCGGACATCCAGCTACAAACGGATTAGCGGAACGCAGTGTACAAACGATCAAACGCCGTCTAAAAGCCATGCATGATGAGCCAATTCCGGTAGGAAAGAAAGTGCAGAAAATTTTGCATGTCTACAGAGCGACACCCTTAGCAAACAACAAATCGCCGTCTGAGATGTTTTTGAATCGACAAATTAGAATCAAATTAGGAACTTTACGTCTTCAAAAACAGGAACGATCAAGCCAGCCAAACAAGCCAGGAACCAGAACACTTGCAGTTGGGGACAGGATACAATCCAAATTTCTTGTTAAAAACAAGTCTGTTTGGAAGTTCGGAGAAGTTATCCGTAAACTTGGAAAACTACACTACGACATCAAGCTCGATGAAGGCCGCACTGTCAAGCGCCACATTAATCAGCTAATCAAAACCGGAGTAAAGAGAGTAACTTTTGCTCCCGACGTTAAATCAAAACAAGATGAAGCCATTTCAAATCAAGAAACGCCAGTGCAAAATTTTTTGCCGGATCCGATTGTTGTCAATGTATCTGGAAATTCTCCCAGACAAGCACTCGGAATCAATCGACCAGAAGTTTTGCAACCAAGAGCAACCATCAATCAACCAGAAATCATTCAACCTTTAATCAATCAACCAGGAAGTATTCAACCGAAAATTGTGCAAACTGGAAGTCATCAAGCGGAAGCCTCTCAATCACATCCTGTTGTCGATTTGACAAGTCCCGAAAGAAGTTGCAGCCAAAAAGAAGGAACTGCGAAGCAGCCAAACCAAGCAACAAATCAATCGGTCAATCCAGAATCAACACCGCCGCAAGCTCAACCAGGTCTAGGAAGAGGTCGATGGAGATCTCAAAGGCCTACGAAGCAACCAGGCTATTTAAAAGACTATCAAGTTTCAACAAAAAAATAGGAGTTGGAAATAGATAAGAACTATTATTATTTTTATTTTCTTTTTCTCCTAAAATTCTTTTTTTTTTGTGTTATCAAGCAAAATAGTTAATCAAATTTATCAAATTATCAAATCAAATCAATTAATCGAATTATCAAATTATCGAATCAAATCAATTAATTGAATTATCAATTGATCAAATTATAAATTTTCAATCAAATTAAAATTTTCAAGTGTGTATCAATCTTTTCCGAAGATATCAAATTGATCTCATCAAAACTGAGTTGATCTCGTCATTAGATTGTTAAAGAAATATTTTTTATTTTTTTTGTTATTGTTTTTTTTGTATCGATTCAAATTATTGCCTCCTAGTTTTTCCTCAAGCGGGGGAGAGTGTAGGGTTTTATCGGATAGTTGTTAGACGTGTATTCGTTGGGGACTATAGCCCTACCTAGGAGTCAATCACCTGATAGGTGACCTTGTAGATATTCCATCAATATAGTTCGTTCTCTAGTCAGCCGTAACGTGTATCAATTGTCTCTCTCTCTTAATTCCTAAATCATAATGTATTCGTATAACTCGACCACAACATTTCCTTAGGAACTGTCTCTCTCAAATTGGAACTTAAATCATTTTTATACACTGTCTTATTTTTCTAACTTCAAGTTGTCTGTTTTACTTCGTTATTGTTTTTCGTCTCTAAAGTGTTTTATTGAATTGTTTTATCCGAATTTTGATTAAAAAAATATTATTATTTGTTGAGAGTCATAATTTGTCCTCGCATTGTGAGGAAAGACGGCAACGCCGCACTGCTGTGTAACAGCTGAGCTAACCTATCTTATGTAACATTCTAGATCGTGTTCACGTCAAAGTTGGACATCCTCGTCCTTCTCATTTTATATCGTTTTATAATTATTATTTTAAATCACATGTTTTAACAGAATAAAAGGATTATTGTATAGAACTACAAACGTCAGTTATCCCTCTTATTGATCCACTTAACATGGTACCAGAGCTGTGTTAATAATAGTAGTTTCGTGATCGTGAACTTTCATCCGTGATAAGCATACCGGTCGACAGACGAACATGTGTTAAGGCCTAAATGGTAAGATTCAGCACATTTGTAGTCTTCACTCATTTGAAATAATCATGAATCGAAACATCTCATGATTCTCAAAGTTTAAGTGCTTCTCTACTCGGGTTGACCACTTCCATGCCATAAAGTGAGGAAGCAGCTAAAACGAGTTTGATTGATTCTCTCCTGTTCTTTGTTCTTTGTTCGTAACAAAAAAAACATGTGGTGAAAGCAACTTAACCCTGGTTGATGATTTCTATACAAAAGCAAGATTTTTCCAAACAAGAATGTGTGGATTGAAGCCTAAAGAAGTGTAATCAAAAGAAGCCAAATGGATATTGTCTCATTTCCTCTTCCCTATCAATGAAGCTGTGACCAACAAACAAGTGCCTAGTATCATTTCATTCTCTTCTCTACCTGCGCCTCAGGAAACCAATCATGTAACTTGCAAAATGTCTTTGTCTTTCTCCTGTCAGCTGATGTGACCATCGCACCTGAACATACCTACGCATATCTCTAAGTACATACATACTCGATCAAGAACCTCCGATCTCTACTCAACTTCCAGTCTTTTCTAACCAAGTGACCAAATCATGTGAGTCATCATTGTACATTTTCAATGGATTTCATCTTATTTCAACTTCGTTTTACTTATTAGTGTCCTAAATTCAAGGTTTCAGGCTCACTACATTAATCGTAACGATGAGCGACAAAGATGATGTGAAAATTCCAGTGTTTTCCGGTACAGGTTATGCAAGATGGAAATACAGGATGCTGTTACTTTTAGAAGTGAAAGAATGTAAAACAGTCGTGGAAAATGAAGCAAGACCTGCAGATATTACTGAAGAAGTCTGGCTCAAGACCGACGCAAAGGCTCGGAATTACATTGTCAACAGCATATCGGACAGTATTTTTGATCTCATCGTAAGTGAACCTAGTGCTAAGCGCATCATTTCTAAACTTGATAATTTGTATTTACCTCAGTCTACTGCTAATCAGGTACAAGTGAGACAAAATCGACTGAAACTTAAATTAAAAGATCATGAAAACCCCACCTCTTTTTTTCTAAAATTTGAAAGTTTGTCAAATGATATAGTAAATTCAGGCATAGTATTCTCTGAACAAGAAAAATTAGCTACATTACTAAGTGCTTTACCAAGAAGTTACTCGCACCTAAGCGACATAATTGACTCAATAAATTCTGATAAGTTTGAATTCATTAAAAACCGAATTGTTACTAATTTTCAAATGTACAGGGTGTCCCAGACCACCCGTGTAGGTACTTTTTCTCAAAAACGGCTGGGAGTAGAAAGCTGAAACAAAAAAGTCAGATAGGGAATTGACCCCAAAGAATTCAATGAAAATATTTTCAAAGCCCCCCGAGGCCCCCCGGGGGGGGTTTTTGGGGGGGGGTTGAAACACATTTTTCCATTTTTGGCAGGAAAAAGCCTATAAAAGGTACAAAAATAAGTTCAGATTCTGAAAGAGCAACTCATTGCCGACATTTTTACTCCAGTAACTTTTTCCAGAAAACCCCAATTTTTGGGGTTATGGGCCCTTTTGGGGGGAAATTTTCATTCGGCCACTGTGACCACACTATTCAATATTTTTCAAAAAACGAAAATCCATCTGAAAGAAGAGATTAAGACCTTTCGATTGGTGTGCCACATAATACCTATAAGTGAAAAATTAAGGCCCCCACGTAGATTCCAAAATTTGGGGGTCTTTGGGCCCCCCCCACGTAAAAAAAGTCAAATAGCAAGGTATGGCTTGTGATACATCGATCGAAAGCCCTCAAAGAGTAGAATAAGATGACGCAATCCAAAATTGTATACAATCATTACTTTCAAAATGGCGGCCATTTGAAAATTATGGGTGTTCAAAGGAAAGTCCTGGGAAAAGAGTCCAAGGATGAACGATACGTAGATTGAAAGACCTTGAAAAAAGCAAACGAATGGCGCAAACCGCAAATCAATCCGCCTATTCAATCAAAAGTTATAACCGATTGAAATTTAAAGGGCTCAATAAGGCCTATTTAAGGCTGCTTAAATTTCAATCGGTTATAACTTTTGATTGAATAGGCGGATTGATTTGCGGTTTGTGCCATTCGTTTGCTTTTTTCAAGGTCTTTCAATCTACGTATCGTTCATCCTTGGACTCTTTTCCCAGGACTTTCCTTTGAACACCCATAATTTTCAAATGGCCGCCATTTTGAAAGTAATGATTGTATACAATTTTGGATTGCGTCATCTTATTTTACTCTTTGAGGGCTTTCGATCGATGTATCACAAGCCATACCTTGCTATTTGACTTTTTTTACGTGGGGGGGCCCAAAGACCCCCAAATTTTGGAATCTACGTGGGGGCCTTAATTTTTCACTTTTAGGTATTATGTGGCACACCAATCGAAAGGTCTTAATCTCTTCTTTCAGATGGATTTTCGTTTTTTGAAAAATATTGAATAGTGTGGTCACAGTGGCCGAATGAAAATTTCCCCCCAAAAGGGCCCATAACCCCAAAAATTGGGGTTTTCTGGAAAAAGTTACTGGAGTAAAAATGTCGGCAATGAGTTGCTCTTTCAGAATCTGAACTTATTTTTGTACCTTTTATAGGCTTTTTCCCGCCAAAAATGGAAAAATGTGTTTCGAACCCCCCCAAAACCCCCCCGGGGGGCCTCGGGGGGCTTTGAAAATATTTTCATTGAATTCTTTGGGGTCAATTCCCTATCTGACTTTTTTGTTTCAGCTCTCTAATCCCAGCCGTTTTTGAGAAAAAGTACCTACACGGGTGGTCTGGGACACCCTGTATAATGATAGCCCATCAACAGGTGAAATCACTGAAAAAGTGAGTGCATTTCACTTTGAGGGAAATTCTCGAAATACTCGAAATAGAACCCAAAATTCTGGTTCTCAAAACTATTGGAGAAATGGAAATCGAAAATATTCTCAAGGTAGAAACGTCTCTTCTTATGATAGGTGTTCATCAAATCGTAATCGTAATCACCATGCTAACTTTAATGATTCGGATAACGATAATTCAACTCACACCAATAGTAGTCACAACAGTCGACGTAATAGCACTTACCAAAGTAACTCTAACCGTAATTTCTCTTCAAATAGGCGAAACAGAGATCAAAGTCATTCACCAAATAGGTACAATAATCAACGCTCTCATAGTAAAAATAGTAGGCAGTATTCTAAGCACAATAAGAATAATTACGCCCATAAAAATGAACGAAAATATTCTTGTTTTGCTAATTTAGATAGTAAATCTTGTTCTAGTCTTAGTATTTCTGAAAACGAAATTGATCTCGATCCAAGTGTTAACTGTACCAACTATTCTCGTACTCATGAAAGTTTTGATAATATTGATTGGATAATTGATAGTGGATGTTCAGACCACATAATCAACTCCGACAAATATTTTGTTAAGTATGAAGTTCTGAAGAACCCTCTCAACATAAACCTTGGAGATGGTTCGCCTCTTGAAACAAAAATCAAAGGTGATATTTCTGCTGTCTATACCGTAAATGGAAAAGACACAGAAATCACAGTACGTAATGTTTACTATGTGCCTGAGATGAAAAACAACCTGCTAAGTGTATCACGTTGCACCGATAAAGGCAATACATTTGAAATTACTGAAAAAGAGATTCGAATCTTTAGTATCGATAATATACATTATGGTTCTGCTCTAAGGATAGGAAACTTGTACAAACTAGCTTCAAAATTGTATCATGGTAACAATCAAATTGTAGCAAATAAAGTTAACCAAACATCTCAAATGGCAAAACCCCTCTTAAAGGAAGAATGGCATAGGAAAACTGGCCATATGAGTTTCCCCAACCTAGATAAATTAATCAAAAACAATCTAACCTTAGGATTGCCAAATGAAGTAGAAAAAGATATTATCCAGTGTGAAATATGCCTGGAAAATAAAATGGCAAATCTACCGTATAAAAATAATCGGTGGTCTGCGAAAAAGGCAGGCTACATTATTCATACTGATGTGTGTGGTAAGTTTAAACAACAAGGCTACAAAGGAGAAAATTACTTTATTACTTTTGTAGATGATTACTCTAAATTTTCCTTAGTCTATCCGATCAAATTTAAAAGCGAAGTTTTTGAATGCTTTCAAGAAGCGAAACATTTCTTTGAAAACCATACAGGCAATAAGCTTAGAGAACTTAGATGTGATAATGGGAAAGAATATCTAAATAGCGATTTTTATGAAGATGCTAAAGCTAATGGATTTCTAATTAAGCCCTGTCCTAGGTACGCACACCAGCTTAACGGTACAGCTGAAAGGCTTAACCGAACTTTATTAGATAGAACCAGATGTCTTCTAGGTGAGTCAAATTTACCAACAATTTACTGGCCCCTTGTTCTTCAAACTGCTAATTTTCTTAAAAATAGAACTCTTGTAAACCAGATAGAAAACATAACTCCTTATGAGATAATCTTTGAAAGACGCCCAGACTTGTCCTATCTTAAAATTTATGGAAGCGAAGCCTTCGTTCGAGTCCCTGAACAAATCAGAAAAGGCAAATTTTCTCCAAAAGCCGAAAAAGGCAAACTAGTAGGTTACGAAGACAACTGTTATGTATTTTTAATCTCAAATAAGGTAATAAAATCCCGAGATGCAAAGTTCATTGATCAAAACGAACACTGTATTAAACTGAAAGGTAACTCAGATAGTACAGACAACCTTAACCAGCAAAAATATGTCACTTTTAGTGTAGATGACTCAGACTCTGAGTCCAGTTCTGATAGTGAAGAAGCAAGTCATGAAAATGTAAGTGAAAACCTAAATTCAGATCGTCGAATTGAAATCAGTGCAGGTCCCTCACTCTGTAAAACACCTGTAACAATTGAATCCCAAAATAACGGTGAATCAAAACCTAAAACTAAAGGTAGGGTATTAAGACCGAGAGAAAACATCAAACAGCCTCGTAGACTAACTGATCATGTTCTTTTCCTAAATTATGCAGATATAAATGTCCCTGAAACTTATGAGGAAGCTATTAATTCGAAAAATGCCACTCAATGGAAAAACGCCATCGCTGAAGAGTTAAAGAGTCATGAGCAAAATAAAACTTGGCGATTGGTTAAAAGACCTGAGAATGCAGAAATTATTGACGTTAAATGGCTTTTTCGAATTAAGAGTGACAATCAACTAAAAGCTCGTCTGGTTGCAAAAGGATTTCAACAATGCTATAAGGAAAATGAAATAATTTATTCCCCTGTTGCCAAATCTTCTTCATTAAAACTTTTGTTATCTCTGTCAGCAGTTGAAGATTATCATGTACACCAAATGGACGTAATTACAGCTTTCTTAAATGGAAAAATCCATGAAGATGTCTACATTGAGCACCCTCCTGGTCTCAAAGTTCCAAAGAACCAAGTATGTAAATTAGAAAAAGCTTTGTATGGCTTAAGATCGTCACCCAGAGATTGGTATGACTGTTTTGATGAGTATATCAAGTCATTAGGTTTTAAACGATCAATTCATGACTGTTGCTTATATTTTAAAGACTTAAAAACTAATCCAATTTTTATCTTATTGTATGTTGATGATATTTTGTTAATTTCTGCGAAACTAAACAAAATATGTAACCTAAAAGAGTCATTAAAAGACAGATTTCAAATGAAAGACTTAGGTGAAGTCAAAAAATACTTAGGCATAGAAATCAAAAGAGATAGGAAAGAAAAAGTTATAGCTCTTAATCAATCAGAGTATATTTACTCAGTTGCAGAGAAATTTAATGTTCTTGATTCAAAAGGTTTCAAAACTCCAATGGAGCAAAACTTAAAACTCTACCCAGCAGAACAAACGAGCAACCAAACAACGTACAGAAGTCTAATAGGAGCACTGTTATATGTTGCAATGAACACTCGCCCTGACATTGCACACTCAGTCAACTATCTTTCTAGATTTCAAAATTCTTGTAATGATACGCATCACAAATATGCCCTACGTGTACTTAAGTACTTATTAGAAACAGTTGATCTCAATCTTATTTTTTATGGAAAAATTGATAAAAATCAAATTTTAAGTTGTTGTGTTGATGCCGACTGGGCTGGCGACCCGGTTGACAGAAAATCAACCACAGGTTTTTTAATCAAATTGTACGGTAACCCAATCATGTGGAAATCTCGAAAACAACCCTGTGTTACTAAGTCATCAACGGAGGCAGAGTATGTTGCTCTCTCTAATGCAACGTCAGAAATAAAATTCTTAAAATCCTTACTACGAGAATTAAATGTTAACATTAAAGAACCCATTCCTGTGTATGAAGACAACCTAGCAGCAGTTATTATAGCCAGTCAAGGCAATTTCAGTAAAAACTCCAAGCACATTGAAGTTCACAATCATTTCGTCCACGAAAATGTCTCGAATGGTTTGATTAAAGTAATTAAAATTTTCTCTGACGAAAATGTAGCTGACGTGTTAACTAAATCCTTAGGAAAGATTAAATTCTCAACATTTTGTAAATGTTTGAATCTCGCTCCATTTGTTTAAATTCATGTGTTTGTTTTTCCAAAAAGTTATCGTTTTGTAAAACCAAGGAGGCGTCGATGGAATGTCGCGGTTAGTTTTAAAAATTAGGCTTAAGAATTTCATTTTAAGTGAAAAAGTTTGAATGAATCGTGATATGAAACAAATTGTTAGAATTTTAAATTAGAAAAGTTTTTGAAACTGTTGATTGTAAACTTCAAGAAAAAGTTCCTATGTTTGAAAGTCAAATTATTCAATAAGAATAGATACATATAAGTCATGATAAAATAGTCAAGAAACTCCATTATGTTTTAAATTGTTTGTATGATAAACGCTCGCTTCTAAATCTTCTCTTGTTATTATATAGTGCAGTTTGAAACTTGCTCTCAGACAACCTGTCCAATTGTCTGGTAGTAATTTTCCATTTGTACTAGGTAACAAATTTGTGATCTGGACAATCACATGTTTGTGACCAATCTTTAAACCTTCATAATTTAAGCGCAGCAAAGAACGTATTACTGTGTGTTTTTTTAACTGAATTGTTTTTTTTTATTCCAATTTTATTCTAAATTTGTTATGTCATGAGATCTGAAGTAAAATTGTCTTTACAAAGATAAATGCTAGGTAGGTTATTATGATCCTCCAGCGGAAAGAAAGTTAAACGTTAAATTGTTTAAGTATGTTTTTCAAATTAAATGTGATGAATTTTTTTTGTATGAATATTTTACGATAGTCAGAAGCTCAAGTCAAATAAGTATTATAATTTTATATAAGCGCTCCCAAATTAAGGAGGCGTGTTGAGAGTCATAATTTGTCCTCGCATTGTGAGCAAAGACGGCAACGCCGCACTGCTGTGTAACAGCTGAGCTAACCTATCTTATGTAACATTCTAGATCGTGTTCACGTCAAAGTTGGACATCCTCGTCCTTCTCATTTTATATCGTTTTATAATTATTATTTTAAATCACATGTTTTAACAGAATAAAAGGATTATTGTATATAACTACAAACGTCAGTTATCCCTCTTATTGATCCACTTAACATTATTATTATTGCAAATAGTCCACATTTTATTTGCAAGTTATAAATAAAAGAACGAGCCTTGTTCTTTTATAAAACTCGCGCGATTCGGACGAATAAACCTTTATTCTCGTCGCCAAATTGTTGTGGAATCATACAAGAAGACGGAACACGGATTTATAAGGAGATCACATCTTATTAGATTGAGAATTAACAGCGAGTTAGTTACGGTGATAAGGAATGTCAGAAAAGACAAGCATACCGAAGAGCACCACTCAACATGAATGGATGCATCGATGGTCAACATCTACCAAGATAGTACCAACATAACAATGAGGCAAAGTCGATAACCCCATGTTCAATCTACATATAAGAGCGGTCTCACAGGGCCCAGGCTTTAGCCAGCTAAGCTAATGAGCTATAACTTTAGAGTGGCAGCGGGCTGGTCCACCTTGTGCCACACAGGGTAGAAGGAATCCCGGGAAAAAGCGGAATTTGGACGGCAGATTCCGAGGTTTGAGGTTAAATTTTGTAGGTCGTTCGGAATTTGGCGGGAATTAGGACGGCAGATTCGTAGGTCGTTTCCGGCGATGCCCGAGTTTGTTTACGAAACGACCGGAAACAACCTACAAAACTTAACCTCAAAATCGATTTTTACGGCAAGTAGGCGGCGCCCTAGGTGACAACAGAGACAATATACAGGGTGGTCCAGTTCTTTCCGGCATAAATTTCAGAGGTCATTCGGGAGGTCTATACGAACAAAAAAGTTCCTATGAACCATAATCCGAAAATGCTTCGTTTTCGAGCTATAAAAGCTCAAAGTTGCGCGAAAAGTACTGTACGCAAAAGAGAAAAATCGGCGCTCCGCGCCGATTTTTGGGGGCTCTGCCCCCAAACCCCTGCACCTGCGCTACGCGCAGGCGTTATCGGCGCTTCGCGCCGTTTTGACCTATGGGCACATTCTGTTGCGGGGTCCGCACGCGACTTTCTCGCTCCATGGTGCCAATAATTTGCAGTATATATTAATTGATTACGTACAGTTTCATATTATCGTGGTCTGGCTCTATCTAGGTATCGATAGATATCGCCTGACGAGAATCGATCGATTTCATTTTAAGTAACAGTTAAGATCGACAGCTATCAAAACTGATCGATTGCCAAACATTCAACTGCTGCAAACGAATTCGCCATAATCGATTGTCGTGAGGCTGTTCGATCTAATCGATCATCCGGCGAAAAACTTTTTTTTCCAATTTTTTTTCCAATTTTTTTTTTTTTTTTTTTCATTCTAATTATTACTTCGATTTTATGAGCGATTTTTACTGCCAACTACTCTCTACGGAATCTACAGCGTTTTAATCGACTCCTCAGAAAGGGCTAGACTTTTTTATGTTTAGGTCGTCTTCGATCCAGAGATTACTAAGCATAAGAGATATGGCACTTCGTATCTCCGCCGCCGCGCCGTTTTGAAGAACACATAACGCCTGCCCATTGAAGACGATCGGTATGCAACCACGATTACAGTATGTGCTAAGATTTTCGGAAATACATTGATTTAAATGGGAAAATGACTTTTTTGAAAAATTAATTAAAAATACTAAAAAAAATATTTTTCCATAAAACTTGGTACCATTTGAAAGCTCATGATATGCAGATTTCGGTTCGGGCCGGTTTTTATACCGTTTTTTCAATCGTTAACATTCTACAGAGGCTCAAAGTTAGGTCAATTTTCCTCGATTCTACGGGGTGTTCCACCGTTTCGGTACCCCGCTGAGACAACCTACATAGCTGTATATACTCAATTTTACGTAATCTATGTTTCGATCAAAGTTATAATTATTGTGTATCTCAATAATTTATCGCATAAATTTCATTTTTTTGAGCTGTAACCATTCAAAAAATATGGAAACAGCTTTACACTTCACAAAGATGCAGGGGCTAATCTACGTTTTTTATACGGGGGGCAATTTTTTTTTCTTGACCGCCCTCTGCTGTAATGGTAAATCGATTAAAAGTGATGACATTTTTGTCGAGTTCTCCCTCCTTTTGTTTCCCCTTCGAATTGCCCCCCTCCGCTAGCATTAGATCTAACCTTGCGAAGATAGAAACAGCATCGTCTAGCAAGAGAAAATTAGAATTATGAGGTCTATGTATTATGACTATGACCATCCTTTTCGTACCTCCTTGTCAGTTGTCACTGGTTATTTCGCGCTTCATAAACGCCGTGCGAACTGTAAAGTGTTCCAAAGAACGCATTCACTAGCGATGCCGTTTTGTGGCATCGCCAAGTCAGAGGTTCTTACGTGGCATGTCGAGTCTCGAGCAGTTTCATGGTTACACCCCTCAAGATAAAAGTTTTAATAAAATGGACTCGCCGCGCCTGCGCTTCGCGAGTGCGAGGCAACACAACAACAGTCAAAACCTGAGGCAGGCGGAGAGGCAGGCAGATCTCATACTTGTTTACATTCGGTTCATTCGTTGTTGAGATTGAGAATAATGGGTTATACTTCTTGTGCTTATTAAAATGTTACCGATAGTTTTGTTGTTGTGTCTGTGATTACTTCTCATTGATCAATGTCCGCTGAAACTTCCGACACCGTTCCCTCCCGAATAATCGATTTTCTCAGTGTTAATTTAAGTGTATCATTTATTTAGCATTTACGATCGGCACTTCAGCAAATCATCGCAAGGTTACATCTCGATGATATTGTATATCAACATAGATTGTTTTTGTTTCATAAGTGCATTATTTTGAGTGAACGTGTGTGCGTTTGTAATCCCTCTTTGTTGGCCTCAGTTTCTTAAAAAAATAATTTCACCGGTGAAACATGAATACCTATCTTTTTAATTTTTATGTCAGTGATTTTATATTTGAAGTTTTAGTGCACCCAAGTTATTTCTCCCTATCGTGGTAGCTCCAAGCACGAATAACGCAGAAATTCCACACGTGGGTTTTAGTGTTTTCTCGTTTGGAGCTGCATAATTTTACCTAATATCACCAAATATTTACTTTTCATACTCATTATTGGAATTATAACAGTGAGTACGTTTATACTTTTCAAATAATATCAGTGACGTCACGTGCAATCATGCAACGCTGCATTTAGTCCATTTAAACCCATGTAAATTATCGATTCAGTGGAGAGCACTCTGTACCTCTGGTAGTTTGATTTTTTTCATGCCTTCAAATGGACTAAATGCAGCATTGCTGGAATTGAAGTTTTACTTGTTTACCCCCCCCCCCCCCCCCCCTCTCCCAAAACTACCCTTCTGAGAATATTATGGTAGAAACAAAGATGCCATTCCATTCGTCTATCTTAAGAGCATATTTTCACCAAATTTCATGGAAATCCTTGTGGTAGTGCTCTCGGAAATGGGTATTTTGCCATATTTCCCCCACCCCCCTCTCCCGTAACTACCCTTATTTGAGTTTTCTTGGAAAAATGATTGGTGCCATTCGATTTGTCAGTCTTTGGAGTATGTTTTCTCCAAGTTTCAAGAAAATCATCACCATAGTGCTCTCGGAAATGGGTATTTTGCCATATTTCCCCCACCCCCCTCTCCCGTAACTACCCTTATTTGAGTTTTCTTGGAAAAATGATTGGAGCCATTCGATTTGTCAGTCTTTGGAGTATATTTTCTCCAAGTTTCAAGAAAATCATCACCATAGTGCTCTCGGAAATGGGTATTTTACCCCATTTCCCCCACCCCCCTCTCCCATAACTACCCTTATTAGGGTTTTCTCGAAAAAACGAATAATGCCATTCGATTTGTCTCTCTTAGGAGCATATTTTCACCAAGTTTAAAGGAAATCCTTAGAGCCATTTTTTAGAAATTCCATTTTTTTGCCATTTTTGGCCTATTTTTGGGGTTAAACCCCCCTTAATTTTAACTTTGGACAAAATCCGAAAAAGCTCCTCTTGGAAAGTAGAAATCAATTCTTCTTGCCAAATTTGAATGCAAACAGATGAATAGTTGAGGAAATATCATCCGTGACGGACGGACACACAGACACACAGACAGACAGACAGACGGACATTTTTTGGGATATGGTTTTTTGGGTTCCTGGGGTCATCAAATGCCAAGAAATGGAGCTAACTCAATTTTCAAATTTTTCATGATTACAATACTTTCTCTACCCTATGGGGAGTGAGAAAGTAACTTAAATAAGATTAAGCAAACTCTTAGCTATCATTTGAGCTGTTATTTGATCCATTTCGAGTGCGGAATAGCGGAATGGCAGTGGTTTTAAAAAAAAAGTCGGTGCGCGATTTTGAGCGCAGAGCTGACAATCAACGAGTGTCCCCTGCTACAACGGGATGTACGGTAAATCATGGCACTTCCCTCTATCTCTAGCGATGGCCGTCTGGTTAACGTGCTGTGTGCGGAAGCCTCGTACCTGTAATGGGTGAGGGTTCGATCCTGCCTCATGTCACTTTAATTTTTAACAGTCTCTTCACGTCGCATCGCGTCGTTGATATTACTTTGGTCCATAAATGTTGCAAATCCTCATTGCGGAACACCGCAAAG
>VMOF01000111.1:36797726-36886691 GCA_011764245.1 Trialeurodes vaporariorum | reverse complement strand
GTCATCATTGTACATTTTCAATGGATTTCATCTTATTTCAACTTCGTTTTACTTATTAGTGTCCTAAATTCAAGGTTTCAGGCTCACTACATTAATCGTAACGATGAGCGACAAAGATGATGTGAAAATTCCAGTGTTTTCCGGTACAGGTTATGCAAGATGGAAATACAGGATGCTGTTACTTTTAGAAGTGAAAGAATGTAAAACAGTCGTGGAAAATGAAGCAAGACCTGCAGATATTACTGAAGAAGTCTGGCTCAAGACCGACGCAAAGGCTCGGAATTACATTGTCAACAGCATATCGGACAGTATTTTTGATCTCATCGTAAGTGAACCTAGTGCTAAGCGCATCATTTCTAAACTTGATAATTTGTATTTACCTCAGTCTACTGCTAATCAGGTACAAGTGAGACAAAATCGACTGAAACTTAAATTAAAAGATCATGAAAACCCCACCTCTTTTTTTCTAAAATTTGAAAGTTTGTCAAATGATATAGTAAATTCAGGCATAGTATTCTCTGAACAAGAAAAATTAGCTACATTACTAAGTGCTTTACCAAGAAGTTACTCGCACCTAAGCGACATAATTGACTCAATAAATTCTGATAAGTTTGAATTCATTAAAAACCGAATTGTTACTAATTTTCAAATGTACAGGGTGTCCCAGACCACCCGTGTAGGTACTTTTTCTCAAAAACGGCTGGGAGTAGAAAGCTGAAACAAAAAAGTCAGATAGGGAATTGACCCCAAAGAATTCAATGAAAATATTTTCAAAGCCCCCCGAGGCCCCCCGGGGGGGTTTTGGGGGGGTTCGAAACACATTTTTCCATTTTTGGCGGGAAAAAGCCTATAAAAGGTACAAAAATAAGTTCAGATTCTGAAAGAGCAACTCATTGCCGACATTTTTACTCCAGTAACTTTTTCCAGAAAACCCCAATTTTTGGGGTTATGGGCCCTTTTGGGGGGAAATTTTCATTCGGCCACTGTGACCACACTATTCAATATTTTTCAAAAAACGAAAATCCATCTGAAAGAAGAGATTAAGACCTTTCGATTGGTGTGCCACATAATACCTATAAGTGAAAAATTAAGGCCCCCACGTAGATTCCAAAATTTGGGGGTCTTTGGGCCCCCCCCACGTAAAAAAAGTCAAATAGCAAGGTATGGCTTGTGATACATCGATCGAAAGCCCTCAAAGAGTAGAATAAGATGACGCAATCCAAAATTGTATACAATCATTACTTTCAAAATGGCGGCCATTTGAAAATTATGGGTGTTCAAAGGAAAGTCCTGGGAAAAGAGTCCAAGGATGAACGATACGTAGATTGAAAGACCTTGAAAAAAGCAAACGAATGGCGCAAACCGCAAATCAATCCGCCTATTCAATCAAAAGTTATAACCGATTGAAATTTAAAGGGCTCAATAAGGCCTATTTAAGGCTGCTTAAATTTCAATCGGTTATAACTTTTGATTGAATAGGCGGATTGATTTGCGGTTTGTGCCATTCGTTTGCTTTTTTCAAGGTCTTTCAATCTACGTATCGTTCATCCTTGGACTCTTTTCCCAGGACTTTCCTTTGAACACCCATAATTTTCAAATGGCCGCCATTTTGAAAGTAATGATTGTATACAATTTTGGATTGCGTCATCTTATTTTACTCTTTGAGGGCTTTCGATCGATGTATCACAAGCCATACCTTGCTATTTGACTTTTTTTACGTGGGGGGGGCCCAAAGACCCCCAAATTTTGGAATCTACGTGGGGGCCTTAATTTTTCACTTATAGGTATTATGTGGCACACCAATCGAAAGGTCTTAATCTCTTCTTTCAGATGGATTTTCGTTTTTTGAAAAATATTGAATAGTGTGGTCACAGTGGCCGAATGAAAATTTCCCCCCAAAAGGGCCCATAACCCCAAAAATTGGGGTTTTCTGGAAAAAGTTACTGGAGTAAAAATGTCGGCAATGAGTTGCTCTTTCAGAATCTGAACTTATTTTTGTACCTTTTATAGGCTTTTTCCCGCCAAAAATGGAAAAATGTGTTTCGAACCCCCCCAAAACCCCCCCGGGGGGCCTCGGGGGGCTTTGAAAATATTTTCATTGAATTCTTTGGGGTCAATTCCCTATCTGACTTTTTTGTTTCAGCTCTCTAATCCCAGCCGTTTTTGAGAAAAAGTACCTACACGGGTGGTCTGGGACACCCTGTATAATGATAGCCCATCAACAGGTGAAATCACTGAAAAAGTGAGTGCATTTCACTTTGAGGGAAATTCTCGAAATACTCGAAATAGAACCCAAAATTCTGGTTCTCAAAACTATTGGAGAAATGGAAATCGAAAATATTCTCAAGGTAGAAACGTCTCTTCTTATGATAGGTGTTCATCAAATCGTAATCGTAATCACCATGCTAACTTTAATGATTCGGATAACGATAATTCAACTCACACCAATAGTAGTCACAACAGTCGACGTAATAGCACTTACCAAAGTAACTCTAACCGTAATTTCTCTTCAAATAGGCGAAACAGAGATCAAAGTCATTCACCAAATAGGTACAATAATCAACGCTCTCATAGTAAAAATAGTAGGCAGTATTCTAAGCACAATAAGAATAATTACGCCCATAAAAATGAACGAAAATATTCTTGTTTTGCTAATTTAGATAGTAAATCTTGTTCTAGTCTTAGTATTTCTGAAAACGAAATTGATCTCGATCCAAGTGTTAACTGTACCAACTATTCTCGTACTCATGAAAGTTTTGATAATATTGATTGGATAATTGATAGTGGATGTTCAGACCACATAATCAACTCCGACAAATATTTTGTTAAGTATGAAGTTCTGAAGAACCCTCTCAACATAAACCTTGGAGATGGTTCGCCTCTTGAAACAAAAATCAAAGGTGATATTTCTGCTGTCTATACCGTAAATGGAAAAGACACAGAAATCACAGTACGTAATGTTTACTATGTGCCTGAGATGAAAAACAACCTGCTAAGTGTATCACGTTGCACCGATAAAGGCAATACATTTGAAATTACTGAAAAAGAGATTCGAATCTTTAGTATCGATAATATACATTATGGTTCTGCTCTAAGGATAGGAAACTTGTACAAACTAGCTTCAAAATTGTATCATGGTAACAATCAAATTGTAGCAAATAAAGTTAACCAAACATCTCAAATGGCAAAACCCCTCTTAAAGGAAGAATGGCATAGGAAAACTGGCCATATGAGTTTCCCCAACCTAGATAAATTAATCAAAAACAATCTAACCTTAGGATTGCCAAATGAAGTAGAAAAAGATATTATCCAGTGTGAAATATGCCTGGAAAATAAAATGGCAAATCTACCGTATAAAAATAATCGGTGGTCTGCGAAAAAGGCAGGCTACATTATTCATACTGATGTGTGTGGTAAGTTTAAACAACAAGGCTACAAAGGAGAAAATTACTTTATTACTTTTGTAGATGATTACTCTAAATTTTCCTTAGTCTATCCGATCAAATTTAAAAGCGAAGTTTTTGAATGCTTTCAAGAAGCGAAACATTTCTTTGAAAACCATACAGGCAATAAGCTTAGAGAACTTAGATGTGATAATGGGAAAGAATATCTAAATAGCGATTTTTATGAAGATGCTAAAGCTAATGGATTTCTAATTAAGCCCTGTCCTAGGTACGCACACCAGCTTAACGGTACAGCTGAAAGGCTTAACCGAACTTTATTAGATAGAACCAGATGTCTTCTAGGTGAGTCAAATTTACCAACAATTTACTGGCCCCTTGTTCTTCAAACTGCTAATTTTCTTAAAAATAGAACTCTTGTAAACCAGATAGAAAACATAACTCCTTATGAGATAATCTTTGAAAGACGCCCAGACTTGTCCTATCTTAAAATTTATGGAAGCGAAGCCTTCGTTCGAGTCCCTGAACAAATCAGAAAAGGCAAATTTTCTCCAAAAGCCGAAAAAGGCAAACTAGTAGGTTACGAAGACAACTGTTATGTATTTTTAATCTCAAATAAGGTAATAAAATCCCGAGATGCAAAGTTCATTGATCAAAACGAACACTGTATTAAACTGAAAGGTAACTCAGATAGTACAGACAACCTTAACCAGCAAAAATATGTCACTTTTAGTGTAGATGACTCAGACTCTGAGTCCAGTTCTGATAGTGAAGAAGCAAGTCATGAAAATGTAAGTGAAAACCTAAATTCAGATCGTCGAATTGAAATCAGTGCAGGTCCCTCACTCTGTAAAACACCTGTAACAATTGAATCCCAAAATAACGGTGAATCAAAACCTAAAACTAAAGGTAGGGTATTAAGACCGAGAGAAAACATCAAACAGCCTCGTAGACTAACTGATCATGTTCTTTTCCTAAATTATGCAGATATAAATGTCCCTGAAACTTATGAGGAAGCTATTAATTCGAAAAATGCCACTCAATGGAAAAACGCCATCGCTGAAGAGTTAAAGAGTCATGAGCAAAATAAAACTTGGCGATTGGTTAAAAGACCTGAGAATGCAGAAATTATTGACGTTAAATGGCTTTTTCGAATTAAGAGTGACAATCAACTAAAAGCTCGTCTGGTTGCAAAAGGATTTCAACAATGCTATAAGGAAAATGAAATAATTTATTCCCCTGTTGCCAAATCTTCTTCATTAAAACTTTTGTTATCTCTGTCAGCAGTTGAAGATTATCATGTACACCAAATGGACGTAATTACAGCTTTCTTAAATGGAAAAATCCATGAAGATGTCTACATTGAGCACCCTCCTGGTCTCAAAGTTCCAAAGAACCAAGTATGTAAATTAGAAAAAGCTTTGTATGGCTTAAGATCGTCACCCAGAGATTGGTATGACTGTTTTGATGAGTATATCAAGTCATTAGGTTTTAAACGATCAATTCATGACTGTTGCTTATATTTTAAAGACTTAAAAACTAATCCAATTTTTATCTTATTGTATGTTGATGATATTTTGTTAATTTCTGCGAAACTAAACAAAATATGTAACCTAAAAGAGTCATTAAAAGACAGATTTCAAATGAAAGACTTAGGTGAAGTCAAAAAATACTTAGGCATAGAAATCAAAAGAGATAGGAAAGAAAAAGTTATAGCTCTTAATCAATCAGAGTATATTTACTCAGTTGCAGAGAAATTTAATGTTCTTGATTCAAAAGGTTTCAAAACTCCAATGGAGCAAAACTTAAAACTCTACCCAGCAGAACAAACGAGCAACCAAACAACGTACAGAAGTCTAATAGGAGCACTGTTATATGTTGCAATGAACACTCGCCCTGACATTGCACACTCAGTCAACTATCTTTCTAGATTTCAAAATTCTTGTAATGATACGCATCACAAATATGCCCTACGTGTACTTAAGTACTTATTAGAAACAGTTGATCTCAATCTTATTTTTTATGGAAAAATTGATAAAAATCAAATTTTAAGTTGTTGTGTTGATGCCGACTGGGCTGGCGACCCGGTTGACAGAAAATCAACCACAGGTTTTTTAATCAAATTGTACGGTAACCCAATCATGTGGAAATCTCGAAAACAACCCTGTGTTACTAAGTCATCAACGGAGGCAGAGTATGTTGCTCTCTCTAATGCAACGTCAGAAATAAAATTCTTAAAATCCTTACTACGAGAATTAAATGTTAACATTAAAGAACCCATTCCTGTGTATGAAGACAACCTAGCAGCAGTTATTATAGCCAGTCAAGGCAATTTCAGTAAAAACTCCAAGCACATTGAAGTTCACAATCATTTCGTCCACGAAAATGTCTCGAATGGTTTGATTAAAGTAATTAAAATTTTCTCTGACGAAAATGTAGCTGACGTGTTAACTAAATCCTTAGGAAAGATTAAATTCTCAACATTTTGTAAATGTTTGAATCTCGCTCCATTTGTTTAAATTCATGTGTTTGTTTTTCCAAAAAGTTATCGTTTTGTAAAACCAAGGAGGCGTCGATGGAATGTCGCGGTTAGTTTTAAAAATTAGGCTTAAGAATTTCATTTTAAGTGAAAAAGTTTGAATGAATCGTGATATGAAACAAATTGTTAGAATTTTAAATTAGAAAAGTTTTTGAAACTGTTGATTGTAAACTTCAAGAAAAAGTTCCTATGTTTGAAAGTCAAATTATTCAATAAGAATAGATACATATAAGTCATGATAAAATAGTCAAGAAACTCCATTATGTTTTAAATTGTTTGTATGATAAACGCTCGCTTCTAAATCTTCTCTTGTTATTATATAGTGCAGTTTGAAACTTGCTCTCAGACAACCTGTCCAATTGTCTGGTAGTAATTTTCCATTTGTACTAGGTAACAAATTTGTGATCTGGACAATCACATGTTTGTGACCAATCTTTAAACCTTCATAATTTAAGCGCAGCAAAGAACGTATTACTGTGTGTTTTTTTAACTGAATTGTTTTTTTTTATTCCAATTTTATTCTAAATTTGTTATGTCATGAGATCTGAAGTAAAATTGTCTTTACAAAGATAAATGCTAGGTAGGTTATTATGATCCTCCAGCGGAAAGAAAGTTAAACGTTAAATTGTTTAAGTATGTTTTTCAAATTAAATGTGATGAATTTTTTTTGTATGAATATTTTACGATAGTCAGAAGCTCAAGTCAAATAAGTATTATAATTTTATATAAGCGCTCCCAAATTAAGGAGGCGTGTTGAGAGTCATAATTTGTCCTCGCATTGTGAGCAAAGACGGCAACGCCGCACTGCTGTGTAACAGCTGAGCTAACCTATCTTATGTAACATTCTAGATCGTGTTCACGTCAAAGTTGGACATCCTCGTCCTTCTCATTTTATATCGTTTTATAATTATTATTTTAAATCACATGTTTTAACAGAATAAAAGGATTATTGTATATAACTACAAACGTCAGTTATCCCTCTTATTGATCCACTTAACATTATTATTATTGCAAATAGTCCACATTTTATTTGCAAGTTATAAATAAAAGAACGAGCCTTGTTCTTTTATAAAACTCGCGCGATTCGGACGAATAAACCTTTATTCTCGTCGCCAAATTGTTGTGGAATCATACAAGAAGACGGAACACGGATTTATAAGGAGATCACATCTTATTAGATTGAGAATTAACAGCGAGTTAGTTACGGTGATAAGGAATGTCAGAAAAGACAAGCATACCGAAGAGCACCACTCAACATGAATGGATGCATCGATGGTCAACATCTACCAAGATAGTACCAACATAACAATGAGGCAAAGTCGATAACCCCATGTTCAATCTACATATAAGAGCGGTCTCACAGGGCCCAGGCTTTAGCCAGCTAAGCTAATGAGCTATAACTTTAGAGTGGCAGCGGGCTGGTCCACCTTGTGCCACACAGGGTAGAAGGAATCCCGGGAAAAAGCGGAATTTGGACGGCAGATTCCGAGGTTTGAGGTTAAATTTTGTAGGTCGTTCGGAATTTGGCGGGAATTAGGACGGCAGATTCGTAGGTCGTTTCCGGCGATGCCCGAGTTTGTTTACGAAACGACCGGAAACAACCTACAAAACTTAACCTCAAAATCGATTTTTACGGCAAGTAGGCGGCGCCCTAGGTGACAACAGAGACAATATACAGGGTGGTCCAGTTCTTTCCGGCATAAATTTCAGAGGTCATTCGGGAGGTCTATACGAACAAAAAAGTTCCTATGAACCATAATCCGAAAATGCTTCGTTTTCGAGCTATAAAAGCTCAAAGTTGCGCGAAAAGTACTGTACGCAAAAGAGAAAAATCGGCGCTCCGCGCCGATTTTTGGGGGCTCTGCCCCAAACCCCTGCACCTGCGCTACGCGCAGGCGTTATCGGCGCTTCGCGCCGTTTTGACCTATGGGCACATTCTGTTGCGGGGTCCGCACGCGACTTTCTCGCTCCATGGTGCCAATAATTTGCAGTATATATTAATTGATTACGTACAGTTTCATATTATCGTGGTCTGGCTCTATCTAGGTATCGATAGATATCGCCTGACGAGAATCGATCGATTTCATTTTAAGTAACAGTTAAGATCGACAGCTATCAAAACTGATCGATTGCCAAACATTCAACTGCTGCAAACGAATTCGCCATAATCGATTGTCGTGAGGCTGTTCGATCTAATCGATCATCCGGCGAAAAACTTTTTTTTCCAATTTTTTTTCCAATTTTTTTTTTTTTTTTTTTTCATTCTAATTATTACTTCGATTTTATGAGCGATTTTTACTGCCAACTACTCTCTACGGAATCTACAGCGTTTTAATCGACTCCTCAGAAAGGGCTAGACTTTTTTATGTTTAGGTCGTCTTCGATCCAGAGATTACTAAGCATAAGAGATATGGCACTTCGTATCTCCGCCGCCGCGCCGTTTTGAAGAACACATAACGCCTGCCCATTGAAGACGATCGGTATGCAACCACGATTACAGTATGTGCTAAGATTTTCGGAAATACATTGATTTAAATGGGAAAATGACTTTTTTGAAAAATTAATTAAAAATACTAAAAAAAATATTTTTCCATAAAACTTGGTACCATTTGAAAGCTCATGATATGCAGATTTCGGTTCGGGCCGGTTTTTATACCGTTTTTTCAATCGTTAACATTCTACAGAGGCTCAAAGTTAGGTCAATTTTCCTCGATTCTACGGGGTGTTCCACCGTTTCGGTACCCCGCTGAGACAACCTACATAGCTGTATATACTCAATTTTACGTAATCTATGTTTCGATCAAAGTTATAATTATTGTGTATCTCAATAATTTATCGCATAAATTTCATTTTTTTGAGCTGTAACCATTCAAAAAATATGGAAACAGCTTTACACTTCACAAAGATGCAGGGGCTAATCTACGTTTTTTATACGGGGGGCAATTTTTTTTTCTTGACCGCCCTCTGCTGTAATGGTAAATCGATTAAAAGTGATGACATTTTTGTCGAGTTCTCCCTCCTTTTGTTTCCCCTTCGAATTGCCCCCCTCCGCTAGCATTAGATCTAACCTTGCGAAGATAGAAACAGCATCGTCTAGCAAGAGAAAATTAGAATTATGAGGTCTATGTATTATGACTATGACCATCCTTTTCGTACCTCCTTGTCAGTTGTCACTGGTTATTTCGCGCTTCATAAACGCCGTGCGAACTGTAAAGTGTTCCAAAGAACGCATTCACTAGCGATGCCGTTTTGTGGCATCGCCAAGTCAGAGGTTCTTACGTGGCATGTCGAGTCTCGAGCAGTTTCATGGTTACACCCCTCAAGATAAAAGTTTTAATAAAATGGACTCGCCGCGCCTGCGCTTCGCGAGTGCGAGGCAACACAACAACAGTCAAAACCTGAGGCAGGCGGAGAGGCAGGCAGATCTCATACTTGTTTACATTCGGTTCATTCGTTGTTGAGATTGAGAATAATGGGTTATACTTCTTGTGCTTATTAAAATGTTACCGATAGTTTTGTTGTTGTGTCTGTGATTACTTCTCATTGATCAATGTCCGCTGAAACTTCCGACACCGTTCCCTCCCGAATAATCGATTTTCTCAGTGTTAATTTAAGTGTATCATTTATTTAGCATTTACGATCGGCACTTCAGCAAATCATCGCAAGGTTACATCTCGATGATATTGTATATCAACATAGATTGTTTTTGTTTCATAAGTGCATTATTTTGAGTGAACGTGTGTGCGTTTGTAATCCCTCTTTGTTGGCCTCAGTTTCTTAAAAAATAATTTCACCGGTGAAACATGAATACCTATCTTTTTAATTTTTATGTCAGTGATTTTATATTTGAAGTTTTAGTGCACCCAAGTTATTTCTCCCTATCGTGGTAGCTCCAAGCACGAATAACGCAGAAATTCCACACGTGGGTTTTAGTGTTTTCTCGTTTGGAGCTGCATAATTTTACCTAATATCACCAAATATTTACTTTTCATACTCATTATTGGAATTATAACAGTGAGTACGTTTATACTTTTCAAATAATATCAGTGACGTCACGTGCAATCATGCAACGCTGCATTTAGTCCATTTAAACCCATGTAAATTATCGATTCAGTGGAGAGCACTCTGTACCTCTGGTAGTTTGATTTTTTTCATGCCTTCAAATGGACTAAATGCAGCATTGCTGGAATTGAAGTTTTACTTGTTTACCCCCCCCCCCCCCCCCCCTCTCCCAAAACTACCCTTCTGAGAATATTATGGTAGAAACAAAGATGCCATTCCATTCGTCTATCTTAAGAGCATATTTTCACCAAATTTCATGGAAATCCTTGTGGTAGTGCTCTCGGAAATGGGTATTTTGCCATATTTCCCCCACCCCCCTCTCCCGTAACTACCCTTATTTGAGTTTTCTTGGAAAAATGATTGGTGCCATTCGATTTGTCAGTCTTTGGAGTATGTTTTCTCCAAGTTTCAAGAAAATCATCACCATAGTGCTCTCGGAAATGGGTATTTTGCCATATTTCCCCCACCCCCCTCTCCCGTAACTACCCTTATTTGAGTTTTCTTGGAAAAATGATTGGAGCCATTCGATTTGTCAGTCTTTGGAGTATATTTTCTCCAAGTTTCAAGAAAATCATCACCATAGTGCTCTCGGAAATGGGTATTTTACCCCATTTCCCCCACCCCCCTCTCCCATAACTACCCTTATTAGGGTTTTCTCGAAAAAACGAATAATGCCATTCGATTTGTCTCTCTTAGGAGCATATTTTCACCAAGTTTAAAGGAAATCCTTAGAGCCATTTTTTAGAAATTCCATTTTTTTGCCATTTTTGGCCTATTTTTGGGGTTAAACCCCCCTTAATTTTAACTTTGGACAAAATCCGAAAAAGCTCCTCTTGGAAAGTAGAAATCAATTCTTCTTGCCAAATTTGAATGCAAACAGATGAATAGTTGAGGAAATATCATCCGTGACGGACGGACACACAGACACACAGACAGACAGACAGACGGACATTTTTTGGGATATGGTTTTTTGGGTTCCTGGGGTCATCAAATGCCAAGAAATGGAGCTAACTCAATTTTCAAATTTTTCATGATTACAATACTTTCTCTACCCTATGGGGAGTGAGAAAGTAACTTAAATAAGATTAAGCAAACTCTTAGCTATCATTTGAGCTGTTATTTGATCCATTTCGAGTGCGGAATAGCGGAATGGCAGTGGTTTTAAAAAAAAAGTCGGTGCGCGATTTTGAGCGCAGAGCTGACAATCAACGAGTGTCCCCTGCTACAACGGGATGTACGGTAAATCATGGCACTTCCCTCTATCTCTAGCGATGGCCGTCTGGTTAACGTGCTGTGTGCGGAAGCCTCGTACCTGTAATGGGTGAGGGTTCGATCCTGCCTCATGTCACTTTAATTTTTAACAGTCTCTTCACGTCGCATCGCGTCGTTGATATTACTTTGGTCCATAAATGTTGCAAATCCTCATTGCGGAACACCGCAAAGGCACAGAGCTTCAGCGTGCCGACATGACTTTTGTCTCTTAATTTCATTAAAAACCTACCGTCTCACTGTACTATCGATGAATTAAAGATTGTCGCGAAACTTTCACACATTTTCAGTTATGGTTGTGAGTGTGGGACTGATCTGCAACGGCTTCTCCGCCCCACCCGCACTCGCCCCTCACTTGCAAGGTGTGAGGAGCATGAAGAGTGGCCGAACCAAAACCTTTAAGGCAAAATTTAGCAGGTGGATATCTCGCGACAATCTTTAATTCGTCGATAGTACCTGAATTAATCGATTACGAGTATCCATTATCTTACATAATGTTAATAATTGGAGTAAAATCAGATGTTGCCGAAACTACTTTGAATACGTTGATTTAAAATGAGTGGAAGCCGAAAAATTATGCTTTGAAAGGGGGGGGGGGGCTGAAAGTACTTCAGTTTTTTCATTCATATTTTTTCTAATAGTTAGAATGTTTCAATCAATCAAAAGGGGGGGTCCCCCTTTTTTGAAGCATAATTTTTCGGCTTCGGCTTATTTTAAATCCACTTATTCAAAGTAGTTTCGGCAACATCTGATTTTTTCCAATTAAACATTATGTAAGATAATCGATAGTCGTAATCGATTGATACGGGTACAGTGAGACGGTAGGTTTTTAATGAAATTAAGAGACAAAAGTCATGTCGGCACGCTGAAGCTATGTGCCTTAGCGGTGTTCCGCAATGAGGATTTGCAACATTTATGGACCAAAGTAATATCAACGACGCGATGCGACGTGAAGAGACTGTTAAAAATTAAAGTGACATGAGGCAGGATCGAACCCTCACCCATTACAGGCACGAGGCTTCCGCACACAGCACGTTAACCAGACGGCCACCGCTCGAGATAGAGGAACATGATTTACCGTACATCCCGATGTAGCAGGGGACACTCGTTGTGTTCGCGCCGTAAATTTAAATCGAATTCCAAGTTTTTCTCTTTTTTTTTTGTTTTGTTTTGTTTACATAACATACGTTGAAGCAACTTTTATTTTAAACTAACTCCTTGTTACGTAACATGAACACCTGCACTTTGTTTGTCTTTCGCTTTCAAGGTCAACATGTTACGTAATGAGTCGTTAATTTACAACTTTCTTTCCTCATTATGCAATAATGAACGTAGCTTTTCGTAAACAAGTTACATAACCTTTCTTTCATACGCATGCGCGAAAAGCTTTACTTAAACTCAAAGTGCATCGTAGACCGCAGTCAGTCTTCTAATGTCTTTCTGGACAAGCTGAGCTCTTTCTTTCTTTCCAAAAGCTAACCTTTCCGGTACGCCTGTTTAAGGATACCTCCTTTGCCGCGCACGCCTGTCTAAGGATGCATTAAGGCACTTTTCTCTCTCTCTTTCTTTCCAAAAGCTAACCTTCCCGTACGCCTGTTTAAGGATACCTCCTTTGCCGCGCACGCCTGTCTAAGGATGCATTAAGGCACTTTTCTCTCTCTCTTTCTTTCCAAAAGCTAACCTTTCCGGTACGCCTGTTTAAGGATACCTCCTTTGCCGCGCACGCCTGTCTAAGGATGCATTAAGGCACTTTTCTCTCTCTCTTTCTTTCCAAAAGCTAACCTTCCCGGTACGCCTGTTTAAGGATACCTCCTTTGCCGCGCACGCCTGTCTAAGGATGCATTAAGGCACTTTTCTCTCTCTCTTTCTTTCCAAAAGCTAACCTTTCCGGTACGCCTGTTTAAGGATACCTCCTTTGCCGCGCACGCCTGTCTAAGGATGCATTAAGGCACTTTTCTCTCTCTCTTTCTTTCCAAAAGTTAACCTTTCCGGTACGCCTGTTTAAGGATACCTCCTTTGCCGCGCACGCCTGTCTAAGGATGCATTAAGGCACTTTTCTCTCTTTCTTTCTTTCCAAAAGCTAAACTTTCCGGTACGCCTGTTTAAGGATACCTCCTTTGCCGCGCACGCCTGTCTAAGGATGCATTAAGGCACTTTTCTCTCTCTCTTTCTTTCCAAAAGCTAACCTTCCCGGTACGCATGTTTAAGGATACCTCCTTTGCCGCGCACGCCTGTCTAAGGATGCATTAAGGCACTTTTCTCTCTCTCTTTCTTTCCAAAAGCTAACCTTTCCGGTACGCCTGTTTAAGGATACCTCCTTTGCCGCGCACGCCTGTCTAAGGATGCATTAAGGCACTTTTCTCTCTCTCTTTCTTTCCAAAAGCTAACCTTCCCGGTACGCCTGTTTAAGGATACCTCCTTTGCCGCGCACGCCTGTCTAAGGATGCATTAAGGCACTTTTCTCTCTCTCTTTCTTTCCAAAAGCTAACCTTCCCGGTACGCCTGTTTAAGGATACCTCCTTTGCCGCGCACGCCTGTCTAAGGATGCATTAAGGCACTTTTCTCTCTCTTTTTCTTTCCAAAAGCTAACCTTTCCGGTACGCCTGTTTAAGGATACCTCCTTTGCCGCGCACGCCTGTCTAAGGATGCATTAAGGCACTTTTCTATCTCTCTTTCTTTCCAAAAGCTAACCTTTCCGGTACGCCTGTTTAAGGATACCTCCTTTGCCGCGCACGCCTGTCTAAGGATGCATTAAGGCACTTTTCTCTCTTTCTTTCTTTCCAAAAGCTAACCTTTCCGGTACGCCTGTTTAAGGATACCTCCTTTGCCGCGCACGCCTGTCTAAGGATGCATTAAGGCACTTTTCTCTCTCTCTTTCTTTCCAAAAGCTAACCTTCCCGGTACGCCTGTTTAAGGATACCTCCTTTGCCGCGCACGCCTGTCTAAGGATGCATTAAGGCACTTTTCTCTCTCTCTTTCTTTCCAAAAGCTAACCTTTCCGGTACGCCTGTTTAAGGATACCTCCTTTGCCGCGCACGCCTGTCTAAGGATGCATTAAGGCACTTTTCTCTCTCTCTTTCTTTCCAAAAGCTAACCTTCCCGGTACGCCTGTTTAAGGATACCTCCTTTGCCGCGCACGCCTGTCTAAGGATGCATTAAGGCACTTTTCTCTCTCTCTTTCTTTCCAAAAGCTAACCTTTCCGGTACGCCTGTTTAAGGATACCTCCTTTGCCGCGCACGCCTGTCTAAGGATGCATTAAGGCACTTTTCTCTCTTTCTTTCTTTCCAAAAGCTAACCTTTCCGGTACGCCTGTTTAAGGATACCTCCTTTGCCGCGCACGCCTGTCTAAGGATGCATTAAGGCACTTTTCTCTCTCTCTTTCTTTCCAAAAGCTAACCTTTCCGGTACGCCTGTTTAAGGATACCTCCTTTGCCGCGCACGCCTGTCTAAGGATGCATTAAGGCACTTTTCTCTCTCTCTTTCTTTCCAAAAGCTAACCTTTCCGGTACGCCTGTTTAAGGATACCTCCTTTGCCGCGCACGCCTGTCTAAGGATGCATTAAGGCACTTTTCTCTCTTTCTTTCTTTCCAAAAGCTAACCTTTCCGGTACGCCTGTTTAAGGATACCTCCTTTGCCGCGCACGCCTGTCTAAGGATGCATTAAGGCACTTTTCTCTCTTTCTTTCTTTCCAAAAGCTAACCTTTCCGGTAGGCCTGTTTAAGGATACCTCCTTTGCCGCGCACGCCTGTCTAAGGATGCATTAAGGCACTTTTCTCTCTCTCTTTCTTTCCAAAAGCTAACCTTCCCGGTACGCCTGTTTAAGGATACCTCCTTTGCCGCGCACGCCTGTCTAAGGATGCATTAAGGCACTTTTCTCTCTTTCTTTCTTTCCAAAAGCTAACCTTTCCGGTACGCCTGTTTAAGGATACCTCCTTTGCCGCGCACGCCTGTCTAAGGATGCATTAAGGCACTTTTCTCTCTCTCTTTCTTTCCAAAAGCTAACCTTCCCGGTACGCCTGTTTAAGGATACCTCCTTTGCCGCGCACGCCTGTCTAAGGATGCATTAAGGCACTTTTCTCTCTCTCTTTCTTTCCAAAAGCTAACCTTTCCGGTACGCCTGTTTAAGGATACCTCCTTTGCCGCGCACGCCTGTCTAAGGATGCATTAAGGCACTTTTCTCTCTCTCTTTCTTTCCAAAAGCTAACCTTCCCGGTACGCCTGTTTAAGGATACCTCCTTTGCCGCGCACGCCTGTCTAAGGATGCATTAAGGCACTTTTCTCTCTCTCTTTCTTTCCAAAAGCTAACCTTCCCGGTACGCCTGTTTAAGGATACCTCCTTTGCCGCGCACGCCTGTCTAAGGATGCATTAAGGCACTTTTCTCTCTCTCTTTCTTTCCAAAAGCTAACCTTCCCGGTACGCCTGTTTAAGGATACCTCCTTTGCCGCGCACGCCTGTCTAAGGATGCATTAAGGCACTTTTCTCTCTTTCTTTCTTTCCAAAAGCTAACCTTTCCGGTACGCCTGTTTAAGGATACCTCCTTTGCCGCGCACGCCTGTCTAAGGATGCATTAAGGCACTTTTCTCTCTCTCTTTCTTTCCAAAAGCTAACCTTCCCGGTACGCCTGTTTAAGGATACCTCCTTTGCCGCGCACGCCTGTCTAAGGATGCATTAAGGCACTTTTCTCTCTCTCTTTCTTTCCAAAAGCTAACCTTTCCGGTACGCCTGTTTAAGGATACCTCCTTTGCCGCGCACGCCTGTCTAAGGATGCATTAAGGCACTTTTCTCTCTCTCTTTCTTTCCAAAAGCTAACCTTCCCGGTACGCCTGTTTAAGGATACCTCCTTTGCCGCGCACGCCTGTCTAAGGATGCATTAAGGCACTTTTCTCTCTCTCTTTCTTTCCAAAAGCTAACCTTTCCGGTACGCCTGTTTAAGGATACCTCCTTTGCCGCGCACGCCTGTCTAAGGATGCATTAAGGCACTTTTCTCTCTCTCTTTCTTTCAAAAAGCTAACCTTCCCGGTACGCCTGTTTAAGGATACCTCCTTTGCCGCGCACGCCTGTCTAAGGATGCATTAAGGCACTTTTCTCTCTCTCTTTCTTTCCAAAAGCTAACCTTCCCGGTACGCCTGTTTAAGGATACCTCCTTTGCCGCGCACGCCTGTCTAAGGATGCATTAAGGCACTTTTCTCTCTCTCTTTCTTTCCAAAAGCTAACCTTCCCGGTACGCCTGTTTAAGGATACCTCCTTTGCCGCGCACGCCTGTCTAAGGATGCATTAAGGCACTTTTCTCTCTCTCTTTCTTTCCAAAAGCTAACCTTTCCGGTACGCCTGTTTAAGGATACCTCCTTTGCCGCGCACGCCTGTCTAAGGATGCATTAAGGCACTTTTCTCTCTCTCTTTCTTTCCAAAAGCTAACCTTCCCGGTACGCCTGTTTAAGGATACCTCCTTTGCCGCGCACGCCTGTCTAAGGATGCATTAAGGCACTTTTCTCTCTCTCTTTCTTTCCAAAAGCTAACCTTTCCGGTACGCCTGTTTAAGGATACCTCCTTTGCCGCGCACGCCTGTCTAAGGATGCATTAAGGCACTTTTCTCTCTTTCTTTCTTTCCAAAAGCTAACCTTTCCGGTACGCCTGTTTAAGGATACCTCCTTTGCCGCGCACGCCTGTCTAAGGATGCATTAAGGCACTTTTCTCTCTCTCTTTCTTTCCAAAAGCTAACCTTTCCGGTACGCCTGTTTAAGGATACCTCCTTTGCCGCGCACGCCTGTCTAAGGATGCATTAAGGCACTTTTCTCTCTCTCTTTCTTTCCAAAAGCTAACCTTTCCGGTACGCCTGTTTAAGGATACCTCCTTTGCCGCGCACGCCTGTCTAAGGATGCATTAAGGCACTTTTCTCTCTTTCTTTCTTTCCAAAAGCTAACCTTTCCGGTACGCCTGTTTAAGGATACCTCCTTTGCCGCGCACGCCTGTCTAAGGATGCATTAAGGCACTTTTCTCTCTTTCTTTCTTTCCAAAAGCTAACCTTTCCGGTAGGCCTGTTTAAGGATACCTCCTTTGCCGCGCACGCCTGTCTAAGGATGCATTAAGGCACTTTTCTCTCTCTCTTTCTTTCCAAAAGCTAACCTTCCCGGTACGCCTGTTTAAGGATACCTCCTTTGCCGCGCACGCCTGTCTAAGGATGCATTAAGGCACTTTTCTCTCTTTCTTTCTTTCCAAAAGCTAACCTTTCCGGTACGCCTGTTTAAGGATACCTCCTTTGCCGCGCACGCCTGTCTAAGGATGCATTAAGGCACTTTTCTCTCTCTCTTTCTTTCCAAAAGCTAACCTTCCCGGTACGCCTGTTTAAGGATACCTCCTTTGCCGCGCACGCCTGTCTAAGGATGCATTAAGGCACTTTTCTCTCTCTCTTTCTTTCCAAAAGCTAACCTTTCCGGTACGCCTGTTTAAGGATACCTCCTTTGCCGCGCACGCCTGTCTAAGGATGCATTAAGGCACTTTTCTCTCTCTCTTTCTTTCCAAAAGCTAACCTTCCCGGTACGCCTGTTTAAGGATACCTCCTTTGCCGCGCACGCCTGTCTAAGGATGCATTAAGGCACTTTTCTCTCTCTCTTTCTTTCCAAAAGCTAACCTTCCCGGTACGCCTGTTTAAGGATACCTCCTTTGCCGCGCACGCCTGTCTAAGGATGCATTAAGGCACTTTTCTCTCTCTCTTTCTTTCCAAAAGCTAACCTTCCCGGTACGCCTGTTTAAGGATACCTCCTTTGCCGCGCACGCCTGTCTAAGGATGCATTAAGGCACTTTTCTCTCTTTCTTTCTTTCCAAAAGCTAACCTTTCCGGTACGCCTGTTTAAGGATACCTCCTTTGCCGCGCACGCCTGTCTAAGGATGCATTAAGGCACTTTTCTCTCTCTCTTTCTTTCCAAAAGCTAACCTTCCCGGTACGCCTGTTTAAGGATACCTCCTTTGCCGCGCACGCCTGTCTAAGGATGCATTAAGGCACTTTTCTCTCTCTCTTTCTTTCCAAAAGCTAACCTTTCCGGTACGCCTGTTTAAGGATACCTCCTTTGCCGCGCACGCCTGTCTAAGGATGCATTAAGGCACTTTTCTCTCTCTCTTTCTTTCCAAAAGCTAACCTTCCCGGTACGCCTGTTTAAGGATACCTCCTTTGCCGCGCACGCCTGTCTAAGGATGCATTAAGGCACTTTTCTCTCTCTCTTTCTTTCCAAAAGCTAACCTTTCCGGTACGCCTGTTTAAGGATACCTCCTTTGCCGCGCACGCCTGTCTAAGGATGCATTAAGGCACTTTTCTCTCTCTCTTTCTTTCAAAAAGCTAACCTTCCCGGTACGCCTGTTTAAGGATACCTCCTTTGCCGCGCACGCCTGTCTAAGGATGCATTAAGGCACTTTTCTCTCTCTCTTTCTTTCCAAAAGCTAACCTTCCCGGTACGCCTGTTTAAGGATACCTCCTTTGCCGCGCACGCCTGTCTAAGGATGCATTAAGGCACTTTTCTCTCTCTCTTTCTTTCCAAAAGCTAACCTTCCCGGTACGCCTGTTTAAGGATACCTCCTTTGCCGCGCACGCCTGTCTAAGGATGCATTAAGGCACTTTTCTCTCTCTCTTTCTTTCCAAAAGCTAACCTTTCCGGTACGCCTGTTTAAGGATACCTCCTTTGCCGCGCACGCCTGTCTAAGGATGCATTAGAGCACTTTTCTCTCTCTCTTTCTTTCAAAAAGCTAACCTTCCCGGTACGCCTGTTTAAGGATACCTCCTTTGCCGCGCACGCCTGTCTAAGGATGCATTAAGGTACTCTTTCTTTCTTTCCATATTTTTCACAACCCGAAGTCACCCTTTTAAGTTTATTAAGCATCAGGTATATCTCAAAAGCCGCTACATTTAAAGTTCAATAATTTAAACCATTCTTTATTTAATAAAATCATCCAATTTTTAGTAATTTCAACATTCTCAAAACATCAATTCCCTATCAAAGCTACCCAGTTTCATTTTAATTAATTTACGTTCAAAGATAGGGAATCCTAGGGGCACTCAATGATGAAACCTAGGCAATGCCTAAACCAAGCTGAGAGTGCCATTTATTAACTAATTAGGTCCTCCGGAACAATTACTTTAATCACGAAATCGAACACGTTGATTGTCAGCTCTGCGCTCAAAATCGCGCACCGACTTTTTATTTTAAAACCACTGCCATTCCGCTATTCCGCACTCGAAATGGATCAAATAATAGCTCAAATGAAAGCTAAGAGTTTGCTTAATCTTATTTAAGTGTTTTCCAGAGTTGGTTTTGACCGTAACACACTTTTTTGTCGACTTTTCTGCCGCGTACGGTCATACGGTTATTTTTTGAATTGGCCGTAGGCCCTTTGGAACGCGTTTTTGAGAAAAAAGTCGAGAGACGTTTTTTGTAGCTCTTATTTAGTAGAACTAAACCTGTACTCTGATTTTTCTTATTTCCCCTTCTGCTGCTCAGAATGTTTTTTTTTTCTCTTTTGCGTACAGTACTTTTCGCGCAACTTTGAGCTTTTATAACTCGAAAACGCAGCATTTTCGGACTAGGGTTCATAGGAACTTTTTTGTTCGTATAGACCTCCCGAATGACCTCTGAAATTTATGCCGGAAAAAAGTGGACCACCCTGTATAATAGAGACCACGCACTATCTATCTTGCCCATGTTTGCGCGCGGTGGCAACTTTTTTTTCGGGGTCTCAACAGAACACCGCTAACATGGTCCATACGTTGACTGATGAGAAACATCGTTGAGATTTTTGCCTAGTGAAGCCAGAAGCACCGAAATCGCATCAGTCAACGTATGGACCGTGTTGGATGGTGCACTCTCATGCTCCCTGTGTTAATTCCTGTTGAGTCCCGAAAAATAAGTCAGCCACCGCGCGCACGGCTAGTGCATGGTCTCTATTATACAGGCTGTCCGAGGAATGAGTTCACACTTTTGCTGTGAGCGCCTGGTTGATTGCAAAAATCGGAAAAATTCAGGAATAATCTATTACCCCTAAGAGACTTCACAAAAAATGTCGGGAGGCCCCCACTCCCCTTAGGGAGAGGGCGTAGGCCCCAAAATGTACCCCGTGTTGCCGATATATCGCATATTTCAAATTGCAGGGGGTATTTTTTATTTCATCATTCAAAAGGGCTTAAAAAGCTGAGCAATTTCGTTTTTTCAGATTTTCGGTAGCTCCTCTGAAAACAAAATGGCGGCCAAATAGCTACCCCACACTTTAGAGGCCCATAACTTGAATCAATATTTTTTCAAAAACTAAAAAGTTTCTGAATCCTCAGAACGTCTTCTTTCCAATAATGTGCCACACTTTATCATTTGGTGGAAAAAAATGGGGCCCGGAGCCCCCCCCAAAATTTTTTGAGTTTGGGGGGCTGTAGCCCAAAAAAGTCAAATGTAAAGGGGGGTCGTGTTGTACATCAATCGAAAGGTCTTAAAAAAAGGAAAAATTTGGCGCAAACTCGAAGTCGCTACGATGCGTCTATCTAAAATGGCGGCCATTTAACGATTTGGGGGTGGGAGACCGCCCCCCCCCCCAAATAAAATCCGATCCATCGAGTGATGCATCAATCGAAAGGTCTTGGAAAGAGAAAAAGAATGGCGCAAACCGAAAGTCAATACGATGCTTGTACCCAAAATGGCGGCCGGTCAAAGTTTTTTGGCTTATGACCCTGCTGGGCTACAGGCAAAAAACTTTGACCGGCCGCCATTTTGGATACAAGCATCGTATTGACTTTCGGTTTGCGCCATTCTTTTTCTCTTTCCAAGACCTTTCGATTGATGCATCACTCGATGGATCGGATTTTATTTGGGGGGGGGGGGGCGGTCTCCCACCCCCAAATCGTTAAATGGCCGCCATTTTGGATAGACGCATCGTAGCGACTTCGGGTTTGCGCCAAATTCTTCCTTTTTTTAAGACCTTTCGATTGATGTACAACACGATCCCCCTTTACATTTGACTTTTTTGGGCTCCAGCCCCCCAAACTCAAAAAATTTTGAGGGGGCTCCGCGCCCCATTTTTTTCCACCAAATGATAAAGTGTGGCACATCGTTGAAAAGAAGACGTTCTGAGGATTCAGAAACTTTTTAGTTTTTGAAAAAATATTGATTCAAACCGAAGTTATGGGCCTCTAAAGTATGGGGTAGCTATTTGGCCGTTATTTTGTTTTCAGAGGAGCTACCGAAAATCTGAAAAAACGAAATGGCTCAGTTTTTTAAGCCCTTTTGAATGATGAAATAAAAAATACCCCCTGCCATTTGAAATATGCGATATATCGGCAACACGGGGTACATTTTGGGGCCTACGCCCCCCCCTAAGGGGGATGGGGGGCCCCCGACATTTTTTCTCAAGTCGCTTTTAGGGGTGATAGATTATTCCTGAATTTTTCAGATTTTTGCAATCAACCAGGCGCTCACAGCAAAAGTGTCAACTCATTTCTCGGACACCCTGTATATTGTCTCTGGGTGACAACAATGACCCAGCGGAACGTTCCTTGACGTGCCACTCTAAAGTTATAGCTCATTGAGCTAAGCAGAGGCTGACTTTTCGATATTGCCAACCTAACCTAACCTGCCACGCTCTGCTACCGTTTTGTTAGGACTCTTGTTTACTCTTTGGTTTGGAAGTAGCAAAATGTGATAGATGGATAAAACGACTCAGAACTTTGGCCGCGAGAAGGTGGCTGCAAATATGAGCTCCACCCAGCCGCCCAATCAAACCAACCAACCATTCATGAAATTCTACTTCTAACACACATGGTGCCAGCAATAGCCGTAGCCAGGAATTTGTCTTCCTCTCTCTTTGCCCGCTCGACTGCATGTGTTAGAAAAGGATAGAAACAGAGACAGGGGCTGAAGTCACGTGACAGCTCCTACAACCATCATTTTCTAATGGGCTAAGAGAGAGAAAGACAATGTCCTGACTACGGCTATGGTACCAGCGACAGCTTTTATTAAACGATGTTAAATTTCATAAAAAGCAATAAGACAGCCAAATAATTAACATTTTTTTTAAAAGGATAATTGAGATTTGCTGTTAAAAACAGGCATCTCATCTCTAGGTTTTAAGGTATCCTAAACTAAACCGTCTCTATTTTTAAAGCTGACTCCTTCTTGGGCAGCCTCGGTAACTAGCGTTACGCAGCGTTCAACTGGTTGAGTGCCACTGGAAACTCAAGACATCCCACTCTGGGATAGCCTTATTTAGAGTCCTTAAGTTGGCGAATAAATTTAGTACCAACTCTCTAAAATTGGTGGAGAAAAGATCTTTTTACGTTCCCAATCAATCAGCAGCGTGTAGTCAGGAGCGTTAAAATTTGATTTAGGGACACTGAATTTCCGAACATTGTTTTTCCTAAATAAAAATTCTCTCTTTCACGTAAAATCTTACATGCCACAGTGGTTTGCAGTAAAAAGAAACTGCTCTATCATCGACGGACCAAGACATCTGTTCGACCGAGATATCTGTTCAACGCAATGCAAACAAGGTATTTACCAAACGATTTACCTACTTGCCGTCGTTGTCGCTGTTTTACAAAGGAATTAATTTTTGTCCACTCAGAAAATTTGCTGCTGTCAATGTCCTTTGATGAGCGAGCAGAAGTAAGATCCATTGCATTCGATTTTTTCCCCTCCTCATTCAGGAAAAAACAATGTTCTACAATTCACTGTCCCTAAATTAAATTTAAACGCTACTGATTATATGCAGCTGATTGATTGGGAATGTGAAAAGATCTCTTCTCCGCCACTTCTAAGGTAATTCCACGTCACGTGACCAAGGTGATCGATTAGTCAAATTCGCACTATCGCGATACAAGAGATCGAGCAGTGATTGTGCGAATTCTCATAATAACGTCCTTATTTTGCGGATTCGAGCATCAAAACTTTGCAAATATCTTTGTCAGATCTACCTACAGGTGCCGACGATCCTCGCCTTACAAAAAAAAAAACTCCATTAAATCTGGTTAATGGCAATTAATCGATTGACAATTCGATCACCTTGGTCACTTGACATGGAATCACCTTAAGGAAGGTTCATGCTAAATTTATTAGACAACTCAAAGACTCTAAGCCTATTCCGGAGTAGGATGTCTTAAGCCCTTCCACCCTTAAGAATGTTAATATTCTATTCACATATTTTTTTTTCCGCCTTACTTTTTCCGTGCCTCACCCAATCAGTTGAGCGCTGCGTTAAGTTCGACATCGAAGCTGTTCAAAAAGTAGTCGCACGGTTGATTGGTTTGAGCGGCCGGTGGAGCTCGTACTGCAACCACCTTCTTGCAGAGAGTTTTGAGTCGTTTTATCCATCGATCACTTTTTGCAACGATCAAATAAGCCAAGAGCTGCAAAATCATACATTCGTCTTAAAAAATAGTCATTTTGATTGCTTTCCTTTCGACACGGACTTTATTTACTTCACCGATCCGCGAAACGCATCAAAATTGACGTTTCCCCCCTCCTCCCTAAGATCTAAGTAAACAGGTCGGTCCGTCCCGACCGGAAACGGGGTTGAGTGTGCCACCGCGCATATTTCGACCACACGCATGGCGGAGTAAACAAAAACGCTGACCGACTGTCTTCGAAATGTAATTTTCCTCATATAGTTGATGAAAATGTTCGATAAATGACTGAAACTTGCTCAATAGGGTTCTAGGAAGAATTGCATGCCTTTTAGCTCTGTTTTATTGTTCAATGATGTGTGCTTCGTGTAAAACAATAAATGACGATATCGCCGCGCCGCGCCGTTGTCAAATTCTCATTTTCCCATTTGCCCAAAGCTGATTGTAGTGTTTGGTATCACTGCATTGCTAGAATGTTACGTAATGAATATAGCCCGTTATAGGTGTCAGCCCTGCTTTGGGATCAGCTGTTCACTTCTTGAATAAACTCTTGTGTTCTACCATGTCAACTCGTGTCGGTCTCCTCTTAATTCTTCATATTCCAGATATAACAATTGGCGACGAGAAAAAAAGTCGGTAATTTTGTAATCGTGTCCTTTCGCGTCGTTTTTTCGCGAAAATGAACGAAACCCAGTTCGAAACGTTCATGAACGCGGTTATCGCATCCTTGAACAAAATCCAAGCTCAACAGCCTACAGCTCAGCACGTGCCAGTTCCAGCGATCGTCAATTTCGAGTCTTTCAATAAAAATGTGGAAAAATTTTCTCAGTATCGCGAACGATTTGAGAATTGCACCAAACTTCGAAACATCGACAACGACGAAGCCTTGAAAAAAACCACCTTTCTCAACTGTGCAGGTAGTATACAACTGATACATATGAAATCATCAAATCCATCTCAGCCCTGTTAAAGTTAGAAGACCTTACTTACAAGCAAATGGTCGAACTTTTGGAAAAGTATTTAAGTCCGAAACCCAATATCCTCATTGAATAGCATAGGTTCCTATCTAGGATTCAGTCAACGAATGAAACAATTGGCGATTATGTCACCGCGCTCAAGAAATTCCTTCCTAACTGCGCCTTCAGTTGTGAATGTGGTAAGTCAACTGCAAATTCCTTCCTTCGTGCTCAATTCATCAGAGGAATTCACAGTCCCCACATTAGGGAAATATTGCTTGCAGAACCTAATTTAGATGTCGATATGGCTGTCTCCAAAGTTTTATCACTTGAAGCATCCAGCTTAAATAACCTAGAAATTAAAGCGTCCAATTCTTCAAATGTCAAACCGAATCAAAGTGAAGAAAATGTTAACAAAGTGTCTTATAGCTTTAGGTCAAGGTCAAAGTCTAGATCAAATTTCAACTCTAGTAAGAAGTGCCCTCAATCTCACCAACGATCCAACCGTCATCGATCTCGCAGCGAAGTAGATTATGTTCGCCTAGGAATTGCTGATCGCTGTCACCGTTGTGGTCGCAATGACCATCGTCAAAATGATTGTAAAACTGATCGTTACAAACTCCAATGTACATCATGCCAGCGTAGAGGACATATTGCTAAAGTGTGCATCTCTACATTACTCCGCCAGAACAATACTCGTAATGTGAAATCTTTAACCTGCCATGTCGAATTAGAAGATTTCAACCCTACTTTAGACTTGTATCATATCTCAGGTAATCCATATCTTGTCAATTTTCCCTCTAGTAAAGTTATTGATTCAGTAAATTGTTTGTCTAATAACCATGATCTCAGTGAAAAATATCATGCTACTGTGATGATCGAAGGAAAACCCGCTAAGTTTGAAGTCGACTCTGGCTGTCCCTTTACACTCATGCCAGAAATTGATCTCAACAGCCTTAACTTGTCCACTAAATTGAGTCCCACTGCCTATAGATTCAAAACCTACGATGGTGGAATAGTCAAACCCTTAGGTGCGCTCAAAGTAAGCGTTGCGTTCAAAAATAAATTTACAACGGAAACCCTGTTTGTTGTTCCTTCGCAACACACAGCTGTCTTTAGTCGTATATGGATAAGACGTCTTGAAATTAAACTTGAAGAACTAGGAAAAAGCCCAGAAATTCATTCCGTAGAAGATGTGTCAACCGAGTCAATTATCAGTCAATTTCCCTCAATTTTTGAGCAATCAGTTGGTTGCATTCCAAATGTCAAATGTTCGTTGCAATTGCGCAGCAATGCTAAACCAGTTTTCCTCAAAGCTCGAGATATACCATTAGCTCTTCGTGAAGCAGTCGAAAATGAATTAAAAGATCTAGAAAAAGATGGTGTCATAACTCCCGTGGAAAAATGTGACTGGGGTTCACCCATTGTACCTGTTCCTACACCCAACGGAAAAATCCGCCTCTGTGTAGATTACAAGCCCAGTGTCAACCCATTATTAGCCGATTCTCATTGTCCAATTCCAAAATTGATGAGCTACTCAGTGATCTTTGTGAAGCCAAGTATTTCTGTTAATTAGACTTATATAAAGCGTATCATCACATAGAGATGAATGAAGAAAGCCGTCACGTTCAAGCAATTTCAACTCATCTCGGAACTTATATTGTCAATCGGTTAAGCCAAGGTATTAAAACTGCCCCAAGACAGTACCATAAATTTTTGCTCCAATCTTACGCAAATTTCCAGGTGTCAAGTCTTACTTCGACGATATTATTATTTATGGAAAAACTCTTGCCGAATGCAAAAATAACCTCCTATCATGTCTTCGAAAACTTGAGGAAAACAACTTACAAGTCAATCTTCCTAAATGTCTTTTTTTCAAAACCCGTATCAAATTTCTCGGATTTATCATCGAAAATGGAAAAATTTACAAGGATCCAAGTAAAGTCAAAGCTATTACAAATGCTCCCCGTCCAAAGACTTATTCTGATGTTAAACAATTCTTAGGATTGATCACATGGGTCTGTTCAAATAAGATTTCATTTTGCATGTTACTCGCATATTTCTTCTTTTAAATCACGGATATTTTTTGTTTGTTTGTTTCCTCCCCCTTCAAAATTTTCCCCCGAACCTATTTCTAGGCAAGTTTTGGCTTATATTCTCTCATTTTTCACTTGTTTTTTACTTTGAATACCAGAAATATCATTACCGTAACCTGTTACTTTGCCGAATCCTTAAATTTGACCTTGAATTAAACTGAATTCAATTGTGCTAATTTGGCTTGCAGCCGTTTTTTTAACTCCGGTATATCCTAAGGATCAATTTTCTTAGGCGGGAAAGTTTAAAGTGCAACAATTTTAGCGTTCAGTGAGCGATTTTTGCTTGTTACTGGATCCCGCCTCATTACCGTAACCCCTTGATTTCGCGCCTGTTTTCGTCGCTATAGGTCAGCAGTGGCGGTTGTTTACATTTGAGTGACAATTTTCTGGCAGGAGCACGCATGGTGAGTATTTCTCCGTTCTTGTTTTAAATTTCTGGCAAAGTCAAATTTATTGAACTTTGGGTTAAAGGGTAACTTATTACCGTCATTACCGTAACTGACTAAAAATTGGGTAAGCATTCAATTTTTTCTTGAAATGATTTCGTTTTCCTACGTAAGGAATGTGTCTGACCTCAAATATGAAGTTTCGTTACAATCCGTTGATATTTCTGTGTTTTACCGCCAAAAACTAGAGTGTTCCTCATTACCGTAACCATCATTACCGTAACCTCCTATCATTACCGTAACCTCCGTCAAGAATTCTGGTGGTATACGGTAATGAATTAAAATGTATATGTATGGGTATGTATATGTATGTATTAATGGTGTACTTAAGATGAATGATCTCGAGCAAATTTTTCTATTTTCCGATTACTGTAAAAGTCACAGTTTTTCCTTCTTTTTAAAGATTTAAGTCATGTTAGTACCTAAGTGTCCTGCGACTTTTTCGTTTAATTTGAATTTCTTTATTCAAAGGTTTGTTATCTGTTCTCTTATTTGTTGGTTTGTTTATTGATTTGTTTATTTATCTTTTTATTTTATTTTTTATGCTGTTTATTTGTTTATGTATATCTAAGTATTTACCTATTTTTTTTAATGGTTCTCAAACGTTACCAAGAAGGGTTTGGAAAATAAATTGAGGCACCGCAATATCATTATAAAAAAGGCACTATTATTTGATAAGCGTTTTGTTTTCCGGTTCAATACAACTTTATCACTGAAAAATTAGTTTTCATTGTTTTTATTTACCCTCAGATTCGTACAATTTTAATAGCAGCATGCTTATAAAGTTTGCATTTTGAATTATCCCAGTTCCAGTACATAACATGTGCAGTTCGCATGTATCTGCTCAACAATAAAATACATTTTGCTTACAGATATCTTCCAAGCTTTATTTTACATTTAAGAAGGTACATTCACAAACTGCATAGGTTTAGTCCAAAAAATACCTATGTAATACATTGTAAACTGTGTACATGATCATTACCGTAACCTCTACATCATTACCTTAACCCGCCAATTTTTTGTTGCTGAATGACTGTAAATGATCTCAAAACCATAAAAATGTTGTAAGAAGGATAATTGACGATGTATTCCTCACAGAAAAATATCATTTGACCAGCTCAGTTTTTTTTTTAAGATTGTGAGAACAAAATATGAGCAGCCAATTGCAACATTTTCAGCAAGTTTAGTTAAGGAACACAAAAAATTACTATTTTTTACACCTAGAAATGATTATATTTCGATACGATGTATGATTATACAACATGTTTTTGATCTAAAACAAAAAATGTACTTAATGACTCATTTACTCATCCAGGGAGCAAAAATTCGCAATAAAATATTGAGGTTACGGTAATGACGGAAATCGTCAGAACTCAATTTTAATCATTAAAAAACTAAATATTCGGCAAATATCTTTCGACCCCACTGCTTAAACCTGATTATTACACCCTTAAGAATCATAAAAAGTATCACAGTAAAGCTTTTTAACGTCTTTCAATTTTTGAGATTCTCGAAAAAAAGAGGCCTCGAAAATGCACTCTTATTTGAACCGACCCACATATTACTCAAAATTCGTACCTAATGCGTTTTCGATTACCTACCCAATCAGGCAGTTACTTGTCAAATCAACTCCGTTCCGCTGGACTGCTGATTGCGAAGCAGCATTCTTAAAATTGAAATCAAAATAATGAAATCAGCGCCAACAGCCATGAAAAATATTGAATTACTGGAAGACATTTTACTTCGCATGGTTATCCCAAAAATGTTGTCTCCGACAACGCTCGTATTTTTACAGGAGAAGAGTTAACTACTTACTGCAAAACCCGTGGCATATTCCAGAGTTTTACTGCGCCAGGCCATCCAGCTACGAATGGGTTAGCAGAGAGATATGTTCAAATTCTCAAAAATGAAGAGTGAGCCCGGAACACTCAAAGATAAAGTTCGACGTATGGGTAGGTTCAAATAAGAGTGCATTTTCGAGGCCTCTTTTTTTCGAGAATCTGAAAAATTGAAAGACGTTAAAAAGCTTTGCTATGATACTTTTTATGATCCTTAAGGGTGTAATAATCAGGTTTAAGCAGTGGGGTCGAAAGATATTTGCCCAATATTTAGTTTTTTAATGATTAAATTGAGTTCTGACGATTTCCGTCATTACCGTAACCTCAATATTATATTTCGAATTTTTGCTTCCTGGATAAGTAAATGAGTCATTAAGTACATTTTTTGTTTTAGATCAAAAACATATTATATAGTCATACATCGTATCGAAATATAATCAATTCTAGGAGTAAAAAATAGTAATATTCTGTGTTCCTTAACTAAACTTGCAGAAAATGTTGCAATTGGCTGCTCATATTTTGTTCTCACAATCGTAAAAAAAAAAAAAAAAAAAAAAAAAAAAAAAAAAAAAAAAAAAAAAAACTGAGCAGGTCAAATGATATTTTTCTGTGAGGAATACATCGTAAATTATCCTTCTTATAAGATTTTTATGGTTTTGAGATCATTTACAGTCATTTAGCAACAAAAAATAGGCCGGTTACGGTAATGATGTAGAGGTTACGGTAATGATCATGTACACAGTTTTCAATGTACAGGGTGGGGCGTAGAGATCTGACGATTTTCAAAAGGCTATAAATAAAGAACTATTTGACTTAGAGAAAAAAACTTTTTTTTATTGAATTCAGTACAAAATGCCGTTTTCTTACATTAAGTTTTAAAAATTATACATCTCGTAGATGTTGACCGTCAGCGTCAATACACTCTTGAAGTCGATTTCGAAAGGAATTCACCGCTCTTTCACACATTTGGATGGGTATATTATCGATTTTCTCTCTGATTCGCACTTTTAATTCCTCTTAAGTATGGGAGTGACTCCTAAAAACCCTTTCCTTAAGGTAGCCCCATAAAAAAAAGTCACAAACACTGAAAAAAAAATCAGGTAAATTTAACTAATTTCAACTTAAAAGTATGGACACCACTTAAAACTGTTAGTATGACTATTTGAATTAGTAAAATTAAGTCCGTGCCGTGTTAATTAACAAATTAACACGGCACGGACTTAATTTTACTAATTCGAATAGTCAAACTAACAGTTTTAAGTGGTGTCCATACTTTTAAGTTGAAATTAGTTAAATTTACCTGATTTTTTTTTCAGTGAATGCTCAAATCGGGAGATCGCGGAGGCCACTGTAAATCTCCTCTGAGAGAGACCAACCGATTTGGAAACATTTCCCGCATAGTGGCTAGGGAAATGCGAGCAGTATGAGCTGTTGCTGCATCCTGTTGGAACCAGACGTCTCCTAAATCATTTTCTTCCCCTAAATTTTCGAATAAAAAATTTTCGCTAAAAGTGCGAATCAGAGAGGAAATCGATAATATACCCATACAAATGTGCAAAAGAGCGGTGAATTCCTTTCGAAATCGACTTCAAGAGTGTATTGACGCTGACGGTCAACATCTACGAGATGTAATTTTTAAAACTTAATGTAAGAAAACGGCATTCTGTACTGAATTCAATAAAAAAAAGTTTTTTTCTCTAAGTCAAATAGTTCTTTATTTATAGCCTTTTGAAAATCGTCAGATCTCTACGCCCCACCCTGTATTACATAGGTATTTTTTGGACTAAACCTATGCAGTTTGTGAATGTACCTTCTTAAAAGTAAAATAAAGCTTGGAAGATATCTGTAAGCAAAATGTATTTTACTGTTGAGCAGATACATGCGAACTGCACATGTTATGTACTGGAACTGGGATAATTCAAAATGCAAACTTTATAAGCATGCTGCTATTAAAATTTTATGAATCTGAGGGTAAATAAAAACAATGAAAACTAATTTTTCAGTGATAAAGTTGTATTGAACCGGAAAACAAAACGCTTATCAAATAATAGTGCCTTTTTTATAATGATATTGCGGTGCCTCAATTTATTTTCCAAACCCTTCTTGGTAACGTTTGAGAACCATTAAAAAAAAATAGGTAAATACTTAGATATACGTAAACAAATAAACAGCATAAAAAATAAAATAAAAAGATAAATAAACGAATCAATAAACGAACCAACAAATAAGAGAACAGATAACAAACCTTTGAATAAACAAATTCAAATTAAACGAAAAAGTCAGGACACTTAGGTACTAACATGACTTAAATCTTTAAAAAGAAGAAAAAAAGTGACTTTTAAAGTAATAGGAAAATAGAACGATTTGCTCGAGATCATTCATCTAACCACACATCATTAATACAAACATATACATACCTATACATATACATTTTGATTCATTACCAGCACTCTTGACGGAGGTTACGGTAATGATGGGAAGTTACGGTAATGATGGTTACGGTAATGAGGAACACGCCAGTTTTTGACGGTAAACACAGAAATATCAACGGATTGTAACGAAACTTCACATTTGAGGTCAGACACATTCCTTACGTAGGAAAACGAAACCATTTCAAGAGAAAATTGAATTCTTACCCAATTTTTAGTCGGGTACGGTAATGATGGTAACAAATTACCCTTTAACACAAAGTTCAATGAATTTGACTCTAAATTTGCCAGAAATTTAAAACAAGAACGGAGAAATACTGACCATACGTGCTCCTGCCAGAAAATTGTCACTCAAATGTAAACAACCGCCACTTCTGCCCTTTAGCGACGAAAACAGGCGCGAAATCAAGGGGTTACGGTAATGAGGCGGGATCCAGTAACAAGCATAAATCGCTCACTAAACGCCAAAAGTGTTGCACTTGAAACTTTCCCGCCTAAGAAAATAATCCTTAGGATATACCGGAATTAAAAAAACGGCTGCAAGCCAAATTAGCACAGTTGAATTCAGTTTAATTCAAGGCCAAATTTAAGGATTCGGCAAAGTAACAGGTTACGGTAATGATATTTCTGGTATTCAAAGTAAAAAACAAGTGAGAAATGTGAGAATATAAGCCAAAACTTGCCCTAATAGGTTCGGGGGAAAATTTTGAGGGGGGTGGGGAAGAAAACAAACAAAAAATATCTGTGATTAAAAAGAAGAAAAATGCGAGTAACATGCAAAATGAAATCTTATTTGAACAGACCCGTATACTTCTACAGTTTAGAGTGACTCCTTTAGCAAATGGTTGCAGCCCTGCGGAGAACTACTTAAACCGTCAAATTAGAATTAGGCTTGATGCTATTCGTCCATCAAAACCTCCTGCAAATCCGAAATCATTTCATCCTGTTCGATCCTTTGCAATTGGTCAAAAGGTTATAGCACGTGTCTACAAAGTCAACAAACCTTCATGGCAATTCGGTGTAGTTGAAGGAAAATTAGGCCGTTTACACTATGTAGTCAAACTTAATAATGGTTACGTGTTTAAACGTCACGTGGATCAACTTCGTGCGGCACAGAAAGAAGATAGTCCATCTCCGTCCAAGTTTGAAGAACAACCAACGCCAAACTCAAGTCAGAATTCTAGTCAGCAACCTTCGGCTAAAAAGAAGGTATCTTTTTCTGATAGTATTTGTGCGTATGATTTTCAACAACCTCAAATTTCTGAACCTTTCCAGTCTAACCTTCCAGTTGCCGAATCTTCTCAACCTAGATCTCCAGTTGCCGAATCTTCTCAACCTAGATCTCCAGTTGCCGGACCGTCTCAGCCTAGATCTCTTTATCCAGTTGCAGAGAATTCACAATCTAAATCTCCAGTTCGAGAGCCAGAAGTCATTGATCTATCTCCGGATCAACATGTGTCTAAATCAGGATTTCTCAAATTCGGAATCAAGCCCTACAACAGTCTCAGTCTCTTGCCCGTGGAAAGATGCGTGATTCCCCTGATTCTCAATTACAAAGTGCCCGTGGAAGAGACCGTTCAGTTTCTACGCGTCCAGCTTCTACTCAAATTTCTACTTCTGCATCCTCAAGCCTACTCTAATTACGACCGCTGCATTCCCATTGTCTAGTCAAACTTCCTCATCTGAGAGTCAACCAAGAATTACCCACCCGGCAAGCGGGCAACGTGCAATGTTTGTGGCAACATTGCCAAGAAAAAATTGCAACGGTAATGTTGTCGCAATGTTGCACCAGCATTGCATGGCAACATTGGAAAGTTATGAATTCGGTTATGTTGCTCTACAATATTGCAAGAGAGAGAGAGAGAGGGAGAGAGAGAGAGAGGGGGGGGGATGGTGAGAAATTTGTCGGTATGAGGTAATGAGAATGAAACAGCAGATGCGTAAATTTATTACTTAAAAAGGGATTTCAAAAGGACGTTGCCTAGCAATAATTGTGGCGAAGTTGCTTAGAAATCATTGCGGCGACGTTGCTTAGAAATCATTGCGACAATGTCCTAAAAATAACATTGCCTGAACATTGCCACAACATTGCCTGTCAATATTTCTTGGGACGTGGCAATGTTGCAGCAATATTGTGGCAACATCGCTTTGCCGGCTGGGTAGAAGACCTCCTGATCATTTGAAAGACTATGCACATAAGTAAATATTCTAGTCATTGAAATATTGTCCTTTATTGCTTTGTTGTTATTGTTCAAATGTTCCACAATTGTTTTCAAAGAAATCTCTTTCTTAGTGTCGGAGAATTGTAGTGTTTGGTATCACTGCATTGCTAGAATAATACGTAACGGATATAGCCCGTTATAGGTGTCAGCCCTGCTTTGGGATCAGCTGTTCACTTCTTGAATAAACTCTTGTGTTCTACCATGTCAACTCGTGTTGGTCTCCTCTTAATTCTTCATATTCCAGATATAACACTGATGTATTACGTTATAAGAGTTATAATATAATGTTGAGTGGCATGAAAACAGTGGCGTCGCGTGCAACTTGGCAACAATGTATTCTATCCATTTGAACTCATGCAAAAGATCGAATTCAGGGGGTGCACAGTGCACAAGGAAAATTCGATATATTTAATGAGTTTAAATGGAGTGGTTGCATTGTTGCCAGATGACACGCGACGCCACTGCATGCAAATATTCCTTAGATCCTAGTGAACAAGTTTCAGCCACTTATAGGACGTTTTGAGCAATTGTAAGAGAGACATTTGTATTAAACAACAGCAAGTCGGCCTTGCGCCCCCATTCTCATTTTGCCCAAAGCTGATGTATTACGTTGTAAGAATAATAATTTAATGTAAAGTGGCATGAAAATCTTCCTTAAAGCCTAGTGAACAAAGTTCAGTCACATCTTGGACGTTTCGATCAATCATAAGAGAGAAATTTGTATTAAACGACAGCTAGTCGGTATTTCTCCAGAAGCCCCCATTATAAAAACATTCTCATTTGGGCAAAGCTACGTATTTTGTCCCAAGTGCAGTAACATAATGTTTATAGGCATGAAAATCTTCCTTAAATCCTAGTGAACAAGATTCAGTCACGTATTGGACGTTTTTATCAATCGTAAGAGAGAAATTCGGATTTAACGACAACTAGTCGGCATTTCTCCATAAGCTTCAATGTTAAAAAATCGCCTCTTGGGCAAAGCTGCCGTAGTGCAAACATAGGGGTTGGCATTTCCGGTGAATCGCTGTCGGACCAACCTATATTTATTACTTAGATCATGCCCCTACCCCTCCTATTGTGACCTTCCCCCATCACGTTTGAGGGCTCTCAGACATTCAAAACACATCTAAGATCGATTTGAAGCTATTTTGAGCCATTATTGGCTATACAGGGTGTTTCAGACCACCTGGCCAGCTTTTACTGTGGCCAAACTAAGGCAAATATGAAAAATCGGTAAAACAGGTGTAACGTATATCGACCCCAAAGAATTCGGGGAAAATAATTTCAGCCCCCCAAAACCATCCCTTGTGGGTTATTTAGGGGGGTGGGTACCCGTATCTCGAAAAAATCAAATGGAAAGGGTATGTTTTGACATTGGAATCTAATACGGCATAAAAAATTAAAACTTTTTCATCCCCAAGTTTTTTTTTCTAAAAACCACCCTTTTTTGAGTTAGGGGTGGTTTTCAAAAAATTTAGGGGTAATCTTTGATTGACCGCTGTGACCCTCCAAATCATTGGATTTCAAAAAACTAAGAAGTTTCTGAAAGGGCAGACCAAGGGCTTTCTTTTGATGTATCACATGCCTATTTTTTGTGAAAAAGGGTACATGGCCCCCTCACCCCAAAATTGTGGGGCTTCGGGGGGCCCTACGTAAAAATTTTCAAATGTAAAGGTATGGCTTGTGATACATCATTTGAAAGGTCTTTCAGAGACGAAAAAAGTGATGCCCCCCAAAAGTCGTAAAAACAACCCCCTTCCAAAATGGCGGCCGTTTTAAGGTTAGGGGGCTCAAGGGGGGACCTTCAGAAAAATGATCCAAAATTGAACGACACATGGCTAAAAGCGTCTTAAAAAGAGAAAAATAATGGTTCAAACCGCGAGTCAAACCAACTTCTCAATCTAAAAGTACGGCCGATTGAAATTAAGGGGTAGTTGGGTTTCCCAAAAAGGCACCCCTAAATTTCAATCGGCCGTAACTTTGGATTGAAAAGTTGGTTTGACTCGCGGTTTGAACCATTATTTTTCTCTTTTTAAGACGCTTTTAGCCATGTGTCGTTCAATTTTGGATCATTTTTCTGAAGGTCCCCCCTTGAGCCCCCTAACCTTAAAACGGCCGCCATTTTGGAAGGGGGTTGTTTTTACGACTTTTGGGGGGCATCACTTTTTTCGTCTCTGAAAGACCTTTCAAATGATGTATCACAAGCCATACCTTTACATTTGAAAATTTTTACGTAGGGCCCCCCGAAGCCCCACAATTTTGGGGTGAGGGGGCCATGTACCCTTTTTCACAAAAAATAGGCATGTGATACATCAAAAGAAAGCCCTTGGTCTGCCCTTTCAGAAACTTCTTAGTTTTTTGAAATCCAATGATTTGGAGGGTCACAGCGGTCAATCAAAGATTACCCCTAAATTTTTTGAAAACCACCCCTAACTCAAAAAAGGGTGGTTTTTAGAAAAAAAAACTTGGGGATGAAAAAGTTTTAATTTTTTATGCCGTATTAGATTCCAATGTCAAAACATACCCTTTCCATTTGATTTTTTCGAGATACGGGTACCCACCCCCCTAAATAACCCACAAGGGATGGTTTTGGGGGGCTGAAATTATTTTCCCCGAATTCTTTGGGGTCGATATACGTTACACCTGTTTTACCGATTTTTCATATTTGCCTTAGTTTGGCCACAGTAAAAGCTGGCCAGGTGGTCTGAAACACCCTGTATTTTAACGGTTTTAATCCATTTTTAGAGGATCTTAAAACAAGTGATTTTCGTAAAAACCGTAAATTTTGGCCAAAATATCAAAATTTCAAGCTAATTTCTTGTTTCCGATCACTTGTACCATCGACGTCAAGAAGACTGTCGCCGATTATTTGAGCTCATTGTGCGTCGGGCCACGAAAAAACTCACACATACGCACCAGTTACTCAAGGAAAAGAAGATACGGGGCTACCTGCGTCGCACAGTGCAGTGACCTTATGGGCGGTAGGGACAAAATTCATAACTCATGAACGGAGGCTCGTAAAGAAGTGAAATTTGGTGGAGATGTTCTCAGATATATGTGCTATCGTTCGACGAGGTCGCCATTTTTTTAGTCAAACCCAAAGGGGGGTTTGGGCCCCATTATTTTTTAATTTATCGGTTGACCAAAAAGATGCACTGAAATCCTCATAATGTGCTTTTTTGTAGACACTGTTGCTTCAATGGTACCTTGAATTAATACGGAAACAAGCGTAAAGTCGTAGCTTAACAATTTTCAAAATGGCGGTCATTCTACGGGGCTGCGAAATTTCCCCTTTTCCAAGGTAAAATACGCTATATAAAGTGGCAGTTTAATTAAAAACTTTGTACATATAAATAAAAATTAAAACGAACTTTTGGTAACGAAAAGTAAACTTTATGAAAAATAAATTTGGTATTTTGAGGTCACAAAATTAAATAGTAACTTTTAAAAAATTAACATTATTAATTAAAAACCAATCTCCTAAAAACTACAATAACCAAATAGAAATTGAAAAACCAAAAAAGAAACATTTAAAAAAAAAAAAAAATCAGAACAAATAAAAAAAAACAGAAAGATTAATGAGGAACCTTGTTCATCACAGCCACAGAAATTAGTCACAAAACTTGTAAAACCTGTAATCACACAATCAAAATATATTAAAAATCGGAGAAACATAATAAAAGAGATAAAGAATTGGAAAAAGCAAATCGGGACGTCAAAGAGGAATCTTATCATGAAGAAATTATCCGAAACCAAGTTTTAAAACAATGTATTTACTACCTGTGCATCATTTTTGAGTCTCAATTAAGGGGGGGGGGGGGTTCAATTGAGACTCAGGTCTCAAAAGCAATGCACTCGGGTTGCAAATAATCGCAAAATAAAAGCATTGCCTTCTAAAAGTCTGATGTTTTCTGAGCTTCAGTCTTCATTACAGTTTCAACTTGTTGATTCTCACACTAATGCGGCAAAGTCTTAAAATCTAAATATTCTAATATTCTCTTTTATGAGCTCTTATGCGCTAATTAGATACGTGATTTCAAAACACAACTAGCATTGTGATTCTTAAAAGTCGATAAAGTTGTGGGGGAAAAAATGCAGGTGTATTTTTAAAACATTTAGGTGCAGTGGCGTCGCGTGCAATCTGGCAACGCTGCGATTCGTCCATTTAAATCAATTCAAAATATCGATTCGAGAGAGTGCACTGTGCACCTCCAATAAATCAACCTTTTTCGTGCGTTTAAATGGACAGAATACGGCGTTGCCAGACTGCACGCGACGCCACTGTTTAGGTGACTTACATGCGTGGCACGAGACAAAGCAAATCTTACTTGGAAAAACGCTAGATCCGAGGTCCGTAAATTTAAGATATCTCAAAATATCGGAGGTATTCGGTAGATATCTCGACGGATTCTGAATCCTGAGGAAATTTCCTATGACATATGTGAAAACTGCACATATATATTTATATATATTTTTTATATGTCTGCCTAAACATTTGAATTAGTGTAAAAACAGCAACGCTTGGTACTCCTAAAAAGAGGGGGGCTTTCACCCCCCAAGATTGATTTAAAAAAACCAAATTAATTTTTTTTGTAAAGAATAACTTACCTGCATATTAAATCAGCCGCAGTTTTGCTGCATGCACGTGACTGTAGGTCCACAATCTTGTCACTGTCACAATGACTCGCACACCTTTTGAGGTATCAGCGCTGAGGTAGCGCGGCGGCCTTATCTTCCACCCCTTCCCCTCCCCTCATTTGGCACTTTTGAAGTAAACAAACACTTGTAACGCGTTCTCTGGTTGTTCATCTAAACAATCCATCGTCTACCAACACTATCCCTGATGGTCGAATTTTCGACTTTTGTCCATTGGACACTGCACTGTGCGTCGGTGGCTCACTGATCGACCCTTCGACAGAAGAATTCGTTTCGGCTGCCCGTGTTTGGATCGAGCCCGAAGCACGGGAAGAGATAAGAGATGTAAACCGCGCCGGGCGATGCACAGTGTTCGGAGCGACCCGGATCTTTGGCGGAAACCTCTAGCATGCTCGCATTTCATTGAAACTTGGTACTAGGGGGTTTTTTAGGTCGTAGATTTCATTTTTTATATCAGACTTAACTTTAGATGTCAATTATTATTTTTTTATTTTTTTTTTTCGAGAAAATGACTAAGTCCCACACAAGCCACAGAGGCACTTTTAAACACAAAAATACGAAAGGGGGGCAAGTTGGGGCAGGATATTATTGCTGGATCGTTCAGAAAAAATGTTTTTTTGAACTTTCCTAACCATATTTTCCCGAGGCAATGCTGGGAAAAAAAGATATTGACACGCGAACATGGCTCATCTCACGATCGTGAAAATGACTAAGTCCCACATAAGCCATAGAGGCACTTTTAAACACAAAAATACGAAAGGGGGGCAAGTTGGGGCAGGATATTATTGCTGGATCGTTCAGAAAAAATGTTTTTTTGAACTTTCCTAACCATATTTCCCCGGGGCAATGCTGGGAAAAAAAGATATTGACACGCAACATGGCTCATCTCACGATCGTGAAAATGACTAAGTCCCACACAAGCCATAGAGGCACTTTTAAACACAAAATACGAAAGGGGGGCAAGTTCGGGCAGGATATTATTGCTGGATCGTTCAGAAAAAATGTTTTTCTGAATGTTCTTTGCCTTAGATTTGCCGGGCAATCCCGGGCATTTTTTTAAACGTCCTCCAAAAAGGGCACAAATGCAGATGAAAAGTCGATTTTTGAGGGGTCCAGCCCCCCCCCTCATAATAAACATGAAATAAGTGTTTAAACGGCTTAAAAGTAAGTTCATATGTCCTAATTGATGTACTATGAGTCAATTAAAGATTGGGACTAAAATATGCGGCTCGAAATGCGCCCGCCCGCTTATCTGACTCGATTTGCTCAGAATCTAGAGCGGTGTTGCCATTCCCAAATAAATGTGCGAAAAAGCCGAATCAATTGAGGTGGGCTATAACTGAACAGTTACAGGGGAGATAACGCACCGCAAACCTTCTCGCATGAGGAGCCAATTCTCCGCCGCTCGCCGCCGCGCCGCCCGCAGCAGCGTCCATTCACTAAAATCTTATTATTCTTTCAAAATCAGTTCATCGAGATTCGGTGGTCGGTTCTCTCTCCGCTACCTTCTTCCCCCTTCCTATTGGCCCTGTCTCATTTTATCACTCATGCCACTTTTCGTTCGACACTTCACATTTCAAACGTTTTCCTCCGGACCATGTTTCTTTCACCATTTGCCTAAGAATGAATGCAGAGCTTCCCGAATAAGAGCATATTGTAAAAATCTTGGATTTAGGCGTCTGGCCGTCTGTAGAAGAAATTTCTCGCTGGCGGGAGGGGGGATTTAAATGCACTTTCCAGCTGATTTTCTCTAAGTCCCTATATGTAGAGAGTTAAGACAAGACAGGGGCGGATCCAGAAAAGTCTCAAAGGATGGGCCATTTTTGTAACGTGAAGGGGGGGGGGGGCCCTCCCTTATAAAATTTTGAAAATTTTAGCTTCTCTAAAGCCAATTTGAGGCATCTTTTAACGGTTCACTCATCATTTTTATACTACCTCATTTCAATTTTTGTTAGTAAAAGGGGGTCAAGGGTAAAAGTTTGGAACGGCTGATATTTTACATCATTGACCTCTCTATCAACACAAAACTATTTAATCAGCAACCCCCCCCAACTCCCCCCAATTATCTTGTTCTTATGAGCTCGAGTAAACTTTTCCTTCCTCCTCACTAGGTTTGCTCCCGGCTCCCACTTTTCATTCAAATTTTGGAATGCCAGCTACCTATATTTTTTGCATTTTCGTAGAAAATGGATGTCTAGTGAATGAAATTAAGACCCTATTCTCCCCCCCCCCCCTCAAAACCTAGTATAATATACCTACGGTTACTTAAAGGCTTTTGTTTTTCTCTTCTCTTTTTCTTTTGCTTTTCCCTCTCTTTCTCTTCCTCTAACTGCTTTTTTTTGGGGTCCAAGGGGGGGGGGGCATGCCGCCGTGGCCCCCCCTCTGGATCCGCCCATGAGACAAGAAGGTAGTCAACTTCTGATTGGTCGATGAATTTTAGGCTCTACGGACACCGCCATTCGATGCGATTTTGCACTTTTGTTCTGTTTACCAACGGTCTTTTACAGATAAGAGTTAATTTGCGATGAATCTGTTAATTTTAATAATGAATGTCAATAAGAATGTCTATAAATCTCAAAAGAATCATTAAAAGCGTTAATACATGTTGATCAACAAAAGGAGGGAAAGATTACATCGTTACAAACTTAGCGGAACTGTAATCTTTGCAGTGGAGCAAAACACAACAACGGCCTCAGCATAATGTAAAAAAATATGTAAAATCGCATCCAATGGCGGCGACCATGATTTCACTTGTCTTGACTCTCTACATATAGGGACTCTGATTTTCTCTAGAGTCCCTCATACCAGAGCTGCCGTTTTGCGCATAGTTAATTTATTTTTCAATTCACCGATGATTCCACCCGTTGAAAAAAGATTACACAGTTCAGTTTAGTGTATGAGATGGTAATGCACGAATATATTCGTATTCGCATCTGTAATCTTTCCTCGACCGGTGGGGTCGTCGATGACTTTAAAAAAACTTGCGGATATTTTAATTAATTTACGGCGTTTCCACCGATTGAGAAAATATTACGGATCGAAGTATTTTTGTGCAGTGCAGTCATACACTGCACTGAAATGTGCAATCTTTTTTCAACTGGTGGAATCATCGGTGAATTGAAAATTTTCATTAATTATACGCAAAACGGCAACTCTGCCTCATATTCAGGGACTCTAATTTTCTCTTAATTCGATTTACTCTCAATTTTTTATATACCAAGGAGTGGTGTGGGGAGGGGGGGTGTTTTACGGGCTCTCTTTGGACTTCCATGATCTTGAATAATGCAGATTCTCATTTCTTCAGAAGGTAATGAAAAATGGGTGGTATATCGATTGCAATTAATTATTGTAAAGTAACACATCTAGCCCTCGCGAACGGGGGGGGGCGATCTGGGGAACTACGCCCCCGTTGACCCCTTTTTCCTTTCTCTTCCCTTTCCCTCCCTTCTCCCTCTTTTCCCCTTTTTTGGCTGAACGGAGGGGAGGGGGGTCACCCCCCCTTTCCCCCGGTATTCGCCAATGATTGTCGTCGTAAGCGCCGAAACCTTTCCTCTTTTAAATGATTTAACTCATTTGAGACTAATAATAAAGCTTATACTTTCAGAGGCAGCTTTTGAGGAAGGGGGTCTTGCCTCGGGTGGCATTATGTTATGATCTATAATCTTTGACAAACTGGGTTTATCGATTTCTTTCATCGATCACTTTTCAAAAGTAATCGAGGTGGATTTCAGCCTTAATCAGGTGTTCCGATTTTATTGAACTTATGATGAAATTCAATATACAATCAATGTAATTCATCAAAACACGATTAGTTCCTTTGAATTCAGCACCCCTAAAAACTCCCCCCCCAACCCATATCTAAGAGGTTTGAAAATCAACCCAGATGTGAGGAAGCGATTACCATTTACCGTGCCCACCTCTGCTTTAAACCCCTCCCCCCTCCCTAAAGTTGATTAATGGGTTCTGGTGAATATTTATGCAAGTAGGAGAAAGAAATGCTTTGTTAGAGGGGCGAATACGATTTAGTAAGGTAGAAGACGAAACTTTCCTGTCAACAATTGACAGTTAAAATCAAAGGAGAAAACTAAACTGGGTCATGAATTTGAGACGGGAAAAAATTATGTCCTGATAAAACTGCGACCTTAAAAATTAAAAAAATATTCTCCATGAAAAATGTGAGTAAAAGTTTTACGAAAGGCAATGCTAATTTCTACTCCATAGTCCACCTGCCTGTTAATTACGTTTGTTTTTATCATTTATGACCCAAAATGTCCTTCGGTAACATGTCTTAGAGGAGTTTTTGATATTAAATGTAAGCGCTTGACTTAAACTTAAAAACTCAAATGAGCTTTGAAACCAATGGATCAAAGCAAAAGAAAAAAAATGGATAAACTTTCTTTTCCGCTGAAATCACTTCCCATCCATGTTTCAAAACGTGACAATTTATTGCTGTCCCTTCGCAGAAATTCTATCTCATTGTTAATTTGCCTTCGGTCCAGATGATCAACTGCACTTGAAGTATGAAAAGAAGGTATCAAAAGCTAAACCCTTGAAGAGTAAAAAGTTATATTTGGTAGTACTGGTGAGGCTAATTTTTTAATCGGAACAAACCGGAATTTTTTAATCGGAACAACGGAACACTCCCGTCTTTTTATTGCGGTTAGCCAATGCGGTTCGAGTGTTTCATCAAAACAGAATGGAACACTAACCATGCCAACGAGCAACGAGTCGATCCCCCGATCAAGCGCAGTTTTTTGCGTTCTACTGAGATATAACTTTAAACCCGTAAGTTTCGCTGTAATCCTGGGTTTCTTGACCTGGTGTTTTTTAACGAGTCCCAAAACGATGATCAAAGTCCAGTATTTTGTCGCTATGATAGTATTTTTTTCCGTGGATGTCGGGGGGGGGGGGGTACTAGAAGGGAACCAACGAGAGGGGAGATGGGTGGCGGCGAGCGTGTCTGCCCCGGAAACCCTTAAAAGTCGCCCTTACTTGATAGAAAATTGCCAAAATATTCTTTCAAAGACACTACAAATTTCAAAATCTAGAGGGGTGATCTCCTCCCTCCCCCAGGAAATCTTCTGGATCCGCCACAATTGCTGCTCCAAATTAAATTCTGAATGATACTTTGAACGTCTCTGATAATTAAAAAAGTTTCCCGGGCAACAGATCATAATGTGTCAACAGTCATCAGCCTAATGAAAGATCCACATAATTTTTCTAAAGGGCGAGGGGGGGGGGGGGGACGTTTTAGACATGGCAATTTTTAGCGTCCAAAAAGCATTACAAGATCATTATACGATGGAAAAGGGCATTTTTTAACGCTTTTTGAGAATGGGGAAGGGGGGAAGCACATGCCCTTGTGCCTCCTGGATCCACGCAATATCATCATCGACGGAAGCGCAACCCAAAAAAGTCTTTCTATAGTCTTAAGGGAGGATTTGTCTCAAAAATTGTCGGCACTGACTCAATGATATTTGTGTTGTGGAGGAGGGGGGCCATCATCGCTGAAAACCAATTTTTACAACAAACGAGTAACGAGTCACTGAAAGTCTATTGAATGAAAAGAAGAAATAGTGAGTTGAACTGACAATGAGAGTTGAAGCAGCGTGGAAGGAGTAGGGGAGGGGGAGGAGGGGTTGACGACAGTGCGACTGTGTCGTTTGGACACGATGGCCAGCTTTTAGGTGAAACTGCACTGGTCGGAAAAGAGACGGCGCAGATCGGAGACGGATAGCCGCTCTCGACGAGGCACGCTTATCTGCTCGCTCATATTTGTTATGAGTGAAGGCCCTGCGGTTTATATTCCACTCCCCTCGCTACCCCACCCTTATCGCTCACCGTTAGCACAAGCTGGCAACACTGCTGCGAATTTCCGAGAGTTTCTCCCCTTATCGCTAATTCCTCAAGCGCCGAGTGTCCGAGCCCAAATAGTTTAGTCCCAATCTTTAATTGACTGATAGTACAGAGGTCTAAATTGGAATGTGAGTAAAAGAGTATTGTTTTTTTTACAATTATGTGTAAACCCACCCAAGTTGACTCAAAATTCGCGTCAAAACCGGTACTTTCACATGTCTGTGGGGGCAAGTATGGGGCTTCCAAATTCATCAAATATGGCTAACATGCATGTTCTATACCCTTTAGAAGGTAGGTAAGGCCTTTAAACCAACTTCAGAGCCGATTTCAAATTTGAGGTTTCTGCCAGAGATCCGGGTCGCTCCGAACACTGTGCGATGCGCTGACCACTCGGCACGCGACACCATTTTCTGCAGTATTTTTGTTTTGATTTTCAGGTATTGTAACTTAACGTAAACGGGTGTATCTTCAAACATAATGACAGTCGGGGGGAAAGGGGGGGAGAAGAGGAGCCAATTCATGAATCATGATAACTTTCTCCGTGAGACATCTTCAAGGGAGGGAACCCCCCCCCCCCCTGATGCGTTGCAGAGGGCTTCGGTTTTGAAACATTAGTTGTTGACTTTTTTTAAGCACTTTTACTTCGCGTTTTCTTCGTGAATGAATATGATGCAAACAATTTTAACGACGAAAGTTGACAGATTTTGTCAGTCTATTTTTTTTCATATTCTTTATCTTTTTTTCCCCACATAATTCTCAGGAGCAGCTACAGTTGTCAAACTCAAGCGCCATCCAAGTCAACACAAACCACCGACATCTTTCAGTCAACTCCCCCCCCCCCCCTCCCTTCCTTGGCATCGGCCCTCCTTCAAAATTTTCATTTGAGCTTAAAAAAAAAAAAAAAAAAAAAAAAAAAAAAAAAATAATAATGATCACAATTACTGATGCAAAGCTTGGCAGGCTTGGCTGTATCGCAAGGAGGAAACGTGAGTCCAAACAAAATGCTAGGAAAACGTGGCAACAATCGAAGGTAGATATCGATTTGAGGGCCTCTGATTCGCTGGAATATATTCGTCCTACTCTAATCGCCTGGGTCCAGATAAATCGCTCTCACGAAAAAACATGGGATTTACAATTTCCTCTTACTTTAAATAATATGTTAAGGACACAAATAATGCTTGTAATCTACGGAGAGTTCAAAGAATATTTTTTTAAGAATATAATGAAATGATTGATGGGTCGCGCGCATCATTTCATCGAAAATTGCTCAGGAAAACATGAATTTGAAAATAAAATTACGAGTCGTTTTTTCCGGCTTCAAAACCGCTGGTGAGCCGTTACACTTCGCATTATGTTTTATGTTTACAGTTAAATCTTTGGTATTCTTTATGAAATCGGCGTATTTTCTCCAGTCAATGAGTTCTAGGTGCATTTTAAACCATATGCATTAAACTGAATTAAGAAAACTCGATGAAACAACTACTACGTCTACATCACACACTCGACCGAACTTGTGCGAGGGGTGGAAAACACGGAAAAAAATTACCCGTAGTTTTTATTTTCACATTTACATTCTTCTGTTAAGTTTTTAAGGAAGTGATGTGTGTGACACATCAATCTCTTCGTTATAACCTCAAAAATTCATTTAAAACTTTCCGAGGATAAGAAGCGATACTAATTTTCTTAAAATTTAACTTTGAATGATGCAAAGTCGAAAATATCGTGTTAAATCTCCATTCGGGCAATTTCACTGGGTCCAGGCCTGTGCCAGCCAATCAAAGACCGTCAAATCGATATCGACATTAGACTTCAGTTCCAGGGGCGTGATTTCGTGATGGCTTGGGGGGAAGGAAATCTGATTTTTGAAAACTTTTTTTCTCTCTTGCTCATCAGTATAATTTTAGAGTCTCAGGGCCGGCTTGGGGGGGGGGGGGGGCAAAAATCTGATTTTTTTTTTTTTTTTGGGCTCATCAATATAATTTGTTCCCGTTTTTGAGCCTGACTTCAAATCCTGGGGGGGGGGGGCAAATGCCCGCTCTGCCCCCTCAAATGACACCACTGCTTAGTTCGATTGTGGCTCATTTCTCTAAACACCTCGTTATGGGACTCTTGTTTACTCTTTGGGCTTTGTGCAAGCGCCCATTTTCCGGTTCAAATGACAGGGTTTAGGCTTTTGAAAAATTATGAACTATCCTTAGGGCAAAACAGACGATTTTCAGCCTGTTTGACGGTAGTTGTACGATTTTTTCCCAGTGAACGAATCTGCAAAAATGGAGGCACAAAAATACTCTTTCGACTAACTTTTGGGGACTACCGCCGTTTATTTAACTACGAGTGCTTGTTAAGTAGAACATTTTCATTCCGTTGTATCTTGAATTTCAAAGATTTAAATGGAAGATAGGAATTTTTGAAAATGTGCCGCTATTGAACCTTGACCTCCGATTTATCGAAAAAAATAAAACGATATAGACCTGCAATTTTCGTAAAGAGTTTCAGAATATTGTGTTCTTTCCATCCATGGATTAATTATTAATGAATGGAGTTCATCGTTTAGAAATTGCTAGCTATGGGTGGGGAAGGCAAGGACCCCCCCCCCCCCATCGTATCTCAGGGGGATGAGGGAGACCATCTGAGCAATATCATTCGATCATTATTCGAAGCCGTTTAAAAGGTATCGGGGTGGGGGGGGGGGTCAAGCTGAATCAGTGCGAATATGAAGAAGAAAACGTGATTCTCACTCCCGCAAATAAAGAGCGCAAAAGTAATCTCAAATAAAGAGGAAGGAAAGAGAGATGAGAACAAGGAAATTTAACAAAACTTTTCTCAGAGGAGTATTACATAGAAAAAAGGAAACTTCTAATTTTGAGAGTGGGACACCAATTCCAAGCGCATAAAAAGTTCGATTGGTATATAGAAAGAGAGTGCGCACTGCGCAGTGATGTAGCGCGAAATAGAGTAACTTGGTATTTATACCATTTAAACTCGTGAAAAGAATCGAACGGTTGGGGCTGCTCACCTTCTTATCGATATTTTACACAAGTCAGATTGGACAAAATGCAGCGTTGCTAGGATGCGCGCAACACCACGAACGGGTATGTGTGTGATGAATTGATGAGCCCTTTTGAAACCATGCTCATGTGAAATCCCCCCCCCCCCCTTACCAACACCAAAATTGATAGGCCGCTGCCGGCCGGTCTCTGGCTCTGACGAGGCCTCGTAATTTTACTCCGAAGAAACGCAAGACTGCGAGACTTGGAGATTTCATGAATTAAAAAGAAAAACTCAGGAAGCCGATCGTCCAAACCAAAAGATAGGGCGAAGAGTGGCGGTAAATAGATGATTCGGAAACTTGGAGTGTGTGAGTGAGATTATACATGAGAAATGTCGATGATTAGGAGTGTGTGACTGATATCAAGAATTTAGCAGCAAGCTGGCCGAACCGATCGCCCGAGTCCACTGTTATCCCCTCGTGCATGTGTGTGAGTGATCTCGCAGTCCGTCGCTCAGTAGTCACTCGAAAAAAAAAGTCGTCCGCGACAATCTTCTTGTCGTCGGTAGTACAGTCTTTTCCGCGCTATTACGCTTCGAGATCCGGAAAAATAGGATTTCGTTCCACTCTAGTAAGCATCCCCCAAATTTAGTTTTTTTATCTGCAACGCCGTTCAAAAGTTACGAAGGGGGAGACATTTGCCACACCCTGTAGGTATGTGCCATTAGATAGGTATGGCTTAGCAACATGGCTCCTCACACAATATCGTGAGTGGTTCTGCGCTTGTTTTCTCAGATCTTTGTAAACTTAAGTATCTATTTTCGGTGCTTAGAGCACTATCATATTCAGCCCTTTAACTTTTAGCCGTATTTTGCTTTGTTATCGGCGATAATATTCCTCTGACCGATCACAAAAAAAGCGTAAAATTGAGTAACTTCACGCTGATGACCGCTTGGTGCACTACGAAGGATCCATCATCTGCGATGGCCAAATTGTTGACGAGCTCCACTGTTCGTCAATGTTGATAGCCATCGCTCAATGGCACAGCGTTGCAACATTGCGAAATTAAATTAATAATTTTAGGCTCCGCCATCGGAAAAGCAAAATACGAGCAATAACTGTCGGTGGCCATTCAACGACCTTTATAAAACAAAGCAAAACACGGCTAATTTCTAACAGAAGCATCTGACGGTATAGTTTATTTTCTGTATATTTTTTTACGAATTTAAACAAAGTGTAATTAAAATTAAGCGTTTTCCAATGCCTTCCTAACCTTTCCCGGTATTACATCTTACTTTTATTGAGAAGGGGCTAAATTATGTTTTGTTTCTCTGCACTAACTTTGAGCTGACGCATTTTGAGAATCGGGTCTTGACACGTAGAATAGAATTAGCTGGTATGTGTTCCACATAGAATGGAAACTCCCATTTGACCAACGGTGAAGGATTCAAATGACCTCGCTCTTAGCTGGTAACTGTCCGCTATCTTGTGTCCAGGTAACATTGTCACGCCTGGCACGGCCAGCAGCAGCTACGCCAGGCTCTAGAGTCCCTTGATGAAAATATTGTAAAGGGAGTACCGACACGAGCTTAACGAGTGCTGATAGGCTGTTGATCAAACAAGGGAAGCTCTAGAGTCCCTGTACCTATATTAAAGAGTCTTGACATGCGGGGTTTCGATTCTAATTGGATGCTGGATTTGAGGCTGTCAAGGATCTCAAGGGGACGTTCTCTGTGCATTTCTCCATAGGATGCCCGTTAGAACGCCTCCTTAACAAACCCAATAACCAATCAGAGCGGACGCCTCCTTGGCCTTTTTCTTCTTTATTCTTCACGTGGTGAGACTCTTTCATACGCACGGACTATAGGCAGCTCCATGTGATGACGCGACGCCATCTAGTGCATTTCCTGGAGATCAGAGGAGTCAGTTTGCTATCTTGCCAACGTTAATTTGTCGACTCCTCTCAAGCTCCATGAAGCGTCGTGTCGGTACTCCCTAAACAAATTGTTATGCTAACATGCTAATTTCCCAGCTTCAGGAAGCACGGCCACCGCCCCTATAGCTTCCCCCTGCCAATACCCCCAGTTTCTCCAAGATGTAGGGATTGTAGGGTCATCATTTTGTTTCTTGAGCAACTTACATACAGCAGATAAAAACAAATATCCACTACGAAATTAATGTTTTTTTTTTTTTTTTTTTTTTTTTTTTTTTTCAACTTACAGAGTAACTACAAGCAAAACTCGCCATGTCCCATGACAGAAACTTTGGACTGAGCAGTTGACACCATGTAGACGACAGAATTGAATGGAGCGTTCGCATACTATTGCTATCAGCGATTTAATAGTCGATTCTGGAGTAAAAACCTCAAAAAATAACGATGGCAGCACAAAAAACTTCCAAAATCCACTCTTAAACTCAATACACGCTTTTATTTGCGCGAGCGTAATGGTGTAATGGTGGCTTTTAGGGTAGTAATAATGGGAGATTCCCATCTAACAAGTCTGTAACACTCCATCAAGAAGTGACCAATAAGTGACGACTTTCATATGACACCGGTGTCACTAGGTGTCACGGTACCATTCATCGGATGTGGATCACTACTCTGATGACTAATTACCCTGTGAATCATCCTTGTGAGCATAGAAAGAGTGACGAAAGGACACCACGCTTTGCTTATGGGAACTGGCTCCCAGTCAAATTTGTTTATATTGAAATATGTTGCGTAGAAGTGTCCTGAGAAAAAGCTCTCACGGGCGGGAAAAAAAATAATGACAGGATTTCGAGATATTCGCGTCTTAAGTTGGGGACTATTTGCCCGGTGCTTCGTATTCTCGTACGTGGCAGGCCGCTTAACTACTACGCCAACTGGAAACCTTCTCGGTCGAATCACCCGACTCAGCGCGCATTGATAGAACTACTTCCTTTTGCAGTCCCTCCAAACTGCTTATTTGTTTACCCCACACCCACTGCTCTGCCTCGGCGGCTATGCTTCATCTTGACCACTCCCTCAACTGATTACTTACCTACATCAACCCCGTCGAGGCAGAGCAGTGGGTGTGGGGTAAACAAATAAGCAGTTGGGAGGGACTGCAAAAGGAAGTAGTTCTATCAATGCGCGCTGAGTCGGGCGATTCGACCGAGAAGGTTTCCAGTTGGCGTAGTAGTTAAGCGGCCTACTACGTACGAGAATACGAAGCACCGGGCAAATAGTCTCCAACTTTAGACGCGAATATCTCGAAATCCTGTCATTGTTTTTTTTTCCCGCCCGTGAAAGCTTTTTCTCAGGAGACACTTTTACGCAACATATTTCAATTTAAAAAATTGGACTGGGAGCCAGTTCCCATAAGCAAAGCGCGGTGTCCTTTAGATAGGAATCTACCATTGTCACTGCCCTCGGCCATCATTACGCTCGCGCAAATAAAAGCGTTTATTGAGTTTAGGAGTGGATTTCGGAAGTTTTTAGGGCTGCCATCGTTATTTTTCGAGGGTTTTACATCAGAGTCGACTTTTAAATCGCTTCGTGCAAAAGTGTGCAACAGCACCGTTAGACACCCCACTAAATGAATGAACGATAAAATAAAAGTGCTTAAAAGTTTACTTTTAATATTTTTGGGTTAAACAAAAAAACTGGATAACATTCAATAGAATACAGACAGCTTGTGGGAGATCAAAAACACTCAGAATTCTAGGTCAGGCTTCTGTTTTTAGGGTTGAACACATACATTATTAAAATTAGGCGCTAAATTATCAATTCAGAAATCATCTTCGAGAAAAAATAATACAATTCACCAGCTTTTGCTAGGAACTTGAAGCTAAGTTTGGTACGTTACTTGATACATTAGTTCTTTTGGTCAGTCATATAAAGAACACCGCACGGATCTTATGGGCGATCGACTCTCGGTTAAATTTGATGCAATTTTAGTACGCTATTTTCAGATTACGCTGAACAAAGTCATCAAGCCACACCATCGCTTCATGTACTCATTTCCGAGATATTTAAGTTCAAAGTTGCAAGTTAATGCAGTACTTGTTTTGACTCTAGCATTGTAAGTGGACATCGGAGTTCATACACAAGGAAGCGAGGCGAACGACACTGCATGGGTACTCGGGGAATGGAATTCCAATGTTTACCTCTAGGTCCTTCCTCTCCTCACAAACAAGTGACCGAACCTTTTTCTCGTCCCCCTACGTTCCGACTTTTTTTCTATTTGGTCACATTCTTTCCCTATTTATTAAACAATAATCAGTAATAATAACTATTGAATAAATAAGAATGGAACTAGAAGACTCGAAAATAGAGGTGCGTCAGTGTGTGTGAGTGAAAGAGTGAGTGAGTGAGTGGGTGGGTGGGTGGGTGAGTGAGTGAGTGGGTGGGTGAGTGAGTGAGTGAGTGAGTGAGTGAGTGAGTGAGTGAGTGAGTGAGTGAGTGAGTGAGTGAGTGAGTGAGTGAGTGAGTGAGTGAGTGAGTGAGTGAGTGAGTGAGTGAGTGAGTGAGTGAGTGAGTGAGTGAGTGAGTGAGTGAGTGAGTGAGTGAGTGAGTGAGTGAGTGAGTGAGTGAGTGAGTGAGTGAGTGAGTGAGTGAGTGAGTGAGTGAGTGAGTGAGTGAGTGAGTGAGTGATTGAGGGAGGGAGAGGGTGGGAGGGAGGGAGGGAGAGGGTGGGAGGGAGGGAGAGTGAGAGTGTGTGAGTGTGTGCGTGTGTGAGAGAGAGACGTTTTGAAATAAACAGAAAAAGGTTCGCTCACGTCTCTGTGAGGAGAGGAAGGACCTAGAGGTAAATATTTGAATTCCTTTCCCCGGATACCCATGCAGTGTCGTTCGCCTCGCTTCCTTGTGTATGAACTCCGATGTCCACTTACAATCCTAGAGTCAAATCAACTACTGAATCAACTTGCAACTTTGAACTTAAATATCTCGAAAATGAGTACATGAAGCGCTGGTGCGGCTTGAGGACTTTCGTTCAGCGTAATCTGAAAAATAACATACCTACTAAAAGAGGTTGATCCAGCTCCCATAAGAAAAACGTCAAAAAAATGTCATAATTTCAGGGTCGATAGAACTCGTCGAGTCGCGTTCAAAAATGTCCAGTTTTTCAATTTTGGTCAACTGTGAAAGGGAGGAGGCGGGCTCAAAGTCAAAATTTAAAAGTCCCATAACTTTCGCCCAAAATATTATTTTGACTTGTATTTTACGCCAAAATAAAATTCCTCTTTAAAAGAGCTTTGGATTGATTTGTGTGAAATCCAATTTAAAAAAGGTTAAGTCAATTTTGTTTAAATAATTTTGATTTGTTTTAACAAAAAATGGGTGTAGTCAGTGCACATTTTTTAAGGCTTGCGTCACCCTTGCACCGAGAGATCGGTGCGCGCCATTAAAAATATTCACTGATCGCACCGTAATTTCGGAGGTGCGCAACTTTAAGCGCATGAAACTTTTGTACAAATCATTTCCCCGGATTGCGTTTTGCGCAATTCGAGAGAACATAACTTTGAATTTTACATCCACAGTTTTTTAATCTCATACGTGCGTTGCGCGTATTTTTGAGACTCAAAAAACCAAATTGTTTTTGTTCAAAAAATTAAAAAAATTGACTTAATTTTTTTTAAATTGGACTTTCATATACATCGATCGGAAGCTCTTTCAAAGAGACATCTTTTGGCGTAAAGTACAAGTCAAAATAATATTTTGGGAGAAAGTTATGGGGCTTTGAGATTTTGACTTTGACCCCGCCTCCCCCCCTTCACAGTTGACCAAAATTAAAAAACTGGAAATACTGGACATTTTTGAACGCGTCTCGACGAGTTCCACCGACCCTGAAATGAAGACATTTTTTGACGGTAGCCCATTCCTTATGGGAGCTGGATGAACCTCCTTCATTAAATTTAACCGAGAGCCGGTCGCCCATAAGATCCGTGCGGTGTTCTTTTATTTAAATCCTTGGAACGCCAAAGTAAAGAGGAAGTAGGTAGTTCTGAGCATATGGACCCTATAATTCAAACGCTGAAGGTTATTATTTTCATGAACTAACTCCGTTGAAATAAAACTGGCTTTTAGCTTTCCTTGCAAATTAAAAACAAATGACTAGTAAAATTCTATCGAATGAAAGCTTAAATTATGTAATGCAGTCAAAAAGGAACTTTCGGGGAACTTGAAAAACATTTTGAAAACAAAATAAATTGTGCTTATCTGTCTCTGTTATTGAGGCAAATAAAATAAATGAGAAGATGGGCTAAAATAGAGCACTTTACAGCAGTGAGCAGTGAGGTTGAAATAAAATAAAATATAAAAATAGAGAGAGCATAAAGTATTACTTGAGACCGCCGTCATAGGCATAATCAGCTTTATTGTGCATCATCAATATTTCATCAATGAAATAAAAACTATCAGATCTTGTTTCAAAAGGATTCTTTACCATTTCATCAACTGAAAACAAATTAAAATCATAAACGATCAATGAATCATCAATGGAGTAAAAAATATCGTATCTTGTTCATCGACTGAAAACAAATTAAAATCATAAACCCAAACTGCTAGCAGCACTGTGTAGAGCTTCACGTCAACGAGCTGTAGATAATGATAGCACAGAATAATACAATCAGAACGGAAACTCCCATAAGAGCCAATGGAAGCAAGTTTGGAATTTAACGGCACCAATAGGCAACGCTGCTGTGGCCCTATATCCCAACATGGCGGACGTGAGTGATTTGGGTTGAAACTCATTTATTTCTGTAGGTACATTTTGAATAGAAATCTTAGTTTCCGGCCTCACTTTTATTCTGCTGGCATTTCAGAATGAAAATTTCGCGGATCATGTCCTATATTTTCTTTTTCGCGCACGAATCCAGATGTAAACATCCTATATCCCAACATGGCGGACACGGAATGAATTTGCTTCAAATTCCGAGATAGTTTCCGTTCTGATTGTATTATTCTGTGATGACAGAGCGGATTTGTGGGACGTGATATTGAAACTTCACGGCAGTAGCGTAGCGTGCAATTTGGCAACGTTGTAATGTGTCCATTTCAAGCCATTAAGAAGATCGATCTATTGGGTGTTCCGTGAACACCTTTGCATTCGACCTTTTAAACGGGTTTAAATGGACGCATTACAACGTTGCCAAATTGCACGCTACGCCACTGATCGAGATCGATCTCTTATGGACGTTTTTCACACAGGCTCGGTTTATTTGCCTCAATTTTTTTAACGTTTAGATTTTTTAAACTAGCGAGCAGCCCGGCTTCGCTAGGGCATAGAATAAGAATAGGAACAGAAGCGAAACTGCGACCCGGGTTAGGGCACGGTGTCATGGCCGACCTGGTTAGTACACGGTGATCAACCAGCATCGTTAATGGCGCTCAGTAGGTAATCTCTCTGTAGGGTAGGTACTGCTTGCTTAATCTGAATGGACAGTGATGCATTTTTGTTCACTTACTGCACAGAAAACTTTAGCTGTTTAGCAACTAGCTAATATGAGAAAGATTTCATCTTCTCTTTCTCTAAGTGTATCTTACTATTTAATTTGATACCCTCTGCCTCTGCGGCAAATTAAGTTTTCATTTAACCCTTTCTTGGATAGTGGTACACGTGTGTACCATTTTATGTAACATGTGATTCAATGGAATTTAAATGGACATTTTTCAAAAAGTTGTGTGACCCATCAAAGTTCTTAAAAAGCGTCCTCTTTCAAACGGTCTAAATAAATCTCAAAAAAACTCAAATCCCAAAATGCGTGCACTTAAGGGTTTTAATGGCTTCAGAAAAAGTTTCCGTTCCTATAGCCATTTATATTGACGACGCCTTACGCAATGCTGTCAATTGCAGACTGAATGCTGGTGCCATCACTTAAAGGACATAAAGGGCTGGAAGATCGCTGAAAGTCAGCCTCTTTACAGGGCTGTGAATTGTAATCAATTTTTGGAAGCGAATCTGCTACTGTTTTGCCTCCAATTTTGGTTCTGGTCCATTTCCAGTTCCACCTTGCCGAGAGGTACTGGAACTGGCCCTATTTCAGTTTTCAGTTTGATGATAAATGATTGGTTAGCCTTGGTAAAAGTTTTTCATTGGTGACCAATAAAACGGTTCCAATTCTCCATTGACCAATGAATTTTCATTGGTGACCAATGAGAAATGAGAACAAAACCTATTATATTACATGTTTTTCAATTAAGACCGAAACTACAGACGCACGTAGGAGTATTTGACCCGAAAACCTGGCCAAAAACGGAAAATTGAAAAGTCGTCCAAAAAACAAACTATTGATGGTTTTTGAGAGGTAAGTAACCGCTCTATTGCGTAATAGATGTGTCGGAACATCTACGTTTATCTACTGTTTAGAGGACAACATGGAACTGAGCGCTCGACGCACCTGCGGTTGTTCACCGCTCGAAGCGCTGTTAATAATCAGTCAACATTTTCCATCGAGGACAAGCGTTGGGGCATCCAAACATTTCAGCGATTATGGACGTTGTTTTAGATGGTATGTGCTTCATTTTGGTGGCAACAATTTCTTTTTTCGTGCATTTTTGACTCTTTTACATCTAATTTAAAATGGACATGAAAAAATCTCCAACTTTAGGCTCTATCTTTTTAAAAATAGGCAATTTTGAATACGTTCCGGGCAAAACCGGGCACAACCAAAACAAGGGGGTTAGAGTAGACCCTTTTAGGCAACTGCTCTAACAGTCAAAAATTGCAATAAATTGCCCCTTTTTTTAAAAAAAACATGTTGAAGTCAAGCCTTTTTTATGAAATAAGTGTCAATAACTCGGCAAAAGAATGAGCTATCGACCTCCTTTGGTTTGAACCAAAATGCTTAATTTTTTACGCCTTTTCCAACCATAAACCGTGCAATAGGAGTTTTGAGCTTAAATTGGAAAATTAACCAAAATCGATTTTCAAACATTCAAGAACAAGCAAATATTTTTGGCCAGGTTTTTGGGGTAAATACTCCTACGTGAGACGCGAGGAAACAAAACAAGAATATATTGGATTGATTAATATTAAGTATTAATCAATGAAAATCAACGATTACATTAGAACATTGTCGAAAGTAAAGAAAAACAAACCGAAAAAGAAACAAATAAACAAGGGAAACACGAGCAAAAAGCCAAGATCTAGATGTTTCTTGCAAAAAACTACAGAACAAGTCTGATCGACAGGAACTACGATCGCAATGAATCGAGATGTAGGCTGTACAATGTACAGCATCATGTTTTAGAAGCGATCAAATGCTCAATTGTTTTAAACTTAATTTCAAATCAAGATTTGGGAATTGTAGTTACAGCAAGTAATGAGAGTATGAATCTCCACTCTATTGAGATCCATACTCTCATATGATGGCGGACGTTTTTCGAATGGGTAGTACAGTATCCACCGCTGTGGACTTTTGTGGATCGGCCGCACCGTCGTCAACCTACGGCGGAAAAAAGGATTTAAGAAAATTGCTCCTCACGCAAGACCCGACAGAACTACGTGGATGTCCGACCTAAGTACACATCCTTGCATCTAAACGAACCCGCTAACCTAGTTTTGAGATCCCACGACCTGTTGAAAGTGGCAATCGGCTGTCCGATAGAAAAACCCAACAAATCCTAGATTTCACGCGCCCCTCCCTGCCAGCGGTCCGATCCGATCGATCTCCGGAAGCTGACGGTAGACGCGCGTTGACGTTCCACTTCGAACGGCATCCATCCCGAGTGAGTGATCCAAACGACGCACAGTGTGGGATATGACCGAAATAGCTAGACAAAAGTCTTCCCTACCTTCTCCATGATTCAAATTATGGTAACGGGGGTTTTTTAGGTGGCTGATTTCGAATATGAAGTCAGATTTTTAAAATTCTAACGTCTATAACATGGTTTTGATAAAAGTATTTAAACAATTATAGTCTGTCACTTTTCAGTGAGACATTATTTTTTTGCAATAGCTGTTTTTTCCAACCGAAACCAAAAAAAAATGCGTAAAAATCTGACTTTCAAATTATTTTCCAGAAGAAAATAAAAACTTTCAAATAAATTTTGATAAAATAAAAAAAAAAAAGGATTAAAATGTATCGAAATAATTTCATCGGTGGCGAAACGTGCAATGTGGCAACACTGGCTTTTCTCCATTTAAATATGTGCAAAACAATCGATTTTCCCCGAAACAATTAATTCCTCGAAGAAGTGGATTCAAATGGAGAAATGCCGCTGAAAAAATATCTGAGGCGGGGATCGATCCTAAGTTTCAGGGACCAAATAGTGTTGCGTCCTCACGGTCCCGCACGCAGATGATAGGTGAGCACTTACGGGGGGTATAAACTACACGCAAATATACTTACGTGCGCACCATCCAACGTCTTTCGGAGGGCCGTCAAGCCTAGAGTCCTCTTATATTATGAGAGTTGCGACAAGACTCTCAAAATGAAGAAGAAGAAGCGGATCAATGGAGCCTCCAAGAGGCACATTGCAAATGGCGGATGGCCATTTGCCTCTGCACTGTTGCCACTATTTCGCTATCTCTTATAGGTTAGGTTCAGATTCTCGCCAATAACGGTCGTTATTAAAAGAGATAATGTTCTCCGTAATAAATTCAAGCAGAGGAAAAATTCACAAAAATTACCGCGGTCACTGTTACTTCAAATGTGTAATGAAAGCGAGTTCGCGAAAAGTAAACAAACCCTCCGCCATTTGTATTTTGCCTCTTGGAGCTTTCTTGGCAGCCTAAATCTGAGAGCCAATCAGAAATGGATTCAGCAATGGCGCAACTCTCATAGCATATAGGGACTATAGTCAAGCCGTAACACTATTTGGTCCCAGGCGTGTAAGTCCAGTACGTATCCACTAGAGTAGCACGCAACTATGCGGAAGGGGCACGTGCAACGAGCATAATCAAAACACAGCGCCACTTGGACTGTGAGACAGCGTGTGACCGAGCATTGATCATCACAGAGGAGAAAAACATCGTCAAAATGGAGTGGAACGCAGTTACCAAAATGAAGTTATCTCAAAAAGTAGCGAAAAGCACCATGAAAACTTTAGATGGATTTGTTCTCTGAGATACGGGCTTCCATATTATCAAACGAATTTTATGGGTAAATGCGGGTAATAAAAGGTACAATCTAATAAAAATGAGGTTTCGCGGAAAAATTATACGTCTAAAAACCATCACTATTTCAACTTGAAAAAGAAACTTTAAATAAGGTCTACAATGAAAATTAATGTGTCAAAACGCATCTACATACCTTCGGACTCCGAGTTTAGCTCTTGACGGGGCAACACGTACGTAGTCCGGAGCTCGCTCATCAGATCTCCGTGATAACACTCGCGCAGTTCGCTGCCGTCCACGCAATTTCTATATAGTGTGCATTTCATGTGTTGAACTTTTTTTTTTATGTACATACATATTTTGTAAATACCTTTTGTTCTGGGGGGCGGCCCCCGGATAAAGACATTAAAATAACTATGCGCAGTCTTGTGTGTGATTTTTATAAACTTTGACTTTGCTCATTTGTACCTTGGTACATAGTTTTAAATAAAGTGCTGTGTTTCTATACAGAATGAAGCTACGCCTCGAGCATAAAATAATCGGATGTCCCTCATGTAAGTGTTCATCCCATTCTACTACTGATTGTCCTGACGCAACTTGTCTGGAAATCAAAAGAATTCCATACTATTTGAGACCAGATTATCCAGAGCAAGCCACTCTGCTAATCTTTCGGCTTCTAGAAGAGGAAATTTACCCCCTCAAGATAGTAATCGAACCACTGGCGATGCTAGATCAGATGACAACAACCGGAGCACAACAAGCCAACGAGACCATCGCATTTTTGCAGAGTAAAAATACTGCGTTAATGCAGCAAGTTAATACCATGTCTGCTCAGATATCTCAGTTAACAGCTGAAATTAAAAAACTAACCGAAAAGCTAAATTCAAACAAGTCAGCCGCAAGCAATGTTTCAACTGAGCACCCTGAACGTTCCCCAAAGAGGAAGCAGGCTAAAAAAACATGTTCAATCTCTCGCTAAGAAAAATATTGGTTTCACTCAGTCCAACCGGTTCCATTTGCTCTCCGATCAGGAGGATGAGGCCAACAATTCTGATGTGTCCACTGACTCCGCAGATATGACCTTGGGCTCCGATGTGGATGTATTCGATTTTCCTGCGGATCCGACTATTGCCAAAGCTCGCAAAAAGGTACAAACGCAACAACAGCAAGCTAAAAAGATAACTGCACAACAAAAACAACAACAGCAACAACAACTAGCTAAAGGTAAAAAGACTAATGATTCTCCCATTCTAGGTCTTGCAGCAAAGGGTCAAACCGCACTCCAACAAAATGACAAAGGGGCAAATATTAATAAAAAAAAACAGAAAAAAAGTCTCCCCGATCCGGACGGCGACTAACACTGATTTTAATAAACTTTTGTTAGCTCTTAAGAACATTGACCGTAGTAAGTGGACCAGCACCACGCTTATGTCAGATTCTTTTAAGTTAAATCCTAAAGATGAGGAAACTCACAAATTAATTGTTAACATGCTTAAGGGGGAAAACATACCTTTTAACACTTATGAATCTAAAAACCTAAAACCAATAAGAGTCATCTTTAAAGGGGCCTCCATCATAGTATCCCCCAGGAGGATATTATGCAGGACCTTAAAGATCAGGGATTTAATCCCACTTTAGTGTACAATTTTGCAAAAAAAGAAAAGAGGCAAATCGAGACCCCCATAGTTACAGCTCAAGACAAAATTCTTTAGATAATCCTGAACCTACCCCAACTGATACAAACCCCACTAATATTATTTCCTCTGACAATGTTAGTGCTGATTCCACTGATGGAGATGTTAACAATGCAGAAATCAACAGTGATAAAAACCTAAAAAAAAGTGTGGATCTTGCAGGGGGGACCGAAAGTGTACCGAAAGTCCCGGATACTACTTCGAGCCTCCCCAGATTCGAAATTGTGTCTACCCCCACGAATGTCTTTAGTGTTCATTTTGACCACGATGACGATGTGACGGAGGTATTCAAGATAAAAACTATCGCAAACATGACTGTCAAGATAGAACTTCCACTGGCTGGGGATCCTACGATCCCTATCCAGTGCAAGAACTGTCAGAGTTTTAAACCATTCAGGGCGGTTCTGCAACTACCCGTCTCGTTGTGTCAAATGTGGAGGCCCACATAAAACTGCGGATTGTGGACTGCCGAGATACACAGAAAACCCCGAAATGCGCCAACTGCGGCAAAAAACACCCTGCGAGCTTCGGGGGTTGTGAGATCGCCAAGGCTGTCGTAGACGAGAGAAAAAAAACGTTAAGAAACTTCAGAAAAAGCAGGAAGACCTGAAGGCCGAAAGGGTTTACGCAGGGTACTCCCGGCTGCCTCAACTCTAAAAAAAGGGTGTATTTTCAGAGATACCTTAAATAAAACCTTTAACACTAGCGATTTTCCTCCACTAGGTGGAAAGGGAAACATGCGACAGCCGCAGGTGATCCCACAACAACCTGAGACTCCCCCGCAAAAAGATGTCTCGGTGCCCCCAATCGGCAGAAACAGGAGCCCACCAGCAAAAACCCTTTGCCGATACGCTTAATCAAATTATGTTTGCGAGGGGCCAGCTATCTGAGCGTATGGCCAAGATCGAGAGTATCATTGGACCGTCGTCGTGGGGGTCAAAATGAGTGACTTGAGGATCTCGTGTATCAATATTATGGCCTTCATTTGAGAAGGAACGAGGTCAAGTTATATGTTTAAAAATATGACTTAGTTTTCTGTTAATCACGGAAACCCATCTGGCAACAGGGCGCCCATATAAGGGAAAACCCGAGGGGTATACGTTCGTTAGGGCAGATCATCCTAGCGACAACTGTAGAGGCGGAGCCGGCGTACTCATCAAAAACAAAAAAATGTCTCTTTCGATCCTAGATACAGTAGCAGTACTGAGAATATCCAGTCGGTTGGGGTGACAGTTACCACCAATTTTGGTGACCTTTACATAGGATCGGCTTACTGCCCCCCCAACGCGCCTGGTACTACTCAGGAAGTTTTTGAAACATTTTTTACTAGTCTCCCTCCTCGCTTTTTTATGGGGGGAGACTGGAATGCTAAAAATAAATTGTTTGGGTGTAGAGTTACGAACGTCAAGGGTGAACGTCTGCGGTCTGCCCTAGTGAGCGTGAATGCGTTTTCCGTCTCTGACGGTTTTCCCACCCATTACCCTATAGATGTCAAGAAAAAACCCGATATTTTAGACTTTTTCATTTTGCGCAACTTATCAAAAAATTACATTCACGTAGGCTCGGAAATCGAACTCACATCGGACCATATTCCAATCAATCTTATCTTGCATCAAAAAATTATTCTTAAAAATTCCAATCACGTAACCAACTCCAGAACAAATGGGAAGATTTCAGAAAGCACTTAAATTCTGCTATCAATAGGGAAGATATTGACTCTGTTGATAAACTCGAAAATGAAGCAGAGTCTTTCGCCAAATTGATCGTGTCGGTGGCTTCGGATGTGACGCCGGTGATAAGGGTTACCGGGTCTAATTTCGGGTTACCGACCAAACTCCGTGACTTAATTCTCACGCGCAGGCGATTGAGAGCGAAGTGGCAGAAGTCCAGGCACTATCTGGATCGCCAAATATTCAACAATGTTTCAAAATTCACGACTGAAAAATTACCGAATTTGTTGAAACAAAAAATTTCAACTTTTTGAAGAATTTGTCCCCGTCCCGAGACACTAGCCACTCCTTGTGGGGGTGACAAAGTTTTTAAAAAAAGGCAACTCATTCTCACAACCCTTGCAACGTCCAGATAGCACCTGGACGAAGTCTAACCAGGAGAAGGCTGATGAGTTTTCCAGACACCTGTCCGGCACTCTTCGGCCCCATCCGGGGGTACACTCGGAGCTCGATCCCTTGTCTGAGATAGAGTCCTTAGAGCCGTTACCCGCCGAGTATATCGCCCGGTTACTCACACCGAGATTGCCGACACAATCAAGTACAAAATTAAACCTAAAAAAGCCCCAGGAATCGATCTTGTGACCGGGGAAAAACTAAAAATCTTCCCAGCTTTGGGCCCCGAAAAAGTTGGCAGACATCTACAATGCTGCCTTTAAGCTGAGATGGGTTCCCTCAGTGTGGAAAAGGGCCGAAGTTATCCTTATTCCTAAAAGTATGAAACCCCCAGAGTTGGCAAGTTTATCGTCCAATATCCCTGCTACCTATAATAGGGGAAAATCTTCGAAAGACTCTATCTTAAGAGGCTATTACCAATAATAGAGGAACGAAATTTAATACCGAGTCATCAATTTGGATTTAGAAAGCGACATTCCACTGTCGAACAGATACACAGATTAGTGGATAATAGAAAAATTTTTGAGGATAGACTAGTATGTTCTATCGCCTATCTTGACGTCGCGGGCCGCTTTTTCCCCCTTTTTCGGTCGTTGCCTCAAGATACATAAATCATTTCCAAGCAACCCTTTCAAAATTCTCTCCAACTATCTCTCGAACAGGTCCTTTCGTGTGCGGCACGAGGGCTGTCTCTCAAAGTTTGAGCCTATCTTAGCCGGGGTCCCACAAGGTAGCGTGTTAGGGCCGATTTTCTTCTTATTATATATGGCTGATTTTCCCAAAAGGGAAAGGGGACCCGTCTTGCCACGTTTGCAGACGATACTGCTATTGCCTCTATGGTGGTAGCAGTGCGTCTGCGAACGTGACACTACAAAAAACCCCTTTAAAGCTTCAAAAAGTATTGCGATAAGTGGAAAACACTTATAAACGGATCAAAGTCCCAACACTGTACCTACGCCAAAACAAGGGGCCCCTGCACCCCCGTATATTATGACGGGGGTGTGGTGCCACCCCCGAAAGCGGCGAACTATCTGGGTATGATTCTCGATTCTGGCTTAACATTCGAGAAGCACGTAGATCGTACGAAAACCCAGATAGAAACTAAATTTTCCAAAATGTGGTGGATTTTACGACCGGGCAGTGGAATGTCACTCGCAAATAAAGTCTTATTATATAAAACCATTTTAAAAACCCAAATTTTGGGCGTACGGCTGCCAAATCTGGGGGAAAAGCAGCCCCTACGCATATTAAAACCATGCAAAAAGTCCAAAAAAAAATCCTCCGTGGGCTTTCCGGGGTCAAATGGGATGACTTCATCTCTACTGGGTTGATACACCATGCCCCCGGAATACCCACGGTGGAAGATACGATTTAAAAAGTTCACGCTTGGCTACGCTCAGCGTTTACTGTTTTATCCTAATATTAAGGCATACAACTTGCTCAATCGTAATTGTTTGCGGAAACTCAAGCGTCGCAAGACGTTTGATTTGATTGCGGACACTCTCGACTGAATGTGTGCTATTCTGTTTATTAATTTGATTATGTTCCCCCTTTTTGTCTTATACTAATATATTTCTTCGGCTCTCGTCCACACATCTCGGGTGCTGGTCCCTTACTACATTTCCCTCGTCCACTTTTCTTTGCCTAACATCTTGTAGTTAACTCTGCCGCTTCAAAAGACTCCTTTTACACTTCCCTTTCAAAATTACTTGCTTTTGTCATTATTACAGCTGTGGCACGCTTCTCTTATTTAATCTGATGCTCTCAACAGTGTTATCAGTGCATCATGCAATTTTTTTCAAACATTCCTTTTCATGAACTTTGTCAACCGCTGAATCACTTTATTCCGAGCTACCTTATCTACTTCCGTTACGACTCTTTTTTAGCTGCCTAACATCCTGTCTATTTCATAATAAGTCAAATTTCTTCTTACGTCACGTTAGACAGATTTCGTAACTAGAGTCTATTGCGAGGGTCATTAGAGGGTTATAAAACGCTAAAAGACACTTAACTGAAAATGTAATGTTTGATTGTATAATAATCTCCATAATAATGCACAGAATATTTACAGGTCCCTTGTAAATATAATTCCTATCGCTAAGACTTTGTACCGCAGAGTCTACCCGTTCTACATTGTAAAATTTTAAAAAACCTATGTTAGGTTATTATTCATAACTAGCTATAAAAATTAGGATTAATACATTTTTGTAGTACTCAATAAAACGAAAAAAAAAAAAAAAAAATACCTTCGTCTACAATATTCATTCAATAGTTGATTCGTTTTTTCACTTTATTAGACTGTAAATTGACAAAAACTATTCAGCGTTAACAATGGTTTCCCAAACTGTTTACATCAATACCACAATAAAGGGTAGTTTCAAGCTCTGAACTATTTACCTCATCAAAAATCGTAACATTGAGCATATGTATATTCGTGATCAGCATACTCTCAGCTATCAGTTAAGCCCAAATTTTTTGTCTCTTTTTGATCACATTGTTTTTCGACTTTTGTCTAGCTATTTTGGCCATTGTGGTGACGCGCGCGGCCGGCGTCCAGAGCGTAAAAACTGAAATCAAAAAATCAACCCTCCCGCGCGACCCGACACTATTTTGCGAAAATCCATCCTTACTGTGCATCTTTATTCCCAAACAGACCCGCAGACCGACTTTCACGATCCCAAATCGGGGGCGACTGTACCTTGTCCCCCGGAAACCCCCGCAAATGGGGCTATTGCACACTTTTGCTAAAGCGATTTAATAGTCGATTATGGCGAAAAATCCTCAAGAAATAACGATGGCGGCACTAAAAATTTCCCAAAAATCGACTCCTAAACTAAATAAACGCAGTTATTTGCGCGAGCGTAATGGGGGCCCAAAAGGGCACTAACAATGGGAGATTCCTATCTTAATTTCGTCACTCTTTCTATGCTGAAAAGGGATGATTCACAGAGTAATTAGTCATCAGAGTGATGATCCACATCCGATGAATGGTGCCGCAACACCTAGTGACACCGGTGTCAAATGAAAGTAGTCTCTTATTGGTCACTTCTTGATGGAGTTTCAGAATTGTTAGATGGGAATCTCCCATTGTTAGTGCCTTCGGCCACCATTACGTTTCGCGCAAATAACTGCTTTTTATTGAGTTTAGGAGTGGATTTTGGAAGTTTTTAGTGCCGCCATCGTTTTTTGTTGAGGTTTTCACGCCATAATCGACTATTAAATAGCTTATAGCAAAAGTGTGCAATACCCCCATTCACGTTTTCAGGCGCTATTCTTTTCCCCCACGGTCCCACGGTTTAAGCACACTTTTGTTTTTTAACATTGTGAGGACTTAAGCACAGTGGGAATTTAAAAACAGTGGTGACCTAACCCAAGTAAGAGTATAGGAGCGAACCAAGGACAAATTTTTTGCAGCGTTGTGAAGGATAAATCATGTAAGAGCATGATGTGTTTGAAGGTTAACTTAAGTTAACGCGGGTATCGTAAAGGGATAAATCATGCAAGAGTATGATGTTTTTTGAAGGTTAACTGATAAAAGAGGAGGGGGTCAAAGGGAAAAGGGCTTTGCTGCCCCCCCCCGCCCTCAGCCTTCATCACCCCGCACCGGCCCATCCTCCCCCTCCCCCTCCCCCTGGAATACTAATGGGGGGTACTCGCTATTTAACCGAAACTGAAATAAGAAAGTTAAGACTGTACTTACCTATTGCGTGTAATAGCTGTGTTAAATAGGACACACTGCAGGAAACAGGTTTATTCCTGTTTGAAACTAATGCGCAGTAAATCGATGACTCAGCAAGTGAATTCCAGTGAGGACCTAACCCATGCAAGAGTTGAGTAGTGAACCTAGGAAAATGTTTTACGGTTTTTGCCAACCATACCTAACCTATCTTCGATCCTCCAGAGGCGGATCGGCCAGAGGCGGATCAACCAGAGGCGGATCAACACGAAGCTTTAGAGTGGGCATTAGAGAACAGTACAGGTCGCGATTAAATCAATCAAGTTGAAACTTGATTTGTTCAAGATTTTACCTGTAATGTATTACGTAACTTTCCAGAATATTGCATCACCCCCTCGAGATTTGTTTCAATTGGTTCAATGGAACGTTCTGGAACATAGCGGCACCCCCTACCATTCCCACCCATTACTGTTGATTAATCAAGTGGAAACTTGTCTTGTTCAAGATTTTACCTGTAATCGTTACGTAAAATTCCAGCATATTGCGTCATCTCCTACACGTGTTTTCTCTCTATAGTTTGATATTCGTCAAGTTTCAACCGGAGCCGCGGCAGCTGTGCATACCAGCGGTACCTATCTCTGAGGAAGCAAAAAGTTTGCTTAGTAAATCTAGGAGGGGGGTACCTCCCCAAACTAAGGGGGGTTTTTTTTTTATTTTTTGAAATTGCATCTTCCTGAACTGGACGAGTTAAGGTCAAAGTTATGGAGGGGGGGTACCCGCACTAAAACCGTTACGGAGATAGCATGGGTTAGAATTGCGCCATTGCGCGCAATAGCGGTGTCGATTGAAACAAACATCTGGAAACACGTTTCATCTTTTTTTGAGTGTGATGCGCTAAAGGCAAAGCAGCGGATCGTCCAGCGGCGGAACGTCCAGAGGTGGAACGGCCGGAGGCGAAACGTCCAGAGGCGGAACGTCCAAAGGCGGAACGGCCAGAGGCGAAACGTCCAGAGGCGGAATGTCCAGAGGCGGATCGTCCAGTGGCGGAGCTTCCGGTGGCAAATCGAAGGTTTACGGTGTTGCCAATTTAATGAAACCCAACTTTATGTTCTGGAACGTTGCAGACTATTGCATCATCTCTCCCATTCTCATTTCCCGGGTTGATTATTTATTCAAGATAAAACTTGACTCGTTCAAGATGTTACCTGTATTTTGATTTGTTTCAATTGGATCACGTTCTAGAACGTTCTAGATGCTTGCACCCCCCTCCATGTGCGTTCCAATCGACTTAATGGAACGTTCCAATTGACTTATTGGGGCGTTCCAATTGACATAAGGGGACGTTCCAAACGACAAAATGGAGCGTTCCAATTGACAGAATGGGATGTTCCATTGATGGAATGGGACGTTCCAATCGACAAAATGGATCGTTCCAATTGACTTATAGGGGCGTTTCAATTGACATAATTGGACGTTCCAATCGACAAAATGGAGCGTTCCAATTGATTTAATGAGACGTTCCAATTGATAGAATGGGACTTTCCAATTGACAGAATAGACGTTCCAATCGATAGAATGGGACGTTCCAATCGACAAAATGAGACGTTCCAATTGACTTAATGCAACGTTCCAATCGACTCAAGGGGAAAGTTCCAATCGACAGAATGGGACGTTCCAATCGGCTTCATGGGACTTTCCCAAATTTGACTTAATGCAACATTCCAATCGAATCAATGGAAGTTCCAATTGACAGAAGGGGACGTTCCAATCGGCTTCATGGGACGTTCCAATTGACTTATCGGGACGTTCCATTTGACTTATTGGGAAGTTCCAATTGACATAAGGGGACGTTCCAATGGACTTAGTGGATCGTTCCAATTGACTTAATCGAGCGTTTCGATTGACTTCATGGAACGTTTTAACTGACTGAAGGGGACGATTAACTTTGACGAAAGAGCTACCGTCCAGTCTGGAAGGACATAATGAGCCAAGTTTAAAATACATCTTTCAAATGATGTTAATGATGGTGGGAAAATGTGAATAAAAAGACCCAAGAATGGTTAAGAAATGAATATAAAATTTTATTAAGTAAAAAAAGCATAACAGTTATAAATATGTTATGAATACATTGTGAAATTCTAGAGCATTCGGAATAGTATTAGTAATCATTCGTCTGATCCTTTTGACAATCCCAGATAGTGATTGGTAGGAATACATGACATCATGAACGAGAATAGCATAAGCTGAGATGTTTTTGGGGAAAAATTCTCATCTGCTTCCAACTCGATTTGAATGTCAAGGGGGCCCCGGGTTTGATGATGTCTTCATAGAGGCATTTCAGTACAAAAATTGGGTTCTTTTCCCTTTAAAACTTGCGCATCGTCAAGGGGGGTTCGCACAACTTCTCTCCTTTAGAAAATCCCGGGATGAAGTCCAGATAATTCTGATAAAACTGCAAGAAATCATCCTTGGCAAAATCTTGGTTCAAATTCTCGTAAGGTAAGGCAACACTGTTCAAGTGCACCCTGATGGAACGCAAACGAACATGATCGAACTTCCCTGCGTCTTTCGTTTCTTCGTCCATTCGCCCTGTCTGAAATAATACGATTATCCAAGCTGGAGCTTCAACGTTGCTGGTGGTCATCAATTTTCATGTCTCCTTACCATTGGGTGGTAGTTGTGGGTACGCGTGTTTTTCCAGCTGCGGAAACCTATTTGAAAGAAGGCATTATTCTTGACCCGATCCAACAACTTCTTTTCTGGACCGAAATTGTATTTTACTTGAGGCATCATCCAATTGACCTTGGTAAGTTCGATCGAAACGGCGTCCTTTTCAACTTTGTCACCGATGATGTAAGCGTTTTTGTCTGTTCTGGCTCGAATCAGTACCAGTTCTTGCTTCAAACGGATAATACAGTCTTTGAAATCGTTGGCAAATCCAAGCAATGCACCCAATGGGATCAGAGTGCGGAACGAACCATCCGTTGCGTTAATGAGCGGTGAACCCCATCCAGCGATCTCGAGTGCAGAGGCCTCATCTTTAGTGCATGTAAGTAAGGTCTTGGTAGTACTAGTGATTCCAACATGGCGGGATCTATCAATCTCTATACCATTCAATTCGTAGCGAACTTGGTCGAAAAGAAATGCGAAAGCATTGTTGATCAACGAGGCTTTGTCTTTAATAGCAGTATCCGTACCATCTCGAGATTTGAACTTGAGCTTTCCTTCAATGTAGAGTTTCGAATCACCTGGAACGGTGTAGAGATCTTGACAGTTCACTGGTATGCGGATCTCATCTTTATTTTTGAAGGTAGCGATGTAAGGTTGGTAAGTATGATACTGGTAGTACTTGATTTCCTCAGAATTATCCATGGTTAATTTCGACCGTAAATCACAGAGTATCCCAACTGTTGCAACAATCTCACGTTGTAGGGAGTTAAACGTTTTCAATTCACGACTGATGGGGTCCCCGCGAAAGCATCCCTTATTTATAGTCTTCATTTTACCCATATTGTAAGAATTTTATTCGTTTACTGATTTAATGTGCAATCGGACGGATACTTGTTCTCCTGCGAAATCGACCGGTCTGCCGTCTTGATCCACTATACTGATCTGCAAACGATCGACCATGATCGTATTTATACGATTGTAGATGATATTCCGCGGAGACAGCGCCATCTTGTATCCGGGTGGAACAAGTGGACTGAAAGCGAATATCGTGTGGGCGACTCCTCCGTTTACGTAACTCCCGCTTGCCAAATTGCACTCGATGCAAATTACATTCACAGAGGTTATGTTCACTGGTTGTTGAGACGTGTGCCAGACATTTGGTGCATACACTCCCTGCTCAAATCCTAGCATGGATCCGATCGATCCCGATCCTCGAAAATCCACCGCGTATTTGCAACGGAGCTCGCATTTTAGAGTATTTTTATTACCTCTTAGTTCAATTGCATCGGCTCCCAACTCGTTCTTCAGAAACAATTGGATAGCATCAATCTCGTACGCTCCGCGTGGTATTCGAATCTGCATTGCTGATCCATCCTGATTTGCGTATCGGAAGATCTGATTCGTGTGATTCACATTCGGGATCGAATTGTAGGCAACAAATTCCACCAATCCGATGTAATGACTCTTGTGTGAGTCGAGCAAGACACGAGGTGCAAAGACAAACTCGAGCACGTTGCTACGTCCAGTCAGCAAGATAGTTTCACTCATTTTGACGAATTAATCCAGTAACGCGTTGCTTTTATAAGGAAGGCCAGGCACAAGTGACCACAAATGACCGTATAAAACGTTTGTTCCGCATCGTAGTTGTATTCCACCGATGAACTTCCGCGAAGGTGACGCAACAATTCACTAGGTGGGTCAATATCACCGAAACTATTGTAATATAGTGTTCGATCACCGTGTTTACTGTAGGCGACCCAATGTGTGCCGGGTCCCCGATCATTGTCCAGATTGATGATGGCGCACTCATTGCGACAAGGTGGGCTCAGGCGTGAAATAGACTCGCACAAAAGAACTCCAAGAAAGTCGGGAATTTCCAGCTTTTGGGCCGCTTGTCTCAAATCTTCGTCAGAAAGCGGTTTCCTTGGCAATTTTTCGATTAGTTGGAACGATCGGTCCCTGGGAAAGGAGACAGGTTGAGTCCAAACCCCGATCGATGAGGGCGTAAAAAGAGACCCTTGCCGATGCGAGTTTTTTTCTTGTCGCTCGCTATCGCAGTTTGAATCTTTCGAATGGCCGGATTGATGGATCGAGATGGAAGACCAGCACGGGCGAGAATGGGTTTTTAATCCGTTTCCCGTTGACGGTATTGGAATCACTCGGGGTGTTATTTTCGGTAGTTTTTTTTCTTCTTCTTCTTCTTCTTCTGAGTCTTTGTCTTTTTTTTTTTGAGACCGGATCCGGTTAGTCCTGCGGCCCCATTGCAGTGACATTTTCCAGCGCTCGGTTTGGTCTTTTTTCCTTTTTTGCATCCGGCGCCGATTTTGGTCTTGAGTTTCATCGCACTGGTCACAGCGTAGGCTGCTGCTCGTTCACCAAGAGAAGAGTCTCCAGCTTTGACCCTTTCCCACGCTCTCTCGGCCAGTACTTTGTCCGCTTTATGGCGATTTTCCGTATCCGAGTTTTCACTGTAGGCTATGTCGTGCTTCTTGCAAGCGTCGTCCAATTTGTTGATTCCTGGATCACCACGGGCCAACCTGGAGGCTAATTTGGTCCCGGGTCCGCAATAGCGATATCAACCTGGTAGATGAGCTTCAAAGGGGAGCCAGTCGATCAGTTTATTAACGACTCCTTTGCCTTTGACAGGACGATCACGCTTTTGACGTCGTTTCGCCGACTTCTCTTGCACAGGACTAAAATGTCAAGAATCTAACAAGCGTATTTATACCTTTGAGCTCTCTTGATCCTCCTCCTTTGCTTCGATTTCTTTTCCAGACTTTTGGGGTTGGTCAAAGTCAGGAGTACGACCTCGATTACTTGTCTTTTTTCGAATCTTGTTCAGTCTTCGCATATGGCTCACGGTCTCTTTTGTAAATATTTTCTTGAAGAAACTCACGACTCCCGTCCAAATCCCCGCTCCTGTTTGTTGCAATTGTCCTCCGCGATCACGGACAGTCAGTTTTTGTTTCTGCCTTCGACCTTGAGGTTTCCGCTTGCGCACGTGCTTCTGCTTCCCCCCATTTTGATCACAACTGAACCTTTACTCTCATGTGATGACCTATAAATAGGAGGTGCATTGTCGGATCGGTACCATTTATCGAGATGAAGTTCGAGCAGCAACGCAAGCGATTGAAAGTCAAAAACGCAGATCCTCCGCTAAACGGGAAAGGCATGGCAAAACGACGGCATAGCGATCTCTTACCGAACCTCATCAGATGTATCATATGCGGACCTTCGAACTGCGGCAAAACAAACGTTGTGATTTGTCTCCTTAAGGACGCTAATGGATTGAAATTCAACAACATTTATCTCTATTCAAAAACCCCTTTCCAACCAAAATACGTGGTGCTGGGTAAAACCATCGAACAAATCGAGGGTCTCGGGTATTTTGTGTTTTCCGAGAACGTGGAGATTGTCAAACCGGCCGATGCCTTACAAAACTCTGTTTTCATCTTCGATGACGTAGCTTGTGACAAACAGGATGTCATGCGCGAATATTTTAGTATGGGTAGACACAGTCTCTTTGATAGCTTCTATCTCTGTCAGACTTACAGCAGAATACCGAAGCAATTGATCCGAGACAATGCCAACCTCATAGTGATATTTGAACAGGATGAACTTAACCTGAAGCACATCTACGATGATCACGTGACCACAGATATGACCTTCAACGAGTTCAAGGAGATGTTGCCGCTTGCTGGCAAGATAAGTGCGGATTTCTAGTCATTGACAAAGAAAGTGACATAGATAAAGGTCGGTACCGCCGAGGGTTCGACACGTATATATAACGGTGAGCTGAAGCGTTCCAGCATACAGTCGTCTCTCAACCTTCGCGTAAGATGGAACATTACGACGATATCGCGCGTGCTCGCGAGGCCATCAGGAAGAAATTCAATGCGTTACGACAGGGCGAGTCGGAAACTTCGCAGGCTCTCGAAAAACAGCCGAGACCCATTGCCGAACCCCTACGTGAGATAGAGCGGATAAAAAAAGGAGAACAGAACATACTCCTCTTTCCAAAGTGAAAAAAGAGGAGATGGAGGAATTCAAAACGGGAAACGTTTTCGATGAAGAAGGAGAGGCCTTCCAATCTTTCGATACTGCGAGTGACTCTAGTTTAGAAGACAATGTGCAAGCATACGTAGATGAGAAGTTTGGAAAACTTGTAGGTCCCTATTTCCATCGTATGATTAAAGAAAACTCTAAAGGGAAAAGCAGGAAAAACGATTTTGATCACCTCTATGGTATCCGACATGGAGGTGGTACGGTTGGAGAATGGATGATCGGAAACAAACCTATATCTTTTTATGAAAATGACAATCTATTCATTGGAAACGAACCTTTCGGTCAAGTTTCTACAGGATTTTTAGAGTTGCTTTTCATGAAAAACCCTACTCAGTACACCACTCAGGAATTGAACCAATACAAGGAAAAATTGGAGAAAACAAAAGCGCACAGGCAAGCCTATTTTCCCGAAAATGCAATCAATTTCAACAAATTTGAAAAAGTATAAGGATGTGATTCGTCAATTGTTCCCCCCAAAAACAAGCAAGAAAAAAAAAGGTGGCACCCTGTTTGTACCTCTGACGTCACAAAAAACATACATAAATTGGGATGACCCCAATGAGCTAGTGGAACGCTTAGCTTTACTCATTGCATCAAAAGAGGCTGGTAACACGGGACTGGACCGTGAAATCCTCAGTATCGAAGAGGAGCTCCGCGAAGGAGGATATATAGAGTGAACGCAAGGTCTAAACGTCAGAAGAATGAGTTCAGTCGACAAGTTTGGACGCTCATTACCATCTGGAGAGAGCGAGACGATTACAGCGATAGTGAGTGCTCGTAGAATGTCAATAGATGAAGATCACAACTTCGATTTTTTTTTTTTTTTTTTTTTTTAGATTTATTTAAAACTTCTCACATTTAGAAACGTATATAATTTACTTAATTTTGAATAAAATGATAATTAAAATACAACAGAGTAGTATTTTATTTGCTTAAATTTAGGTGCTGGATAGCATTCCAGCAGCTAAAATTTTAGAGAACAACTTCGATGCGGATAACAAACGAATCAAAAACCTAGACGAACCTAAAGACGACACCGACGCTGTTAACCTAAAGTGGGTTGAAGAACGACTCAGAGAACTGAGACTTCACGTGGAGGACAGCATTTCGAAAAGTCAAGATCCATCTGTTGATGTGAAATACCTCGATAATCTACCTAAAAGTGGAACAGAGTACACGATCGGATACTAGCATTATGGCTCCCTCATCATTGAAACGTGCCGTGGTTGATGAATTGCACAAACCTGCTCGCCGCAATTACTCTCGGCGTAAAGTCAGAATCCATGACTTAAATGACCTATGGCATGCTGATTTAGTCGAAATGATTCCCTACGCACGAGTCAACAAAGGCTACAAATACCTCCTCACAGTAATTGATACATTCTCGAAATACGCTTGGGCCGAGCCTGTAAAATCAAAGACGGGTAAAGATGTCACAGCAGCGATGGAACGCGTGCTAAGGAAAGCTACTCCACCGAAAAAACCCGCAAGTAGATCAAGGCAAAGAGTTTTACAACCATATCTTTGAAGATCTCATCCGAAAACGAGGAATTAATATGTACAGTGTATACAGCACCATCAAATGTTCGATCGGCGAGCGATTCAACAGGACACTCAAAACCAGAATGTGGAAGCGATTCAGTTTGCAAGGAAATTACAAGTGGATCGACATTCTCGATGAGCTAATGAGCGAGTACAACGGAAGCGTTCATCGGACGATCGGTATGAAACCAAAGGACGTAACCAAGAAGCACGAAAAAAGCATCCTGCTCCGTTTGAACCAGGAGGAAAGAAGTGTTGAGAAGGTGAAAAGACCAAAACTCAAAATTGGAGATTCCGTTCGTATAAGCAAACAGAAATCACTTTTTGAGAAAGGCTACACTCCAAACTGGAGCGCTGAAATTTTCAAAGTCACCAGGGTAAAAGCCACAAGCCCTATAACTTATTTGCTGGAAGATTTGAAAGGAAACCCCGTGAAAGGAGGATTCTACGCGGAGGAGTTGCAGAAAACAAAACATCCGGACGTGTACGGGGGAAAAAGTACTGCGCAGAAACAAGGACAAAGCCTACGTCAAATGGTGGGGTTTCGATTCGAGTCACAAGAGCTGGATCGATGCTAAAAAGGTTGTGTAACTTGAGAGACCTTCCAATCATTCTCGAACCTTGGAAAAGGAATGACGTCTTTTCTATCATTGCTGTGTCTCATTGTCAATCTCATATTGTCACTTCACAACGCACACATCGTACTTCTCAACATTTATTCAAATTGGTGTCATAACCTCTATTTTAATATTTTGGAAAAAATATTGCAAATCAATTGCAACTCGATTCAGAAAGTGGGAGGAGCTACTGAATATCCTGCAGAAACATGTTCATCACACCTCTACAAATGCAAATCCTAACCTGGCTTGTTGGGCTATCCGTTTGTGACTCCACCCCTTTTTCCAACAGCGAATTACCGACTGTGGAAGAAGATGGAAACCATCAACTGTACAGGGTGTGGCAGAAACCCCTCCACTATCTTTATCTCAAAAAAGGCCGAAAATTGGGGCTTCGGGGGCAAAACTTTCATTGGGTATATCGACCCCAAGGAATCCAATGAAAATATTTTCAGCCCCCCCAAAAACCCCCCCTTGGGGGTTATTTAGGGGGGTGGGTACCCGTATCTCGAAAAAAACAAATGGAAAGGGTATGTTTTGACATTGGAATCTAATACGGCATAAAAAAATAAAACTTTTTTATCCTTAAGTTTTTTTTCTAAAAACCCCCCTTTTTTGAGTTAGGGGTGGTTTTCCAAAAATTTAGGGGTAATCTTTTATTGACCGCTGTGACCCTCTAAATGATTGGATTTCAAAAAAATAAGAAGTTTCTGAAAGGGCAGACCAAGGGCTTTCGTTTGATGTATCACATGCCTATTTTTTGTGAAACAGGGTACAAGGCCCCCCCACCCCAAAATTTTGGGGGTTCGGGGGCCCTACGTAAAAATTGTCAAATGTAAAAGGGATGGCTTGTGATACATCATTTGAAAGGTCTTTTAGAGACGAAAAAAGTGATACCCCCCAAAAATCGTAAAAACAACCCCCTTCCAAAATGGCGGCCGTTTTAAGGTTAGGGGGCTCAGGGGGGACCTTCAGAAAAATGATCCAAAATTGAACGATACATGGCTAAAAGGGTCTTAAAAAGAGAAAAATAATGGTTCAAATCGCGAGTCAAACCGACTTTTCAATCCAAAGTTACGGCCGATTGAAATTTAGGGGTGCCTTTTTGGGAAACCGAACTACCCCCTTTAAATTTTAATCGGCCGTAACTTTGGATTGAAAAGTCGGTTTGACTCGCGGTTTGAACCATTATTTTTCTCTTTTTAAGACCCTTTTAGCCATGTATCGTTCAATTTTGGATCATTTTTCTGAAGGGCCCCCCCTGAGCCCCCCAACCTTAAAACGGCCGCCATTTTGGAAGGGGGTTTTTTTACGACTTTTGGGGGGATCACTTTTTTCGTCTCTAAAAGACCTTTCAAATGATGTATCACAAGACATACCTTTACATTTGACAATTTTTACGTAGGGCCCCCGAAGCCCCAAAATTTTGGGGGGAGGGGGCCTTGTACCCTGTTTCACAAAAAATAGGCATGTGATACATCAAACGAAAGCCCTTGGTCTGCCCTTTCAGAAACTTCTTAGTTTTTTGAAATCCAATCATTTAGAGGGTCACAGCGGTCAATCAAAGATTACCCCTAAATTTTTGGAAAACCACCCCTAACTCAAAAAAGGGTGGTTTTTAGAAAAAAAAAATTAAGGATAAAAAAATTTTATTTTTTTATGCCGTATTAGATTCCAATGTCAAAACATACCCTTTCCATTTGATTTTTTCGAGATACGGGTACCCACCCCCCTAAATAACCCCCAAGGGGTGGTTTTGGGGGGGTAAAAATATTTTCATTGGATTCCTTGGGGTCGATATACCCAATGAAAGTATTGCCCCCGAAGCTCAATTTTCGGCCGTTTTTTAGATAAAGATAGTGGACGGGTGGTCTGCCACACCCTGTATAAAGCAGCAAGGATGTTTTACAAGTTTATAGGTCTATTGAAATCGTTCAGTGACAATAGTACGTTAACCTTAAAGTGCTCCGAAAGTAATTCGTCTACCTCCAGTACTCAATTGAACAGTTGGTTTTTGTGTGCGTTTCTACTTTTGAACTTGCTAGGATTTACCGGTGGGGGTGTTTTACTGTACCGATACCGATCAGATTGTGGATTGAAACTCGACCTTGAAGGCTATAACGATGAGTCTCCAGGAGGAATACGCAAAAACTCATCGACTTCGAGAACAAGTTAGACCGTTGCTGCTCTCCATCGTTCGTTTCAAACGGGAACGTTCTCATGATCTATCCAAAGACAAAAAATTTTTTGGGTTTGCCGCTGGATACTCATACTTCAAGGTCTCGAGTCGCTACCAGAGTATGTCGGCCACTATGTGTTGTGCCCTTGGGCGTGGGTTGACGATCACCTTGAAGGAAGCATCGACTGTATGTGTCAAGAACCCTACAATATCGAAAAGGAATTCAACAAACTCTACGAAGTCAAAAATGGTTCGTGCAAGGTCAATCACTACCGTCCACCGAAGCAGAGATTCTTCGATAAGTTCCGAGATTATTTTCCCCCTGTAATAAACACCAATGTATTTAATTTAATTCATATCCTATGTACCTTGATTCAATTAATATTCTATGTCCTTCAATTGAATAAATATTTCGTCTGCTTACTTAACTTTTTTTTCATTATCAACCTCTCAAATGAATACATTATCATATCATACTTTAGTGAGTAAAGCGTTAAGAAAAGCCGAGTGATGGTAAGATGTGGACATTAAGTTAGGTTAGAATAAGTTACAAGTAACTCATCCTAACCTAACCCCAAGTCCATGTGCTTCAAACTAAGAACGCGCGGATTAAAATTGTTTATGTAAGTCATGACAAGAAAAGAAGGGCGCGAGAGTAAAGACCTTAACTTGTTGAGATAAAAAAAAAAAAAAAAATTAAACAATGAACAATTTTACCTATCCCCAAAATTTCAGACAGGGAGGGGGTCCCCCTTTCCCCCGCATTAACCAAATTTTTTTGAGGTCGATCCCTTGTGCCGATCGAAACGAATCTATTATGTGCGATGATCCATAACATTCCAGAAAGATCCATTTAAATCCATTGGAACGTCCCAATAAGTCAATTGGAACGTCCCATGAAGCCGATTGGAACGTCCCATTCTGTCGATTGGAACGTCCCATTCTATCAAACGTCTATTCTGTCAATTGGAACGCTCCATTTTGTCGATTGGAACGTCTTATTCTATCAATTGGAACGCTCCATTTTGTCGATTGGAACGTCCAATTATGTCAATTGAAACGCCCCAATAAGTCAATTGGAACGATCCATTTTGTCGATTGGAACGTCCCATTCAATCAATTGGAACGTCCCATTCTGTCAATTGGAACGCTCCATTTTGTCGTTTGGAACGTCCCATTATGTCAATTGGAACGCCCCAATAAGTCAATTGGAACGATCCATTAAGTCAATTGGAACGTCCCATTATGTCAATTGGAACGTTCCATTAAGTCGATTGGAACGCACATGGAGGGTGTGCAAGCATCTAGAACGTTCTAGAACGTGATCCAATTGAAACAAATCAAAATACAGGTAACATCTTGAACGAGTCAAGTTTCATCTTGAATAAATAATCAACGGTAAATGAGAATGGGAGAGATGATGCAATAGTCTGCAACGTTCCAGAACATAAAGTTGGGTTACATTAAATTGGCAACACCGTAAACCTTCGATTTGCCACCGGAAGCTCCGCCACTGGACGATCCGCCTCTGGACATTCCGCCTCTGGACGTTTCGCCTCTGGACGTTCCGCCTCTGGACGTTTCGCCTCCGGCCGTTCCACCTCTGGACGTTCCGCCGCTGGACGATCCGCTGCTTTGCCTTTAGCGCATCACACTCAAACAAGATGAAACGTGTTTCCAGATGTTTTTTTCAATCGACACCGCTATTGCGCGCAATGGCGCAATTCTAACCCATGCTATCTCCGTAACGGTTATAGTGCGGGTACCCCCTCTCCATAACTTTGATCTTAACTCGTCCAGTTCAGGAAGATGCAATATTCAAAAAATAAAAAAAAAACCCCCCCCTTTGTTGGCGAGGTACCCCTCTCCTAGATTTACTAAGCAAACTTTTTGCTTCCTCAGAGATAGGTACCGCTGGTATGCACAGCTGCCGCGGCTCCGGTTGAAACTTGACGAATATCAAACTATAGAGAGAAAACACGTGTAGGAGATGACGCAATATGCTGGAATTTTACGTAACGATTACAGGTAAAATCTTGAACAAGACAAGTTTCCACTTGATTAATCAACAGTAATGGGTGGGAATGGTAGAAGGTGCCGCTATGTTCCAGAACGTTCCATTGAACCAATTGAAACAAATCTCGAGGGGATGATGCAATATTCTGGAAAGTTACGTAAAACATTACAGGTAAAATCTTGAACAAATCAAGTTTCAACTTGATTGATTTAATCGCGACCTGTACTGTTCTCTAATGCCCACTCTAACGCTTCGTGTTGATCCGCCTCTGGTTGATCCGCCTCTGGCCGATCCGCCTCTGGAGGATCGAAGATAGGTTAGGTATGGTTGGCAACACCGTAAAACATTGTCCTAGGTTCACTACTCTACTCTTGCATGGGTTAGGTCCTCACTGGGAAATTTACTTGCTGAGTCATCGATTTACTGCGCATTAGTTTCAAACAGGAATAAACCTGTTTCCTGCAGTGTGTCCTATTTAACACAGCTATTACACGCAATAGGTAAGTACAGTCTTAACTTTCTTATTTCAGTTTCGGTTAAATAGCGAGTACCCCCCATTAGTATTCCAGGGGGGGGGAGGGGGAGGATGGGGCGGTGCGGGGGGATGAAGGCTGAGGGGGGGCAGCAAAGCCCTTTTCCCTTTGACCCCCTCCTCTTTTATCAGTTAACCTTCAAACACATCATACTCTTGCATGATTTATCCTTCACGATACCCGCGTTAACTTAAGTTAACCTTCAAACACATCATGCTCTTACATGATTTATCCTTCACAACGCTGCAAAACTTTGTCCTTGGTTCGCTCCTATACTCTTACTTGGGTTAGGTCACCACTGTTTTTAAATTCCCACTGTGCTTAAGTCCTCACAATGTTAAAAATCAAAAGTGTGCTTAAATCCTTACTTTTATACTACTACGGTCCAATCGGGATCTAGAAGCCAACGGTAGACGCGCGTTGACGTCCTGCTGCAAACGGTACCCATCCCGAGCGCGTGACCCGAACGACGCGACGTCCAGAGCCAAAAAACTGAAATCAGAGAATCGCCCCTCTCGCCGCCACGAGGAGTCGCAGCGGGATGGACCAGGGATGAAAATGACCCTCTTGTAGTGCGGTACACGTGGTTTGCGGTGCAGGACCGTATGACGGAGGGTCGCGCGGGAACGGGATGGGGAACGCGGTGACCGAGAAAGCAATTTTCATCTTTATTATACAGGGTCTTTCACGTACCCTGCCCATTATGGTTTTCTTGAACGAGTGACCATAAAAAAAAAAAAAAAAATCAGAAAAAATCGGGTTTATAGTAATTAGGAACTAAAATTTCATTTAAAAATACCGTTTCAACCCAGAATTACAAATTTCAAAAATTCAAAAATGGGAAATTTTCAAATGCCAACCTCTACCTTGTGATACCTTATTCGAAAGGGTGTAAACTTCTAAGCATTTTGGCTTAAACCGGAAGTCTATATCCTTTTTTCGTGTTCGAGATATCGAAGGTTGAAGCTCGATTTTGGACGAATTTTCGAAAATTCATAACGCCTACAGAAAGAGTCGTAAAACAAAAACTGCGCAAGTAAAATGCTCTACTTGACGAGTACTTTCTAGAAAAAATACGAATTCAGAATCAAATAAATCGGAAGTCGACTGTTAGGCACCTAAACTTTTTTGGCGGGGAAACCCCCATTTCTCAAAATTATCAAATGGCAACTCCTATTTTGTAATCTCATTCGAAAAGGCGTAAAAATTTGTACATTTTTGCGGAATAAAAATTTCGGTATCGTTTTTTTTTATTTGACACAACGAAAATCGACATTCGATTTCGACCATTTTTCGACCCTGTAAAACATGGATCCTATAGTGAGATACATCATTCGAAAACAGTTAAAAAATCAAGCATTTTAGCGCAAACCAGAAGACAATACCTTTTTTCGTGGTCGAGATACCGCAAGTCAAAATATAAGGTAGGCTCTAACCGGACACTAAACTTTAACTTGCGATAACTTGACCGCGAAAAAAGGTATTGTTATATCCTAGTTTTCGTATAGTTAAGTTGGTATCGAGTATCACTGTACTGCTGGGGACTATAGCTCTCGCTAGGCGAAAAACCTGGTTTTTTATTGTATATAACCTCACTTAATACAGATCGTTTCAATCGATTCCAACAGTTTCTCTAGTCCAACATTTATTTAATTCAAAGTTCCTAATTATGCATCTATTTTATTTATTGATTCACCTCGATCATGTCAGGTATTGACTTCCGGTTTGCGCTAAAATGCTTGATTTTTTAAGTGTTTTCGAAAGATGTATCTCACTATAGGATCCATTTTTTACAGGAACGAAAAATGGTCGAAATCGAAAGTAGATTTTTGCTGTGTCAAATAAGAAAAACGATACCGAAATTTTGATTCCGCAAAAATGTACAACTTTTTACGCCTTTTCGAATGAGTATTACAAAATAGGGGTTGCCATTTGATAATTTTGAGAAATGGGGGTTTCCCCGCCAAAAAAGTTTAGGTGCCTAAAAGTCGACTTCCGATTTATTTGATTCTGAATTCGTATTTTTTTCTTGAAAGTGACAAGTAGAGCATTTTACATGTGCAGTTTTTTGTTTTACGACTCTTTCTGTAGGAGTTATGAATTTTTGAAAATTGGTCCAAAATCGAGCTTCAACCTTCGATATCTCGAACACGAAAAAAGATATGGACTTCCGGTTCAAGCCAAAATGCTTAAAATTTCCCGCCCTTTCAAATGAGGTATCACAAGGTAGGGATTGCCATTTGAAAATTTCGAGATTCAGGGGTTCCCGACCCCCCAAAAACCAAATTTTGGATTGAGAAAGTATTTTTAAATGAAACTTCAGGTCCGAATTACTATAAAACCGATTTTTCCCGATTTTTTTTTATGGCCACCCGTTCAAGAAAACCATAGTGAGCAGGTCCGTGAAATACCCTGTATGTATGAAAGAAATTGTGACAAATACATTTGAAATTGGTGATAAACGAAAAAGCAAATATTTTAGAGAGGCTATATGAACACAGAAATGGATATAACTGTTTCTCCTGGAAGGATTTACACGATGAAGAAACGGACACAGAACAGAAAAAATCTCACCAAAATTTTCTCACCTGAACAGTTGTATGAAAATTCTTTGTCCAGATAGCCACTCTTATACAGTTGCACTTATTTGTTTAAAACCGATTTGTACGTGATTGATTACAATTTTTGATTTGAGAATATGAAAGAATGAGGCAAAAAAAAACCAAATTCACGAAGCCCATGCTGTCACACTTTGAAACAGGACTTATAACAGGTATGGCCCCCTCTATCGCCATCGCTCGTTGGAAAATTATGAACCAACTGCTAGCAGCACTGAGTAGTATTTGACGTGATTTTTCACCCATGTGGTTCCAGATTCACCAATAGATGGCACTAAGTGTTCGCTTCTGTTCGAATCATGATGAATCACAACTGGAAGCTATTTATGAGCAATCGAGTCGAGTAGGTTAAACAAGTCTACTTGGCTGGTCGTAACGAAATAGTCAAGATTTGGATAAAACTAGATATCTTGGAAGGTCGTATTCTCTTACTTGTCTCGGCATCTTTGGCAAATTCATATGATTCAAAAGATTGTGAAAAAAAACTGGAAATACAAAATACGCGCTAGGTCGGTTCAATTAGATCAAGTGACTCGATTGTCTAAGTCAACTCGTTTCCAAGCTAGGTCGACCGCACCATTCATACAATTGGTGATGAATGAGTAGTTCGGTCAACTGTAGCGTCAAATTGGTTTAAGATAGCAGTATTTTAATCGAGTTGACTAAACTTTCCCCCATTAGAGGCCATGTCATTATCTCAACTCAATTAGCTAACTCGCTTCGATCATTTGTAATAAGCTTCCTGGGAAAAAGAAAAAATAAAGAATGAAGATAAAAATTTTACTTACTTAATTCTTGAGATAGATTCGGAAATTCATAAATATGTTCACAAGTATTTTTACTATTTGGTATACAGAACCCAAATTCAAAATCAAAACTTTTCAACAGTTTATCTCTGAAAAAGTGTCGCTCAATCATGCGAAACTTGTTGATAGGTTTATTTCCGACGGTAAATTCAACCCTGTGAAGTAATGAAAGAAATTAGTGGGATTGGTGAATGACAAAAAAAGAGCACAGACAGATGTATTTATTGTATTTATCTATTTGTACACTTATTTTGACTGTATTATCCTATGGGTAGTTTTGATCGGATTATGTTGATTTATTAATTTAATTATCTAATTGTCTATTTATTTATTATTTTTTTACAACCCCCGACCCCCATAGGCCCCAGTCACTCCTTCCGCAAATGAATTTTGCTTTGTTTTTGAGGAATCAGAAGTTTTGAGAGAAAGAAATTAACCTCGAAAAAAAGAATTTTGAGAAAGCATGTCAGCAATTCAGCTGCAGTCAGGGCGCTTCAATTCTATTTTTTGCTGTCTATCTTTCCACTATCGACTCCACCCTCAATTTTTTTTTTCTTTTTGGGTTTCAATTTGTCAATCATTTGTGGTTTTCAGTTTTTTTTCCAAAATTTTCTGTCAGCCTTTTTTGCGCCCCCTCCCTTTGGTAGACGTGGTAGCACGCCTACTACGCTCCTGTATTTCAGTCGAAAGTCCGAAGTCAGTTCCTACACTAACTTACTAGCATTTATTGCAGGTATTCGTGGCTGGGAATTACCTTTACTTCAGACTTGAGAGAAGCAAAACTGAACGTAACGACAAAACATAAGAGGGTACGAACAACAAATAATAGAGGACCAGTGTTTTGGAGATGATGTCAGACATAATAATTCTCATTAGTTTAGTTAGAATATGAAAGGAGTTAGATCGAGGGTAGTTTGACCGGGAAATTGCGGCAAAAATATGTTCAAAAACATTGCACATTTAATTAGGACTAGCGTAAGACAAGTTCAATGTTAAGATTTGTTGAACGCAATAGAGGCATAAGCCCAAAACGGGCTTGCAAACAAAAGTAATTGACTTCTTTCCCTGACAGTCTTTTGAAAAACTGGCGGAAGCCTCATGAGCTGAACAGTGTTTGTTTACTGACAATATACATAGATGGGATGCAGTGGCGGCGCGTGACTTTCGAATCTGGGGGTGCAAATGCTGATGCACGATTGGGGAGTCCGCGGTGAATCCAATCAGCAGTAGTCTCGGGGGGGGGATCCTCCCATGGAAAAGTTTAGATAGAAAATCGGCTCTCTGAGACACACTTTAACGATGATCCACATTGCAAATTAATCAACGTGTCTTCGTAAAAAAAAAAAAAAAAAAAAAAAAAAAAAAAAAAAAAAAAAAAAAAAAAAAAAAAAAAAAAAAAATAAATAAATAAATATATAGATAAATAAAAAAACGAAAGCGCCGCAATGAGTATTTCAGAAAACTGAAATAGCTAGGAAAAAAATAATGTTGATAAGCACCTCGTTGTAAGTAGGGGGTGTAAATGGATCAGCAACTGATAAAATGAAATGGTGAAAATGACGGTGTATTAACAATTTTACTGACGCCGAACTGAAGAGGCAGCGTGGAAACAAAAAAAAAATGCGAAGAGAGCCTATGAGACGCGAGCGCGCAAGTCCGCTCACCGCTGCGCTGCGCTGGCGCTGTCAACAGCAAGCCGTCCGTCTCGCTGGTTCGTTAAAGGTCGGAAACAATCGGGATGTCTCGATGACTAATCGCAAATCTTTTCGTTTGCGATCGCCACGGCTATTCGGCCATAACCCTTCTCCTACTCGCTCACTGCCCTCCTCGCCCCTCGCCCTAATCTGGCGGTGCAAAGGAGGATTTGCACCTCCTATAAGTCCTTTGGATAGCTGACTGCCTATATTGTGACGGACGGAATCTCCTACCGATGGGGCAGGTCTCGAGTCATCACAGGTACGAGAGAGAGGGTAAAACTCGGAGGGGAAAGAGTCGAGCTCAAGCTTCTATTTAAATGAAACGGACTATAGACGGTCGCGGTGGCGGTCTCGTGGAGCTAAAAGGAACTAGATTTTGATGCGCGGCGGCAGACGGACGGACTGATTTTCTATCCCTCACATCGCTGCCAGCAAGAAATTGTTATTTACTTTTTATTTGATGAAGTCATTGCTTTTTCTGCTTTCTCAGTGGGGGTGCAATGCACCTCTGTATCCCCAGTACGAGCCGTTACTGATGGGATGTCTTTAAAAAAGCGAGTGCACCGCGCTCCCTTCAAGTATTGGAAAAAGAGAACCTCTGATGTGACTTAAACAGAGAAGACGGTGGCGCGTCTTCTCTGTCTAATTACGTCAGAGGTCCGATCACTGAACCAAGTATCTGAAAGGACTATAAACAAAGATTTCTGGGCATATTGAATGCGCAACCCGTGTAACAAAAAATTGAAGAAAATAAGAAAAATAAGATTTTGAAAAACTAATGAAAAACAGAGCGAAAAATTGAGTAGTTAAACTGCTGCGTGCCGTTTGAAAGCTTATAATGCTTAAATTTAGCGCCTAGTCGCAGTTAGTAGAAAATTTGCCCCAGGACCAGAGCTTTCCTGCAGAGGCTTAAAGTTTACTGCGATTTTGCGTTTGTGTACAGTGGGTAGTGGGTGTGTGTGAGTAGGCGGAATAAAGAGATTAAATTTGTTTCTATCTCAAGAGAGCCTTTGATCAACGGCAAAGAACATACAATCGTACGTTTTAGAATCAATGAGATGTTACTTTAAGAGATATCAACATGACATTTAAACCATGAATGTTTTGAGGAGTAAATATGTATATTCAGTGAAGCTGCTCTGAAGCAAATTTTACTGCTTCTAAGGGTCTCGGCGAGCTATGCTTTTTTGCCAAAAGCCTGGGAGACATGGATTTTTCCTAGAAGGAGAAAACTTGTTTTTTAACTGTGCCAACAAACTCTAATTTAAAGCCCCGTAGAAAATGGGAGTTGGATCAAGCAATATACGTTAAACAAAAAAAACAGTAACGGCTTCAAACAGGGTGTGAGGAAAGTCTCCCCCCCCACCCCTGTCTAACTTTTAAAAGGTTAAAGATAAAAAAACGAAACTCAGGGGATGTTTATAGCTTAATGGGAACTACTTTTTGGCGTATCCAAATTTCCGGGGTGCGCCCCTAAGGGGGGGAGGGTTCGCCCCCTAACTCAAAATTTTCAAATGGGAACCCCTATCTTGTGATACCTCGTTTTAAAGGGCATAAAATTCTAAGACTTTCAGCGCAAACCGCAGGTTAATATCGTTTTTAGATACCCCACATTTCCCAAAAGAATAATGCCCCGGTATCCGCGAGGTTTTTGCGGAACGCAACCCTCGCGGATACCGGGCATCCACTGCAGTATGATTTTGAAAAAGTGTCGGAGATTAGATGTTGTTCCTGTAGAGAAAAAAATCAAAAACTTACGTTGCACCAACTGTTTTTAGTTTTAGAAACTGAGGGGTAAACTGGTATCGAACAAATCTACCAGCATTTGGATCAATATCTTCTACTTCTAGGCTTGGATCATCACCTTCTATAACACAAAAAAGAAACAATTTTACCTTTAGTGACTAATTGAGACTGGGCACCATGAGTTACTTGCAGTATAAGGTACTTTTAGGTGTGCTATTTAGTGGTCATCCTTTTACAGTGGGGCTGTTGCACACTTTTGCTATAAACACTTTATTAGCCGACTCTTCTGTAAAAACCTCCAAAAATAACGATGGCACCACTAAAAACTTCCATAATCCACTCTTAAAATCAATAAACGCTTTAATTTGCGCGAGCGTAATGGTAGCAGAGGGCAGTAATAATAGGAGATTCCTATCTTAATTTCGTCACTCTCTCTATGCTGTCAAGGATGATTCACAGAGTCATTAGTCATTCTCTTCAGAGTAGTGATCCACATCCAATGAATGGTACCGTGACACCTGGTGACACCAGTGTCAAATAAAAGTTGTCTCTAACTGGCCACTTCTTGATGGAGTTATAGCATTGTTGGATAGGAATCTCCCATTATTACTACCCTTATAGCCACCATTGCGTCCGCGCAAATAAAAGCGTTTGTTGAGTTTCGGGGTGGAATTCGGAAGATTAAATTTAGACGGCTACTGTTGCTTAATGGGTAATCGAGATGTCATACCAGGGTGCATTGTAAGCAACAGGCTACATGGTCAACACTTGTCAAACCAAGTCCAATAAAGTATTTTCCTTCTTAAATGTATTTTCCTCTTATCCTGCATAATTATATTTTGTCATTAATAATAAAACAAGGCGCAATCGAGATGGTAAAAGTTCTTTTGCGTTCAGTGTGGAAGCAAATATTTTTGTGACGTTTGAAAGCCAGAATACCGTGAAAACCCATGTTAAAAAGTGAAAGCCTTGTAACGGATCATACCCATTATTTCATAAATAGCGCCACTGTGCCCGGCACCAACTTCTCCTAGCTGGGTGTCAGTCCGTGCTGCCACCTAGTGGACGGGGTTGGTGACGGGACCAGTGACGCTACCCGCAAAGGTCCATCTGAGAGACCTATAGTCTATACTCTACTTCGTGTTCGCGTGTGCACGTGTGCTTAAACCATCATGTGAGTGTCTCGTCTTCCCCCTATTATGGGGGTAAGGCTTTAGTTATTAACGCAATAATGTTTTCAATGTGTGTGGAGTTAAGGTGTGGTGGCCGTCCGGCGTCCGGCCACATCTATAACTTTAAATGTAGTTATCCTGAACGTCTTTCACCAAAATCTCCTTCGAGACAAGCTTCAGGCTTGCCCCCTTTAAACAAGCCCGGAGCTTGTTCAGAAAAACCTATTATCGAAGAGTTCCTACCGAACCCCTCCAGCCTAATTGCCAAAATCATGTTTTGTAAAAGAAAATTCGTGAAAACCTACAATCAATTTTATCAGTTTGTTTATGGTCCTGAAGTAACAGTAGAATGTAATCATGAACATATTATTATTCATCTGTTTTGAAAGGATATTAGTAAAATCAAATCTCAGAGGCTTAAGAAATGTTGACGAAGATTGTATAGTTTTAAAGTGAAAATCATATTTAAACCCGGTAGGAAGATGAATATAGCAGATTTGCTATCGAGACAACATGTGAAATATAGAGTTAATGATGAGTTGGATTTAGAGGATCATATCCATTTGATCAAAAGTGATGAATTTGGAAGAGAAAATTATTTAAAAAAGCTGCAAATTGCAACTTCAGATGCTCCTGCTTTGAAAATTATGAAAAGTTTTTTTCTCACTTCTCACAGTTTTTTTTTTCTCTTCTTGGCCAGCAAACAAACGAAAATGGCCGGAGATTATAAAAGCTTTTTGGAGAGTTAAGGATATTTTGTATCTTGAAAAGGATGTTGTATGCAGGGTGTACCAGACCAACCGGATAGGGCATTTTTCTTGAAAACCACCGAACCAAATGATTTGAAACAAAAAAATAGATAGGAAACTAACCCCAATTGTCCGTTTTTCTGGGGTTTTTTTAGAGGGGAGGGGGGGGTCAAAGGCATTTTCCAAGTTTTTTCGAAAAAGTCTCCGAAAAAGACATCAAAAAAGGCACGATGCCGAAAACAAGGCAATTAGAATTAAAAGAGAATCATCTAAGTATCACAGAATACAGTCATAGTAAAATAAGGTTTACAATCACAGCGATTCGACTAGTCGTCCAGTACATCGAAAAAAAGGGAATTGCTTCGATCCTTCAAAACTAAATACTAAAAATGAAGTTTAAAATAAATTTAAAACTATGTCATACCGAATTTCTTCATCAGATTGGTGAATTTGATTTAGCCCAAAGGCTTCGTAAAATTATCAGCTAAGTTTTCATCACTACATACGTACTCAAGTTTGATTTCATCATTCTTTGTCCAAGTTGGATGTGGCCTGGATGGCCGGTCTGTCAATATCCAGGTTTGATTGTTCATCAATGATTGGTATTCACAATTGGACTTCCAAGCATCAGCGCTGGGGCTTGCAAGAGCTTCTCTGACGGTCTCAGGGACACCACGATCTGAACTTTTTGCTACGTATGCGATGAAAAAGGGATTGAATTTGGACTTCCTGTCACGATGAGGATATCGGCTCACATTATCATTGAGAGCCGCATCTAGTGTCAACAAGGATTCATAAGTGTCACTTGATTCCATTGACTCCTCTCCAGGACCGAGTACCACCTCCAGAAGAAGGCCATCTATGGCGATCAACGTGCCGTCTAAAATAGCATTGGAATTGGTTAACTCC
>VMOF01000111.1:36735602-36797226 GCA_011764245.1 Trialeurodes vaporariorum | reverse complement strand
TTTATATCTTTTCGTCTCAAAAAAAAAAAAAAAAAAAAAAATTAATAAAAAAAAAAATTAGAATAGTAAAAAAGAAACTGAAAGGTTATAAGAGTAATTGTTCGCTTACAGATGGTCTTAACAGGTGTCAATCTTCAAAATACAGCGTGTTCAAAAAGTCCGTCCCCCCCTATCTAACTTTTGAACGGCTGCAGATAAAAAAACGAAACTCGGGGGATGTTTATAACTTAATGAGAACTACTTTTCGGCGTATCCAAAATTTCCGGGGGGCGCTCCTAAGGGGGGGTTTCGCCCCCTAACTCAAAATTTTCAAATGGCAACCCCTATCTTGTGATACCTCGTTTTAAAGGGCATAAAATTCTAAGACTTTTGGCGCAAACCGGAGGTCGATATCGTTTTTCGTCATCGATATATCGATAGTCAAAGTTTGATTTCGACACATTTTCAAAAAAATCAGAACTCCCATTTGAAATGTCGGAATTTAGAAAAATAGGAGTCAAAAATACTCTAAAAATCAAGTACTTTCCAGAAAAAAATACGGTTTTGACAGTAATCTAGTCTTAAAGCCCCCCAAAATTATTTAAAAAAATGACCCCTCAGGGGGGCTATCTCAAAAATTCCGAGGCACGACTCCTATCGAGTGATACATCGCTTGAAAGAACACACAAAATTGAGCATTTTGGCACAAACCGCAGGTCGATATCGTTTTTGGTTTTCGATAAATCGACATTTGACGACGGGTAAAAATCCAACTTTGTCATTCGATATATCGAAAACCAAAAACGATATCGACCTGCGGTTTGTGCCAAAATGCTCAGTTTTGTGTGTTCTTTCAAGCGATGTATCACTCGATAGGAGTCGTGCCTCGGAATTTTTGAGATAGCCCCCCTGAGGGGTCATTTTTTTAAATAATTTTGGGGGGCTTTAAGACTAGATTACTGTCAAAACCGTATTTTTTTCTGGAAAGTACTTGATTTTTAGAGTATTTTTGACTCCTATTTTTCTAAATTCCGACATTTCAAATGGGAGTTCTGATTTTTTTGAAAATGTGTCGAAATCAAACTTTGACTATCGATATATCGATGACGAAAAACGATATCGACCTCCGGTTTGCGCCAAAAGTCTTAGAATTTTATGCCCTTTAAAACGAGGTATCACAAGATAGGGGTTGCCATTTGAAAATTTTGAGTTAGGGGGCGAAACCCCCCCTTAGGAGCGCCCCCCCGGAAATTTTGGATACGCCGAAGATAGTTCTCATTAAGTTATAAACATCCCCCGAGTTTCGTTTTTTTTATCTGCAGCCGTTCAAAAGTTAGATAGGGGGGGACGGACTTTTTGAACACGCTGTATGTGTCTAATCCTCGACAAGTATCGAATCCTCGATATGCGTCTAATCCTTGACAAATATCGAACTCTCAACAAATTAATTTATTTATTTATTTATTTACTTATTCAAAGTAATGGATCAAAGCTCAATATAAAATTACAGATGTCGAACTCTCGACATCCTGGATCCTATGCCAATTGTCGAGCCTTTGACAAGAGTCGAGCACTCGACAAGTATCAATTCCTCGATATGCACTTAATCCTCGACAAATATCGAACTGTCAACAAAAGTCAAATCTCCGACAAGTATCGAATCCTCGACCAAAGTTGAATTCTGACAAGTATCAAATCCATCGTAAAGAGTCTAATCCTCGACAAATATCATACTCTCGACATCCTGGATCCGTTGACAATTATATTCACATTTTTTCCCCTCCCTCTAATTGTTCTAGCTAATTTTATCGAAGAAGAATGGACAAGTGAAATCATGAAAAGATCTTCCAAATTCAAAAAAGAGGAACGGATCCTACTTTAGTCTCATTTGTTTGCTTTGATGAACATCCTGAATTATATCAAAGATTTTTTTCATGACAGTTCCGTGACATTGTTTAGTTTGTTATGGTATTATCAGATTTATTAATGTCATTTTCTCATTTTTTTTCTTTCTTTTATATTACAACCGATCATGTAATTCATGAATCTACTCATTCTTTGGGAGTCATCGGTTTTAGTTTTGGCGATCTTCGATTATTTTTTACGTGCTGTCTTTAATTATCATCGCCTAGTTTGCAACATTTGTACCTGTGCTGTTTTTCATTATCTTCCACCCCTAATTTTACTAACTAATTAGAGCTGCGGCAAGCTAAGTTGGCAACTCGTGGTCAAAGCAAATGATGAACAGTGAGCTTCTTCAATGCTGCTGAGTATTGGACGGTGCTCACCAACCATGTCTTTAAGCGGCCAACTTCGCTTGCCATAGTTCTTAGTATATTGAATAAGAATGGGTAAGTGGAATCATGAAAAGATCTTCTATTTCTTGACATTCTCCAACCGCATCAGGCTCTGTGAGAGATGACAAATCCTAAGTACCGTAATGAGCACCTCAAAGATAAGACTCTCGAGGAAGTTACGGCCCTGTTAAAAGCAGTCGGACTCATTGCAGATGAGGTCAAAGTGAAGGCACCGTTTATATCAATAATTGACACTTATTTAGTTGAACTCAAGGTAGTCTTCCAATCTGAAACTAACGTTGAGTGTTTTATCGCAGACTTTGACTTCCAGTGGATTCTGAAAAGTTCACGAGAATACCCCAAGTGACCGATAAGTAGGTTCTTTTGACAAACTGTGTGAATGAATGAAAGATTGACAAACAGCAGAGTCCATACCCATGCTATTTGGTCTGTCTGGAGGGCAATTTCAATGCTTACGTATCAAGGTTTTTAACTTATTTACTTATATTGGTGTTTCAGACACAAAAGATGCTTGTTTTCCACTGCAACTAGGTTTTGAAACTACCTCAAATTCAGTAGTCCCTTTGACTGAAATACACCCACTGAATGAGACATTTCATTGTAACCCACTATTCACTGGGGTGGATTCAAGTCGGTACGCAGTTACTGTAACCAATGACTTAATGCTGCAATTTCTTGCTCCGCCCAAACTTGATCATAAGTTTACTTCTAAGTTACAGAAGAAGCTGGGGGTTATTGAGAGTTAACAGTGAATTTTGTCATGAGTAACATCAAACTGTCAAATTCTATGTGGCAGGTAGGTTAAATGGAGTGATGTAGTTTGTTCGACTATTTTCCAATAAGATTTGCTTTGCGATGCATCATGACAATTGGGGAAAGTCAATGACGCAAATCAAGTGCCTACCAGACAGACCAATAACTTGGGAAAAGATGTGGATTCACTGCATGGTAATCATTCATTTCCCACACAGTTTTTTAAAGGAACATACTTCTACCTACTTTTCCGTCACTTGGGGCAATCTCGTTAACTCTGCAAAATCATCAAAGGTTCAGCAATAAAACACTTACCGGTAATTCCAGATCAGGGTACTTTCAAGAGTTCAACTGTAAATAAATACTCACTCGTAGATGGGTGTTGAAGATCAGCAGGATTATTAGTATTAAATGAGGTAACAATTGTTTTTAATTGGTGGACTTCGTTGAAGGTTGAGTTTACCCGTCCGCACCACTTATAAAGGAAAAAAGAGCAGATTGAAAGGAGGAAAACTATAATGAAAAGATACTGAAAAAAGTCGTGGGCTGAGAAAACACTATTGGATTGTTGTGAGAATACTTGTTTAGACATGTCGGCGACATTATTTAAGAGGTTTGTTAGGGACATATTATTATGGGGGGTATAAGTCGGAAATGTCAAGAACGTGTGTTCTCTTAAGTCTACGGGTAGTTGTACTATTATCCAAGAGGGACATAGCGAGATGATTTGGGTGATGATATAAACGTGAGAGATAGTTAGAATTATAATGAGTAATCGTTTCTTGAACGGTTGGGACATTCAGGCTACTATGAATTAAATCAACGTAACAATATATTGAAATACTTGCGAGTTTACGTAAGAATTTGTTTTGAGAAATTTGAATAATTTTGATAGATGACGGGGCCGCAGTTCCCCAAACCTGGATGCCGTAAGACCATACCGGCTTGATGATTGTATTGTAAATAAGTAATTTGTTAGTCAGAGATAACTTTGAATGCTTTCCAAGTAGCCATCAAAATTTATAGAAAAGCAGGTCAAGCTGTTTTCGTTTAGTTTTGATTTGCGTTTTCCAATTTAGTTTGACATCCAAATGAAAACCCAGGTATCTTACAGAGTCTCTGATGGGGACCTGGGCCCCTTGAATAAAAATAGGAGGAACGAAACCTTTATTCAAGGTAAAAGTTATGTGGGCCGATTTTGTAATATTTATGGTGATCCTCCATTTTTGACACCAATCAACAAATTGATTTAAGGTATTTTGGAGAGTATCCATGGCAAGTAGAGGGTTTAAATGGGTGGAGAGAAATGCAGTATCGTCTACATACGTTGAAATGTGGACATGTTCGCTATTAGGTATTGGGACATCATATGTAAAGATAGAATAAAGGAAGGGTCCGAGAATACTACCCTGGGGGACTCCGGCTAAAATTGGAAATTCCGCAGGTAGGATTGAATCTTGAATGACTGAGAAAGTTCTCCCGTATAAATAGGATTTAAAGAATACATAGTATTGAGGAAAAAGTGTTTTAATTTTAAAGAGTAGTCCCGGGTACCATACTTTGTCGAAAGCTTGCTGAATATCGAGAAATACGCCTGAGCAATATTTTTTTGTTTCAAGGGATTCGGTGATTAAATTGACTATGCGGTGGGCTTGCTCTACCGAAGAGTGTTGGGCGCGGAAACCAAATTGGTGATCCGGGATAAGGTCAGGATAGGTTTTTAGAAGCTTTTTTAGTAGTAATTTTTCAAAAACTTTACTGGTTACTGAAAGGAGGCTAATAGGACGATACGAGTTCGCAGAGTGCTGATCTTTACCAGGTTTCAGGATTACATGCACAGCTGATTTTTTCCAGTCTTTTGGAAAGTATGAGAGTCTAAGAATAGCGTTAAAGATTATTGTCAAATGGACGAATCCCTTATGAGAAAGGTTTTTAAGAATCTCGCCAGATATTTTATCGATTCCTGGAGTTTTTCTGTTGGGGAGATTAAATATAACTGATTTTACATCAGATGGTGTAAATGGTGTAAGAGGTTTTTCCATCTGGATGGGAGAGTCAAGAAACGTAGTAATATCTGGATCTGGATCATCATTGGATGAAAGTTGAACATTTTTTTCAAGATGTTTGGCAAGTATATCCGCGCGTTCCTCGGGAGAACGAGCGCATCCGCGAGCATGTAAAATAGGTGCAGTGGGGGCATATGGACGAGAGATAGATTTAGTAACTTTGTAAAGGGAGTAATTGGTATCAATGAGAGGGGTCAATGAAGATGTAAATGTTTGAAAAGATGAATTTCTATGTTCGAATAAAGCATTAGTAAGTTTTCTAGATAAGAAGTTTAGTTCAGTTTTATGTTGACGTAGTGTCGTAGTTTGCCAAAGTCTACGGACGCGTCTTTTATTGAGAAGTAATTTTTTAATTTCTATGGGGACAACTTTTGGTCTTATCTGTGTGAATGCGGGAGTGACAGAAGCAACCGCATTATGCACTTTCTTAGAAAACGATTCAACATGCAAGTCGATGTCATTGATTGTTTTCAGAGAGATTGGGTTGATAAGAGCGTCATCTAATATTCTACAAAAGAGTTGCCAATTTGTGAATTTATTAAAAATTTGAATTTTTTTAGTTTTGAAAACTAAATCTACGCTATAATTTAAAATTAAAAGAGAATGACTAGAGATTGCCTCGCAAGGATTTTCGATTCTAAAATATTCTTGACCAATTCCTTTACAGATGAAAAAGTCTAATATATCTGGGAGTCTGTCAGAGCATCTGAAGTAAGTGCAAAAGCAATGAATAACTATAGGCCAGTCGTCAGGTACTTAAGAAAGGAAGTAATTGCTGGAAAGCTGGAATTTTTTTTAAAACGTTTCTTATGACCTCAGGATTCACCACCTAAGTTTGCACCATTTTTCCGATGCGGCTAACGCCGCCATCTTGGTTTTTCCAGCCAAAAATCGCTCTTTTTTCGGTTTTTTACTTGTATCTCGGCCAATAATGGTTTTTTGACCAAAATACTTCAGTATGAAAAGAAAGTTTACGGTATTTACTACAAAAAAGGATCTACCAATTTTTTTCAAATATGATTTTTCTCGGAGTTATCAGCGGTTCAAAAATCGGGTTTTCCACAAATCTTCCCAAATACCCGTTTTATCGGCAGTAGAGAGCTCAAAATAACCTCGTAATAACTGAGCTATGAGGAAAATCCATTTTTTTTGTCATTCTATCATAGTAAGATAACTTTTCGGAGAAGAGAGAGGGTGATTCCAAGTTACCCCCTCCCAAATGTCAAGGGAAAATAGCCTAAACAAGGGGCTAACCCAGAATGAATTCGAACAGAAGCTTTTATGGCTGGAAATTGTTTATCGGTACTATCGAAGCAGCATTTAAAAAGTTCGCGCAAATTCGAGGACAGGAAGGGGGGGGGGGGTGGTTCCACAACCCCCCCCCCCCGAATTGGAGGATTTATACGACTTTTCTCACGATTTTCCTCAATTAGCGTCCAAACAATCACTCCAACCACCAACGCTAAAATTTGACTCAACAAATTTTAAAAATGATGAAATTTCTTACAAGATGAGTTGATCGGATCAAAATTTCATTCACTGAGCGGTCGGGAAACAGTAAACTTTCATTTCTCGGGAAATCGCAAATTCGTGGTAAAAGACGCGTTTTTCTGCGATTTCTCGAGCAATTGGAATTTTGCAGCAACTACTGCGGAATAATCATACACTGGGCTTCAGAAAGGTATTACAGAGGTCCATCTTGAGTATAGTGGAGGTGCGAAGGGGCGAGGACCCCCCCCCCCCCCCCGACCCCGCTCTTAATAGGTTGTTCACTTGTTTCTCGTTAGAATTTCCAACGCATCAAAAATCGTGAACGTATTGCGTCGCACTGTTTTTGACAGCGGATGACTGAGAAAAGAGATTGAGGATTAATAGGCCGATCCGTAAGTCTAGGTAGATATTACTTTCCCTTGGTGAACCATCCCCATGAGGTGGCACGGTGGCATCCAGGTCGTTTGTGTTCATCCACTCCTGAATTTAAAAATAAGCTCGACAAGAGTGATATTAGACGAGTGATATAGTTTCTTTAATATTAGACGTCCAGTGAAATGAGTTATACTTTTTTTAAGTTTGACGAAAGTCTTTGTTGAGGCGACTTTTTCTTTAAAGAGATGAAATCAAAGAACCTCTATACCTCTAGAGTGTCGAATTTTTTGCCTCCATCAAATTGAAAAATCGCCAGTTTACTTTCATATCCAATGACTGCATGGGGTTTTTTCGGGGCACAAAATACATCTGTTTATTTTTGCAACTCTTTATTTGTCACAAGTAATTGAAAAGCAGCAATTTTCCTTTTCCAAAAATTTGTAATATAGAGTCACAACCTGTGAAAGCACGGAGGAAAATGAGATGCTTGCAAAGATGGGCTCCAATTTAATGTCTGTCATGTACCACGGATGGTGTTTTTTGACGTTGAATGTCATTTTTTAAGTGCAATTGAAAACTATTATCTAAGGATCTATTGAGCAATAACAAAAGTAGATCTGAATCTTCGCCAATGAAACGATGGTATCATCCGTGGAACAAGATTTGAAGCCTTCGTTGATAATGTCTATGTTTACGCCACCTTTAGCGTAAACGGCACCACCGATCAGCCGAATAATTTGAGTTTTATTTGTACGATTTGCCAAAAAAGGTCTTCCTCTTTCCAGTAAATGTCGTCTTTGGCGAGAACTTAATCAAAGGTGTGGATTTAACCGTCATGCTTCGTTTTCGATGAGTGCAATCTTTCATAGACGGTTGAAGTACAGGGTGGGGCGTAGAGATCTGACGATTTTCAAAAGGCTATAAATAAAGAACTATTTGACTTAGAGAAAAAAACTTTTTTTTATTGAATTCAGTACAGAATGCCGTTTTCTTACATTTAGTTTTAAAAATTACATCTCGTAGATGTTGACCGTCAGCGTCAATAAACTCTTGAAGTCGATTTCAAAAGGAATTCACCGCTCTTTCGCACATTTGTATGGGTATATTATCGATTTCCTCTCTGATTCGCACTTTTAGCGAAAATTTTTTATTCGAAAATTTAGCGGAAGAAAATGATTTAGGAGACGTCTGGTTCCAACAGGATGGAGCAACAGCTCATACTGCTCGCATTTCCCTTGCCGCTATGCGGGAAATGTTTCCAAATCGGTTGGTCTGTCTCAGAGGAGATTTACAGTGGCCTCCGCGATCTCCCGATTTGAGCATTTGTGGCTTTTTTTATGGAGCTACCTTAAGGAAAGGGTTTTTAGGAGTCGCCCCCATACTTTAGAGGAATTAAAAGTGCGAATCAGAGAGGAAATCGATAATATACCCATACAAATATGCGAAAGAGCGGTGAATTCCTTTCGAAATCGACTTCAAGAGTGTATTAACGCTGACGGTCAACATCTACGAGAAGTAATTTTTAAAACTTAATGTAAGAAAACGGCATTCTGTACTGAATTCAATAAAAAAAAGTTTTTTTCTCTAAGTCAAATAGTTCTTTATTTATAGCCTTTTGAAAATCGTCAGATCTCTACGCCCCACCCTGTATCTGTATCGTACCCGTCAAACCTAATTGTCGCTTTTCCATACTTAGACTTCGTAAAATATACGTATGATTCAGATATAACCATAATTGATCACCAACAATGCATGGACTCTATGTAATCCTTAGGGAGGGGGGGGGGGGGGGGGTGTTAATTGATCCAAGTACGCAAAGTCCAGAAATGAACAAGACTTTTTTGCCGAGAAACAATTGGATTATTTCACTGATATCAATCTCTTCTCTCAGTCGTCCGCTGTCAAAAACGGGACGACACAATACGTTCATGATGTTTGGTGCGTTGGAAATTTTGACGAGAAACAAGTGAACTATTTCACCGATCTACCGAGCATTTTCCCTCTATTTATTCTGTATTAAGAGTGAGGTCGGGGGGGGGGGGGTCCTGTCCCCTTCGCACCTCCACTATACTCAAATATGGACCTTTATAATACCTATTTGAAGCCCAGTGTACGATTATTCCGCAGTAGTTGCTGCAAAATTCCAATTGCTCGAGAAATCGCAGAAAAACGCGTCTTTTACCACGAATTTCCGATTTCCCGAGAAGTGAAAGTCTGCTGCTTTCCGACCGCTCAGTGAATGAAATTTTGATCTGATCAACTCATCTTGTAAGAAATTTCATCATTTTTAAAATTTGTTTAGTCAAATTTTAGCGTTGGTGGTTGGAGTGATTGTTTGGACGCTAATTGAGGAAAACCGTGAGAAAAGTCGTATAAATCCTCCAATTCGGGGGGGGGGGGGGGGGGGGGGAACCACCCCCCCCCCTTCCTGTCCTCGAATGTGCGCGAACTTTTTACATACTGCTTAGATAGTACCGATAAACAATTTCCAGCCATAAAAGCTTCTGTTCGAATTCATTCTGGGTTAGCCCCTTGTTTAGGCTATTTTCCCTTGACATTTGGGAGGGGGGGAGGGTAACTTGGAATCACCCTCTCTCTTCTCCGAAAAGTTATCTTACTATGATAGAATGACAAAAAAAAAATGGATTTTCCTCATAGCTCAGTTATTACGAGGTTATTTTGAGCTCTCTACTGCTGATAAAACGGGTATTTGGGAAGATTTGTGGAAAACCCGATTTTTGAACCGCTGATAACTCCGAGAAAAATCATATTTGAAAAAAATTGGTAGATCCTTTTTTGTAGTAAATACCGTAAACTTTCTTTTCATACTGAAGTATTTTGGTCAAAACACCATTATTGGCCGAGATACAAGTAAAAAACCGAAAAAAGAGCGATTTTTGGCTGGAAAAACCAAGATGGCGGCGTTAGCCGCATCGGAAAAATGGTGCAAACTTAGGTGGTGAATCCTGAGGTCATAAGAAACGTTTTAAAAAAAATTCCAGCTTTCCAGCAATTACTTCCTTTCTTTGCCTTTTTTGACGACGCGACGACTGGCCTACTATGTAGGGAATAAAACACGTTTGTAATGAAACCATAGAGCTAGGTAGATAGACATCACCGGTAAAAAAGATATTTGAGTCTGTTTTGTTAGGGTTTCTTTTTCCTTTTTTCCACCCATCCTGAAGAAATTCATTGGTTTGCATAGTAAGAAGGTTTTTCACCGGCAGTTATTTTAGCTCTCGGTTATTTGCATCATTCGAGAAAGACAGAGTCATTACTCATGAGTCCACCAATCATTCCTCTTATATCAAAGTGTAAAGTCAATTGCAATGTTCTGTAAATCCTCCAGATCAGTTTTGAAATAATAAAAAAATCTACTGCTCGGATTTTAATGACTACCTACTTTCTTAATCCAATGAACGTTGTAATTTCCTGAACTTTTCTTGGTGTTTCTCTTAATTCCAGAGTTGAGAAAGAATATAACTGAATGAAAAGAAAGAATTCAATGCCATATTGAAATAAAATGAAATATTAATTTGAAGAAAAATTTTTCAGTCACATTTTTAAAGAATTCTATATTTAAGTTTAGTTGAAGTTTATTTCCATGTCAGTAATGTCAGTATAAATACCAAATGCTGTACATTAGAATTAAAAACATGTTTAAAAGCTGGTATTTTGACAGTGGAATAACATTCAATCTTTTGAGACCAAATAAATTATGAGCTTCAATGCTACCTAAGAATACAGAGAGGCAAAAGTGAAGTCAGAAACATCATTCATTCTTCTGTTTGCCTTATGAATGGATATCATATCACTGCTCTTTTATTCACCTTATGGTTTTGGTTTTTGTTTTTTCCCCCCAAGACAAATTTCTTGGGTGCACAATAATGATGAAATTTGATGAAAGCTTATACCATCTAAAGGAATGGAAGAAAACGCATAAGACAGGTTTTCCTGATTCTCAGCCAGCTAAATATTCTTCAAACCACCCATATGATTAAAAGCAGTTTTTATCTTCAAAACTTTCGATATTTTCACCAAAAGACTTTTCGCCCTAAAGCTCAGAGTTAGTAGTTGGCCAAGTCAGAAAACTACACGTTCTGATTTTGCTCCCAAAGAAGCTGATATCCGAACGCCAAGTCAAGATATTTTCTCTCTCTCTCTCTCTCTCTCTCTCTCTCTCTCTCTCTCTCTCTCTCTCTCTCTCTCTTTCTCTCTCTCTCTCTCTCTCTCTCTCTCTCTCTCTCTCTTTCTCTCTCTCTCTCTCTCTCTCTCTCTCTCTCTCTCTCTCTCTCTCTCTCTCTCTCTCTCTCTCTCTCTCTCTCTCTCTCTCTCACGGCCTCATAGTAAATCCTGATAAAACACAGGCTATGTTGGTTGGCAACTCGAAGATTTTGTCCCACGTTGCCCTCCACCTTGTTACCTTTAGAGATTATCGCACCTTCAACTCTGACAATTTTAATGTGGATCTTAAGCGTAAAGACTGGGGAAAGGTGATTCGTTCTAACTGTATTAACGAGAAGGTTGATCTTTTTAATTCATTTTTCTTGGATGTTGCTGACAAGCACGCTCCTCTTCGGATTGTAAGGGTTTCCAAGCCTCCTTCTCCCTGGCTCACGGAAGAAATTAAGACGGCCCAAAAAGAGCGTGACAGGGCTCTGCAGCGTTTTAAAAAATTGAAAACAGAGAGTGATCAGCTGCTCTATAAGCTACTGAGAAATAGGGTTAAAACGTTAATAAGAAATGCTAAATGCGCTTACTATCGCAACTTGTTTTAGGATAACTTGTCTACCGGTGATTTTTGGAAAAAAGTAAAGAATAGTGGTATTCGTTCATCTAGTCCACCAGAGCCACTGCAATTTCCGTTGGATGAGTTCAATAAATGTTTTAACTCATTGCCCAAGCCTAACAGAGTGTTTGTTGAAGATAGAATCCGTTGTTACTCGTTGCTCCCCCCTGTTACCCCTGTAGTTTTTTCTTTAAATGAAGTTCGTAGTGAAGAGGTCAAAAATGCCATTTTTGGAGTCAATCAGTCATCAAAGGGTTACGACAAGATTTCTGCTTCTATGTTGGTTAATGGTCTAGATAGTGTGCTGCCTATTATTGTTCATATTTTTAATTTTAGTCTCAGTACTAACGTCTTTCCTGATGTTTGGAAAAAAGCTTTGGTCAGGCCCATTCCAAAGGGTAAGTCTCCAAGCTCTGTTCGTGATTTTAGGCCCATTAATTTATTGTATGCTTTGTCAAAGGCTCTTGAAAGAATCGTAAACGACCAAACAGTTGCATTTTTAACCAAAAACAGGCTCATGGATCCTTTCCAGTCCGGTTTTCGCAGCTCGCATAGCACTGTTACGGCTTTATTAAGAGTTACCGAAGATATGCGCAAAAGTATGGACAAGAAGAATGTTGCATTGCTCCTCTTGTTTGACTTTTCTAAGGCGTTCGATATGGTCATCCATGATTTGCTCTTGGTTAAAATGAGGCATTTGAACTTCTCTAAGGATGCGGTGGCTTGGTTCAAGTCATATTTAGCTGACTGTAAGCAGGCTGTGGTTGATGTGGACGGGGCAATGTCTCTTTGGCTTGATTGTCTCTCAGGGGTCCCTCAAGGATCGGTCCTTGGACCTTCATTGTTTAGCTTATATATTTTTGATGTATCTTCAGTATTTAGGTACTGTTTTCATCATGTTTATGCAAATGATTTACAAATTTATATTGATTTCATCCCTTCTTTATTTTTGCACACTTTGTCTTTAGTGAATGAGGACGTACAGGCGTTCTTACATTGGGCCTGTGGTCACGGCCTCATAGTAAATCCTGATAAAACACAGGCTATGTTGGTTGGCAACCCGAAGATTTTGTCCCAATTGAGAGTTGAAGGCGTTCCTAAAGTAACTGTGTGTGGTCAACGAGTCGCTCCGACTGAAGCAACGACCCCTATATTAGACCGGCAAACGAATACAAACCAGCCTAACCCGCAAGGAGGAAAGTTAGGTTAGGAATAGAGGTGCTCGGCCGGATAGGAGCACCTCTGTTTACACGTATTTTTATGAAGAAGTTCGTTTCCGTTTTTCGCTTCTAAAACTCTTAATTTTACACGGATTTTGCTTTTCTTGGTCTTAGTAGAAAGAGGATAGCTTGGGCTTTGACCTCCGCCCTACTGGTAACGTTTTTTCGAAAACATATGGAAAATATAAGTCGTTGAAGTGGACACCCGTTGGTATGCTCTGAAGACCTTGCAAATCACATTCGCCTGTTTACGACGATTCAGTCTGTCTACAAATCGGCTTTTAGTCATTTTGTGAGTTTACTCCTTCACTCTCAGTCCTTTTAGTGTTAGATCATTCAAAATCCGTAAAGTTTTAGTGGCTGAGGAGGTAATTTTTCTATACTGTGTAGTGTGTACCAGTGAACCCTCCTGTGTTTGTCCTGTGTTAGAGTTCGTAGTTACTTAACTTGAGTTCGTCATTTCTGTACATTTCCCTTCTGGATGATTTTTCATTCCTAATATTAATTTATATATCTGCGCCATCATCAGTGTCTATTAAAAACTGTGATTGTGGTTAAATCCGCCCGCTGTTAACTCAGGATGTCGGATAGAGTCGACCACTGAAAGGGTTCTGGTTAGTCATCATCAATTTTGTGAAGTACTCATCATGTCAGGAGTGATTCCCTCTTATTCCTTTGTTTAGTCGTAGCATAATTCAGCCTTGAATCAGGATTCATGGCAAAATTCCTCTCTTTGAACCATCCGTGGTTTCCGCGCATTCTTTGGAATCTTAAAGGTGAGCTTGGTGGGGTAGGCAGAGAGAATGGCCTACAAGATTTGTGTCAAGATTTCAACAAACAGCACCCAGAGGCTCATTCAGTTAAGTTCATAAAGTCGTATCGGAAAGTATTAGATGGCAGTTATATGAGGGACCCTGTTTCTTCATCACACATTCTAGCATTTTTAGCTGCTGTGACTCGGACTGAGTCCTGCATCATTAGCTTTGGCACACACTTATTGTTCAATGACTTTGAATCACTGTCAATATCTTGCCTCAAAGCTAAGCAACCTTCGGTTATCTACACATCCGCTATTGGATTGTTCATCTGAAGACCTCATTCGTCAATAAGGATGGTATCCAACTAAGTTCTGCGCTCTTGCGATGAATGAGAACCAGTCAGGGTGAGTACAACCTCCTATTTAACTGGTATTGAATAATAAATCAGCTTTAAGCAGGGAAAATGATCGGTATGATTTCCCTTTAAATATTAGTACTCTCAGCTGACAAGTCGCTACTCTTCCTGCGTTAAAATTGAGAATCAGGTTCAATTAACTAGTGAATTCAGGTCAAAACTGATGTTGCAAAGACACAAATATTTTCACTAGAACGGATGTACCTACTATGAGTAACGGGTTCTGACAAGTAGCAGTGCCTATGTCCGAAACGCACAATAAATCAAACTCAAAAAATGACTAAAAGCCGATTTGTAGACAGACTGAATCGTCGTAAACAGGCGAGTGTGATTTGCAAGGTCTTCAAAGCATACCAACGGGTGTCCACTTCAACGACTTATATTTTCCATATGTTTTCGAAAAAACATTACCAGTAGGGCGGAGGTCAAAGCCCAAGCTATCCTCTTTCTACTAAGACCAAGAAAAGCAAAATCCGTGTAAAATTAAGAGTTTTAGAAGCGAAAAACGGAAGCGAACTTCTTCATAAAAATACGTGTAAACAGAGGTGCTCCTATCCGGCCGAGCACCTCTATTCCTAACCTAACTTTCCTCCTTGCTGGTTAGGCTGGTTCGTATTCGTTCGCCGGTCTAATATAGAGGTTGTTGCTTCAGTCGGAGCGACTCGTTGACCGTTGATATGTTGGCAACAACTATAATGTATTCACGGGGAGTTTAGCCCTGTCTAGGTCGTCAGCCCTGAATTGGGGCCTTTGTCTTTTCTTAATAAACGTTTACGGCTAGTCCACATTGTTCACTCTGAAAATGGCTATAGATCATTTTCCCTTTGTTCTTCTCCCTGATTTCAAGACATAGAATCAGGCGAGCTTCAATTAAAAATAAAGCACTCGGCAGTAGTATTTATGAATACGTTTTAAAAATTAACTGTAGGTAAAAAGTAATGATGAGAGAAAAACGAAAAGAGGGAAAGCGTCATTTGCAACTTCAAAAAGACTGCGATAATCGCCAACTAGCGCTCGCTGGGTGAAGAAAGAGCTAAATCCGGCTGTTTTGATGGAGCTCCGTTAGCATATGGTCTCTGCAGAGCGTCGCACTCTGCATTCGGAACTAACCTCGTCATAACAAATTATTCAGTTCTGTTCTTCCAAATTTCAAGTTACGAACTGCAGACATTTGCTAACGAACTTTCCTTGTGGACAAGACAAATGCGAGAGTTGCGTCAATGTTGAATCCATTTCTGATTGGCACTCACATTTAGGCTAGCAAGAAAGCTCCAAGAGGCAAATGCAAATGGCGGAGAGTTTGTTTACTTTTCGTGTACTAGCTTTCATTACACATTTGAAGTAACAGTGACCGCAGTAATTATTGTTAATTTTTCCACTGCTTGAATATTATTCTGGAGAACATTATCTCTTTCAATAACGACCGTTACTCACGAGAATCTGAATCTAAACCTGTAGAAGAGAGCGAAATAGCGGCAACAGCTCAGAGGCAAATGGTCGTCCGCTATTTGCAATTTGCCTCTTGGGGGCTCCATTGATCCGCTTCTTCTTCTTCATTTTGAGAGATTTGGCGCAACTCTCATAGTATATAGGGACTCGAATGCTAACAGATTCTCTCTATGGATAATTTGGAAAAAGTTTGACAAATTATCCTGAAACCTCCAGAAATTACAAGTTTCTGGTGTGAGATGAGGTATTTTGGTCGAGGAATCTGAATTTTCATCAGTATTGCTCCAGCTTCAACGGTTCTTCCACAACTTTCCTAGATTTTCACTTCGTGTCCATTGGATCGTAAATTTAGGATTAGGTGCAGGTAATATCAGTTTTGCGAAGGAAAATTGAGTCTTAATGAAAATCAGCTTTTCATCAGTTTTGCTCCAGCTTCCACGGTTCTTCCACAACTTTCCTAGATTTTCACTCCGTGTCCGTTGGACCGTAAATTGAAGGTTAGGTGCAGATAATATCAGTTTTCCGAGGGAAAATTGAGTCTAAATGAAAAGTAGAGACAACATGTTGGTTTAACGTGCTAAATTTCACGCTATTACGCAAAATTTCAGCTTACTTAATAAAAAAATAAAATTTATCAAAGAGTTATGCGAGTAGTTTATGGTGGAATTTCGTTAGCAAATGTCTGCAGAACCGTTCGCTTCTCTTCCAAGTTTAAAAGTGCTTGAGAAAATTGCCACGATTCTCTTTGTCTCACCTACATCCCTTGCTTCTTAAAATATTACAGGTGAAAATAGTTTTTCGTGGATTCTTTTCTGTCCTGTCTTTCAGCAACATCAATTAGTGTGCTACTCTGTGCAGCCTTATTACGCACTCAGTGTAGCCGTCGAAAGCTCATCCTCAGTCGAGGCTCGGATATACCTACGTGCTGTGAAATCTGTGTACATAATACAACTACCTGAAAGGATCGTGGATTGTATTTTTCGTTCGTGAACATGACTCAGAGCTAAGAAAGCAGTTTTGGGAGTGTTTGTTCGAATTGATGGCAATCAGTGGCATCGCGTGAGATCCGGCAACACTACATTTCCTCCACTTACATCCAAGTAAAATATCGATTCGAAGAGAACACCCCAGATAGCATTCAACCTCCTGACAATGTCCGGACAAAATCCAACATCGTCGGGTATTGTCAGAATATTCTGTGGATATCCTCACAAAATCAGACTATTTCGGATAATGCCAGGATATCCTCAGAATATCTTGGGATGATTCGGTAAAATGTAAAGTCTGCGAATCATTTACAGATATGTAATTTTTTTTTTTTGGCATCTCACATCATCATCAGCGGGTGGGTGAGGGGGGGGCGACTGTAATCAGAATGGAGAATCGTTTCGCGATAAGGCCGCAGCTCACCGTGAGCGCTGCTGTTGCGGTACTGGTCCAAAGATTACTTCAGCCAATATTCATGATGGTAATGTGTGTTCTGTGGTAACCCTGCAGGCAAACTCAGAATGAGAATATTCTCAGAATATTCCGCCGAGAATATCCTCAGAATATTCTTTACAGTAGGTAGGTATATACCTTCGAAGACAATTTTATGGGGGAAAAAATCTGAAAACACACTAGAATATCCTGGGGATATTGTTTACAGCGAACTTATTTTCGAAGCAGGATTGTGTGAAGAACATTCTGGAAATATTCAGAGAACATTCTGAGAATGTTGTGAGAACATTCTGAGAATATTCTGAGAATATTCTGAGACTATTCTGAGTATATTCTCCGATTATTCCGCAGAGAACGCTCTCAATGATTCTACTTCCAAGCGCTACCACTAGATAGCGCTCGCCTCCTTTCAATCTAATTTCTTTTCCTTTTTGATTTTTCTAATTTATCTTTCAATATTTTTCTTTAAATAAATTTTATTACAAGGTGCTTTTAATTGTTTCCTATAACGTCAAGAAATCGGGTTTCGATAATCTTCAGATTTGTAACGTAAATTTTCATTTGAACTTCAAATTCTCAAAGTTTGGAACTGAATTGATTTAAGTGCGTCCGCGCCTTCTTTCGATTCAGGATTACTACGACTCTTAGTCTGTTTTGTAACTCTCTACTACTCCAATGAGCAAGTTACATGTCTCTTGATTAAAATATGGTCATGGTCTACCTCTACCTGAAGTGAAATCTTCTATTTACGGATTTAATGGGGCATTCGAATCTTCTAAATGTAATCCATAGGCACCGATTCGAGGCGAAGGTGACTTCCTGGAGTAAATAGAAGTTCCATTCTCGGATTTCAGAATCTATTGGGATAGAACCATTGTGTAAATCACCACTGTGTCTTTTGTTTATGACTAATCAGGTAAAAATGTTGCTTGAATTGCTCTCGGCGTTGATTGTTGATATCCGGAAAATATCATGAGGATTTGCAAATATCGTAAGGATATCTGTAGGATATTTGACTATCCTACAAATATCCTCAGAATATTCTGAGGATATCTAACCGAATTTTTAAAATCTTCGTGAGATATCCGCTGGATATCCGCGGGTGTTGTAGCATTGCAGCAGCTGAATTCAAATATCCCGCGCTGACTGTCGTCGGGGGAAGAGTAAGTGGCGATTGCAGGAGCGTAGGTGTCATGCTTCTGGCATCCTCCTCAGTTTGAAGGCGCATTTACCGCACCAAGCGTGGGTCTATGTCTTCCGGCTGAGGTGAGAGGTAGAGGCAAGGCTTTAGCTTGTTGGTTGTTCGGACATCGGATGATGCTGTCTCGACCAATCAACGCGCTCGTTACGTTCCTGGGATCGCTACGGGGCTCGCTCCCTCAGCGCATAGTCAAGCCACTTTTCAGTCTTATTTCTGTCTTTGACGAAGGGACGCGTACTTCTCGTTCTCTTAAAATGTAAGTTTTACTTTTTGAAAACAGGCCGTCCCCGATGGGGCGGTCTAATCTTTTATACTTTAACTTTTTCGGTTTACTCTGATCGGCTGGGGGGGGCAGCAAAGTGTTTGTGTCAAATTTAAATCCTTAGTTTCTCTTTTTTTTTTTAGTTTTACCTCCCACCTTCTTCAAAATTTATTTATCGCAATGCTTCAACCCGAACCCACGGTTGAATTAATTTAGTAAATAAGGGCAGTACTATAGTGTTAGGATATCCATAGGATATTCCACGGCTATCAGAGGTGTGCCAAATGAATATCCGTGGGATATCCTATGAATATCCGTGGGATATCCTATGGATATCCGTCTGCTATCTGGGACTGAGCACCTCCGATTGATTGATATTTTTCATACCTTTCATTGAACTGAATGTAATGTTGCCAGATTGCATGGGAAGTCACTGGTGGCAATGCTTCAATCTCAGCATGTTTCTTTTGTTTTTATTTCCTTCGTGAACCATGGAAGCTCATAAAATCTAATTTGAAAAATTGTGATTGCTTTGTTATGACTCTCAAACTCAGAGCGACCGACTTTTCTTCGACTCGATGAATCATCTGTTTCTTCTGATATACCTTATTGAGTTCTGAGTATCTTCGAAAGTTTTATTAGTATGTTAGTTATGCTCGAGTGTCTTTAATCAGGGAATTTCAATGGTCCATGCAATTTGCGCGCCCAGACTTGAGCTGAGAATGTACCTATGCCAATCAATCCTAGTTGTGGGGCTATGAAACACTTTCTCTCGATACAAAGCCATTCCTCGATCTTCAGTTTACCTTGTTATCAGTTGATTGTGCACCAAGACTGGCTCTGGGGATCAAACCCTTTTGTGGGGCTGTGAAACACTTGACTTACCACCAAGTGTCGCATAGCTCCCACAAAGTATTTTTTCTGAACTAGGCTGAACTAGGTGTCGCGATGTCCCAAAAGAACTGATAAAGGATGAATAATCTTTAGACTACAGGGAGTAAAAAAAAAATAACAATAATCCAAAAATAAAAAAGGAGTAAAAAAAAAATGCAAAAGGTTGCTGTTAAAAAAAAAACCATGAACCACTCAGGTGTTGGAATAGAAAAATTTTACTCGCTTTTAAGACTTATTTATTCGAGTTTATGTAAAAATGTAAATTAATCGAAGTATGAGATTGCTAAGAAAAGTAGGCGTAAAGAAATTGCACTAAGGAAATTTCGAGCAAAACTTTTCCAGATTTCAATCCAACAGATAGATAGCGCCTTTAGTCATTTTTCAGAAATAACGTGTATTTGGCGTATATTTAAATTGGAAACAAAGATAAAATGAGATATCCAGATCGTCAGAACTTGTGTAATTCTACGCAACGAAACGTGGTGCTAATGTTTGAAGCTAATCGACCCTAAATTCACCTTAAGTGGATAAAAAAAACTGAGCGTGAAGCTTACTGCTAAAGAATGCATAAATTGAACATTAGCATGATTTATAACACGGCACTTACTTTCAGTAATTTTTAGCAGTCTCAACACATCGTCTGGAGTGATTTTGTCTTTCTTCAATAAAAGGTCTTCAGTGATAACAAGATCTGAAATAAATATTTTTTTTTTCAATTAACACACAGTCCATTCCACAGAAAAAAATCAACAGAGGTTAGAAGCCATTCAACAGGATTCACTTTTGGAACATATGTGGATCAAATTCACGGCAAAACGCCAGGGAAGCAGACAGCAGAGTGTAAAGCTTGGGAAATTTAAAGTAAATGAGTACTTTCTTCCTTACTCTTTTTCCTTGTTAGACACTTACTGGTGCTCAGAAAAGTGATAAACCTTTTAATTATTAAACTATTCAACTTTTGATACAATCAATGACAGACAAAGTAAGAAAAATAAAGGTCCACATTATCTCAAAGCTTCCCACACCTCTCACGTGAATGCACGCACAGGTTGCTGTAGTCCATGAAAGTGTCTGATTGTTTCAAGAAAAATTAGACCATTAAACCCTGAAAATTGTTCAGAGAGTGATGACAGATTGAAAATGAACTCAAAATTAGAGCAGGAAGAACCAGCTGAAAGAACAACGCTAGCTTAGATCTTCCAGCTATGCTTTAGCGAAAACACTCTTATCACAAATAAAAACAGCTCAAAGAACAGAGCCGCGCGGCTACACCCCGAGCTTCAAGCACCCAACTCATGTCTTTCGTGTGTGGTATCAGGGACAGGGGGCCAAGCCAGATGGAAAAGTAACCCTTAAGCAAGGGCGGATCCAGGGGAGGAGCCATAGGGGCCATGGCCCCCCAAAACCAAAAAAAAAAACCGGAGGAGGAAAAGACAGGGTGAAAACGCAACGATTGAGAGGGGGAGGCGGATTGATCTATAATTTTTTTTTTTTTTTGTTACTGGAACTACGAAGGGTAGAGATTATGAAGAAATCAGCACTTCGCTTTCATCTTTCACTCAACCCTGCTAACACTTGCTGTTGGGAATATTTGCAATACATGCTGATTTTCCTCCCAGTTTACGGCAATAATTTGGACATAGGAGACGCACCAACGAAACCATGGGATAGGACTATGGCGAATCGAGCCTTTAGGGTTCGCAGCGGAGAGTATGGTTTTCATTCATAACTCTACAGCCAGCCGGTTTGACGCTCGCTCATCAAGCGTTTGGCTTTTTTGATTGACCAAAGCAAGTGCATCCCACATTCAAGGAAATCTACGTCTGGTATATTAATAAGAGTATTTGTAAACCCAGTCTACTGGCAGACTGAAAAACAGAGGGTAGTATCCAGGGCATCTGCTCATGCAGAATATCATGCATTAGCAGACTGTGTTTCGGAAATACTACCTATTAAGGTGATTCTGTGGCAATCTCCCGAAAATTTTAATCCGATTGATGGCGTTACTTGTCGCTGGCTCCGAAAATGGCCGTTTTTTGACGATTTTCGGCTGTTTTCTCTGAACAGACGAATAATAGACAAAAAATCCGACTGTCAGCTCCTGCTTAATTTTTTGCTTGATTTTTTGAGCCATAAACGGGCCAAATTGGTTCTAAAATAAAGGCGTAACTATGCAAAGAAAAAATCATGTGTAATTTGGAGTTGGATCAGTAAAGATTACAGGTGAAACAGAAACCTGTAATCTTTACTGATACAACTCCAATTTACACATGATTTTTTATTTTCATAGTTACGCCTTTATTTTAGAACCAATATGGCCCGTTTATAGCTCAAAAAATCAAGCAAAAAATGAAGCAGGTGCTGACATTCCGATTTTTTGTTTATTATTCGTCCTACGAATTTACAGTAAAAACACAAATTTGAGGAACGTCAGCACCTGCGAGCATACTTCAGGAAGATACCCTGAAAGTTTCAGGCTGAAACACTCAAAAATAAAGCCGGAAATTATGAAATATGAAACTTCCCGTAAGTCGCAATGAGTGCGAGTGAGGCAGATAGACGTATCATCACTCGCGCTCACTCTCACTCACTAAGCTTATGGCGAAACGAATTTCAGAATTTACGGCTTTCATTTTAAACCAATTTTGCTCATTTTGGGCTCAAAAAGTCCATAAAAAAATTTGAGGTGCGGACGTTCTTGGATTTTTCGTTTTAATGGTTTTAGTTTAAAACGCCAAAAATGCGACTTTTTAAAAAAGGGACTAGTAGCGCTATCCATCGGATTGAAATCTGGAAAAGTATCGCCTGGAAATTGGAATCACCTCATGGTGATACCATGGCAAACTCCCGAAAATTTTAATCCGATAGATGGCATTCCTTGTCGCTGGCTCAGAGAGTCCCTATATATGAAAGAATCTCGCCATACGAGGTTCCATCTCTGATTGGCTGCTGAAATGTGAAGAAGAAGTAGGGGTCTATGAAGCCTGGAGGCGCGCCTCTTGTTTACATCTTCATGGAGCCACCTTCATTGCTGCCCTGCTTTGAGGAAACTTTCGGCATTTTTAGCTTGTACTGATGAAATTTGAATTAGAAATTGATGAAATTATGTTCAGAACAGAATAAAATTCACGCATTACTTTTAAAACAGGTAGTGAAGCCAACGGGTATTGGAGGTTAGGTTGACCTAACAAAGATTACTTACACACGAATATACATGTATTGGTAATCTTTGGCGGGAAGATCGTTGGATAAACATGTAAACAAGAGGCGCGCCTCCACGCTCCTCAGACACCTTCTTCTTCCTCACTTCTGTTCACGTGTCTTGACTCTTTCATACATAGGGACTCTACTGGCTCCGAAAATAACCGTTTTTTGACGGTTTTCGGCTGTTTTCTCTGAAAAGACGAATAAGGGACGAAAAATCGGAATGTCAGCACCTGCTTAATTTTTTGCTTGATTTTTTGAGCCATAAACGGACCATATTGGTTCCAAAATAAAGGCGAAACTATGCAAAGAAAAAATCATGTGTAGTTTGGAGTTGTATCAGTAAAAAACCTGTAATCTTTCCTGATACAACTCCAAATTACACATGATTTATTGTTTGCATAGTTTCGCCTTTATTTTAGGACCAATTTGGTCCGTTTACGGCTCAAAAAATCAAGCAAAAAATTAAGCAGGTGCTGACATTCTGATTTTTTGTCTCTCATTCGACTGTTCAGAGAAAACAGCCGAAAACCGTCAAAAACCGGCTATTTTTGGAGCCAGCGACAAGTAACGCCATCTATCGGATGCAAATTTTCGGGAGTTTACAATAAAATCACCTTAGGGTGATTCCAGGCGAAACTTTTCCAGATTTCAATCCGATGGATAGCGCCACTAGTTGCTTTTTGAAAAAGTCGTGTTTTTGGCGTTTTAATCTGAAACCATAGATAAAACGCAAAATCCAATAACGTCAGCACCTGCAAAATTTTTTTACGGATTTTTTGAGCCCAAAATGAGCAAAATTGGTTTAAAATTAAAGCCGTAAATTATGAAATTCGTTTCGCCATAAGCTTTGTGAGTGAGAGTGAGCGCGAGTGATGATAGGTCTAGCTGCCTCACTCACACTCATTGCGGCTTACGGGAAGTTTCGTATTTCATTATTTCCGGCTTTATTTTTGAGTGTTTCAGCCTGAAACTTTCAGGGTATCTTCCTGAAGTATGCTCGCAGGTGCTGACGTTTCTCAAATTTGTGTTTTTAGCGTGAATTCGTCTAATTTAGCAAAAAACTGTTGACTTTTTGAGCAGCGCGACGTGGTGTCCACAGTTGGAACGAATCGACCTTGGAATCATCTTAAGGGACTGTTGTTGAAAGAATTAGAGTTACCTTGATGAAGAAAAACCGATTAAAATTTATGAAGATAATACAACTTACAGCACTTGCGAAAAATGGATAGTTTCATAAAAATTCGAAACATATAGATATCAGCTATCACTTTGTAAATGATTATTATTTAAAGGGTATCATTGATGTTAAAACTGTAGCAGGCGAAAATCAAATCGCTGATACATCTCGGTAGTCAAAAATTCATTCCTCTAAGGAATGAACTATGTGTCCATTAATGTCATTTAATGTTTCCTCTTATCTTTTATTATCATCTATTCCTTTCTCATTACTCATCTGTGAAAGAGCTCATTTTGTTCTCCTTTTCATTTTGCTTTACTCACACTTTTAGTCTTTTTTATCTCTTATCTCGTTTAACAGCGAGAAGAAACTCATCAATTCTATGTATTTTTGATTTAAACTTCATAAAATCAAAACATTTCCTTAACTGAGTTTGCTACATCTAAATAGCCACTCCAAAGTATTATATCGCAGTGATCAGTCTTAATTTTTGTTGTAAATGCACTTCTTTCAATTTTGTTTCTCTTTGTGTTGCATTGTTAATTCCTATACTAGACCTGTCAATTATCTTCTACATTCTCCACGATGGGGTTCCTTGAATGGTTTAATTGCGATGATAAAATAGAAAATAACATAGAAATAGTTGAAGACGACTCGCAATCGTCAATTTTTAGACATCTTTCGGTACTCTAACAACTAGTTCTCCTTAGTCTGTGTTTCATTTATAATCTATGCCGGAGTTAAATGGTATAAAGCGCAAAGAAACGCATTAAATAATCTAGCTCGCAAAAACGCAGAACTGAAACGTCTCACCACTTAATTCTTATTCTACAGGTAAATAATTTACATCACTTCATTAAGAAGCAATAATCACTTTATTTGCAACGGTAATTTTTATTTTTGTTTTCATCATTATTTGCAGCTTCACAAATTACAAAAATTAAGGGGGGGGGGGGGGGGTTGAGCATATTAGATTAGATCATTACATCTGATAAGACTTTGCATGCAACTCATTGCACTGTGTGCATACCCAGTCGTAGTGTAGACTAGGTACTCCTTGTTAAAGTCGCACCTACTTATCTGGTCACATTTTGTTAATATAGATTTATTGATGACAGCAGTTCATGTATCTTCTTTAATCATGAGTAGGTAACCCTATATCCTTAACAATTTGCAATTTGCCTCTTAGGGGCTCCATCGATCCACTTCTTTTTTTTCCATTTTGAATGGCATGGCGCAACTCTCATAGTATAAAAGGATATCATGGTGAAAAGATCATTGGCAACCCTGCCTGGGTGCTTGCTTGCCACTTATTTTGTGCTCCCAAGATTTCAATTAAATTTTTCAATAAATAGGTTGTTGTTTTGTTGTCTAAATAACCAAGAACTGTATTTAACTGATGTCTGATTAAAATTCAGTTTAACTTTACTACATAAGTAAGTCCTTGTGTATTTATACGGTTTTAAGAGATCCTAACCTCAAAGTTCAAAATGCCTCAAGCAAGTGCAAATAATAAACCTACAAATTCTGGAAAAAATAGCTCTGATATCGGTTAGAAACTCTCTACTCCAGATTCACAAAAGAAACCTTTCACTCCGGTCAAAAAACCTGGAGCAAGCTCTTCATCTCGATCCTCGAAAAATTCTCGTAAATCGGAGAAATCGAGTGCGGGAAAAGATCAGCTAATTCCAAAATGTCCCGCCTGTATTAATCTAGTGCATGAGGAGGACCTTGCTTTGCAATGTGAAACCTGTTTCAAATGGTCGCATATTGGATGTGTGGGCATTTCTCAGGAAGAATACGATGTGTTGAATAACGTTGATGGGCCATCATGGTATTGTGGGCCTTACGGTAACATGCAGGTGATACACAAAAAACTCAAGAAGTTGGAAGGGATTGAGCAGCGAATAGCTGACTTTGGTCAAGTAGCGGAACAAGTTCAAACTCTGGTTGAAGAGAACAAAGTGCTCAAGGAGAGATTAGCTGCCTGTGAAGTTAAATTCGACGCAATATCGGAAGAAATGTATCTGGTCAAAAACTCTCAAGTTCGGAATGAACAATATGGTTTGAAGAACAACTTGATTATTAAAGGTATCCCTTTTAAGAAAGATGAAGCATTAGAAAGTATCTTAAGTCAAATTTGTAACCTCATTTCTGTAAAGGTCCCAGAAGTTGAAGTCCTAGCATGTCATAGATTGAAAGTAACAGAGTACCAGAAGAGCAAGAAGATAAGTCCTGACATCATAGTCAAATTTCTTAAGTATTCAACTAAAAATAAGATTTTGGAAAAGTTCAAAGAGCTCAGAGCCCTTAATTAAAAAAGAGGAATAAAAACGACCCTTGTAAACTCTTTAAAGCCTTTCCAAATACTGAAATGTGGAACCACCTCACGCCCTATTGTGCATTAGTATTGCGTAAGGCTAGTATTCCAGTTAAAGAAGGACGGCTTAAGTATGCCTGGTATAAAAACAATCATTTGTTGGTTAAAATTAAGGAAAATTCAGTTCCTAAAACTATCTGGATGTTAGAAGACTTGCAGGAACTTTTCCCTGAGGAAACGGGGGAGATGTCTACTGCTGATGGTACAAATGGTAGCAATCAAAGCTGTGAAACATAACTTGTAACAATGACACTTCTCTTATAATTGTATTTTTCTATTTGGACATTTATTAGTTTATTAATTTTTTTTTTTTCTCTGCTCAGGATCTCTTAAGTTAATTTTGTTAATTAATTTTAAGGCTTATGTAGTTCAGTTAATACAATTTGGCTGTCATGTTAGTTAAAGGCCACATAAGTGTTTTTTTTTTTTAATTTAAAGTGCATTACCTTATAATTATTATTAGCTGCATAATGATGAAGAAATTACAGATTCTACATTTAAATGTTCAATCCCTACTCAAGCATATGGTAGGGTGGAGTGAAAAAGGGCTTTTTTCGATTTTGCTTCTGGTATAGTGATTTTTTTTTGCGAATGCACCAAAAAATAAGATTCCCAAAATTTGAGGTCGATCGGACAACTGCTAGGTGGTGCGCATGAGCTTTGAAGTTTGCACATTGGGAAGAATCTAAAAAAGTCAACTTCTGAACAGTTTTTCGCTCATAGCTCGGTTAAAAATGGTTTTTGGAGGAAAATGATAGGGACATATTCGATTTGAAATTTAATTTTACACAATTTACTTCCTATACAATTTTTTGGTTCAGGCAGTATTTTCTAGAGAAAAATCAAAAAATTGATTTTTTGGTCATTTTTGTCGATTTTTTTTACTCATATCTTCGATATCATTGTTTTCAATCGATACTAGAGGTGGATGGGGATGGTGGGTGGTGGTTTTAGGGTTAAGGGGTGTAGGGGGGGGAGGGTCAGATAATAGAAAAAATTCAAATACGCTTGTAGATCCTTCATTTCGAATAATGGAGCCCTCCTAGGCTGATAATAAGCTATATCATAACGGACGAATTTCTTATGCAGATTTTAGCCTTTTTTTTTTTATTATTTTTTTTTTATTTTACTCGTCATTATTTTACGATTAAAACAATGATCAGTAGATGAAAAAAGATTGCAGAGCTCACGAGAAGGTTATATAGTTTGACGCATCAAAAAGCTGTGGAACTCGAAACACACTCACTCGTTTGCCCTTTGAAGCAGCGTTTGCTCCGGCAATCAGCATTCGAGCTCTCACCCTAGTTTCTTATTTTCGCTCTGCATAATCATAGCCAAAATCACGTTTCAGGATGAGCGAAAAAACCGTTCCTTTGGAACGCTTTCATAATACTCGATCAATAACGTCCTTCGAGTGAGCTGGCAAACACCGCGAGTAACTAATCAATTTCCCAAAATTAGTGGCACCTTCATGAATTGTGTGGAGTCACTTGACTGACAACCACACGGGCGCCTAAACTTTTTGAATGGAATCTGCTAAAATCAGGAGATTTTTGTTCAGATTTCAGCAAGCTATGTATATAAAAAAACGCAAGATGCAGTTTGCTGTTGTTTGTTGTTGTTGTTGTGTGAGGGCGACTTTTCCGGGCTTTAACCTATGGAATATGGGCCACTGATGTGACCGTCTAGATGTTCATATTCATTAGTCATCGTGTGATGGGCGACTTTTCCGGGCTTTTTCCGGGCTAAATCCGTCGAGCTAGCTCCTTCAGATATACGGCGTATCGCCAATAAAAACTTTTGATCGGTGCTAAGATCTTAAGTATCCACAAAATTTGGTTCCAAGAGAGTATAAATTGGTTCAAAATTAGCGACGGTCAGATTTTTGCACCACATCAGCAATTTTCCTATTGGCCCATGGAAATAACATGGGCAAAGGAGTGAGTGTGAATCGAGTGCCAGTTTTTTGAAGCGTCAAACTAACACTCAATAAGAAATTTTGAAGCAACTAGGAAGTATAACCGAGCCGCCCGTCTTGTCAAAAATACCTAATGACGAAATTGAAAAATTTGTGACCGAAGACGAAGAATCAACCGTCGGCCTCACTTTCCCCTGTCACACACAAGCAATACAAGCAGAGTAAAAAGATGCACTACAGTAGTCACTGGAGCATCAGTCAGTCTCTGTTTTCGACGAACAAGAAAGGCATCTACACATTTTGAAGGTGCTCGAAAGCAGACAAATTATGCCGCCATTCAACGCAAAAAAGGGAATTTAAATTTTAAACAGCGCCAGAACAACTTCTCATCAGTGGCGTAGCGTGAAATTTGGCAACGTTGTCTTCGTTCCATTTAACTCTATGTACCAGGTCAAATGATGAGTTTGATCTTTTTCATGGTTTTAAATAACCGAACGGCAACGTTGCCAAATCTCACGCTACGCCACTGCTTTTGATCACAATACTTTTTTACAACCGCAAAATAGAATTTATTGCATTGAAAACCTCCGGGTGGGCGGGAGAAGGAGCTCTTAAATGCAGATACCTTCTCGTGAGCTCTGCAATCTTTTTTCATCTACTGATCATTGTTTTAATCGTAAAATAATGACGAGTAAAATAAAAAAAAAATAATAAAAAAAAAAGGCTAAAATCTGCATAAGAAATTCGTCCGTTATGATATAGCTTATTATCAGCCTAGGAGGGCACCATTATTCGAAATGAAGGATCTACAAGCGTATTTGATTTTTTTCTATTATCTGACCCTCCCCCCCTACACCCCTTAACCCTAAAACCACCACCCACCATCCCCATCCACCTCTAGTATCGATTGAAAACAATGATATCGAAGATATGAGTAAAAAAAATCGACAAAAATGACCAAAAAATCAATTTTTTGATTTTTCTCTAGAAAATACTGCCTGAACCAAAAAATTGTATAGGAAGTAAATTGTGTAAAATTAAATTTCAAATCGAATATGTCCCTATCATTTTCCTCCAAAAACCATTTTTAACCGAGCTATGAGCGAAAAACTGTTCAGAAGTTGACTTTTTTAGATTCTTCCCAATGTGCAAACTTCAAAGCTCATGCGCACCACCTAGCAGTTGTCCGATCGACCTCAAATTTTGGGAATCTTATTTTTTGGTGCATTCGCAAAAAAAAATCACTATACCAGAAGCAAAATCGAAAAAAGCCCTTTTTCACTCCACCCTAGCATATGGATCAGCTGGAAAGCTTATTAATGGAGAGAGAGGTATCTGGTGAAAAGATCGATGTTATTATTTGTTCCGAAACGTGGCTCACAAAAAATAATGGTCACATAGCCTTTCTTGAAGGTTTTGTTGCAAAACATGTTTTTAGGTGCTGTCGCGTAGCAAAGCACCTTATGCTATCGTCGCTGTCCGTACGTACGGGTGTATGTGACGCTCGACACTCTCAGTTTGTGCACGCGAAAAGTGGTAGTAAATATTAATCGATTTTCACGAAACTTTGCAGAAACGTTTGTCACTACCTTAAGATGAACTGCCAAAAATTTGGAAGAATTTCGATGAGAAATTTCAAAGTTATTGAGGTTTTAGTTTTTAAGTTTCATCGGTAATTCTCGTGCTCAGTCAGCAGTCGGTAGTTCGCCGATGTCGTCCGGCACGAACGAAATCTCCCCACTCCGATCATCTATTCCCCCACTCTTCAGTCTTCCTCTCCTCGCTCCCTCTCCACGCGTCGTATTCACTCACAATCAGTTCATAACTCAGTCGCCTAGTTACAATCGCTCTCCTTATTCTCTTCTTTCATCCTTTCGCTTACTGCAGCGCGATTGCTGTTTTGCTCTTGTGCCGTCTTGTGCTGATGCCGAGACCATGCGGAGTAGTACAGTCAAACTATAGCTTAAAAACAGCCCTAACCTCAAAAAAAATCGGAACCAAATTCGGACGACAGGGCGTTATTCTGCATCGCCAGGACAAGGGCTCCTCAAAAGTCCCCATGAATCCGAGTTTTCCAAAGTCCCGAAAAACCGGAAAAACCCGGAAAATCCGGGTATTTTTCAAACGCTGATAACTTCGGTTCTAATGAAGATAAAGAGCACCGATTTTTTTCATTTTGTAGGAAATCTAATTTTCTATCTTTTCATTCTCTAGGTTTTTCATCCCCCAGCCGTTGCATTTCTTGGAATTTTCAAAAAACTAAAAGTTCATTTTTTTTTAAATTTTGAAAGTGAAAAATGAAGATTTTTGAGCTAGAAAACCAAAAAATTACCTCTTACCAAAGTTGTAGAGAATTAAAAGAGCTTTAAAATGGTATAATTGGAAGTGTTTTTTGATGATTTTTACGCGAGGTAGGCCTGGAAACAGTTCACAAAACTGTGAGCGCAAAGCTTGTCGCAGCGCGAACGTAGCGCCCGAGCGCCGCGAAGTCCTGCGCAAGGCCCGTAACCATGTAAAGTGAGCAGCTAAGTATTATGTTTTAGTCCAGGCAAATTAGCATCTATCAAGGAAAAAATTAATAATGAAAGTTTTTTTGCGGGAAGTTGTTGGAATTACCTTACTAAATAACATACTAAAAGTCCCAGTGTCACCGACCTCCGCTAACGCCGCCATCTTGAAAAAACGCGGGGAGGGGGGTATCCCTGGCCGGTTTTTCGCGAATTACGCGGAAACCGCTCATCCTACGTTAAAAATGAACTAGACTTACTTGAAAGAACACAAAATTTCCTATCGAATGAATGTATTGTGGTTTAGATTTATTGATTGGTTACTTTAGCATAGCGCGATTAATGAAAATTCGATTTTTGAGAATTTCTGAAAAAATGTCAAAATGCGTCGGTTTTTCGTAAAAAAACTTGAAAAATAATTGTTTTACGTTCAAATTGCACTCAGGTAAATTGAAAGATTTCTCAATTTACTATCGAATCAATGTATTAAATTTCACTTCAGTTCGATTTATCGTGAAAATATTGCGATATATCGAAAACATAGATTTCATTTTTTTTTCTCTGAGGACGGTTTGCAAATATTCTGCAAATAATATTGAGGAACGAAGCTTGTAAGCGATGAAAAGACATGTTAATACGTATAAAACTCGATATTTTTGTCAATTCGACTCTTCAATTCATACTTTTATCGCTTTTCCGTGGAAAGAAGCGGTAAAATGCCGAGATTTGCGAGCTTTCTAATACTCTTGCATTCAAACAGTGGCGGCTCGTGCGGTTTGGCAACCTTGCTTTTTGGCATTTGAACCTACACGCAAAAGCATCAGTTTCGCAGGGATTCAGTGAACTCCCTGAAGATCGATCATTATACATAGGTTTAGATGGAGAGAATCCGTTGTTGTCACATTGCACGAGCCGCCACCATACTCAAATGATATTTCTACAATGTCTCCAGGAACGGATGCTTTGTGTGATAAAAGCGGAAAGTAAGCATGAATCTGTTCTTAAGTCCATCAAATCAGCTCTGTTTAACCTTTGTTGTACAGGAAGTTAGAACGCACTTGCCTCTTCAGGAGGTTGCTGAAAGTTTTGACTTTGTAACGTTGAATCATCAACAAGCAATCAACACGTGGAATTGCAGCGGTTTAGAGCACCTAATAGTAAAAAAATGACGAAGATACGACTAAACTGATTGAATGGTTTCGAAACCATCCGCCGTTTCCTGAAGCTGAGAAATTAACAGCTCTCTCTACAGCTATGTCTGCCGATTGTATACTATCAACTGCGTCAAAATGCCAAAAAAAGGCATTAATCACAAAAGCTCATCAGGGGCTGGAAGCAATAAGCATTGATTTGTGTATCAAATCCACTCTCTGTGAATGTCCCCCCCCCCCCCCCCCCATAGCTCTAGCTGTAAAGTCGACCATCTCCACAAATGTCACTGGATAATAAAACCCCTTTAAATATATAGACGAGTAGCATCCGATGTAGGAGGCAAGATTCTTAATTTCACTTTGATCCTGTCTTTGGCAACTACCTACGCGATTGAAGTTCTTGTAACGATAAGAATTTAAGGCATCTGTCTGATGAGTCTCCTCCGTAAAATATCGGAACAAAGTCCGCTCCTACGCGGCTGATATCTGCGTGCGAAGAGTCTTTTTCATAAAATTTGAAATCGATAGGGCCTATTTTTTTTCTTGTGTTGAAAAATTTCGTGAAAGAAGTTTTATTATTTGGAGCGGAAGGCAGACGTCCTATATCACATCCACTTGCTGCGTGGATGCATAAAAGATGGTCTTTGACATCTGCGACTGATTTTTGAAGATCTCTGGAGCTTAATAGTTTTTTGGTATTTTCCCCTTCCGAGCTTTATAAAGTAGGCATCCATATCCGCTGGTGCAACTAAGAGAATCAAGTAAGAAGAGAATTATTAAAACTGTCCACGGAGAACTTGCGAGATGAAAAATTATTTCAAGTACAAATTATCACCGATCCCTTAAACTCTTTTCGATAAGCGAGATATGGGAAAAGGTGTAAAATCTGCTCTCTATTCAGCTTTTAAACCCTCTCAAGAGTTGGACCAAATCTCTGAAAATTGCAAACTTTTGATCGATGGAGCTTATTCGATACATTATGTAATCTAATCTCGTCAAGGAACCTTCAGTTGATGCGCTATCACAGCAACTCTGCACATACAAACTCAATTAGTTCCATGCAAGCAATTGATGATGCCGATGCTCTGATCGTGAAAGAGGCTTTAAAAGTTGGTAGAAACGATCGTACAGCAATTTATTTGAGAAAATATAGGTGTCAGTACACTGGAATTACTTAACTTACTTGCACCAGCGGATATGGATGCCTACTTTATAAAGCTCGGAAGAAAAATTTCGTGAAAGAAGTTTTATTATTTGGAGCGGAAGGCAGACGTCCTATATCACATCCACTTGCTGCGTGGATGCATAAAAGATGGTCTTTGACATCTGCGACTGATTTTTGAAGATCTCTGGAGCTTAATAGTTTTTTGGTATTTTCCCCTTCCGAGCTTTATAAAGTAGGCATCCATATCCGCTGGTGCAAGTAAGTTAAGTAATTCCAGTGTACTGACACCTATATTTTCTCAAATAAATTGCTGTACGATCGTTTCTACCAACTTTTAAAGCCTCTTTCACGATCAGAGCATCGGCATCATCAATTGCTTGCATGGAACTAATTGAGTTTGTATGTGCAGAGTTGCTGTGATAGCGCATCAACTGAAGGTTCCTTGACGAGATTAGATTACATAATGTATCGAATAAGCTCCATCGATCAAAAGTTTGCAATTTTCAGAGATTTGGTCCAACTCTTGAGAGGGTTTCACGATCAGAGCATCGGCATCATCAATTGCTTGCATGGAACTAATTGAGTTTGTATGTGCAGAGTTGCTGTGATAGCGCATCAACTGAAGGTTCCTTGACGAGATTAGATTACATAATGTATCGAATAAGCTCCATCGATCAAAAGTTTGCAATTTTCAGAGATTTGGTCCAACTCTTGAGAGGGTTTAAAAGCTGAATAGAGAGCAGATTTTACACCTTTTCCCATATCTCGCTTATCGAAAAGAGTTTAAGGGATCGGTGATAATTTGTACTTGAAATAATTTTTCATCTCGCAAGTTCTCCGTGGACAGTTTTAATAATTCTCTTCTTACTTGATTCTCTTAGTTGCACCAGCGGATATGGATGCCTACTTTATAAAGCTCGGAAGGGGAAAATACCAAAAAACTATTAAGCTCCAGAGATCTTCAAAAATCAGTCGCAGATGTCAAAGACCATCTTTTATGCATCCACGCAGCAAGTGGATGTGATATAGGACGTCTGCCTTCCGCTCCAAATAATAAAACTTCTTTCGCGAAATTTTTCAACACAAGAAAAAAAATAGGCCCTATCGATTTCAAATTTTATGAAAAAGACTCTTCGCACGCAGATATCAGCCGCGTAGGAGCGGACTTTGTTCCGATATTTTACGGAGGAGACTCATCAGACAGATGCCTTAAATTCTTATCGTTACAAGAACTTCAATCGCGTAGGTAGTTGCCAAAGACAGGATCAAAGTGAAATTAAGAATCTTGCCTCCTACATCGGATGCTACTCGTCTATATATTTCAAGGGTTTATTATCCAGTGACATTTGTGGAGATGGTCGACTTTACAGCTAGAGCTATGGGGGGGGGGGGGGGGGGGTGGACATTCACAGAGAGTGGATTTGATACACAAATCAATGCTTATTGCTTCCAGCCCCTGATGAGCTTTTGTGATTAATGCCTTTCTTTGGCATTTTGACGCAGTTGATAGTATACAATCGGCAGACATAGCTGTAGAGAGAGCTGTTAATTTCTCAGCTTCAGGAAACGGCGGATGGTTTCGAAACCATTCAATCAGTTTAGTCGTATCTTCGTCATCTCTTTTACTATTAGGTGCTCTAAACCGCTGCAATTCCACGTGTTGATTGCTTGTTGATGATTCAACGTTACAAAGTCAAAACTTTCAGCAACCTCCTGAAGAGGCAAGTGCGTTCTAACTTCCTGTACAACAAAGGTTAAACAGAGCTGATTTGATGGACTTAAGAACAGATTCATGCTTACTTTCCGCTTTTATCACACAAAGCATCCGTTCCTGGAGACATTGTAGAAATATCATTTGAGTATGGTGGCGGCTCGTGCAATGTGACAACAACGGATTCTCTCCATCTAAACCTATGTATAATGATCGATCTTCAGGGAGTTCACTGAATCCCTGCGAAACTGATGCTTTTGCGTGTAGGTTCAAATGCCAAAAAGCAAGGTTGCCAAACCGCACGAGCCGCCACTGTTTGAATGCAAGAGTATTAGAAAGCTCGCAAATCTCGGCATTTTACCGCTTCTTTCCACGGAAAAGCGATAAAAGTATGAATTGAAGAGTCGAATTGACAAAAATATCGAGTTTTATACGTATTAACATGTCTTTTCATCGCTTACAAGCTTCGTTCCTCAATATTATTTGCAGAATATTTGCAAACCGTCCTCAGAGAAAAAAAAATGAAATCTATGTTTTCGATATATCGCAATATTTTCACGATAAATCGAACTGAAGTGAAATTTAATACATTGATTCGATAGTAAATTGAGAAATCTTTCAATTTACCTGAGTGCAATTTGAACGTAAAACAATTATTTTTCAAGTTTTTTACGAAAAACCGACGCATTTTGACATTTTTTCAGAAATTCTCAAAAATCGAATTTTCATTAATCGCGCTATGCTAAAGTAACCAATCAATAAATCTAAACCACAATACATTCATTCGATAGGAAATTTTGTGTTCTTTCAAGTAAGTCTAGTTCATTTTTAACGTAGGATGAGCGGTTTCCGCGTAATTCGCGAAAAACCGGCCAGGGATACCCCCCTCCCCGCGTTTTTTCAAGATGGCGGCGTTAGCGGAGGTCGGTGACACTGGGACTTTTAGTATGTTATTTAGTAAGGTAATTCCAACAACTTCCCGCAAAAAAACTTTCATTATTAATTTTTTCCTTGATAGATGCTAATTTGCCTGGACTAAAACATAATACTTAGCTGCTCACTTTACATGGTTACGGGCCTTGCGCAGGACTTCGCGGCGCTCCACTATGGTCCAGATAACAGATTTAGGAAGACATTAGTCTGGAACTCAACAGATGTCGCTAAAATTCGGTGATTATATGTTTTTTAGGTCGCTGATTTCAAATTTTGTGTCAGATTGATCATATTTTATCATCCAAAGCCATAAAAGATGATTCTGATGCAATGTAAAAGTGAAAATCGTTTGTAGATTATTTAAACATACGAAGTATGCATGCAAATAAGCCGTGTTACAGATTGTATTTTTCCCTGTAAGCAAATAAGAATGAAAAACTATATTGAAGGGTAATTTAATGGGACTTGACCAATGAGGAGGGGGGGGGGAGGGTGGAAACGTAGAGTCCGTGGCAAACGCTGCATAGGACGGACACTTTTTAGTAGTTCTGAATATTGGTTTAAAAGGAAAATATTTTCCATCTTAATTTTCCTCTATCATCACGCCCTCCATCTTGGATGCGTCCATATTTTTAGAATGGTACCTATAGTAAATTGTTTATAACAAAAAATAGGGAGATTCATAGAAATGAGCATTTAATAAAAACTCAACAAAAGAAAGCATTGTTAAATGCCTAAATAAAAATATTGTACATCGTTCCCCACATTTTGGTCAAAAAAGGATCTAAACTTAGAGCATATCAACCGTAAAAAAAAAAAAAAAAAAAAAAAAAAAAAAAAAAAAAAAAAAAAAAAAAAAAAAAAAAAAAAGAACAATTGATCACTGTACAAAAATAGTGTGGAGAAAGACAGCAAAAAATGAGACATTAATGACAAATAAAAACTTCCATTGAAAACTAAACAAATAATCAGCCTTAGTATATGAGTGGAAATGCTCAAATAAAAAAGAAGGGGAGGGGGTTTAACGAAAGTGTGTCTTCTGTCGTTAAAAAATGGGTTCAAGAAAGGTAACAATTTCTAATAACAACAATAAAAATCCTCTTAAAACAAAATTCAGTCTTCTCTTTTTCACAAGGGGGGGGGGGGGGGGGGGGGGGAAGATAAATAAAATAAATGGCAACAATGGAGACTCGTGTAATTAATGATCTTTGAAAACCTTGCAAAATATGCCATCTATGATATGCCCTAGGCAATGATAGAACAGTGATCATTAAATTCGGCATGTTTCAAAATTCGTTTATATTGATGCAATATGGCAACAACGTAATCCACCATCATTAAGCCAATTGGCAAGGGTGTAAATTAATCATTATTTATTGGTGAAACTTAGCAACGTCGCAAAAAATCGGCCAGCATCCCGCTTATCAGAAATATACTTTACCTTCCCAAACAAGCATGATGCTCTTTTGATGCATGCAGCAGATGTCGTATTTTTGCTTAATTCTCATGCGACTTATCCAACTAAATAAATTCCTCCTCGCTTTTAATGGATGTCAATGGATTTAGGCGATTATGAAATGTGAACTTGAGAGTATGAAGAACACCTTAAAAGCATTGAGAACCCGCGGACAAACGCGGAAAAAATCGTAGACCATGTAGAAGTCTTAATTCACGGTTAAATTTAAGAGATACTCGACCCATATTTACACCTCATCGAGGGGTCAATAAAAAATTCTAAAATTAGGTTTATGAATTGAGTGGAGTTTCAATTACCATCAGGGAAGTCCATGGTGGCCAAAATTTTAAAAAAAAAGTCAAGCTAAACCAGAAAAAACACAGGATATCCATGCCCGTGCAAACTGCTGCAAATGAGGTAAACAGTAACATATGACTAGACGCATGCTGCGCGCTCTGCTTTCATAGCTCGCCACAGCCTTATCACTCATGATCAGGTGTAGATATTTTGTGTGATGATGCTTCAGAGTATGTACGATACGAACATGTTGCCAATTTTCGATTTTTCTGACCTCCGAAAATTGGTTATTTCTTCCTAAATCGGCCTTCTGGACCATAGTGCGCTCGGGCGCTACGTTCGCGCTGCGACAAGCTTTGCGCTCACAGTTTTGTGAACTGTTTCCAGGCCTACCTCGCGTAAAAATCATCAAAAAACACTTCCAATTATACAATTTTAAAGCTCTTTTAATTCTCTACAACTTTGGTAAGAGGTAATTTTTTGGTTTTCTAGCTCAAAAATCTTCATTTTTCACTTTCAAAATTTAAAAAAAAATGAACTTTTAGTTTTTTGAAAATTCCAAGAAATGCAACGGCTGGGGGATGAAAAACCTAGAGAATGAAAAGATAGAAAATTAGATTTCCTACAAAATGAAAAAAATCGGTGCTCTTTATCTTCATTAGAACCGAAGTTATCAGCGTTTGAAAAATACCCGGATTTTCCGGGTTTTTCCGGTTTTTCGGGACTTTGGAAAACTCGGATTCATGGGGACTTTTGAGGAGCCCTTGTCCTGGCGATGCAGAATAACGCCCTGTCGTCCGAATTTGGTTCCGATTTTTTTTGAGGTCAAATGCTAGTTTGACTGTACTAGAGACGCGATTATTTTCTTTCCGCTATTAAAGCGATCGTGGACTCAATCCTAAATCAATTTAATTGTATTAATGTGAGCGTTTATAATTGGAGCATTGAATGAAATAATGAGGTATGCGCCATTAGATGTTGCAAAGATTATGCAGTTGTTTCTTTGTCAAAAAGATTACCAAAGATGTTCACTGAAACGAAATTTTAATATTAAATTTCTCCTTAAATTAATGATTTTTTCCCAGAAAAATACCTGGTATCACTTTTAGTATCTTATATAATAAAAGGCGACCGCTGAGAATCGTCGAAAATCGCGTTTTACTATGATCTCGAGAACTAAAGCACGCGGGACCTCGACATTTCGCGAACGGGTCCTGCGCCACCAAACGGTGTGCACACAGTGCTTCTTTTCCCCATTTTTTTTTCCATCCCTTCCCGAGGGTGGATTTTATCGCGGTGTTTTACCCCATTTTTGGCCCTATGGTATCTGAGACCTCGAAATTTTGGCCCCCGGTGCTGCGCGATCCTCAAAAGCGATCCAGCTCATCCGGATCGACCCAACCCTAAAAGCAACCCCTCACGGGGGATCTACCCTTCGAGATGGGTTGTTTTGGATCGCGGAAACGGGGGTCGAAGACGTTGCCCAGGCGATCGACACTTCGCAAGAGGGTAGCCCCGGGCTCCGCGCTTGGACTTTTTCACTCGAATTCGCGCGCCGCGAATATCATCCCCCGCTAAGGGTGGTTTTCTGAAAGGGGTGTTTTTACCGATTATTTCGGGCACCGGATCACTTTGAGCGCCGAAATTTTCCGTGAGGATCGTGCTCCGGGCGGGGGTGTCCGTGAGACTTCGCTCACCCCCCCCCCCCCCCCCATTCACATTCTACCCCCTGATGGGGTGGGTTTTCTTACTGGGCGGAATCTTATCTCGGATTCTACGGTTTCGCTGACGACTTAATACGACAACCGGAGTCACGATGATATGCTTTTCCGGTCCTCGAAAACGATCGCGCTCATCCGGACCGACCAGATCTTAAAAACAACCCCTCGCGGGCGATTTACCTTCCGGGATGGGTTGTTTTGGATCGCGGAACCGGTGGTCGGAGACGGTGTACATGGTGATCGAGACTTCGCACGAGGGTGTAGCCTCGGACTCCGCGCGTGGAGGTTTCCACTCGAATTCGCGTGGCTCGAATATCATCCCCCGCTAAGGGTGATTTCGAGAACTAAAGCACGCGGGACCTCGAAATTTCGCGAACGGGTCCTGCGCCACCAAACGGTGTGCACACAGTGCTTCTTTTCCCCATTTTTTTTTTTCATCCCTTCCCGAGGGTGGATTTTATCCCGGTGTTTTACCCCATTTTTGGCCCTATGGTATCTGAGACCTCGAAATTTTGGCCCCCGGTGCTGCTCGGTCCTCAAAAGCGATCCAGTTCATCCGGATCGACCCAACCCTAAAAGCAACCCCTCACGGGGGATCTACCCTTCGAGATGGGTTGTTTTGGATCACGGAAACGGGGGTCGAAGACGTTGCCCAGGCGATCGACACTTCGCAAGAGGGTAGCCCCGGGCTCCGCGCGTGGACTTTTTCACTCGAATTCGCGCGCCGCGAATATCATCCCCCGCTAAGGGTGGTTTTCTGAAAGGGGTGTTTTTACCGATTATTTCGGGCACCGGATCACTTTGAGCGCCGAAATTTTCCGTGAGGATCGTGCTCCGGTCGGGGGTGTCCGTGAGACTTCGCTCATCCCCCCGATTCACATTCTACCCCCTGTTGGGGTGGGTTTTCTTATAGGGCGGAATCTTATCTCGGATTCTACGGCTTCGCTGAAAACTTAATACGACAACCGGAGTCACGATGATATGCTTTTCCGGTCCTCGAAAACGATCGCGCTCATCCGGACCGACCCGATCTTAAAAGTAACCCCTCACGGGCGATTTACCTTCCGAGATGGGTTGTTTTGGATCGCGGAATCGGTGGTCGGAGACGGTGTCCATGGTGATCGAGACTTCGCACGAGGGTGTAGCCTCGGACTCCGCGCGTGGAGTTTTCCACTCGAATTCGCGCGGCTCGAATATCATCCCCCGCTAAGGGTGGTTTTTTGGAAGCATGGGTTTTACCGATTATTTCGGGCACAGGATCACTTGGGGTGGCGAAATTTTGATTGATGATCGTGTTCCGGTCGGGGGTGATCGTGCGACTTCGCTCTTCGCCCCCGATTCTTTTTCTACCCCCTGTTAGGGTGGGTTTTCTCATCGGACGAATCTTATCTAGGAATCTACGACTTTGCTGACTACTTAATAACGCATCCGGGGTCACTCTGATATGCACGAATCGATCTTTGCACATCCAAACCTGTCCCATCGTTAAAACTACCCCTCGCGGGGGGTTCATTCCCGAAATCAGGTCGGTGGGCTTCTCGAAAAAAATCGGCGACAGCCGCGTTGAAATTGAGTTCGTGCAGAACTCTTCAGTAGGCGTAGCAGAACGAATCCACGTGCAGCGCTTCAAATTTTGAACTACCCTTTATACTGGGGCTGTTCGATTCTCGCGGAGTGGCTTCGGAGCCTAGAAAGTGCGAAGGCCGAAAGTTCTGGTTTTTCGCGTGTTGTTTCTCCTAGACGATGCGGGTGGAGGTTTTTTTTTTCAAGCGGTTTGAACATAGGCGGACCGTATCAGGGGCTAGGGGGAGCTGTAGTCCCCCCACTTTTTTTGGGTGGAGGGGCTAAAAATCGGGAAAAAGTTATCATTTGAGACTTGAAAAGCAAACAAAAAAAAGAAAAAAAGGGGGCCATCACTTTTCAGCCCCCCCCCCAATTTTTTTTTTGGTCACGGTCCGCCTATGGGTTTGAATAACATCCCCTCTTGAGGGGTAGTTTCATTTTTTAGGGGTTTTTGCCAACTTCTGGGACTTTAATTTTCTCTAACAGGTATATTCATGGATTCTTTTAGGAGTGCGCCGTGCGCAAAAATATTTCACTTACTAACGCCGGGAATATTCTGCGAGGGTAGGGATTCTTTTTTATTTATCCTTCGCAGATTGATGGATACTCTCCTTATCTCGGGTTCTGATGTATACGATAAATTGGAAATGCATGTTGCTTGGCAACGTCAATCATTACTCACATCTTAGCAATGATATTGTTACCAGTTCGAATGCTTTCCCGATTACTTTATACATGTATCATGTATCATCAGCTGTTTTAGAGTTGCTCATAGGAATCAATGCAAAACATACAATTTTTAACCTTTCATTTCCTTTAAACGTGTAATTATGGCGCGTGGGAAGATCAATCAGTCGCCGCAGCGTCACTTGCATTCTGCCAATGCTGCACTTTGTCCCTTTTAAGCTTAGGTATACAGGGTGTACCAGACCACCCGGATAGGTACTTTTTCTCAAAAACGGCTGGGCGCAGAGAGGTGAAACAAAAAAGTCAGATAGGGAATTGACCCCAAAGAATTCAATGAAAATATTTTCAAAGCCCCCCGAGGGCCTCCTGGGGGGTTTTGGGGGGGTTCAAAACACATTTGTCCATTTTTGGCGGGAAAAAGCCTATAAAAGGTGCAAAAATAAGTTCAGATCCTGTAAGAACAACTCATTGCCGACATTTTTAATCCAGTAAATTTTTCCAAAAAACCCCCAATTTTTTGGGGTTAGGGGCCCCTTTTTGGGGGGAAATTTTCATTCGGCCACTGTGACCACACTATTCAATTTTTTTACAAAAACTAAAAACCATCTGAAAGAAGAGATCAAGACCTTTCGATTGATGTGCCACATAATACCTAAAAGTGAAAAGTTAAGGCCCCCACTTAGATTCCAAAATTTGGGGGTCTTTGGGGCCCCCCCACGTAAAAAAAGTCAAATAGCAAGGTATGGCTTGTGATACATCGATCGAAAGTCCTCAAAGAGTAGAATAAGATGGCGCAATCCAAAATCCTCTACAATCATTACTTTCAAAATGGCGGCCATTTGAAAATTATGGGTGTTCAAAGGTAAGTCCTGGGAAAAGAGTCCAAGGTTGAACGATACATGGCTTGAAAGGCCTTAGAAAAAGCAAACGAATGGCGCAAACCGCAAATCAATCCGCCTCTTCAATCAAAAGTTATGGCCGATTGAGTTTAAGCAGCCTTAAATAGGCCTTATTGAGCCCTTTAAGTTTCAATCGGTCATAACTTTTGATTGAAGAGGCGGATTGATTTGCGGTTTGCGCCATTTGTTTGCTTTTTTTAAGGCCTTTCAAGCCATGTATCGTTCAACCTTGGACTCTTTTCCCAGGACTTACCTTTGAACACCCATAATTTTCAAATGGCCGCCATTTTGAAAGTAATGATTGTAGAGGATTTTGGATTGCGCCATCTTATTCTACTCTTTGAGGGCTTTCGATCGATGTATCACAAGCCATACCTTGCTATTTGACTTTTTTTACGTGGGGGGGCCCCAAAGACCCCCAAATTTTGGAATCTAAGTGGGGGCCTTAACTTTTCACTTTTAGGTATTATGTGGCACATCAATCGAAAGGTCTTGATCTCTTCTTTCAGATGGTTTTTAGTTTTTGTAAAAATATTGAATAGTGTGGTCACAGTGGCCGAATGAAAATTTCCCCCCAAAAGGGCCCATAACCCCAAAAAATTTGGGGGTTTTTTGGAAAAATTTACTGGATTAAAAATGTCGGCAATGAGTTGTTCTTACAGGATCTGAACTTATTTTTGCACCTTTTATAGGCTTTTTCCCGCCAAAAATGGAAAAATGTGTTTTGAACCCCCCCCAAAACCCCACAGGGGTGCCTCGGGGGGCTTTGAAAATATTTTCATTGAATTCTTTGGAGTCAATTCCCTATCTGACTTTCTTGTTTTACCTCTCTACGCCCAGCCGTTTTCGAGAAAAAGTACCTATCCCGGTGGTCTGGTACACCCTGTATGTATATGTTCGTATCCAAGGAGCATAGGCGGAACTAGGAATTTTTTCTGGGGGGGGGCTGAGTTCCAAGGGATCTTAGAGACACCCCAAGACCGCCCCCCTCCAAGAGGGGTATACGATGACCCCCCACCCCCCAACTTACTTAGGTGTATGATGTACTTACAGTTACAGTCGACGAATTAAATAATGTCAGATAACGTCCTGGATTTTGACTTTAGTAGGCCACATGCGATGCTTTTTACTGTGATAGGTATCGCAGGTAGTCTACTTAAACCAAAATATAAGGCGACATCTGACATTCTTTTGTCGACTGTAAGTACCTACATCATACACACCTAAGTTAAGATATTAAATAAATTGTACTCATATAGCTATTAGCTGGAGTGCGAAACAATTAGGCAATCAGAAAATTAAATGATAAACATCATATACTGTAATATATTTTATTGTTGTTGTGGTAAACGTTTTTTTGTTTCCAAAAGTTTCTGGGGGGGGGGGGGGGGGGAGGCTTGGCAGACCTCTGGGGGCTTAGCCCCCTCCACCCCCCCCCCCCCCCCCCCCCCCCCTATTTCCGCCTATGCCGAGGAGTGCACTATAAACATCCAAAAATTCGACCCATGGGCGGAGCCAGCAATTTGGCAACTGTGGATGCTTCCCATTTGAATGTATGAGAATAAATTGATTGTTGAGGAGGACATGGCCCAATATCTAATCTATTGTTTCTCATACATTCAAATGGGTAGAATCCGCAGCTGCCAAATTGCTGGCTTCGCCCATGATTCGACCTTCTACGCAAGTATAACGGTACGAAATAAAATGTTGCTAAAATGCACGCGACAAACTGCAATCAAAATTACATCAACGGAATGAAACATAAACTCGATACTAACCTTCGGCCAAAAAAAAAAAGCTAAACTACCTACAGCATTATTCGGCCAAATACGGAAACAAAAATGTCAATAAGTATTCCTATGCAACTTTTAGAAATTACAGTTATCTTGGACTACGTACGATCATGAGTAAAATTTTAGTCCAACACAAAACGTTATATTACTCCTCACTTAAAACAATTTCCTTCTCCTCTACTAACGGAGAAGTAATAAAAGAAGTAAGTAAAATGTGTTGTGTACACAAAAAATCAGTGACATAGCGTGCAATTTGGGAACGTTCTACTCTGTCCAATTAAACGATTGTAAAAGATCGAATGAGGAAGTGTTCACCGAACAACCAATAGACTGTTTTAGTAGAGTGATATACCGTATCGATTGCCGTCTGAGGGATTTTGGCTCCAAACAGACTCTGATTCAATGCATTTTCCCCATAAGCGGATTTTTGAACGGAAATGTAGACTATTAAATCAAACAATTAATACGAACTTTTTGCGATTATGAATTCTACGTCCTCGAAAATGCTTAATTTTGCCTGGTTCCACCCGTGAAACTGCCAAAATCAACAAGATATTACAGATTAAACGATGCGTTTGGAGGTTGAAATCACCCAAATGTTATTATTGTTGTTGTGGAATTGGCGGGATTTCGGGCGATTCTAACCTACAAATGCAAAATTTAATCTGTAATATCTTATTAATTTCGGCAGTTATAGTCAAGGAACCAGGCATAATTAAGCATTTTCAAGGACGTAGAATTCATAATCGCAAAAAGGTCGCATTAATTGTTTGATTTAATACCCTAAATTTCCGTTCAAAAGTTCGCTTATGGGGAAAATACATTGAACCAGAGTTTGTTTGGAACCAGAGGCCCTCGGACAGCAATCGATACGGTATATCGCTCTACTGAAACAGTCTACAGGGTGGCGCAAATGTCCGCCCCCCCCTTTTATTTTTTGAACGGCTGCAGATGAAAAAATTTAAACTTTGGGGTCTTCCATAACTTTTGAGAGCTTTCGCGTGAGGGGGTCAACATTTCCAAAATCACTCCCCTTAGGGGGGAAAGGCCCCCAACTCAAAATTTTCAAATGGGTACCCCTGTCTTGCGATAGCTAATTCAAAAGAACAGTAAATTCTAAGACTTTTGGCGCAAACCAGAGGTCAATATCGTTTTTCGTTTTCGATTTATTGAAGATCAAAGTTCGATTTGGACCCATTTTCAAAAAATCATTACTCCTATGTAAAAAGTCGGAATTTAAAAAATCAGTAGTCTAAAATACTCTAAAAAGCAAGTACTTTCCTGAAAAAATACTGCTGTGGCATAAATGTATTCAAAACTTCATTTTACAGCCCCAAAAGTTTCTAACGTTTTTACGCTCCCAGGGGGACTGTCTCAAAAATTCCTTAAGACGGACCCTATCGAGTGATACGTCGATAAAACAGGCGTAAAAAAATGAGAATTTTGGCGCAAACCAAAGGTCAATAGCATTTTTCGAATTCGAAATATCGATCTTTGAAAATCTACCTTTGACAATAAAAAAAAATAGTAAAAGGGGGAGAACGAACTTTTGCGCCACTCTGTGTACTCCGAACTTTTTCACTTTGAATAGAAGAGCTGCAACGTTGCTAAATTGGACGCTACACCACTGACAGGATCAAAAAAAAAACAAAACAAAACAAAAAAAACAAACAAAAAAAACAAACTTAAAAACCCATTGAAAACACCACAAGAAAAAAGAAACAACAAAAAACGAGTAAAACAAAAAAAGAAACCACAGTACCCGTCGGTAGCCCGACGGGCAATATGCTAGTTGTAGATAATCACATAAAAAAAAGATGCGCAATCTGTGCAACAACTAACGGCGCATACCCATTACATATTTCAACGCTTCAATTAATGTCCTGCAGCTCAGTGAACTGCGGTTTCACTTTCTCTTTTTTTATTTATTATTATTATTATTGAAAATATCTTGTCGTCTGACAGAAACCAGAGCAAGAAACGGGAGGTAACGGTCTTTTCAGAAGTGTAGGCACACGTGAAAGGACAATATTTTGAATTTCGCAGAGGAATGACGAAAAATGAAAAGCCAAAACTTATCGTTGAGCTGCACCTCCACTTCTGAAATGAACTCTAGCAGTCGTATGCCGTCTCTTTCTACTCCGCTTCAGAGCCGTCGCCAGGTTTTGTCACTCTCTTATCTTTGCCCATTTGGACGCAAGTGTTAGAAAACAAATAAAACATAAACAAACAAAACAAACAAACAAAAACTTTTGAAAAAACTTTCTCATCAGGTGCTGTCGTTCGCTCCTAAAATGGATGAATAAAAATAACAAAAAAAAAACCCCAAAATTGAAAAACTCACAAAACAAAAAGAAAACCCACAAAAATCAATCAAACAAAACAAATAAAAAACAAACAAAACAAACAAACAAAAACTTGTGAAAAAACTTTCTCATCAGGTGCTGTCGCTTCTAAAATGAATAATAAAAAAAAACCAGAAACCAAAAAACCCAAAAATCTAAAAAGCAAACACAAAAAACAAACAAAGAAAACCCATAAAAATCAATCAAACAAACAAACAAACTAAATAAAAACATACAAGCATAACCAATAAAAAACAAATAAAGAAGCAAACAAACAAACAAAGCAAAAACTTGTGAAAAAACTTTCTCATCAGGTGCTGTCGCTCCTAAAATTGATAAAAAAAAGAACCCAAAATACAAAAAAAAAACAAAACAAAACAAAACAAAAAAAAACAAAAAACAAACAAACAAGCAAAAAAATCAAAAATTGCGAAAAAACTTTCTCATCAGGTGCTGTCGCTCAAAAAAAAAAAAAAAAAAAAACCAAACAAAGATAAATAAATCGGATCAGGTGCTGTCGGGTTATTTCAAAAGCTAGCAAATAAAAAGAAAGAGGAAAAAGTTCAAAAAGATAAATAAATTAGATCAGGTGCTGTCGGTTTGTTTGAAAGTTCAAGATGCAAGTCAAAGATGAGCGACAGTCTGGGGACCAATAAATATTAAGTTTGACATGTGGAAGATGATGTAGGAACGGAATGGTAAGGTTTATTGGTCCCCAGACTGTCGCTCATCTTTGACATGCATCTTGAGCTTTCAAAACAAACCGACAGCACCTGATCTAATTTATTTATCTTTTTGGACTTTTTCCTCTTACTTTTTATTTGCTTGCTTTTGAAATAATCCGACAGCACCTGATCCGATTTATTTATCTTTGTTTTTTTTTTTTGTTTTTTTTTGTTTTTTTTTTTTTTGTTTTTTTTTTCAGTTTTTAGAGCGACAGCACCTGATGAGAAAGTTTTTTCACAATTTTTGATTTTTTTGCTTGTTTGTTTGTTTTTTGTAATTCTAACAGAGCAGCACGAGTGTCAATTTTTATTAGAAAAGAAATTGCATTTGAAGAAGTGCCTGCTTACATCATGACTGTGTGTCATTGACAGTTTCTTTACTTTTCAATTCTGTTCATGTGGTCAATAACAGGGATCTACTAGACCAGGAGCCCATGGACATTTAACTATGTGGAAGGATATAAATTTGCCGCCCACCTTAATCGATTGTCTTGGGCTTAGGGATAAAGGAATGGGTGGTCAGCCGAGGCAAAGCCGTTGCGTTCAGCAGTGAGAAAAGTTCAAAGTTGCGAAAAATTTATGTGGAGACATACACTTGATTTTTGTCTCATTTCACTCGGTCGGTCCATCTGAATAAAGATCAATTGGTCAGCCGGTCGAAAGCCGTTGCCAAATGGCCGGCTGAACGATTCAAAATTTCGAAAAATTGCTCAAATTTATGTGAAAACATTTACACTTGATATTGGGATCATTTTACTCGGTGTAGTGCCCTAAGTAAGAATTAGTCGGTCAGCCGGCCGAAATCCGTTGCCATACGGTCGGCTGAACAACTTTTCTCCCAAAATTGAGAAAAATTGTAAATTTAATTTGTCTAATTTGTTAACATATACGCTCGATATTGGGCTCATTTTACTCCTACAGTCATCCTGAGTGAGAATCGATCGGTCAGCCGGCCGAAGTTTGTTGCCAAATGGCCGGCTGAACGATTCAAAATTTCGAAAAATTGCTCAAATTTATGTGAAAACGTTTACACTTGATATTGGGTTCATTTTACTCGGTGGAAGTACCTTGTTTATTTTGTTTTTGTTTTTTGTTTTTATATAAATATATATATATATATATATATATATATATATATATATATATATATATATATATATATATATATATATATATATATATATATATATTATTTATAAACAAATGATTCACTTAAGAAAGAAAAAAAAGAACAACGAGCAAAAATTGACTAAGTACAACGAATATTGCGTTCAATTGTGGAATATTTCTTTAGATTTCCTCCGTTTCCTCCTCGGCTGATTCGCAAGAAAGGCATAACTCTTCGTCTGGATAACAAACAAGAGCAAGAAAACCGAAATTGGTCAACAATTTGAAGAAAGACAGAATTTGGACATTTTGAAAGATGTTAGTTCAATGCATGCACTCGCATATTATTGGAAACTAAATCAGGGACAGCTCTGCTGTTCAGCGTACTTCAACGGGATTCCAAAATTTAACTAGGATTTTACAGGTGAGCGAAAAGATTATACAGCTAATTTAAGTCTGTTTGTGGGTCAATCATGGGCGGTTACGGGGAATTGTATTTCTCTCTCTTCGAACATTTAAACACACATTTTAGAAAAGGATAGCAGAGGGAGCCATCACATTACTTTGGTCCCTTCTTCTGTCCTTTTAGTAAGGAGTACAAAACCTCTGGTTTGCTCATTTAAAGTATTTTTTTTTGTCATTTTTTCAAACAAACGTTCCGTCAAAGCGAATTGCAATACATCAATTCATTCTCGATTTTTCAAAGGCGTGAGGTAAGGTCAGATCGAATACTTAAAGTTGAGCGTTTGAAACTGATAATCCGGGCATGAAATTTCTCTTGGACCAGTCATGTGCCATTTAAAATCGTATGAGCACTTTTTTGGGTCCTCATGATGACTCAGAAGGGTGCTGAGCAGCATCGAACCAAAAAAACTCGTCCAACGGGGGGGGGGGGGGGGGCTCTGACACCCTTTCCAGCGTAACGCTATCAAAAATTGTTAAACAGCGGCCGCTATCAGTCCCGTAAGGTCATCGAATAACCACGGATGGATCCAAAATTTTTACAGTGCGTAAAGGTATGGAAAGCTTCCGCTTGCAGCTGGTCCAAACTTAATTGCGATTTATTGATTCTTTCTCGCGAGTTATCGGTTTTTCAAACGCGCGAGATAAGGACAGATTGAATAAATTAGAGCGTTTGAAACTGATACTTTAAAGTATTCACATTGTGAAAAATAAAAACAGTGTTTGTAATTTAAAAACTGATACAGATAAGCTCTGCGGGTCGTATCGGCGTATGTTCGACGAAGATCAGTCGACCATTTGAGTCTCCTATCTATTATTTTGTTGGTCTGTTATTCGCTTTGTGTATTTGCTTTGTTACCTCGTTGCATTCTTTAGCCAACTGAGGAGGGAGTCGTTTGGCTCCGAAACGTTTTGGTTTCTTTCTTGTTTTAAATTGTGTTTTATAATTATTTTTTTAGCCTTGTTTCCCGATTTTAGTGTTCAATTTTTTCTTTATATGTATTCGGGCTATTTTAGGAAAATCTTTATTTATATATATATATATATATATATATATATATATATATATATATATATATATATATATATATATATATATATATATATATATATATATATATATATATATATATATATATATTTTTATATAAAAAAAAAAAAAAAACCCAAAACAAACAAACAACCAAACATTTTTTTTCTTCGCACCTGTTTAACCATATAAAATAAGACAAGCTATCTTTGAGTATACGGTCAATAACGGTTCAGCCGACCTTTTGGCAACGCATTCTGGCTGCGGCTGACTGATTGTCAATCAGTGATTGATTCATTCTCAGGATAAATCTTTGAGTAGAATAAGCCCAAGATCAACCATATATGTTATCACATAAAGTTTAACAATTTGCCTCTAAGTTTCATGAAACGTCGGTCAGCCAACTGTTTTGCAACGGATTTCGGTCGGCTGACCGATTGATTCTTACTTGGGGTACTTCACCAAGTAAAATGAGCCCAATAGACGGTTTTAGTGCGCAGTCAACGGTTAGCCAACAACTGCAACAATGCACTCATCGGTCGCAATCGGTTGTGATAAAACTCGCGTAGCGTTCCAAACTATCTCACTCACTCTCCCGTGACCCCCATGTATATCCATCTCTTTCTAGAATCGAAATTCGTATACAGGGCCTTGTTTTACGACATATTATTATCAAAATCGCATTAAAATGCCTCGAGAAACTCATTTCTGCCATAAAATTTTACAAAATAAGTCTCTATATACGATTTTTGAAATTAGAGTGAGATGGCAGTACATGGGGGTCACGTAAGAGCGAGAGAGACAAACCGGTTTTGTTTGGAACGCTCATCACCGGCAGTCGCCATTACTAAAACCCTCTATATCAAGTGTACATCATAAGTGGCGGTAGCCACCAGGCCAAGTCCAAACCCCCGAGCAAGAAGGTGGCGTCCGCGGACACTTATTATACACCGAACAGTTCGTTTTTGTCGATTTAAGCGTTATATGATCTGTTGCTTAGGATTCCAAGAAAACCGCTCATTAAAACCCCCTAACACCTGGTACTGTTCGATTCGTCTTGAGGTGTAGATGTGCCGCTCACTAATTAGATTTTCAATCGGATGAGTAACAACGGAGATATTTCCAAAAAAACATCGATTTATTCGCGTTTTTTTTGCCTCTTGCCGATTCACTTTTGCGTTTCGCACCCTCGTTTTTGCGCACAGATAGCGGAATAACGGTAGAAGAAACCCCCATATAACCTGATATAGAAAGATTCGTTAGGCTTTTCTGAAGGTAATACACTATATTCATGATACGATGCGCGAAAATGCTCGTCTTAACCATCATTTTACAGGGTGTTTCTGAAACTCATGTCATCCTTTCTGCCACGTATTTTTGAGGTCAAAATAAGACTTTTTTCCCCTATAAACTTGTGTCCGAAAATGCCCCCCTTTTGAGCTACAGCCCCCCAAAGTTGTAAAAAATTGTTGGTTTTTTTGGTATACCGACCATTATTATAAACCAAATGTCATGAAAATTGATGTCACGAGGTACTTTTAAGTGTAGAATCCATTAATGACCTCGAGAAATTCAGAAATGAGGTCTGACTGTATTTTTCAGGCAAACTTATACCTTCAACGACGCAAATTTTATGGAACGGATTGGAAATTTGAAAAATAAAAACTGAAATAAGATGGGAAAAACTCTTCAAAAGATATTTGGTCCTCTTTGTTTTGGTCGATACGACGCGTATTAAGCGAGATAATCGCTACACAAGGTAGAAAAGTCAGCGCTTTTCCTATAGCGGGCGGGCCGAAGTAGCAGCGGAGTGGCGGGTTGCATACTTACTGTCGCTCTTCATGGTAAAAGCGCTGACTTTTCCACCTTGCCATTTGGCAACGGCTTTCGATCGGCTGACCAATCGATCTTTATTCAGATGGACCGACCGAGTGAAATGAGACAAATATCAAGTGTATAGGTATGTCTCCACATAAATTTGAGCAATTTTTCGCAACTTTGAACTTTCCTCACTGCTGAACGCAACGGCTTTGCCTCGGCTGACCACCATTCCTTTATCCCTAAGCCCAAGACTATCGATTAAGGTGGGTGGCAAATTTATATCCTTCCACATAGTTAAATGTCCATGGGCTCTCTGTCTATACAGATCACCTTCTATTCGAGACCCTCTACCTTTTTTTAATAGTCTTGAAACTTTTTTAAGTGGGTTTAAAGCTGATATGCATCTTTTAGCAGGAGATATTAATATTGATCTTTTAAGTGATAGTAAGTTTACCCCTGAGTATATTGATGTATTTTCTAGTGTGGGATTTGTAAGCCACATAAATGAGCCAACAAGGCCTAATGTAACAGGGGGTAATGACTCATGCCTAGATCATTTCCTTTTTAAAAGTCGTTCAACTGCAGTGAGTGGATCTGGGAAAGTTATCCGGGCTGTCTTTGCGGATCATTATCCTACCATCTTCAGTTTAGATTGTGCAAATGTTAATTATTTGGAGGGCGCTAAAAACCGAGGCCATCAATCCAGCCCGGAAAAGTCTAATTTTTCCGATGCATTTAGAGTAGACCTTGAAAAATGCAAGGAGTCATTGGCTAAATATAGCTGGAATGATTTTCTTCATTTGAATGATGTAAATATAGCAATGGAAGTATTACAAGGAACTCTTAAGAATATAATCAATGATTGTAGTGTTAGCAAAAAGAAGTATTCAAATAAGGACTTCTGCATTAAAAGATGGATGACGAAAGGCTTGTTAAAAAGTATTCGTGTGAGAGACATGCTGTATAAGGCCTGGGCCAAAGACAAGACTAACCCTATTCTTAAGGATAACTTCACCACTTATCGTAACACATTAGTGACCCTCCTGCGCAAGAGGAAAAATGATTACTTCTCAAACCTCTTTTGTATGGTTAGAGATGACCCTAAAAAAGCATGGAGATTTATCAATAGACTGGCTGGAAGGGGTGGTACAGATAGCTCTGAGATTAGTATAGATCAAGTGGATCTAAAAATACATTTCGCCTCCGTAGGTGAAAGGGTGGCTAAAAAAATCGCTGACTCTCATAATGACTCAAAAGATCAGAGTGCGAGCAATCCATCCAATGTTGATGGGAACTTGGAGAGTGAGCTGACATTTACCCCAGTAGAGGTCCAGAAGAGGTTATTAGCATTATAAAAGGACTATCTTCCACAAATAGTGTGGGGCACGATAATTTAGCCACTGATCTAATAAAAAATGTTTCTAATTACGTTTCAATTCCTTTGGCTCATGTCATCAATCTATCGTTTACTACAGGCATTTTTCCTTCCAGTCTAAAAAAAGCAATTGTTAAGCCTTTGTACAAAGGTAAGGGGGCTAAGGAGGATCCTTCTAATTACAGGCCTATCTCTTTATTGTCCTGCCTGTCAAAGGTTATCGGAGAGGCGGTTAAATCCCGACTAATGAACTATTTGATCAATTGTCAACTTATTCCTAAAAATCAATTTGGGTTTCTACCGAGCAGGAATTCTACTCAAGCGGTAGGTGCTGTAGTTAGCAAAGTTTGTAAAAATCTAGAGGAGAAACGAAAGTCTCTCCTTCTTTTATTAGATGTAGAAAAAGCCTTTGATTCAGTTAAACACAAGACTCTCCTGAAGAAACTCAGAAGTGTTGGAATCAGGGGAGTCACTTTGGAGTGGTTCAATAGCTATCTAGTTGGTCGGTCGCAAGCCGTCAAACTAGATGTGTTAAGTGACTTTTTGCCTGTATTCTATGGAGTACCTCAGGGTTCAGTGCTTGCCCCTTTATTTCTCATTTATACCCTAGATTTGTGTAACCTCAACATTGAAAACTGTGATATTTTTACTTTTGCCGATGATACAACGATTCTATTTAGAAGTAGCAACTGGAGTTCCCTCGCTGCTCTTGTAAATAACACTCTATCTGAGGTAATTCTTCCCTGGTTCACAAGGAATGGTCTGGCCATTAATTTTTGTAAAACTGTATGTTTACCATTTAATCCAGGTGGAAGAAATGTTGTTGATGACGGGCTTTCTGAGATTAAGATTCACTCCAATAGCTGTAGCAGTAATGATTGTAATTCTAAATGTATGAGGTTGCAGGTAGTGAAAGAGGCAAGATACTTAGGAATCATCTTGGATAGTGCCCTAAGTTGGGAAAATCATGTAGCATATCTTATTCCGAAATTGAAGATGGTTCTTTTTTCTCTTGTAAATCTAAGGAGATTCATCCCCCGAGATGCGCTTAGGGAAGTATATTTTGCCCTTTTTCAGTCAGTATTGGGGTATGGGATAGGGATTTTTGGAGGAGCTTGCTACTCAGTTCTTAACCCTCTCATCAAACTCCAAAGACAGGCCATCAAGATTATCCTAAGGCTGCCAAAGAGGTACCCCTCTGAGGAGCTTTATGGACTTCTTGATGTTCCTTCCTTTTATATGCTGCACAAGTTGGACCTTGCCAGGTTGGTTCCTTTGTTCCTAAAAGATTTTGTTTTTAAAGAGGTAAATTACAATTTACGAGGGGGGAACCTTTCTTTTGTTATGCCTGTGGGAAGGCTTGAAGTCATCAGAAATAATGTTAATTTCACTGTAATTAAATATTTTATTGAGTTAAGCCGGGAGGAGAGAGAAAGTTTATTTTCAACACTATAACTGTATTTTTCATTCTATCGTAGGTTAGACTTTATAATTTAGACAGTATTTTTAATCAGGCAGTGCCAATTGTTGTATAATTTGGTTAAGCTGAAACTTGTTTGCAAGTAATATTGAAACTGTCACTTATTGTTAGTCAAATAATTTTGTTTTATTCATTCCATATTATTTGGTTCTTTTTAAAGTAAACCTGCCACTCAAGTCCAACTTTTGGCAGGTGGATCTGTTGTTGTATTCTTTATTTTGTAAATGCTTTTCGTTGAAATAAATAAATAAATAAATAAAAAAATAAAATATATGTGTACCTGTAGACTCCGAAGTGTACAATGCGAAAGCAGGGTCACTTATACAGTCGTGCAACGTTCGATGGTTATAGACTGTTTTAGTAGAGCGATATATCGTATCGATTGCCGTCCGAGGGCCTCTGGTTCCAAACAAACTCTGGTCAATACCATCTAATTCCATACCTGGTCACAGGGGGTTTGAGGTTATGTAACTAGGTTGTCTACTTTTACATTGGCTCTTATGGGAGATAGTGGATTTTTGCAGTTTTCGACATTTTTCGGTCATTTGGAGGCCGAATTCAGTTAAATGACCCTCTTAGTAAAATACTCCCCTTGATGTCCTGAACATTTTTTTTTAAAAAAAAAAAAATTGAAAAATGTTAAGAACATTAAGGAAAGTAGTTCACTAAGAGGGCCATTTGCGTCAATTCGGCCTCCATATGACCGAAAAATGTCGATTACTGCAAAAAATCCACTACCTCCCATAAGCGCCAATGTAAAAGTAGACAACCTAGCTACATAACCTCAAACCCCTATGACCAGGTATGGAATTAGATGGTATTGCTCTGGTTCAATGTAATTTCCCCATAAGCGAACTTTTGAATGGAAATTTAGGGTATTAAATCAAACAATTTATGCGACCTTTTTGCGATAATGAATTCTCCGTCCTCGAAAATGCTTAATTTTGTCTGGTTCCTCCCGTAAAACTGCCGGAATCAACAAGATATTACAGATTAAACGATGCGTTTGGAGGTTGGAATCACCCAAATGTTATTGTTGTTGTTGTGGAATTGGCGGGATTTCGGGCGATTCTAACCTACAAATGCAACATTTAATCTGTAATATCTTATAGATTTCGGCAGTTTTAGTCAAGGAACCAGGCATAATTAAGCATTTTCGAGGATGTAGAATTCATAATCGCAACAAGGTCGCATTAATTGTTTGATTTAATACCCTAAATTTCCATTCAAAAGTTCGCTTATGGGGAAATTACATTGAGCCAGAGTTTGTTTGGAACCAGAGGCGCTCGGACGGCAATCGATACGATATATCACTCTACTAAAACAGTCTATATGGGCATTATAGCTGGCAAGGTCCTAAGCGTTAACGCGCACCCTATCCAACCAAAACATTGGGCAGTAGACTTTCAGCGCTTCCTTCCATTTTAGTTCAGGCTATACATAACTTGAGTGATGCAGAACTGTATCAAAAGTATTTGGAACCTGACAGATAGTAGAATTCTACAAATGACAAATTACCTGGCTCACTGGACAGCTTGGAGATGACACTATCTGAGTTTTCATTTTGGCAGTTCGAAAGCAAACTCATGATTATTGCTTGTTTGAAAAATTATTAATGATTCAGTAGATAAATTAATACAATTATTGTAAAAAGCCGGATTTTTTAAGTCATTTCAATATTCTTGACAGTAGGAGCTAGTAGCACAAAATTTCATGTTCGACTTAGAGTCCCTATATGTAGAGAGTTAAGACAAGAGAAATCATGGGCGCCGCCATTGGATGCGATTTTGCACATTTGTTTACATTCTGAGGCCGTTGTTGTGTTTTGCTCCACCGCAAAGATTACAGTTCCGCTAAGTTTGAAACGATGTAATCTTTCCCTGCTTTTGTTGATCGACATGTATTAACGCTTTTTTAATGATTCTTTTGAGATTTATAGACATTCTTGTGGTGCATTATGATTGAAATTAACAGATTCGTCGCAAATTAACTCTTTTATCTGTAAAAGACCGTTGGTAAACAAAACAAAAGTGCAAAATCGCATCCAATGGCGGCGTCCATAGAGCCTAAAATTCATCGACCAATCAGAAGTTGACTACCCTCTTGTCTTAAGTAGAGTCCCTATATATGAAAGAGTCTCGCCATACGAGGTTCCATCTCTGATTGGCTGCTGAAAAGTGAAGAAGAAGAAGGGGTCTATGAAGCCTGGAGGCGCGCCTCTTGTTTACATCTTCATGGAACCATCTTCACTGCTGCCCAGCTTTGAGGAAACTTTCGGCATTTTTAGCTTGTACTGATGAAATTTGAAATGGAAATTGATGAAAATGTGTTCAGAACAGAATAAAATTCACGCATTACTTTTAGAACAGGTAGTGAAGCCAACGGGTATTGGAGGTTAGGTTGACCTAACAAAGATTACTTCCACACGAATACATGTATAAGTAATCTTTGGCGGGAAGATCGTTGGATAAAAATGTAAACAAGAGGCGCGCCTCCAGGCTCCTCAGACACCTTCTTCTTCCTCACTTCTGTTCACGTGTCTTGACTCTTTCATATATAGGGACTCTAGTCTTAAGCGGTGTCTCCACCAGCGAATTCGAAAGTACTTTTTCGAAAGTACCAAGGGAAAGTACATTCCAATTCGCAGGTGGAGGAAGGTGCAAAAGCCAGGCAAAAGCTAGCTTTTTGGCTTTTTACTTTTAAAGTAAAAAGTAGGAATGGATCCTACTTTTTAGCTTTTAGATGGCATCGATGATCATTCGGAAATACATCGAAGACCTTTTTCTAAACTATTTTCATTAGTGCTGGTTATGCGAGCATTTCAATCCGGATTGAACTCAATCCGACTCGATCCGTTCCTCGTGTTTATGCGGAGGATTGAACCCGAGTTGAAATTGAACTGAATCCACGTGATTCGATCCTCGTTTATGCGCGCTGTTCGTAAGATGGGATCCAGTTTGTTTGTTGACATTTTTCAAATGAAATGAAATTAGGTTATATTTCTAAATGGTATTGTTTCTTAGATATGTCCTATCTTCTCATTAGGGTTGGTTTCAAAGCGGATAATTTGTTGAGTTTCGGAAGGCAAATCTATCTAAAAATTATTATTATTCTCTGAGTTTAGTAATTAATTTTATTGTTTCTCAATCAATAAATAGTTGTGCCTGGCAGGCATATCATTTTAGAGGTCCATTTTTGTTGGTTGCTCAAAAGTTAGATTTTCTTCTGTGAGTCTCTGCTTCACCTCCCCTTTATTAGCCATTCTTCAGACCTCAAATCACAACCTTGATTTACGAATAATATTAAAACGATTAACGGTGTTTGCTGGGGCCCGGTGTGGACCCCAGGTTAAGGACCTTTCAGTGAGCTCGGTTTCTTTTGCTTCAATTTAGTCATCAGCTTTCACTGTTATGAAGGATCATTACCTAACTGTATCTTTTGTCTAATTCAGCCTCTTTCATTTTGTCTCACCAATATGTGTAGGGCTGGTGATTTTGATTCGATTACGTTCGTCTACGCCAATGCTAAAAACTCACCACACATTTCTTCCATTCCGAGGAAATTTGGAGTGCCTTGTATGCATTCACATCGGTCATCATGATGAAATGCGTCAATCACAGATATTTTTGTCAAGCCATACTGGACAGTCAATAGAGGTCATTTCATGAGAGTTGGCAGATGAACGAACGGTGTATTTACCGTGCAATAGGGGAGCTAGTGTTTCTGCCCACTGACTTCAATGCGCAGACACTCGAATGAACGTAAGACACAGGAAGCTGAAAGAGCTATCATCTGCCGTCTATCATGAATCGAGCTCAACCAGGGTTCTTCGAAATTGAGTGTACTTACATTCTCCGTGAACTGGTGTTTAATGCAACGATAGCTTTGCGTGCAGGTCGTCGGGGTGTTGGGTCGCTAATATCTCGTAAAACTATTGAGGGTAGGGGAAGACTGTCAGCATAGCCACAGAATACAAATCTATCAGATTTGCCAAATCTCTGGTTACAATGCACAGACCATTGTTTCAAAATTATTCTTTCATTTCAGTTAATGTAGAACACTTACAGGAGGAGTGCCTGACCCCTTTTTAAGTTGATTAACTTTTTAGGATCGATAGTTCATAAGAATCTATATGTCACACGTGCTACGTAGGTTTCGTGAATGGGCCTCAGAATCAGAGGAAAAAAATTTGATTCTAAATTGGTCATTGAAGGAAATTACGCAGTTCCAAGAATCGGTAGCGAAGCAGGATTAGAACCTACATTCTCAGGATCGAAGGGCAACACCGCTAACCCTTCAGCTGTTGATCGGTATTAGAAGATGACCAGTAGCAACTATTGAATCTTATGTGCTTCGTCATTTTTTTTTTTTAAGGCTCATTCAAAAAAAACGACAAATCCTGTGTCTAATAGATCCTTACTATTGACCCTAAAAATTTGATGGACTTTAAAGGGTACAGTATGAGCATTCCTTGGTTGTCGGTAGTAGGCTCTATCGGAGGCAAGAAGGAATCGAACACATTGAAGGTTATACACAAAAAAAGGGGAAAAAAGGGGGTAGAAGAACGAACCTAAGAACGTTGAACCTAATCTTCAAATTTGATCATGAGGTCAACTTCTTTCGAACAAATAAAGCGTCATGTTTGTACTTGTGCTGTAAAAATTTTTTCCCCAAGAGACTCTAGTGGATCCATGAATTTGTCCTTCTCTCTCGGTGATAGGTGAAAATGTCCAATCATAACTGTCCAATACAAAAATGTCCAAGCGAAAAAAATGTCCAATGTACATTAATGTCTAATTGAAATATTTCCAATCGCCCAACGTACATAATAAACCTATTTTTTTTTTTTAGTAAATGTCCAATTATAAACCTTGAAAGCATACTATGACAAAAAAGTCCAAATACACCCATGATATCTAACGTAAATTAGGTCCAGGGCCCAAAAAATGTTCGGGACAGACAGACGGTCCTTGTTCTTCAACGGTAGATGGGTTCCTAACAGAGCAGAGGCAAGGATTCGCTACTTGAGGTCGAGAACAAGTGCCGTTTGTACCATAAATTTATTGGGCCCTGGGTTTTTTTTTGCTTTTGTCTCGTCTTCTTTGTTAATGAACAGAAATTTCAAATTGGGAATAGGTACCTGTACCTACTTGTTCTAAGTATACAATCCATACCTAATTTTTTGGTTCACATTCGCCTCCTACTTGGGGCGCTTTCAAATGATTCGCGATATAGCTCTTAGATACGTTGACGTTGGGATATCGTCGTTTTGGCGGTATTCTTCGTTATGACTCACAATGTCCTCTACTCTCTATTCATTTTGCAAGCTTGCCCTTCATTTGTTGTTTTTAAAATTTTTGTGTCTTGCTTCGCCAGCTGGAGGCAAAAAAATTTTATTATCACGTTGCGCTGCCCGTAAAAGTGTAATTCAAAATTTCCAAAAACTAAGATGATGAGTGACGACGAGTTTTTGAAATTTGGAATGAAAGCTTTCTACCACATTGCTCGTACGATTGATGCCAGCTAGAGTGAGATCATAGACACTCCAAAGTGTAGGAGCAAATCTCAATGTACCCCTACGCCGGACAAACATAGGACTTCTTTTTACATTTGGACATTTACGTACGTTGGACTTTTTGTACGCTTGGACATTTTTGTATTGGACAATTATGATTGGACATTATCACCTATCACCTCTCTCTCACCGCCCATTTGAACGCATTCGTCAGGTAAAGGCAGATTTGTTTTGATATGAGTTGTGCCCCTTTTGTCTCTATCCTCCTCTAACTCATGAGTTTAAGTAGGAGAAGGGAGAAGGAAAAATTTTTAGATCCGCCAGTGATCTTACCAGGACAAGGGCAAAAGTTGCAGAGGATGAGATTTATACTTACCTCTGACGGCAAAAAGATTAGAAGATAAGAGATGATTATCTTTAGTCTTGAGCCCTAATATTGAAGATGATTAAAAATCATTCAATAGTTAGTGGATCAAAACTAATGTGTCGCAGTGTAACAACAACAGGTAATCCTTGGTGTGCGAAGGCTGATAATAGTTGTTCTTGAACTACCACCAAACGTTAGACAGGATAAATGCCAGATGCGAAAGTGGCTCTTGACATTCAGCGCATGCCGAGAATCTAGATAGTAGACTCGCACTCGCAGAGACATTATTCAACGAGTGACGAACGTTCGCCACTCGGCTCGGGACTTGGCAAACTCCGAGTAGTGTGGAGCTGTCTTTAGCTGGTCAGCAAACACTGATGATAACTGTCGGAGCTGTGAGCGACAGTAGAGCTCATTTCATGAAAGATGGTTAGTGTCAGCTCAATTTGCTTACTTTGCAGTGGAAAAGTCTAAGTTTCTGAGCACTGCCATGAATGAGATGCTAAGTGCAAACGCACCTGCGGTGTAGATTATAACCAAGGCGTAATCTGTCATCTTTCAAGAAACCTGCTCTCCTGTTGCATAATCACATGGACCGTAACAGTAGGGCCCAGTCACAGTTAAATACTCAAAATGATGTCCAGACTGAGCATAATAAAATCTTACAATTAACGCTATGAGGTCTCAGATAAGTAATGAATCAATCGAGCGGACGATCAATGATGCACAGCAGTCTCTACCCATCATGTTTACTTAGCTTACTGCAGCTCTGAACAAAAGTAGATCGTAAATGCTGAAGTGTACTTGAATATCATGTCAAAATGCATACTTTAAACCCTCAAATGACATCTGTAGTGGGAGTTAACACCAAAACTGAGAGGTTGCTTACTAAACTTGCAGCCAGAATCACATATCAAAGTCATGTAAAATTCTAATCGGAGAAGAGGTCACATATACAGACCGAACTTAGAGTGAACGAGAGCTCGCCAGGAAAAAAATTATGGCAAATAGGAGTCACATTCTGACAGCAAACTTACAAATTTACGCATTTAAAATTAAATCGGCTGCAAGAAAACGTACTTCCGACACACGTAATTTTAAACGGAACGAGTAGGTAATTGCTGATGGCTTCCAAATAAATTAAGACCTAATTCACATAATTATAATTATTATAATTAATTAATTATATATAATTATTATAATTATAATTTCTTCACATAATTATAACACCGGGTACAGTAAATTCTAAACGCCAAAATTAGCCAGAAGTGAAAAACCGAACAATAGTTGACAAATCAGTAGGAGAAGGAAAGGAAGGAACACATGATGAGAAAATGGCGCGGATTTGTTTACGAACAGCGATTTGAATCCAATCCAACTCAATTCAATCCCAAAGAATCGTTTATACAAGTTTTCCAATCC
>VMOF01000111.1:36619020-36735102 GCA_011764245.1 Trialeurodes vaporariorum | reverse complement strand
TTTCTAGACTAAATTGGGGATTTTGGGTTTTTTTCCATTTAAACAAATCTTGGCGTAATTGAGCTAATAAGGGATCAGTACCTGTTTCATTCCTGACCTGTTCTGCTGCCACCGTGTTTTTGGAGATCTGGTTGATCGTGTATTCATTTTTTTTCCCCAAACTTCTTCACGAATTGGTTCCGTTTGTTCCAAGGGTGCTCGTGAGAAGTAGTCGGCGTTTGCATTTGCTTTGGAGTCTCGGTGACGAATCTTGTAGTTGAATCCACTGAGAAATGCTGCATATCTCAGAAGTCGAGCTGAAGTAACCCTGGGAGACTTTTGTTTTCCCTTTGAAGATGTGGTAAAGCGGTTTGTTGTCTGTAATGAGTTCAAATGGGCGTCCATATAAATAAAGAAAAAATTTATTCAAAGACCAGTAGATAGCGGTAGCCTCTTTGTCGAGCTGTGAAAAATTTTTTTTCAGCAGGAGTTAAAGAACGTGATGCAAAGGCAACGGGTCGCTCGACTCCGTTGACAACATGTGAGAAGACCCAGAAAGTCCGAGAGGGCTTGCGTCACAAGCAAGAACAACTGGCTTCGCTGGATCAAAAGGAAGGAGAACGCGATCGCTGGCGACTTCTCGTTTCAGCTGGTTAAACGCACGTTCACAGGGGATACACCATTTGAATTTCTTGTTTTTGCATAAAAGATTCTTAAAGGTTCAGATATCTCTGATGCTCTAGGGATAAAATTAGAATAATACGAGATGAGTCCTAAAAATCCACGTACATCATCGGTAGATTTGGGTCTATTTGCTTTCAGGACAGCTTCTACTTTTTAAGGCTTTTTGCTTTTCCCCTTGGCGCTGATCAGATATCCTAAATAGTAAATATCTGTTAGAAAAAACATGCACTTTTCCTTTTTAGGTGAATTTTGTTTGCTTTGAGAACTTCCAGACAAGAGATTAAGCTTGATATGCACTCATCAAAATTTTTTCCGTAGATTATAAGATCATCAAAGTAACTTTTGACGCCTTTGAGACCTTTGAGCTTCGGTTTAACTACTAGATGGAACTCATTCGGAGCTGTTTTGATACCAAATGATAACCTGTTCATTCTGTAGACCCCCCGTGGGTGGAGATTGCTTGAATTAGTGAGCTCTCTTCATCTAAATCGATATGTAGATAAGCTTTGTAGATGTCAAGAGTACAAAAAATTCAGCATCGTGAAGCTCGTTTAAAACTTCAGCGATAGATGGTATTGGATACCTAGCATCTTGTAATTGAGGATTAACAGTAGTTTTGTAATCCACACAAAGCCTGACTCCACCTTCCGGGTTTAGGGATTACTACTAAGGGTGAGCCCCACTCGGAGACTTCCAAAGGCGCAATTACTTTTTGTGCTTCTAAGCTATCAAGTTCGCTTTCGACTTTTTCTTTGAAAGCATAAGTCACGGGCGCGCTGGGAGAAATTTGGGAGTGCTGTTTGGTTTTAAGTGAAGTTTGCTTTTTTAAATTTTGGGATAATTCCAATCTGGGGTTCAAAAATAGTTTCATATTTTTATTCAATTTCTTGAATATGTTTTTCTATTTTATTAACAGAAAACCCTTGATTTGGTGCTTTTGACTTTTCTTCTAATGCTTTAAAGGGTTTAAATTTTTAAGGTTTCTAATCCAACTTCGACCTAAAATTGCTGCATGTTCATTACCAACAATAAATATTTGTTCTACGGAGGTTTGATTTTTGTACGAGACTTTTACATCAATTGTCCCAAAGGGGGGAAAATAATTGATTAGTGTATGATTTAAACTTTACCTGAGAAGGCTTGAGTTTCCTGCTAGGTTCGAGGAGATTATATTCGCACAATGGTAACAGGGTTACTGGGCTACCAGAATCCACTTCGAACTGAATAGGTCTGTTTTGCACTTGAACTGTTGCGAAGAATTTTTCATCTGCTTGGAGCGTTTTGGGGTTTTGAAGACCGCTGGAGATTTGATGCACATATTGAAAGTTGTCTTCATCATAGTCGTACTGATCTTCTTGGTCTAGACTAAAGGAGCTTATGTTGTGAACACTTGTTTTTTTCCGTTGCATATTTCCCTTCCGTTTTGTTTTAGTTAGAATACAAACATCTGAAACATGTCCTGTTTTAGAACAACTATCACATTTGAGAGATTTAAATGGTCGTCTGCAATTGTTAGATAAATGGTCGTTGAGACCGCATCTTAAACATTTACCGTCGACACCAAGTTCTTGATAATTTACTCGGGAGAACCTTTTGAAGAAGTTGAAGAAGATCTGGGTGGAGCTGTTTTCCGCTCTTGGGAGTAGCTTCTTGAAGCTTTGTTAAACGTTGGCTTATGGCGGTTAGTCTTGGGGTATGAAACTTTGTTCACAGAACTAGAATGATTGTTCGCAGAACTAGAATGATTGCCTAACTCTTGAGTGCCACGTTTAGATACTTCATGTGCTAACGCAAGTTCACACACTTTATCAAAGCTTAATGTCTCTTTACTGTTTATTGAACTCTGGAGAATACTTTCCCTGACAGTTGAGTCATAAAGACCTCTAATAAATTGACATCTCAAGAAAAGGTCAGCCACTGATTTGCCGCATGCTTTTTCCCGGGCATGTAAAAGTACATGAAATTGAAAGTTGTCTAAGAGCAGCGATGAACTGAGCTATAGGTTCATTTGGACCTTGAGTCCGGGATAGAAATTTGTGCTGTTGGATAAAAACATTTGGAGTTGGGCTTAAATGTTCTGATAAGAGCTTAATGAGTTCTACATACGGTTTATCCGCTGGATTATCTGGTGCTGATAAGCTGGAAAGAAGTTGGAAGTATTTGTTACCAATGCTATTTAAGAGAATCCTTGCTTGCGCTGTCCGACATTCATCGTTGTCTTGTTTCAAATTCTAAGAGCGAAGAAGTTGTCAAGCCGTTGCTGGTAGGTGCTAAAGGGTTCGATGGTTTCATCAAAGGGTTCAAACTGTAAGTTCTGGGTAACAAGTAGATTTGAGACTGTTGAAGGAGCTGTTGAAATACCTGTGGTGGGCCTTGAGGCCATTGATTCGATGAAGGTTTGGAGGGTTTGAGTGAGTTGAAGGATTGCATCTTGATTTCCATCCGGCATTTTGATAGATTGACCGCGTGCTTGTACTTCGTTGGAATGGAGCTGCGCTTAGTAAAGGTGATTTTGCACTTCACATGTTGAATCCGAAAATCCGAATTGCACGAATAGCGGTGTTGATATAAACGCGAAAATTACGATTCACGCATCCTCGTCGCCACTTTTTGTATCTTAATTACATTATGTAGGATGGATAAATGAGTAGATAAAAGAGAATCGGAAAGCGTGGTTGTTCTCTATAACGTTTTATTGTAGTGAATTAACACAAGTAAAAAAGGAACGATCTTATCAGTCTTACAGTTATCACAGATATAAAATAGGAGGATGTTATTGACATGATCCTTACGAATATGCATCGATGACAAACATCAGTCATCGTTCATTTGAATCTGGCGCGATATTCGAAGTTAGGTTATCACACTTTCCAAGAAGATCTCAAGTATAGTCTCTGTATTTCACCCGTAGTCGCTCTAATATCGATTTTTAAGAGTGTGACCGTCTTAAATAGGAATTACGTCCCCAAATTGGTCTCGTATTTTCATTTCGTGACATACTCTATACCCCTCTTGATGACAAAAGCTAATTGCTGCCGTTGACGTGTTTGATAATTAATGCTTTTTTCGTTTTAGTTTTCGCAAGTCTTCGGGCGTTTCTTATAGGGTACGCGGTTTTCGAATATTTTTACTATCATTGATTTTCTAAAAACTGCAATCGTTTAAGTATTCGTGGTGAGTTTTCATCAGAAATTTCACTAAAGCTTTAAGTATGGATAAAATTGGATGCTTTTGAGAGAATGTTTTAAAGGGGGAGCGTGTGGTAAATGTTTCGGATTTTCGGAAAAAGGTTTGAATTCTTGCCGGAAAGCGAGTCATTGGCGTAAAAATAGAAAAAAGTACTTTTATGGATGGTATTTATCTTCGAGAGTCGAAAATGTAAAAAAAAAGCATTAAGTCATCAAAAATATTGCAACGTTCTGGGGAAAATCACAGAACTACAAGCAATTATCGATCCTGAATTCATTTTTCTTATGAATCCTGGTTTTTCTGGCGGAATAATAAACCCAGCCGATTTAAGGCAAAGAACCTAGCGCTGCAGAAGTCATTAATTTAATCTGATTTATCAAGTTCCTTTTTTGAAGAAGTATACATAATGTGATTTTACGTAGGAATTGACCCTCCAAAACGCTGTTGCAAAAGCTCACAACCGACATAATGGAGAAAGCTGAAATGATGATTGGGGGTAAAACGCAATCTTGCTTCGTTAGGAAGTAATTTATGATTTGGCTGCTGAAGAAGATCAGTACCATTTCTCGTGAGGACGAAAGTTTAACGGGAAAGGAAAGGCAACGTCACTGCCGGGAATACGAGGCCAAAATGTCGATGAACATACACGCAGACAAATTTCTGGTTGAAATAACGGAACGTATTTTTAATAATCGGGAAAAAAGAAATTCCTTTAAAATAATGAGAATTCTTATTGATCCAGCGATTTTTCTTGGGATTCTTCTGAATAATCAGAACGTTCAATTGGACCAATGATAATTCTCGTTGAATCAATAAGAATTCTCATTTTTTTAAAAAATAATTTCTTTATACCCCAATTTCTAATATGTTCTGAAATTTTCAATCCGAAATTTTTCTCCGAATATATGTTTTTTTTTTTTTTAGGAGCAAAGAAAAAAAAAAAAAAAAAAAATAATAATAATTTCTACGTAAACAGAAAGAGAGCATGCGATGAAAACAGTGATATAACTCCCTTCCCCTTCTTCAATTTCTTGCGATTGTCATGAGATTTTCATTTAATCATAAACCCTTTCACCATTCGCCAATTTGATTTCCGACGGGTTTTCGGGTCTCCAATGTTGCCGTAGATTCAGAAATAAAAAACATCAGGGTATTCCTCTGCTCGCATATTTTATTAACCAGGCCCCAAAGCAGCCGTAAAACGAAGGAGGCACAAATAGGACTAATAATTTGTATTGCGGCATGGCAAAGGGCAATGATGTTCGAAAAATAGAGAGTACAATTGAATCCATTTTTTTTCTTAGAACCACCGTATTAATTTTCTTATATATTGCTTATAAATAAAATGGGGGTTATGGCTAAGTAAAAGGGAGGCAAGGGTGCGTATCAGGGGGGGGGGGTGTCAGAACCCAAATAATCTGAAAGTATCAGTGAAGGAGGAGGAGAGGAAGACACGTAAGAGGATCGCTTCACGCGGGCTGCGGGGCTGCTGTGCAGTACGCGTATTGCCGCGTTAGCGTCAATTTTCCGCAAGGGAGCGTTCGGAAGATGGCTCATATTTCGGTCAATTTTGATCTTAGAAAAAAACCGTTGACAGGGTTTTGTTCCATTTTTTGTCTACTTTCTTTTTGAACTGAAGTATTTTTTCAAAATAATGCACGTGGAGCTCGGAATTTTCAAAAAAAAACCCATTTTTTTGGTAAAAAAACGTAAATTTGGCAACGTTCCCCCGGGGAAATTTTTTGGGGGGAAGTTGAAAATTCGGAAACAGCGACCAAAAATACATAAAGTTCCGTCAAAAAAATACTACTTCCATTTTTGCAAGGTAAGCCACTTTTTTTGTCTCTATTGCCTGGACTAACAAAGAGGATACGAGTTGTGGATCACCGATTTGGTTCAAATTTGACATACATATAGTTCAGGGAAAATAAACGGACCCATATTTTGTCGTTTGCGCCAATGGGCAGTCGTTTCGTCAAAAAAAAATTTTGAAAATCGGAAAAAAATGGGTAGAAAAATCGTGTTTTCCGAAGTAACGCTGATGTGCCTGAATTGCGGCATTCTCTCGCATCCCGGATCAATTGCCGAGTGGTACCGTTCTCGCTCGCCACACTCGACATCCCAGGATCGAGTCCCGTTGCTGCCATATACTTTTTGCTCACTCCATTTTTTTGGTTCTATTTCAATCGTCTACACATTTGCTCTCGAATATTTAATACATCTTTTTTTAGCATAAAATTAATGCAATAAGAACGGAAAATTTCATAATTACAGGTAGCAGTTTCTAGCATTTTTTCACGTGTCTTTTTTCTCTTCGCCTTGCATAAGGACTTTGTCTGACTCTTTTCGAATTGTATACAAACATATGAGGTGCCGGAGAAGCGGACCCCCGGATTTTTAAAAAAAAAAAAAAACACTTATAAAATAATAAAGAATAACGCAATCAGGACGAAAACTTTCATTAGAATCAGACCAAAGGTACCTTATGTGCTTTCATTTCATAAAGATTTAATTGCGTAGCCCATACGCGCGCGAGTCGGGGGGGGGGGTCCGCTTCTCCGGCACCTCATATGTTTGTATACAATTCGAAAAGAGTCAGACAAAGTCCTTATGCAAGGCGAAGAGAAAAAAGACACGTGAAAAAATGCTAGAAACTGCTACCTGTAATTATGAAATTTTCCGTTCTTATTGCATTAATTTTATGCTAAAAAAAGATGTATTAAATATTCGAGAGCAAATGTGTAGACGATTGAAATAGAACCAAAAAAATGGAGTGAGCAAAAAGTATATGGCAGCAACGGGACTCGATCCTGGGATGTCGAGTGTGGCGAGCGAGAACGGTACCACTCGGCAATTGATCCGGGATGCGAGAGAATGCCGCAATTCAGGCACATCAGCGTTACTTCGGAAAACACGATTTTTCTACCCATTTTTTTCCGATTTTCAAAATTTTTTTTTGACGAAACGACTGCCCATTGGCGCAAACGACAAAATATGGGTCCGTTTATTTTCCCTGAACTATATGTATGTCAACTTTGAACCAAATCGGTGATCCACAACTCGTATCCTCTCCTTGTAAGATGACAGAAACTTCGGCGATGAGTGCTGTCTTGCTCAACGGTGGTCATAAACCACAGTGCGGTCATTTTGGTCGTCTTTCTGATTGGTCGGATTCCTTACATCGCGAATTTGAGCATTTAGAAGTATTTTAACAGTTTTATAGGGTTCTCGTAGGCAAGTTAGACACGACAGAAGTTCTTCTGTCAAATTTGAAACAAATTGGTTCGCAAAATCAAGAGAAATCAACGATTCCCCGTAACTGACCCCCCGCGGATGCGCACCCAACTTAACACGGGCGCCATAGGGAGGAAGTTCTTTCCTGAGTCACTAGTAAAAAATATCGCAACCCCCCGCCCTAAAAATGGTTTATGCATAGCATTAATGACTATTTTCAGACGGGGGGTAGAGAAAATTTCATTCCGAAACCCAGGAACAATCCTACTCCCCATGCTGCCCATGCTAAAGTGGGTGCACTATTGAGGGGTGGAGGGCAAATGGCCGCACTGTGGTTTATCCAGTCACTGTAGGTGGTCATAAACTGGCATGACACCTAGCAGTGGAAGTCTGAACTACCAAGTGCCATTGCGTTGCCCTATAAATTTTATTTCCAGTTCCTCCGACATCGCACCTGCGTGGAGCAGGCGACAGGAAATTGCACACTTGACTCACTTTAGTATTGCGGTCGGGGGTTCGAATCTCGCACGCTCCGTTTAATTTTGACAATCTTCAGAATTTTACTTCCAATTAGGAATGATTTAGTGAGATTTTTTTAGGGAAGACAACAAAAAACCGAAAATTCTCGAATCGTCATGGAATCATTTTCCTTTCTAATATATGTTAGGAAAATTTACAAACGATCGCTATCACCGCTGAATTCACAATGGAATTCACACATGAAAATTAGGATTTTTTTTTTTTTTTTTTTTTTTTTTTTTTTTTTTTTTTTTATAATTTATAATTTTCGTTGTGATTTTAATTTTATTTCATATTTTTGAAAGCTTTACTTCATTATTATTTCTTTGTTGTTAATTTATGTTTTAGTGAACTTGCCACTCGAGCTAGCTCGTGGCAGGGGAAACTTTCCTTTCTTTACTTTTTTTGTTAAATTGGTTTCAAATAAATAATTCAAGTTCAAATATATGTAGGTACTTCGTAACAGTAAGTACGTTTTCATCCATGATTGACAGCAGCAGCTAGATGTAAAATAACACAAAATAATCATGGTATTTTAGTTAGAGTATACTTAATTTAAGATAAGCATACTATTTCAGTAATCCGGAGTCGGAGGAATGTAAATAATAATAAAACGAAGGCACGTAGAAAACCCCCTTTTTGCAAAATGCGGTTTTCGTCGAGTTCTGTCATCTGGGTTTCAAGTGTGAAATATTTCATATGAAATTTATGAAATTTCCTTGAAATAATTTCACATGAAATTTCACGAAGCTGTGTTTATGACATTTTTGAAATTTACTCCCATTCGTCGTTTCTTATGATTCTTTTCTACGCTGAAGAGGAATTCGTCTAATTTTCACCATGAAATTAATTGATATCTGTTTGTAATAACGCCCTCCCAAAGATTACTATGTATAAGTATTTCACCATGGTAAATGTTCATTTCATCATAAGGTAAACAACCCAGGGCATCCCTAAATTTTGCATCAGTTACTTGAAGGTTATGTTTTCAAATTTTTGAAGTTCTCAATAAAGTTTTATTCCCAGCATCATTTTCATTTTATTTATTTTTCATTTTTTGCATTGCCCACCTTACTTAATGCTATAATTTTTACACTTACATGTATCGTGAAAATGTTTGTTCAAATCATAATTATTGTTGAATAATATAAGAGCCATCGGCAGAAACAAGGGGGGGGGTGAAAGGGGTAACACCCCCCCTCCCACGTTCTACCTGAAAAGGGAGGGAAGGAAGGGGAAAAGAAAGAGAGAGAAAAAAACGGGGCAACGGGGTAACGGGGGGAGAGATAAAAAATCCCAAATCCCCTCTCCCCCCCCCCCCGTTTGCGAGGGCTGGATCCTTAAAGATGAGGGCTTTGGACTCTCATTTTACCAGAATTGTATTTTACACAGTAATTACTTGGTAAAATCTCTAGAGACCCACCAACATTTAGACTAATTTCAAATTGAGAATAAATAATTTAGTTATTTATTTTTGCTTGCACTGGCTGGCAGTGATGTTAAAAGAAGGCAAAAAACAGCTAAATAATAGCACCAATAGTTTTGTTTCTCATTTTTGGTGAGGCAAAGCAACCGAAAGGAAGTTCTACGTATTTGCGGAGTATTTTTCCTTATTTTTCATAAATTTCAGAAATTTCATGAAATATTTCACGTGAAATTTCACGATTTTATTTTTCATGAAATTTTCGAACCCTGGTCATCACTAGAGTCCCTGTATATCAAAGAGTCTCGACACGTGAAGAAGAAATCGAAGGAGGCGTCCACGCTGATTGGTTCGGTTCACCGAGAAGGCGTAAACGTCTCCTCGTAGGGGTGTTTTAACGGTTCTCTTATGGAGAATAACACGGAACGCCTCCTTGAGCTCCGTGAAAGCCTAAAATCTAGCAGCCAATCAGAATCTATACCCCGTATGGCGAGACTCTCTAATATACAGGGACTCTAGTCATCACTGTCATCCCAAAAATCTCACGGCTCTTTTGGCATCAGGACTCCGAACTTGCAGCAGCGCGGTTTACGGTGTTTTTGTCATCCCTAAAAATCTCACGGCTCTCTGCAGAGGAGGCTACCTCTACCCAAAGACTCTGCGTATCGGATTTTACGTTCTGCAGACATTTGCGCTACCAAAGACTTTGTGCGATCCTATGAGTTGAACAAGATAAAAGGTCTCAAAAGCTTCATTAAAAGTGCAGAATTGCGTCCGTACGCTCTGAAAATTGTTGTGTTCGCCCTCTAAAATCTTTTTTCCATTCACTTTGCCTCATGAGAAGTGAATTTTTCCCAAAACTTAGTGTTTTCGTGAATTTGAGGTTATGTTCTAAGAGAGCTAGATTCAAGAGGAATTATGTAATGAAAATTCGCTCCAAAAGCTATCTAATTCGATGTCAGCGTTCAAAATTGAGGCGAACTAACAAAACTTTCAAAGACTTTTGAGAGAAAATGTTTAAACTTTATGTTTGTTTTGGTAGCGCAAATGTCTGCAGAACCACTCACGCGTATCGTAAAAACCGTACCTAACCTAACTTACCTAACCTTTATTTTTTTGTCTTATTTTTGTCTTTGTACCTAATGTAAGAAGAAATTGGTCTTATCAACTACGACTACTACGAGGGTGTGCCTCCTTATTTTCTCCTTTAGACTTCAGCTGATCTGTTGAAAATGAATATTAAGGATCAAGAAAAAGAAGCTTTGGCCCTAGCTGTAAAATATGGAGTCAATATTTTACAGAAGCCAGGTCAACTGGAAAAAGTAAGCTATTCATGTCTTCTAAATTTTTAACCCTTCAGTTGCATGCTCACGAACAATTAGGCCTCCTTAACGACGTAAGTAACTGTCTGCTAAAAGCACCCAGCATCAGTGTCCTTTTAACTAAATTTAATGTATAGAGGGTTTTAGTAATGGCGACTGCTGTCGATGAGCGTTCCTAACATAGACAGTTTGTCTCTCTTGCTCTCAAGTAACCCCCATGTACCGCCATCTCACTCTAATTTCATAAATCGTTTACAGAGACATATTTTGTGAAATTTTTTGGCTGACATGAATGCCTCGAGGCATTTTAATGCAATTTTGATAATAATACCTCTGTCGTAAAACAAGGCTCTGTTCACAAATTTCAAAACTAGAGAAGATGGGATGGGGATATATGGGGGTCATGGGAGAGTGAGTAAGATATTTTTTTTTTTTTTTTAATTACTTTAAGTAGCGGCAGCTAAGGATTTTTCGTTCTGCAGACATTTGCGCTACCTAAGACTCTGAGCGCTTTACTGTCAGCTGAACAAGATAAAAGGTCTCAAAATAAAAATACCCCCACATTAACCTCTATTTCATCTGACCGGCTATCCCCCATTTCACCACTTGTTACCTATTCATCAAATATCCTTAAACCACTCCAACACCGCTCCACCAATCCCCATTTTTTCCATTTTATTAATTAAAATATCCCTATCTATTGTCTCAAATGCTCTCTTCAAGTCCAAGAAAACCGCTATTACCACCTTTTTATCCTTTACCTTACCCCTCCACTCATTACAAAGCATCTGCACCAATTCTTCCGTACCTCTTCTCTTCCTAAAACCTCCCTGCTCTTCACATAAAATTTTATTCTCTTCCAAAAACTCGTTTAGTCTTCGAACAACTACCCCCTCCATAATTTAATCAATAAACTGCAAAGAGTTAATAGGCCTCATCTCTTCACCTTTTACGGTATTTTTTATCTTAGGAACAGGGGTCACCTCAGCCACTTTTAGCATATTAGGGATCACCCTTTCCTTAAAAGATTTATTAATAATTTCAGCCACCAGTGTATAAAAATTTACCCCGATTTCGATTCCCACTTTTTTGCACAACGGGTACCCATTAATACTGTCCTTCATACCTTTCACTATAGTCTCCGCTTCGTACTCGTCCGTCGGTCTAAACTCCTGAAATATATTTTTATTACACGGAACTCTTATGTTATTGACATAATCGTTCTCATCTATACTATCTACAATCTGTTTAACACTATTAACATAATACCCATTTAAGCTGTTTGCCGCGTCCACTCCCTCGAAACTCTCCCCATTAACTGTTATCCTCTCTCTCCTATCCCCTTTTTTAGATCCAATTAATTCATTAACTATTCCCCACAATTTTTTCCCATCCCTTTTGAATTTTTTCATATTACCACATGCATACTCCTTTTTAGCCTCCCTTACTTTTTTAACAAACTGGTTTCTTAATTTTTTAAAAAATTCCCAATCCTCATTTCTCCGGCTCTCAATAAATTTCTTATACCCCTGATCCCTATTCCACTTCATTTTCCCCAACTCTTTGTTCCACCATTTCACCCTCCTATTTACCACCACCACTTCTTTAAATTTAACTGCTTTCCCTGCATTCAATACTAAATCAGAATATACCTTTTCCACTCCTTCAGTCTCACTCTCTAAGCTTGCCCTTTCCACCCCTTCCTTTATCATTGTCATGTCTAATTTTTTAGTTTTCACTATTTCTCTCACTCTGCTCACTCTCTTCATTGCCTTATTAACCTTTAATTCAACCCAACTGTGGTCACTAAACTTAGGCGTATGACGAACTCTGGACTCTTTAACCAAATTACCATCCCCCATTCAAATACTAAATCAATCGTTGATTCAGAGTTCTTAACTATCCTCGTACTTTCTTTCACCAACTGTTCCATTGCCAGATTTCCACTTATTTTTCTCAACCTCTTTACTCTACTCTCTTTTACCATTTCCCATCTAAATTAAAGTCTCCCATAAAGAACCCATCGCGGTACCGTTCAGTTTGTTATTCTGCAGTATCCTCAAACCAGTTTAAGAAATTTTTTTCATTTCCACTGGGTGATCTATACAGGGTGTTCGAGAAATGAGTTAGCACTTTTGCTGTGAGCGCCTGGTTGATTGTAAAAATCTGAAAAATTCAGGAATAATCTATTACCCCTAAGCGACTTCAGAGAAAATATCGGGGGGCTCCCACCCCCTTAAGGGGGGCGTATGCCCCAAAATGTACCCCGTGTTGCCAATATATCGCATATTTCAAATGGCAGGGGGTATTTTTATTTCATCATTCAAAAGGGCTCAAAAAACTGAGTAATTTCGTTTTTTCAGATTTTCGGTAGCCCCTCTCAAAACAAAATGGCGGCCAAATAGCTACCCCATACTTTAGAGGCCCATAACTTCGGTTTGAATCAATATTTTTTCAAAAACTAAAAACTTTCTGAATCCTCAGAACGTCTTCTTTCCAATGATGTGCCACACTTTATCATTTGGTGGAAAAAAATGGGGCACGGAGCCCCCCCCCCCCCAAATTTTGAGTTTGGGGGGCTGTAGCTCAAAAAAGTCAAATGTAAAGGGGGATCGTGTTGTACATCAATCAAAAGGTCTTAAAAAAAGAAAGAATTTGGCGCAAACCCGAAGTCGCTACGATGCGTCTATTAAAAATGGCGGCCATTTAACCATTTGGGGGTGGGGGACCGCCCCCCCCAAATAAAATCCTTCCATCGAGTGATACACCAATCGAAAGGTCTTGGAAAGAGAAAGAGAATGGCGCAAACCGGACGTCAATACGATGCTTGTATCCAAAATGGCAGCCGGTTAATGTTTTTTGGCTAATTACCCTGCAGGCCTATAGCCAAAAAATTTTAAAACCGGCTGCCATTTTGGATACAAGCATCGTATTGACGTCCGGTTTGCGCCGTTCTCTTTCTCTTTCCAAGACCTTTCGATTGGTGTATCATTCGATGGAGGGATTTTATTTGGGGGGGACGGCCCCCCACCTCCAAATGGTTAAATGGCCGCCATTTTTAATAGACGCATCGTAGCGACTTCGGGTTTGCGCCAAATTCTTTTTTTTTTTAAGACCTTTCGATTGATGTACAACACGACCCCCCTTTATGTTTGACTTTTTTGAGCTACAGCCCCCCAAACTCAAAATTTGGGGGGGGGGCTCCGTGCCCCATTTTTTTCCACCAAATGATAAAGTGTGGCACATCATTGGAAAGAAGACGTTCTGAGGATTCAGAAAGTTTTTAGTTTTTGAAAAAATATTGATTCAAACCGAAGTTATGGGCCTCTAAAGTATGGGGTAGCTATTTGGCCGCCATTTTGTTTTGAGAGGGGCTACCTAAAATCTGAAAAAACGAAATTACTCAGTTTTTTGAGCCCTTTTGAATGATGAAATAAAAAATACCCCCTGCCATTTGAAATACGCGATATATTGGCAACACGGGGTACATTTTCGGGCCTGCGCCCCCCCTTAAGGGGGTGAGAGCCCCCCGATATTTTCTCTGAAGTCGCTTAGGAGTAATAGATTATTCCTAAATTTTTTCAGATTTTTACAATCAACCAGGCGCTCACAGCAAAAGTGTGAACTCATTTCTCGGACACCCCGTATAGAACATTAATATAAATAATTTTGCCCCCATCCACTATTCCTAACTTTTTAACCCACCACTCATTGTTTACAAATTCTCCCATATCCCTATCCCTAACTGTCAATTTTTTGTTCACGCACACTGTTCCCCCCCCCCCCCCCCCCACCCCAGTATGAGAGCCGTGTGAGTTTATCCTGTACAAGTCGTACTCTCTTATGCTTATTTCCCCATCCCCTGTTTTGTTAGTTATGTGTGTCTCTACACATCCCACCACATCCATCCTAGTACTACCCACCCACTCCCTTCATTTTTATTACCCCCACCACCACTATATCCTCCCTTTTTTTCCACCACTTCCTCATTTTTTAAGCCAGCACTTTGCTTTTGTCTTGAACTTATCAGTTTAAATTAATCAATTCCAGTGATTCACCTCTCAAGCATTCTAAAATAGCCCCCGACACTTGCTTTCTGCCTCGATGGCTTAACTTGCACCCTTCATTAATCTGAAAATCCCCCCTCTCCAAATAATTTGTATTTAGATACTTGCCACCTTTTACTTTTTTTAACGTCTTTAACAACTCACTATTAACCTTATCGATACCTCTATTTATCACACTACTACCCTTTAAATCGAATCTGTGTGTTATGCCCAGATATATACTAGAATTATAAGGAAAGGGAAAATAATCAGAGAACCCGAGCTGTCGGTTTGGATCGAAGTAAGAATATATATTGATACACAGAGAGATGATTCACACCTGGCGTGTCCCTCAGATGGGCAACGCCTAACAGCTATGCAACCCGCAAGGAGCTGATGGTTAGGATACTACAGTCTTCCCCCCTAAAAGAAAAAAACATAATTAGGAACTTTACTTACAAAAGAAATAACAATAAATAAGGAACTCATAATTGGAAATGTTGCGAATGAGACGGAGTTTTCTTAACTCTGGTAGGACGCTCAACTAAAATAGATTGCTTTGAAGGCCGTGGGGGGGTTTGACTAGATGATCTAATTCCTCTTCCTATTGTCGGAGGTTTTTGCACTAAAGGTTGATTATCTTCGGTTAAATCGATAAGTGTAGGTTTCACCGCTGGAACGTTTACTCTAGAGGTGGAAGCGCAATGTTGACTCGTAGAGGGTGGACAAGTTTGAGTTGTTCTAGGAGTTTGTTGAACTTGAAACAAGACTGGATATAATCAGGAATAAAATCTGGAAAATCAGAATCCTCATTTTCGGATGTCGGGGCGAATGAAACATTCTTTGGCACTGCAGCTGCGCAAGGTTGTCCTTGAAGTTTAGGTTTCAGACAAGTTGTCTTCAATTGGTCGATGTGACACTTGAATTTGTATCCATTGGCAAGTTGCACAAGGTAATGTAGCCGACCAAATTTTTGAAGAACTGTTCCTAGACGCCAAGAGGGTTTGTTGCGAGTATACACACGAGCAATTACGTTGGCTCCAACTTGGAGTTGACGAATTGAACTCTTCATTTCACTAACGTTTTTTTGAGGATGGAACGGTTGAATGGCATCGAGACGGATTCTAATTCTACGTCCCAAATATCGCTCAGCTGGACTTCTTCCATCTAACAAAGGTGTTGCTCGAAATGCAAGGAGAATCTTTCTCACTTTCTCTTGGATATCGCCAGGTTCATTGTCCCTTTTTGCAAGTTTGGATTTTAGAATTTGGACATATCTTTCAGCTAGCCCATTAGTTGATGGCTTACCGGGAGCTGTGAATGCCATAAAAATTCCTCTGGATTTACAATAGTTTTGAATTGTAGCATTAGAATCAGAGTAAATTGAGGCATTGTCGCCTACCAACATTTTCGGGTAACTGTGAAGCGAAAAAATGTTTTTAAGGTGATAAATTGTAACATCAGTTGTGGGTGCTTTAGTAAGCACTTTGATTTCAGGCCATTTTGATTTGGCATCAACTACTATTAGAAAATGATGACCATTTTGGGGACCTGCATAATCCATATGTACTCTGTCAAAATTACAGATAGGCTCTTCCCATTTGTGCACAGGGGCTTTTTTCGGAGATTTCTGGGTAAGAGCACAGTTTTCACACGACTTCACAAGTTTTTGAATGTCGGCGTCGATTGATGGCCAGTACACATAACGACGGGCAATTTGTTTCATCTTGGATATACCTGGATGCGTTGAATGAATTTCACTTAAGATTTTGGATCTTAAACTAGCAGGAATGAAAAACTCTTTCACCTCTGAAGACAATATTCCATCAAGCGAGTATTCAAGACAAGTAGAATCATTTTCTGGATATCTCAATTGTTGCAGGATTGAAGCCAATTCTGAATCAGTTGAAGTAGCATTAGCTATGTCACGATCAGTGACGTTAGACGTTGAAATTTGATGTAACATTTCTTCATGACGAGACGATAGTTCGAAATCTAATATGGGTTGAATACCTTGATAGCTGGCTGTTGAAATGGGAAACCTGAAGAGGAAGTCAACTTTTAAGTGATCCTTGCTGGAACGATGTTGCACTTCGTAATCAAAGGTTGACAAATATGCTGCGTAGCGTAGAAGTCTGGAGGCGGTCATTGGTGGAAGTTTTGACCGATGGTGAAAAATTCTTGTTAGCGGCTTGTTATCTACAATCAATGTGAATTTACGCCCATAAATGTACATAAAAAATTTATCGAGTGCGAAAACAATCGCTAACGCCTCGCGATCAATTTGACTGTAATTCTTTTCAGCCGGGGACAATGACCTGGACGCAAACATTATTGGTCTTTCTACACCATTTACAATGTGTGAAATGACAGCGCCAAGCCCAAAAAGACTTGCATCACATGCCACTGTAACTGGTAACTTAATGTCATATGAAATCAGCACTTGATCGCTTGCGATACAAGCTTTAAGCTTTTGAAATGAAGTTTCACATGCTGGAGACCATTCGAAGCGTTGATTTTTCTGTAACAATCGTCGAAGAGGAGTCGTTAAGCTTGAGGTGTGTGGAATGAAACGGGAGTAATACGTAATCAGCCCTAAGAGCTGTTTTACTTCTTTACAATTTGAAGGCCGTTTAGCATTACTAATTGCTGCCATTTTTCTAGGATCTTTGTAGATATTTCTACCCTGGATTACGTAACCTAGATAAGCAATTTTATCTTTGAAGAAAATACATTTGCGTAAGTTGATGTGTAGATTGTTATCTTGTAAGCGCTTCAATAACGTAAGAAGATTTTTCGAACATTCTTCATAATCTTTACCGTGGACAATTATATCGTTGAAGTACCAAACAACACCAGGAAGATTAAAAAGGATCCTGCCTAGAATTTGGTGAAACTGGCTGGGTGCTGTTTTGATACCAAGCATGAGCCGATTTACTAAGTACACACCTTTATGCGTTGAAATTGCTTGAATACGTTTTGAATCATCGTCCATTTCAACGTGTAGATAGGCTTTGAAAAGATCTACTTTGCAATAAATTTTGGAATTTTTTAACTCACTGATTACATCTTCAACGCGTGGAATTGGATAATGGTGATCTTCTAACTGCGGATTGACACCGATTTTGTAATCTGCACACAGACGAACTTTACCTCCGGGCTTTGAGACAGGTACCAGAGGAGAGCCCCAATCAGATGTATCTGTAGGGGTTAAGATGTCATCTTTTTCTAACTCAGAGAGCTCTACGTCAACTCCTTCCTTGATAGCATGAGGTGGATCTCTTGCTTTCAGAAATCTAGCTTTGGCAGATTCCTTTAACGGCAAAGAACATTTAATATCAGGAATTTTTCCAACTTCTTGTTTACAAATGTCCGGAAATTTTACTTCTATATCTTGCGAACTGTAATTCTATGAATTGAAGAGACATTATGGTTTGAATTTTTCTGTAACTCGAGACTATTTAGGTCTATCTTGAATTTTCGAATCCATGTTCTACCTAAAAGAGGTGCAAGGTTAGAACTGACTACGTAGAATGAGACAAACTCTGTCCTTCCATTAAAGGTAACAGCGGTTTTACCAAATCCGACAGGTTTAATGATGCCACAATCATATGATTTGAAAGATTTGTTTGGACGCATTAATTTTATTTTCAAATTGAGCTTTTTGAATAGGTTTTCGGGAATTAAGGTATACCCACATCCCGAGTCAACTTCAAGTTTTAAAGTTCGACCTTTGATTTCGACGGATGCTAGGTATTTACCTTCGTCCTCTTCTTCTCCGCAAGAAAATGGAGCCAGATTATGAATAGAAAAAAGGAGGTTACAATCACAAGCAGAATTGAAGTCAGCAAAATCATTGAAATTATCAGAAGAATCATGCATAGCATGAACACTGGATTTGTTGCGTAGAAGAGTTTTAATACAAACTTTGCTTACGTAACCAACACTATTGCACGTTGAACATTTCAGATCGTTTTGCTTGGTTCGGTACTTAGGGGCATAGTGGTTATTGTTACCACACCTTGTACAGAGATCTGCTATACCCAGCTTTTCATAATCAATTCTGCGGTTCCGACTCTGAGACCGTTGTCTCCAAGATGATTTGTTGCGATTCAGTGATCGAGATCTTCTGGGTGATGAACTGCGTTTCTGGAATGACATTGATTTGAAAGATTTGGAAACATAGTTAATATTGGAAGAGTTTTGATTAACGCCATTTCTAATTTCTTGCTCATCGTTCTTCGAAGCTTCTAGCGATAAGGCAAGATCAGCTGTATTTTGAAAATCTAGAGAAGCTTTACTTAGAATGTTTTCTCTAATGTAAGAACTCTCAATACCTCTAATGAACTGAGCCCTAAGAAATTGATTAGCAATACTGTTTCCGCAAGAACATTTGAAATTACTGTTTTCGAGATGAGAGCGCAAAGCTGCGACATAGCTACTAATGGTCTCATTATTCTCACTTTGAACTCTGGATAAGAACCTGTGTTGTTCTAACAGTTCATTAGGAGGCGGACACAAATGTGTTTTTAAGCCTTTAGTAATATTTTCATATGACGTTTCCGCAATGGTTTTAGGAGCAATGATGGACTTTAGAATTTGGTATGTACCTATCCGCACCGATACAATTTAAAAGTGTTTTCTTAAGCAACTCAGGATCATTAGAAATACCTTTGATATCTGCAAAATTTTGAAATCTTTCCCAGGATTGATCGAATTTCTCATTATCCTTATTAAATTTTTCGAAATTTAGAATATAAGAGGCCGGAGTTGCGGCATTACCGTTACCACCTGTCGCTGAGGCCGCTGGATTTATGGTGATGTTATTCAGGGACTCCCTCACAACTTGCATGAAAGTGTTGAATTGTTGTGCATCCATTTTAGCAGGAGATGTTCCAAATGGGTTGAAAAAGGTTGAAAATCAGAGATTGACATGCATATTCGAATTGTAGAATCAAGTGGAAAAAACCATTTTCTTTTGTCACTTATCGGCTGCAGTCTTAAGTCCCCTCATCAATTTCTATTTCAAATTTCATCAGTACAAGCTTAAAGTGCCGAAAGTTTTCTCAAAGCTGGACAGCAGTGAAGGTGGTTCCATGAAGATGTAAAAAAGCTAGCTTTTTGGCTTTTCACTTTTAAAGTAAAAAGTAGGAATGGATCCTACTTTTTGGCTTTTAGATGGCATCGATGATTATCCGGAAATACATCGAAGACCTTTTTCTACACTATTTTCATTGTTTTGGTATTTACTTTGTAGGCTATCCGTGTCGTGTCATTTCTAATTAAATTCTTATGTTTTGTTCACTTTTCTGTTTCTTACTACTCGTTCATTTAATTCAAGAACCACCCATTCCTCGAGATTTATCGGCTTTATTAGCAACTTGTTGTAAATCTTCTTTTATTTGCAAGTTTTAATTATTATTATCATCTAGTTTGACAGTTCGTACCTTTCAGTTCGTGACAATTTGTGCCGTTTTCATAATTATCTCTCCCCTCCTCTAATTTTACTCACTATTAATGTTCATTAAATAAAGAGAAGTGAAATCTTGCAAACATCTTCCAATTTCTCGATATTCTCCAACTGCATTTTGCTCTGTGAGAGGTGACAAAACCTGACTACTAAACTTAGCTTCGCAAAGTTGCGGCTACGGAGGAAGTAGTGGCTCAGTTTCAGCTGTCGGAGACAGCAATTGTGGCCAAAGTGGAGGCACGCTTTAAATCAATGAGAGTATTTATTTACAGTTGAACTCGAGAAAGTACCCTGATCTGGAATTACCGGTAAGTGTTTCATTGCTGAACCTTTGATGATTTTGCAGAGTTAACGAGATTGCCCCAAGCGACGGAGAAGTATGTTCCTTTAAAAAACTGTGTGGGAAATGAATGATTCCCATGCAGTGAATCCACATCTTTGCCCACGTTATTGGTCTGTCTAGTAGGTACTTGATTTGCGTCATTGACTTTTCAAAATTGTCATGATGCATGGCAAGGTAAATATTATCGGAAAATAGTCGAACAAACTATTTCACTCCATTTAACCTACCTGCCATGTAGAAAGTGACAGTTTTATGTGTGTGTTTACTCATGACAAAATTCACTGTTAACTCTCAATAACCCCCAGCTTCTTCTGTAACTTTGAAGTAAACATATGATCAAGTTTGAGCGGAGCCAGGAATTGCAGCATTAGGTCATAGGTTACACTAACTGCGTGCCGATTTGAATCCACCCCAGAGGGTAGTGGGTTACAGTGAAATGTCTCATTCAGCGGGTGTATTTCAGTCAAAGGGACTGCTGAATTTAAGGTAGTTTTAATACCTAGTTGTAGTGGAAAACAAGCATCTTTTGTGTCTGTAACACCAATATAAGTAAATACTTAAGTTTAAAACCTTGATAGGTAAGCATTAACATTGCCCGCCAGACAAACCAAATAGCATAGGTATGGACTCAGCTGTTTGTCAATCTTTCATTCATTCACACAGTTTGTCAAAAGAACCTACTTATCTGTCACTTGGGGCAATCTCGTGAACTTTTCATAATCAACTGGAAGTCAAAGTCTGCGATAAAACACTCAACGTTAGTTTCAGATCGGAAGACTATCTTGAGTTCAACTATATAACTAAATAAGGGTCAATTATTGATGAAAAACCGTGCCTTCACTTTGACGTCATCTGCAATGAGTACGACTGCTTTTAACGGGGCCGTAACTTCCTCGAGAGCCTTATCTTTGAGGTGCTCATTACCGTAATTAGGATTTGTCATCTCCCACATAGCTGGATGCAGTTGGAGAATGTCAAGAAATGGAAGATTTTTTCATGATTCCACTTACCCATTCTTTTTCAATATACTAAGAACTGTGGCAAGCTAAGTTGGCCGCTTAAAGACAATGGTTGGTGAGCACCGTCCAATACTCAGCAGCATTGCAGAAGCTCACTGTTCATTATTTGCTTTGATCACGAGTTGCCAACTTAGCTTGCCGCAGCTCTAATTAGTTAGTAAAATTAGGGGTGGAAGATAATGAAAAACAGCACAGGTACAAATGTTGCAAACCAGGCGATGCTAGTTTAAGAAAGCACGTAAAAAATAATCTAAGACCGCCAAAACTAAAACCGATGACTCCCAAAGAATGAGTAGATTCGTGAATTACATGATCAGTTGCAATATAAAAGAAAGAAAAAAAATTAGAAAATGACATTAATTTGATAATACCAAAACAAACTAAACAAAGTCACGGAACTGTCTTGAAAAAGATCTTTGATATAATTCAGGATGGTCATCAAAGCGAACAAATGCGACTAAAGTAGGATCCGTTCCTCTTTTTTGAATTTGGAAGATCTATTCATGATTTCACTTGTCCATTCTTCGATAAAATTAGCTAGAACAATTGGAGGGAGGGCAAAAAATGTGAATATAATTGTAAACGGATCCAGGATGTCGAGAGTATGGTATTTGTCGAGGACTGGACTCTTTATGATGGATTTGATACTTGTCAGAATTCAACTTTGGTCGAGGATTCGATACTTGTCGGAGATTTGACTTTTGTTGACAGTTCGATATTTGTCGAGGATTAAGTGCATATCGAGGATTTGATACTTGTCGAGTGCTTGACTCTTGTCAAAGGCTCGACACTTGGCATAGGAACCAGGATGTCGAGAGTTCGACACCTGTAATTTTATATTGAGCTTTGATCCATTACTTTGAATGAATAAATAAATAAATAAATTTGTCGAGAGTTCGATATTTGTCAAGGATTAGACGCATATCGAGGATTCGATACTTGTCGAGGATTCGATACTTGTCGAGGATTCGATACTTGTCAAGGATTCGACACTTGTGGAGGATTCGATACTAGTTGAGGATTCGATACTTGTAGAGGATTCGATACTAGTCGAGGATTTGGTACTTGTGGAGGATTAGACACATATTTTGAAGATAGACACCTGTTAAGACTATCTATAAGTGAACAATTACTCTTATAACCTTTCAGTTTCTTTTTTACTATTCTAATTTTTTTTTTTATTTTTTTTAAGACGAAAAGATAAATAATAAAAAATAAAATTCCATCCATCATTTTTGAGACCTATACCTGCAAAAATTACTGACAAAATCGATTGCTTCAGGAAAAGCCCTCTTTAGAATGCAGGTTTTCAATACACTTGTTGCAATTTCCTCGGCCTTTCAATCAATTCTTATCAGAAAAATTTAGCTCTTACAAGCACAGAATGGTTGGAGAAAACTCTTCAAAACACTTGCGCTAAATATTGTAAGTGCGTGCGTATTTAAATGACGCGCTGCGCTGCATACGCTCGATGAGATCGATGCCACCGTTGGGACGGGCAAAAGTACTTTCGAATTCGCAGGTGGAGTCACCGATTCGCGCTTTTACTTTTGAAAAAGTACTTTTACATTCGCAGGTGGAGACACCACTTAAAGGCCCTAGAGTCCCTTGATGGAAATATTGTATAGGGAGTACCGACACGAGCTCAACGAGTTGTGATTGGTCGTTGGTTTTAGGCTCTCGTGGAGTCGAGCAGGAGTCGACGACATCGAAGGCTCCACACGAAAGGAGTCGATTCGTAGAGGAACGTATGGGAACGGACCGGAATGCCGGCAAATCCGCCAGTCCACCACTGGTCCACTGTCAAACTTAACCTTCGAATTCGTTCAGGCGATCGACTAAATCGACTCCTGTCAAAATGCATAAAGCGTCGTGTCGGTACTCCCTGTACAATATTTCCATCAAGGGACTCTAAAAGGCCCTATTCCACCTGAGACTTTTGTCGCCGGATCTAGCGTCAAGAAGCTGAAAACTCCCTTCCACCTAGGCGACTTGACGCGCGTCTCCGATGCAAACGGTGCCTCCCACCACTCATTTCTTTACCAAAATCGTCGGTCATTTTTCACGTAATAACATAATAACAAGAAAATAATAATGACAAAGTAATAATAATAATAACAAGAACCGCGGATGATGGTTGTCTTGGTTGTTTTCAGCCGAAATAAAGATGACACAGAGATATTGATGAAACTCGGGAGCTCAATGTTGCACTAGAAGCCAAAAAAGTAGGATTCGATCAAGGATCATAATATAAAGGAGGATGGCTCACTTATTAGAGTCCCTTGATGGAAATATTGTTTAGGGAGTACCGACACGAGTTCAACGAGTTGTGATTGGTCGTTGGTTTTAGGCTCTCAAGGCTGGTTTCCAATGGAGCGCAACGCCGCGCAAGGATGCAACGCAGCGAAGTTGAACTACACGCGAACAGATGGAATCGTTCCCAATGCAACGCAAAGCCTTCGCGTTGAAACGCAACGACGCGGCCGATCTCAACTCTTGCGGTCGAAACGCAACGACGCGGCCGAGTTGAACAATTCTCAACTTTTGCGTTGCTGCTAGACCGATTTCGCTGGCCGCTGCTTGTCGGGTGAGCGTCCTAGATGTGTCCCGAATCAACAAATGCAACAAGTGAAGAAGAAGAAATATTGGATTCGGCGGAATCCGCCTTTGTGATTTGTGAATCTTGCCGAATAATCACATTTGAGACAACATGGAAATAAAACTATGCAAATTACGCGAAAAAACTCGCAGTCATCGTTGGTTGAAGTATGGCCATCTGCGATCATGAGAGCTCTTAGGGCCCAATTTCAAGATGGCGGAGGTCGTGTTGTTTGAGGTTATGTTACATTGTTGATGAAAACGGTGTTGGTGAACGGTGAGTTTGATGACCGTTTCCCGCTAGAAAATGTTCAACGGTTACAACGGTTATTACACGATCGACCCGGTCGGCCATCTTGAAATTGGGCCCTAGAGCTCCTTGAACGCCTAAAATATCGCAGCCAATCAGCGTAGGATTCACAGACGGCTATACTCTCCTTATATAGGTACTCTAAACTAACCTAACCTCAACTAGGGCAGTCGAACATGAATGTAAACAAACCGACTCCATTTTGAGTGTTCGACGCGCGCTCTTCAAAATTCTGGAAGCTGATTGGTCAATGCTTGCGCTCATTGGAAACGCGACGCGTTGCGCTGCGAGAACTCGGCCAAACGCAACAAAACGCAACGCTAGCGACGCAAAGCCTTGCGCTCCATTGGAAACCAGCCTTCACGGAGTCGAGCAAGAGTCGACGACGTCGAAGGCTCCACACGAAAGGAGTCGATTCGTAGAGGAACGTATGGAAACGGACCGGAATGCCGGCAAATCCGCCAGTCCACCACTGGTCCACTGTCGAACTTAACCTTCGAATTCGTTCAGGCGATCGACAAAATCGACTCCTGTCAAAATGCATAAAGCGTCGTGTCGGTACTCCCTATACAATATTTCCATCAAGGGACTCTAGGCTCACTGTCATAAAAAATACACAGCAGGAGGCGTGTAAAAATAAGAACTACTCGGCGACACTAGCGTTTTCTGTAGGTTTAGTGGTCAACTAAAAAACGCTATTTGTCCCACGCCCCACGAACTACGTGGTGAAATGCGGGCCGAGCGGGCTCTTCGAAATCCGTATGCATTTGAATGCGGTCCCCAAAAGTTCGTAAGGTAAACACCCCAGTAGTCGGCACCCCGAAAATTTGCACTAGCACTTATTTTTCACAACGTGAAAAAATATTAGTTAAGTGGCAGTTTTGGTGTTTGGCGTGTTTTTTTTTATTTTTTCCCACTTGAGGTCTCAGAAAAGAAAACCACACAAAACACCAGTATTGCCACGAAACTTATACTTTTCACTTTGTAAAAAATGGGTGCCGGTTACTGGTGCAAATTTTAGGGGTGCCGGCTACTGGGGTGTTTACCTTAAAGCAGAGAAGAGCAAGAGATATTCTTCTTGCACACAATCTCAAGCTTTACCGAAAGCGTCAAGTCAGCTGTGTTGCGAAGAATTCTCTCACAATCTACAACAATAAATGGCATAATATGTAGGAAAAGTATCAGTCTCACCGATACTGTGAAAATTGATGTATTAGTCTCAAGTTTTGCCAAAATTCATTTTGTGACTAAAATTGGAAAAGTCATCGAGTAATTTTGAACTTTCAGTCCGTTGAGTTACAGTGAAGGTCTGCAGAAAGCCCTATGTGAAATTTCATCCAGAATATAACTACAGCAAATTAGAGAAGTTGAGTTTGAATAACGGAAAATGCTAATCGATAAATTCAATGAATCAGCAATTCTCCTCATTCAATCACAACATTTTTAACTCTCCATGATTATTCTGGACGAAGTTTCACAAGAAGCTTCCTGATGACCTTCGTTCTATCTCAACGGGCTGCTACTTCAAAATTTGAAACCAAATTTCCAATTTTAGTCATAAAAAAACAGCAGTAAAAACTTGGAGGTAATTTTCTACAGAACTACCTATAAATACTAAAATAATTATCAAGATGATGAAAAAGGAAGATAATAATGTCTAAAACTGATTTTTTTTTTGTCCTTACAATCCACCAAGGCAGTAGCACACAACGGGGGCTTAAGCCCTTCCCCGTAACTCGAGGTCAAGACCTAACTTGGGCAAAAACGTGCACTCGATATACTTGATTATGTGGGAGTTTTTGTCAAGTTTTTACATTAAGCCCCCCCCCCCCATCTCGGTATTCCTGGTGCATTACTGCACCAAGAAATAGGCAAGACCGACTGATTTATCAAATTCATGGCGAGATACTATTACTAGCTGTATTTTGAGGCAATCAACTTAACTCAAATGGAAGTATAATGCCCATCAAACACACAAATTTAATTATTGGGAAAATATGATGATATTAATGCAAAAAAAAGACATATAAATCTAAGGTTACATCCTGAATGATAACATATGTTTTCAAAATTTGTTGGTAGGCTTTAAATTTCACAGATTTTTGACTTTTTTCCAGCAAGGCAAAACCCCTCTTTCTTGGTGACACCCATCAAATACTTTGACTCAAAAGTTTTCAGTAACAAATAAAAATTGAATTTGCAAAATCAGCACAATATTCAGCTGATGTAATTGCTGCCATTCATTCAAAAGTGAAAAAGTATTTTCAATTTAAAACATCCGAAAGTAACACCAATCACAATGAGATGAGCCAATACATATTTCCGCTCCACCTTGTTTCCAAGCCTTGATCGCACGATAACTTCTTTAATACTAGGAGAGTAGACATCAAGATCAGTCGTTATGAGGGCATGAAACCACCTGCAACAGACAACACAAAAGCTCATTAGAATGGAGCAGTGGAAGCCTCCGGTTTTTCAGCGGCGAGTAAAAGAAAAAGCCTGATGATTGGTTGAAGGAGTTTGCTGGATTCAGTACAAACTTCATAAAAGGGTTCCTAGGAAAATAAAGCTCCGTATTTTACCTCAGCTACTGGTTAGGATAGAAGACATACAAAGAAGAACAACACGCTCACAGCTCCTGTTTACAATAGAAGAAACGCGAAGAGGAATTTGAACATTAGTGCTGTTAAACAAGAGACGGCGCTTGGCTGAGAGAACTGACGCCCAATCTTTAATGAAATTGAAATATGTTGTGCAAAAGTGTCACCTAAAACAAAGCTCTTACGGGCAGAAAAAATTTTCATGACAGGTTTTCGGGAAACTTGCTTCAGAAGTTGGGTACTATTAGCTGAGTATTTGTATTCTCCGACAAGTAGACTGTGCTATTCAGACAGCGCACATCTCAGTCGAGTTGATCGGCTCTACATACAGGGTGGTCCGAAAGTCCCGGGACGGCTTCATAACTTTTGAACGGCTGCAGATAAAAAAACCAAACTTAGGGGATGTTTATAACCTAATAGGAACTACTTTTTGGCGTACCCGAAAATTCCGGGGGGCACCTGTAAAGGGGGGTTTCGCCCCCCAACTCAAAATTTTCAAACAGCAACCCCCATCTTGTGATACCTTGTTTGAAAGGGCATACAATTCTAAGACTTTTGGCGCAAACCGGAGGTCGATAGCGTTTTTCGTCTTCGAGATATCGATAGTCAAAGTTCGATTTTGACCCATTTTCAAAAAATCAGAACTCCCATTTGGAAAGTTGAAGATTAGAAAACTAGGAGTCAAAAATACTCTAAAAACCAAGTCCTTTTCAGAAAAAAATACGGTTTTGATATTTGTTTAGTCTTAGGGCCCCCCAAAGTTATTTAAAAAAATGACCCCTCAGGGGGCTATCTCAAAAATTCCGAGCCACGATCCCTATCGAATGATACATCGCTTGAAAGGGCACACAAAATTGAGCATTTTGGCGCAGACCGCAGGTCGATATCGTTTTTGGTTTTCGATATATCGAATGACAAAGTTGGATTTTTACTCATTGGCAAATTTCGATTTATCGAAAACCAAAAACGATATCGACCTGCGGTCTGCGCCAAAATGCTCAGTTTTGTGTGCCCTTTCAAGCGATGTATCACTTGATAGGGGTCGTGGCTCGGAATTTTTGAGATAGCCCCCCTGAGGGGTCATTTTTTTAAATAATTTTTGGGGGCCCTAAGACTAAACAAATATCAAAACCGTATTTTTTCTGAAAAGGACTTGCTTTTTAGAGTATTTTTGACTCCTAGTTTTCTAAAGTTCGACTTTTCAAATGGGAGTTCTGATTTTTTGAAAATGGGTCAAAATCGAACTTTGACTATCGATATATCGAAGACGAAAAACGCTGTCGACCTCCGGTTTGCGCCAAAAGTCTTAGAATTTTATGCCCTTTCAAACAAGGTATCACAAGATGGGGGTTGCTGTTTGAAAATTTTGAGTTGGGGGCGAAACCCCCCTTTACGGGTGCCCCCGGAATTTTCGGGTACGCCAAAAAGTAGTTCCTATTAAGTTATAAACATCCCTTTAGTTTGGTTTTTTTATCTGCAGCCGTTCAAAAGTTATGAAGCCGTCCCGGGACTTTCGGACCACCCTGTACATTGATACAAATGCTCCTTTTGCCATCCCTCCCATCTAATCACATGTTGAGGGAGGAGTCAAGATTAAACATGGACGACAAGGCTTAACTGGGGATATAGTCAACAGGTCAGTGTATGAGAGGGATGGTGGAAGTAAGCATCTGAATCAATGAGCGCAGAGCCAAGTGAATCAGCTGATTGTGAGAAAAGAGCCGTCAAAATAGCACAGTCTACTTATACCAGAAAACAAAGCACAAAACGAATAGTACCTAACTCCAGACACTAATATCTCAATATACTGTCATGGAAATTTTTTCTGCCCGCGAGAGTTTATACACCGAAAAAAAAAAGTGTTAAATTAACAATGGGGGTTGATAATTTTACATTCCAGAATCGTAAAAAATCGTGACAGCTATATGTATTGTTAACTTTTGAAACACTTGGATTGTAAAATTGTCAAAACGGCTGTATTGGAGAATTAACAGAAAATTTAGCTGACACTTCAATCTGGATTGCAAAGATTTCAAAACGGCAGTTATGAAATAGCAAGTCTAAAGGCTGATTTTTCAATCGGGGCTGTAAGTTTTTCTTTCTAAAAAATCTAAATTATATACACAGGTAGAAGGAACTTCAATCCAAAATGAAAACTTAACAATTTTGTGGATTGTCAAATTTATGATACAGATCTTCAGAGTGACATTTTGCTTGGATTGTAAAATTACCTATCTAGGATTATCTATTTTTATCTTTTTATCTTTTATCTTTTTTTTTTTTTTTTTTTTTTTTTTTTTTTTTTTTTTTTTTTATTTATTATTTTTTTTTTTTTTTTTTTTAATTTTTTTTTTATTTATTTTTTTTTCCCCCGGATGTCCCGGGATTTGAACTTGGGTAGCCGTGGTGATTGTCCAGCTCTTTACCACTAGGCTATCACAGCAGATAATGATTCAGAGCATAAAATACGCATCTTAAGGCACAATTCCTTGCAGAGGAGCGTAAACTGCCGAGTGAGTACAAAACGGAAGAGTACTTCAAACTTTGTCAACCAGAGAGCGCAATCAAATGATTTTGCGTTCTAAAGATAAAATTTTACAATCCAAGAATTGATGATTTTTTATTCTAAATTGCACTTTTTACAATGCCAGATTCGGTTAATTTTACAATCCAAGGAATTGATGATTTTTCATTCTGAATTTCAGTTTTTATAAAGCCAGGTTTTGTTAATTTTACAATCCAAGATTTTGTCAATTTTACAATCCAAGAAATTGATGCTTTATCATTTTGGATAGCAGTTTTTACAATGCCTGGTTTTGTTAATTTTACAATCCAAGATTTTGTAAATTTTACCATTCATGATTTGCAAGATTTTCCATTTGTACAGTTAGAATTGCAAAAATTTAGAATGTGACTATAACAACGAGTGAAGAATATAATTTCAGCAACATTTTTTAACAAAACTAACAATCCAAAATGATAAAACAACGAAATCTCTGGCCAGCTAACTTAGCACCTAAGTGTTTAGCATTTCTAACAAAATAAAATTGTTCGTTTATCTACGCACACGCTTAATTTTCCCAGACAAAATAAATGTAAATTTTACAAACAATGTTTTGTTGTTCCAGCAATTCCCTTTTTTTCGGTGTACTCAGAAGACACTTTAACACAACATATTTCAATTTCATCGAATCTGACCGGGAGTCGCTTCCAATAGGCCAAGCAAAGTTTCTTTCAATGGTTTTTGCTTATAATAACTTTCTTAAGCTGGTAGTTGCATCAAAATTTAACTTCTTGTCTACTTGCTTTTTAAAACACTTTTCCAACCCACTGATTTTTTTTTCACACAATTTGAGCGCGATGGAAAACAAATGTTGAAGCAATAAGAGTAAAAAACAAACTTTAGTCCAACAATCATAAATAATTTTACATAGAATCATTCTTACCTTATCACTTTTCGCAAAAGTGTCTTTTGCATCACAAAACCAGCTTTCTGACATCTTCATGGAAGTGAAATGTTCCTCTTCCTTCTTCACCAAACCCAATCCTGCATTTTTCAGTTTCAACCAGGTTCAAACCCGTAATTCAGCCAGCGTCTTCTTCCACATTTAGAAAATGTAGCAGCGAAGGTGAGGGATGAGGGCTGTACAGGTGGTGAGTTGAACGTACGAAAGCAGCAAACATTTTAGTTGAACTTGACTGGTTTGAAGGGTGTACAGAGTCCAATTGCCTTGAATGGTCAGAATCACGCTTGAAAATCTCCTAGGTTGCTGGCCGAACTTCATCTGCAAAAAATGAAGGTAGAGACGATATCAGTAAAAAAAAGTATGAATGAACTTTAAAACTAACCCTGTTGAGAAAAATATTCAACGATTTTGGGTAGGTAAATAGGTACCTACCATTTTTAAAAAGTTAGACAGAGAAGTCTGGAAAAGAGTAAGGCTTAGACTTGGAAAGACAGTTTTATTTTGTTTACTTCAGTGATTCGAAAAGTGGGGTCTGCGGCAGGGAAAAATGGATGAGTAAAAACCTGGGAGTTGAAAATTGAAAGCCACTATGGGCGAGATAGGTAGGGCGCGGTCTTTGTTTACAAAACAGTCATTCTGGAAAACGAATTAAAGGTGCCTCTCTTGAAAAGATGGCACAGAAACTAAATGAATCGCGCAGTTCAAAAAGGTAATCAAAGATGAAATACAAGAATTTGGATCGGGGTTCTGACAAGTTGCGGAGCCTGCTTCCAAACCGCATCAAAGTGCATTGGAGAACGGTTGATTTGCCATGAGTCGGAACTCTGCACTAACCAAACTTTCATCGATGCGCTTTGATGTGGTTCGGAAGCAGGCACCGCAACTTGTCAGAACCCAATACTCAAGGTGGTCCTGCTCTAGAATTTTCAGTGAGACGACCCTGAAAAGATTACCATACAGTTAATTGTAAATAGTGAAAATTGAAAATAAACTTACCAAACAAAAACAATGGCTTTCGGGCTGGTTGAAAAAGGAGCCCCATTCTTGCAATAAACTACGTAAGAACAAGACTTGTGACAGCGATATTACTGGTAGTACGTACTAAGAATAGCTTTTGATGAAAAGGAACTCCCGAACTTCAAAAAAGGCGATGAAACATGACACATATCTAAAACAAATAGGATGGTACAGCTGAAACCATCCACAAAATCACATATTTTGCACGTCTTGTAACTTGCAAGTATGTACTGTTAGAAGAAAGTAAACAGATTAAACAGAAACGGCGGAGAATCTAGTTCGTTGAAACAACTTTACTATTGCGGTTGGTCGATTGATAAGTGGAATGAAGAGAATAAAGAATTAAACAGTCGGAGAAATGCACGTGGTACTTCATGTTTTTGTTTGAAAAGTGAAAACAACAATGGCAACGGCCAACTGCGGTGGTTCCAGATTGGGGTGAAAAAGCCGTACGTTTTACATTGATTTAAATGGGGACGATACGGCTTTTTACCCTCGATCTGGCAACACTAAAAGGCTTAGAAATGACTCGCCCCGTCGAACAGTTTCTCGGGGGCGTCGTACAGGTCGCTCCACCTGTCAATTCCTTAGTTGAGACCGATACCGACAGAGTTCGCCACATATGGCACCTCGGTCTCTCCTCAGCCATCCTCCTTTATATTATCATCCTTGATTCGATCCTACTTCTAGCGACTTGACGCTAGATCCCGGATCTTCGCTCCTCCACCTGATCTTCCTGACGCTGACGCTAGATCCGGCGACTAAAGTCTCAGGTGGAATAGGGCCTTAAGTAGAATTCATCTCCCACTTTTTCCGTATAAAAATCTTCCAGTACCCAAACCACTTTTTTACCCTTCCTGACAAGCTTTTCCCCCTCCCTTAGCTTCTCCACTTCTTATCTCATTTTCCTATCTTTTTCCACTTTTATTTCATTATTAATTCGATCATAGATCCCTTTACGCACAACCTCATCATCATTGTTTAAATCAAATCCTTTTGTGATTCTCCTCAATTTATCACCTAAGGCCCTATTCCACCTGAGACTTTTGTCGCCGGATCTAGCGTCAAGAAGCTGAAAACTCCCTTCCACCTAGGCGACTTGACGCGCGTCACCGATGCAAACAGTGCCTCTCACCACTCATTTGTTTACCGAAATTGTCGGTAATTTTTCACGTAATAACATAATAACAAGAAAATAATAATAACAAAGTAATAACAATAATAACAAGAACCGCGGATGATGGTTGTCTTGGTTGTTTTCAGCCGAATTAAAGATGACACAGGGATATTGATGAAACTTGGGAGCTCAACGTTGCACTAGAAGCCAAAAAAGTAGGATTCGATCCTACTACTAGCGACTTGACGCTAGATCCCGGATCTTCGCTCTTCCACCTGATCTTCCTGACGCTGACGCTAGATCCGGCGACTGAAGTCTCAGGTGGAATAGGGCCTTTAGTCTATTAATTTTACGACCCATGTCCTTAATTTTACTTTCCAGTGCTATGATTGTAACGGTTCGTTACTGGGCCTCCCTACAAGTGTGCCTTCCGTCCTTTCTAACTTGAGTGCCTCTATCCGTCAAGCGAGCCTTGCCGGATGGTGGCGCTGTCGCTAGGCGAGGACGGGAACTACTCTTGAAGGGAGGCCCGGGGCCTCCCTCTATAACCATATTCTTCTCTCGTGTATCTAGCTCTATGCTAAAGAGTCGTGTTCGTGTCGTCGATCTCATTTAAATAATGTAAGTGTAGTTTAAATCACTCCTATGGGGTGAAATCCCTTTTAATACCCTGACGGAGGGTTTATAGTGGCCTCAGCGCCGATATATTTTACCCTAAAAATGTGTTAAAGTTTATTTATCCTTCTTTCAGCTGGGGCAGGCCTCGTGGTGTTCCCAGTGAAGGGCCGCGAGGCCTCCTCCACAACCTTAACTTATAATTAATTTTGATATTAATGAATCGGAAACCCCGACCGTTTCATGATCTTCATCTCACTCCTCTGTAACTCGTTAATTGACTCCCTCGCACATTTGTCACATTCCCACTTTAAGTTTCTTTTAAATTTCACCACCACCTTATATTCTTTTTCGTTGAGTTTTGCACATTCAGTGTGAAACCATTGCAGACATCCCTCACATCCTATACTTGGACTTTCATCTTTGACCACTTCTAAACACCCTCCACATTTCGTTATTACCTCTTCCATTTCGATATCTTCGATTCCCTCCCCATTTTTATCTTTAATTACTTCTACTTCTTGTTTCCCCCCTTTAATATTATCACTACCCATTTCAACACTGACTTTCTTCATGGCCCTCGTCGATACCCACTTTTCAACTATATCCCCCAACATCCCTGATTCTACCTTTTTGTCTTCCATATCCTTTAAAATAGATGTTCACACCATTAGCTTTTATCTACTCGAACAATCAATTTTATTCTAACAGTTCTAAGAATCACTCAAAACCTACAATCCTAATCACTCCTATGAAGCTGCCGCTAATATAACCTCACGAATGCACGTGTAGCACAACAGCCTAAAACTTCACGCAACTATTTTCACGGGACTTATCACAAGAAAAAACTGTTTTGTTTTTTAGAACTTTATAAGATATCACAAGTTTAGTTTGAGAAACGAGTTATTAAACTGAGATATTAAACGGAATTTCAAACAAACATCTCGACTTCATCAATCGCACGAATTCAAACACGATAACGAGTTTCGACGGACAAGTGACGAGAATACGATCGACAGCGCTAGTCGCGCACAGCCTCTCACTTCGGTAGCTGAGCTTATACTAGATTGAGGTCCCTTGAGAAAACCAGGTACTCTCGCTTGAGATTATGGAGGTCTTTTGCATAGCGGGACATTTGAATTCACTGGTATTTACATGGGCGTAACCAACTTTTTCATCTGAACTTTTAACTATCTTCTGAGACTAAGTTTAAAACCCAATTTTTTAACTCAAACTAGACCCTTTGAACTGCATTTCTGAGAAGTATCCTACACTGAAAAAAAAATAATGGTGGTCTAACATTGTCTGAGGTTACCTTAGCATTATGATAATGCAAAAAAAGATTGTGACATGTAGATTTGCTACAGATACATTGTGACTTAATGTTAAACCAACAAACCTATCCTTGCTAGAATAGCATTAAAATGTTGGTGAGGCAACATTAAACTTTCGCTCGAATAACATTATTTTTTGTTCAAGTAACGTGAGTGCATGCAAGACTGACATGGTAAAAATGTGAGTTTTACATTGTAGAAATGCCAACCTTACATTGTAAAAACGCTTACTTTACATGTGAAAATACAAGTTTTACATTGTAGAAATGCTAACCTTACATTGTATAAACGCTAACCGTACATGTAAAAAATGTAAGTTTCACGCTGTGGAAATGCAGAAGACAGTTATAGGAACGCGCTCTAGCTGTCATTGCTTGAATTACATTTATACGGCTCCTGAGAGACGAGTGAAGCTTTGGAGTTTGTGAAACGAACTTTAGACGTACAAGGAAATACAGCTTACAGAATACACATGGATTAGAGAAATGATACAAGTTTATGACGGTGTATACACTTATGGGATCGTCCGGGATTTGAACCCGGGTCTCCGGGGTGAGTGTCCAGTACCCTAACCGCTAGCCCATCGCTGCGATGTGGTTCGAGGGTGTAAAAGACGGATCTTAAGGAGCGATTCCTTATTTCTATCAAAGTCTTGGTCGCTGACTTTATTTCTGAACTCAGAGTTTTTTTTTTTACAATGTTCAGAGTGTTTTTTTTTTTTGTAGTAGATATGAGTATAGCACTGAAATAGTTATTATATAGTAAATGTAATATATGTACTTTATGCATTATATGCATTACATGCATTATATAAACAATTTTTTTATTTTTTTATAGGGGGGTTTTGGGGGTTTCCCCCCCCTCTCCCCCCCCCGGCTGGCGAAAAGGTCCACAAAATGAGTGAAATGCAGGGCCGAAAAGGCCAAATATGGGTAAAAAAGGGGTTAGGTAATGGTTAAATATGGGTGAAATAGGGGCATGAAGAGGCCGAATAAGGAAAATTAGGGGCAAACCAGGTAAATAATGGTAAATTGAGCCGCATATAGCTATAAATAAGTGGAAATAAATGCGAATTTAGGCAAATTAGTGTCAATAAGAGAATTACGAGCACAAAGGGGAGGAAAGGGCCCAAAAAGGAGTGAAATATGGGTAAAATGCAGGGGAGAAAAGGCCAAATATGGGTAAGATAGGGGTGAAGTAGGGGCAAATGTGGGCAAAATAGGGTCATAAAGGGGAAAAATAAAAGGAATTGTACTCATTGTACTTATGAAATTCCCCAGAATTTAGCGAATTCCCCAGAATTTAGGGAATTCCCCAGAATTTAGGGAATTCCCCAGAATTTAGGGAATTCCCCAGAATTTAGGGAATTCCACAGAATTTAGGGAATTCCCCAGAATTTAGGGAATTCAACGGTATTTATGAAATTCCCCAGAATTTAGAGAATTCCCCAGAATTCAGGGAATTCCGCAGAATTTAGGGAATTCCCCAGAATTTAGGGAATTCCCCAGAATTTAGGGAATTCCCCAGAATTTAGGGAATTCACCAGAGTTTAGGGAATTCCCCAGAATTCAGGGAATTCCCCAGAATTTAGGGAATTCCCCGGATTTTAGGGAATTCCCCAGAATTTAGCGAATTCCCCAGAATTTAGGGAATTCCCCAGAATTTAGGGAATTCAACGGTACTTATGAAATTCCCCAGAATTTAGGGAATTCCCCAGTAATTAGGGAATTTCCCAGAATTTAGGGAATTCCCCAGAATTTAGGGAATTCCCCAGTAATTAGGGAATTTCCCAGAATTTAGGGAATTCCCCAGAATTTAGGGAATTCCCCAGAATTTAGGGAGTTCCCCAGAATTTAGGGAATTCCCCAGAATTTAGGAAATTCCCCAGAATTTAGAGAATTCCCCAGATTTTAGGGAATTCCCCAGAATTTAGGGAATTCCCCAGAATTTAGGGAATTCCCCAGATTTTAGGGAATTTCCAAGATTTTAGGGAATTCTCCACAATTTAGGGAATTCAACGGTACTTATGAAATTCCCCAGAATTTAGGGATTTCCCCAGTAATTAGGGAATTTCCCAGAATTTAGGGAATTCCCCAGAATTTAGAGAATTCCCCAGAATTCAGGGAATTCCGCAGAATTTAGGGAATTCCCCAGAATTTAGGGAATTCCCCAGAATTTAGGGAATTCCCCAGAATTTAGGGAATTCCCCAGAATTTAGGGAATTCCCCAGAATTTAGGGAATTCCCCAGAATTTAGGGAATTCCCCAGAATTTAGGGAATTCCCCAGAATTTAGGGAATTCCCCAGAATTTAGGGAATTCCCCAGAATTTAGGGAATTCCCCAGAATTTAGGGAATTCCCCAGACTTTAGGGAATTCACCAGAGTTTAGGGAATTCCCCAGAATTTAGGTAATTCCCCAGAATTTAGGGAATTCCCCAGAATTTAGGGAATTCCCCAGAATTTAGGGAATTCCCCAGAATTTAGGGAGTTCCCCAGAATTTAGGGAATTCCCCAGATTTTAGGGAATTCCCCAGAATTAGGGAATTCCCCAGATTTTAAAGAATTCCGCAGATTTCAAGGAATTCCACAGCTTTTATGGGTGAATTCAGGCAAATAGGTGTCAGTAAGGGAAAATATGAGCACCAAGGGGCAAAAAAGGCCAAAAATGGGTACAATGCAGGGGAGAAATGTCAAATATGGGTGAGAAAGGGGTTAGTAGGGGCTAAATATGGGTGAAATAGGGACATGAAGGAGCCAAATAAGGGGAATGGGGGGAAAAGGGGAAAAATAAGGTTAATTGAGGGCGCTTATAGCAATGAATAAGTAAAAATATGGGCGCATTCAGGCAAGTAAGTGTCAATAAAGGAAAATGCGATCACAAAGGTCGGTCCATTGACCAATCAGAAGCGTCCATTTCAATCAATGGGAAATACTCGATCCTGATTGGTCAGTCCATTGACCAATCAGAAGCGTCCATTTCAATCAATGGGATATACTCGATCCTGATTGGTCGATCCATTGACCAATCAGAAGCGTCCATTTCAATCAATGGGGAATACTCGATCCTGATTGGTCGGTCCATTGACCAATCAGAAGCGTCCATTTCAATCAATAGGGAATACTCGATCCTGATTGGTCGATCCATTGACCAATCAGAAGCATCCATTTCAATCAATGGGGAATACTCGATCCTGATTGGTCGGTTCATTGACCAATCAGAAGCGTCCATTTCAATCAATGGGGAATACTCGATCCTGATTGGTCGATTCATTGACCAATGAGAAGCGTCCATTTCATAGTAGGAGAATACTCGATGCTGATTGGTTCATCTTTTGACCAATCAGCAACGTCCATTTCCCAGATTTCAGGGAATTCCCCAGTTACTGGAGGATTTCCCAATTTATTTTGGGTTGCATTGAGGTCAGGAAGGGGAAAACATGGGTGAAATGAAGCAGAAAAGGAGCAAGTAAGGAGTACTTTGGGCGAACGGGAACACATTGAGGTGAATGAAGGCGCATATAGGTATTAATAAGTGCAAATAAGAGCAAATACTGGGAAATAGGAGTCAATAAGGGATATTACTGGAAAATAGGGGCATAAAGGGCCAAATATGGGGGATATGGGGGGAACAAGGGACCAAATACGATTGAAATATTGGATTGTGGAGGATAAATATAGGTGAAATGGAAGCAGGAAGGGCCAAACAAGGGGAGGGTAGATTAGAGGATGCATCGATCAAACAGAAGCAACTATATTAATATTTGAGAAATATACTCAACATTGACCGGTTAATCAATCAAAAATTACAGTTCAATTTGACCAGTTACCAAAAATGCCAAAAAAAAATTCCAACCATGTGGCAAATCATTCGACATTCAAAATATATGAACAACACAAAAAAACCGGCAAAAGTAAATTAAAATTTACTAATAAATGTATTTGCTTCAGCAAATACCGTACAGAATTTTTTTTTTACGACTTGATTTTCAGGTCTTCTAAATTTCTTTAAGTGCTGCCAAATCTTTGGTTTTACATGTTTTCTTGTGTAAACCCGCCAAAAAAATGAGTAATCAGGGGAAAGTAGGAAAAGATCCAATTTTACATAAAAATTTACCGATAGGTTTACTTATCGCTCGGGGAGGAAAAGCGCCCCAGTACCACCGCAACATCTGAAATTTTCCCGTTTTTTCGATTGTTATAGGCAAATTGCGCTTAAATAACGCGTTAAATCTCAAAATTGCAAATGACGAATTTGAAAGAAAACCATATTTCCTCCAGTTCATCAGTTTTCAAATTGGTCAAATCATAGCTATAGAAATCGCGATTTTCGTTTCACAGAAAATCATTAAATTCGCCAACATGCGCTAGTTAATTCTTCTCTTTACACTTTGACAGCGACTGCTTGTGAACAAGCAAACTTCGAATAACGACTGTTTTGTCATCCAATCAGTTTTGGGCGTTCGGCCATTCGGGTAGAGTGAGTTGGTTTGGGGGGAGGGGACGGAAACAACCCCCCCCCCCTCTCCGCTGCTTATGCGTAAATGCCACAACTGAAATTTTAATCCAACTTTCTCAAAAACTAGATTTAGGCGATTTAGCAACTGCGGTCTGATTTAGTGATCGATGAAAGTGTGAAAAAATGAAACTATACTCTGTTCACGATAAGAAGGCGGGTGAGAATTCAGGTAGTAATGCACTATTTAGCAACAGTGCGGCTATGCTGGATACTCCAACCCTTCGCAGTGGCCCTTGTTCTCCCGAACTCTCTCTTGGCACGGAGGATTTCCAAGAACCGACAGACTCAAACATTTACACACGTCTAGTAAAAATTGCGAACGGTCAAAAATCCGAAAAAACGGACGAAATTTTCGCCCTAAAGGGCCAAAACTCGGCAAAAATAGTCGACTTTGAATTTTGATGCCTCTCAGAAATTCGTATTTTTCAGTCCGAATTAAATTCAGGATATTTCGTCAAATATCGAATTTATGAGCGTCATCAATATTCAAAGTCGACTATTTTTGCCGAGTTTTGGCCCTTTAGGGCGAAGATTTCGTCCGTTTTTTCGTATTTTTGACCGTTCGCAATTTTTACTAGACGTGTGTAAATGTTTGAGTCTGTCCGTTCTTGGAAATCCTCCGTGCCAAGAGAGAAGTCGGAAGAACAAGGGCCACTGCGAAGGGTTGGAGTAGCCGGTATAGCCGCACTGTTGCTAAATAGTGCGTTACTACCTGAATTCTCACCCGCCTTCTTATCGTGAACAGAGTATAGTATCTAAATCCGACTTTTAAAAAACTATACTCTGTTCGGGATAAGAAGTCCGATGGGAAGTCAGGTAAAAACGCACTACATCGCAACGCAGCGGTTTCTCGGCTGTCGATTCTTCCCCGTCACGTGCGTTCAGGAGGACCAGCCTTTTATATCTCAGCGCAATTTTTCCTTGAGATTGACTCCAAATTTCAAGCAAATAGCTCGAGATTAAGTTGAATGATGAGCTCAGGAAAATTCAGAGTTCAATCTATTAATTCAGACAAACCTTGGCCTATTTGCGTGAAAATTGGAGTCAATCTCAAGGAAAAATTCCGCTGAGATCGAATAAGTGGTCATAATTTGTCTTTAAATTCGCGGAAAGAAAATTCAGATAGAACACAGAATTTAAAGAAAACGTTACAAAACAATGAAGTTAAAGGTAGCCGTTGAACAAAAGATGATCCGTGGACGGACCTTCCAAACTCGCCTCTGAAGGTACTGACAATGAGAGACCCTTTTTAAACTGTCTCACATCTCTCTTGAATGCCCAGCAGTGTTGTCAAATAATGCGTTTTCGCTCAACAGCCCATGGCTCTTAACTCGCTGAACAGACTATAGACCCTTTTTTGAAGAAGACAATACCGTGAACTGACCAATTTATACGGTCCTTTGAACGCCCACTCGAAAATTAAACTTTTGCGGCATTCGCGAATTTTGAATAACTGACTTTAAATTTAAATTCTGCTCGACGTGCTCAGAAAAATGATACCCAACTGCGGTTCAAGGAGTAATTTTTCAAAGATTAAAGCATCTTGGAATCACTCAATCAGGAATGCCAAATTCTTTGAAAAATTACTCCTTGAACCGCCGTTGGGTATCATTTTTCTGTGCACGTCGAGCAGAATTTAAATTTAAAGTCGGTTATTCAAAACTCGCGAATGCCGCAAAAGTTTAATTTTCGAGTGGGCGTTCAAAGGACCGTATAAATTGGTCAGTTTACGGCATTGTCTTCTTCAATAAAAGGGTCTGAAAGGCTGGTCCTCCTGAACGCACGTAGCGGGGAAGAATCGACAGCTGAGAAACCGCTGCGTTGCAATGTAGTGCGTTTTTACCTGACTTCCCATCGGACTTCTTATCCCGAACAGAGTATACCTCGTAGGTTTTTGCGCACGATCTGACACCTCTTTCAAAAGTACCTATCAAAGTACGGAATTTATTTTTGGCATTAATGCCTGAGGTTTTTGTGAGCTTCGACAGTTAGTGTCATTGAATTGCTGGATGAATATGCAGATAAACTTTTCAATTTGTTTTGAGTTCGACACAGTACCATATTTTGACTGAATAAAAACGGTCTTACAATCTTAGTTACTTGATTCATATTACTTTATAGTTTATAAAGGCATCATCATTGCACAGCTATGTATTTCGAATCCCAATTTCTAATGAATCGCGACGATTTCTTCACTTTTACTACCTATGTTTAACGTCCAAGTTGTCAAAAATGAGTTTTAGAGTATACATTTAAATTTCAAGGAGAAAACTGTTAAGCTTATCAGAATCGGTGGTTCAAAATATGCAATTTAGCAGTTTGAATTTTAAATTAAAAGTCACTCTAAGAAAAATATGACAAGATTGGTACATTTTCGGGAACATCTCTGTCTTAAACCATGCCCACTCAAAGTAATGTGTCGTTCCCAAAACAAATTGAAAAATTTATCTCCATCCACCGAGCAATTCCAATAATTTTGAAATTTTAGAAACTTCCACGAATCTCAAGTGTTTACGCTAAAAAAAACTGTGGGTACTATTTAAAGAGGTATATCAGATCCTGCGCAAAAAATATCGAAGTAATTTTTTATGACTCGAATCGGATTTAGATGCTAGATTTATTATTTGTTACACTATCATAGATCACCAAATCAGTAGCTAAATTACTTGCTAAGTGCAGAGTGTATGAGGTGGTTGTATTATAAGAGTCAGTTGTGTCATCTACGTATAGGTAACAAGGTATAAGGGGTGTTTCTGCCCCCTTCCACTGAGCCAACTAACTCTACACGAACTCCCTACCCTAAGCGGAAGACGAAACAGTTGTTACCTATTCGAAGTTTTCACGTTCAAAAGCAGCCACTGCGCTGTCGACATGTGAAGAGAAGAAAGTCGCGCATGTAAGCAAATTCCATTAATCTCTGTGAAACGAAATTCACGATTTCTGAAGCTACGATTTGAACAGTTTAAAAGTTTGTTAACTCATCCCCGGTAGAAAATTTGATGTTCTTCGAACTAGCCGTTTGCAATTCTGACACTTGACGCACCATTTGCATGCTACTTGCCAAAAACTGCTGAAAAGTTTTTTGTTTTTTTTATATTATATATATATATATATATATATATATATATATATATATATATATATATATATATATATATATATATATATATATATATATATATATATATATAGTAAAGTACTGGGGAATGGTGGTTTTGTGAAAGGTCCCATGCGCAGGCTCTGGGTAAAAAGAAAACACGGAGACGCCTCTTGCTTAAGTTTGCGCGGGCACTTTTGCGCACTCAAAAAGTTCTGTTTGTAGATGAAGGTTTCTGTATTGGCTAAAACGGACGAAATTCCGCTTCTTTAAAGGCCGAAACTCGTCGCTTTCAGTAGCAATAAATACCTTAATGAAAATATCCAATTCCCATCGGCGCATTTTTGACTTAAGCACTTTATAGTCTCTTTTGCAATGGGTTGTTCAGTAAGGGTATTCTGTTAAAGGATTCAAAACCTCCGGGGGAGGGGTGATGAGAGGGGCCAAAAAAAAAAAAAAAACATCATTGGTGTTTTTCAACCCACATAGAACTTTTTAAGATGCGTAACTTTTAGAATTATCGCACTTTTCAAAAATAAGCAACGCCTCCCCTCTCCGCCCCGAATGTCGCGTATAAAGGCAATTAATTTAGAGAAGTCAACAATAATTGCCAGTGTGAAAAAAAGGAAACGAAATAAGGCGTTCAAATGTATCCCCTCCCCCCTCCTGCCATTTTCAAGTGAGTAATTTTGTTGCCGTACGAAAATAAGGGCCGTTGTGAACCCGCTCCCCCCCCCGGTATTTCCACGATGAATATCTTAGTTGCATTTCGGTAATATGTTGATTTAGCATTTTTTTAATGTAATTATTGCATTGCTACAGTGTAGTTTTCACGTTTCTACAGCGCTGTTTTAACATTGTGCTATGTAAGTTCAGCATTTTTACAATGTAAATTTAGCGTTTACATTCTTGTTGGTTGGACAAATTGTAAATGTCTGGCGAACATTTAAATAATGATGATATAGCATTTTCAAATTTTAAACTACCAACTATACAACATGCAAAATTTACGACACTTGTAATGCAAAATTAACAAAGATGCGATGCTACAAGAACAACAAGCAATGTTGGCTTAGCAATACTTTCAATGTCAACATAGCGTAAAATTAATGCTAATTTTGCATTTTCTTATCTTTGTTAAATTGACATCAAAAAATGTTAAGTCAACATTGACAATACTAATTTAACATTTTAAAATGTCAAATCAGCAAAACCAGTGCAATGTAAAATTAACATTAGTAAACATTGTTATTTTCACACTAAAAACTGCTAGACCAACCTTGGACAATGTTAACCCAACAAAAACTCGTATCGTAAAAAGAGCATTGCAAAAATTTGCTTGATTACCATTTTTTTTTCTTTCAGTGTAGTTACCAGTCAATTTTTTCAGAGGTAAACAGCCCTCTAAAACAACCTCTAACAAAGTTGTAGGTGGGGAAGGGTTAGAGGGGGCCTAGCAGCTAGCGATGGGTAAAGAGAGCAGCAAAGACTTCTAATACTATCTAGACCTGACAAAAGGCTCACACTAGGACGGGGAACCTAGGGCTGAGTAGAGGGACAATAGTCCCTGGTTGGCCGCAACCCGTCGGTCAGATTGGTGCACCGCGACCGAGATTTACATTGAAGCAAATGGGAAAATTACGATTTTAAAAAATTCATAAAAAATAGTAAAAAAAAAATTAAATCTATTAAATAGGGTACCGTTCGAAAGCTTATGCTCCGTAGATTGGGCGCCTTTGTTTAGTTTTTTGAATTTTTACTCCAGAGCTTTTCTACCGAGGCGTTAAGTTTACTTGAAATCCGCGTGTGTGTACTTAAGGTAGTGCGCGTGTGTGAGTGAGTACGGTTCGACCCTTCGCCCATTGTTTCCCCAGCGTATCCCGTCAACAATGACCAGTGCGAAACAAAGCGCCGACCGGAGCCGCAGAAGACACACACTTACACATACGCACATTTACCTGTCTTTACTGAAACACATGCACAACTCATCCCTCTCACAACCTACCCGAGCTGCTACAGTACAAAAGGACAAAAAACGAAAAAGGTCCGCTCGCTCCTTCACTCACTTACTCACACACTCGCACTGCCTTACGTACTTACGCGCGGATTTCGTGTAAGCTTTAAGCCTCTGTAGAAAAGTTCTGGAGTAAAAATTCAAAAAACTAAGGAGATCAGGGACTCGGCAGCTCCTTTCGGCCCTTCTCGGCAATACTCAGCATCGTCCGGTGGTCTTTCACGTGCTTCTGATTGGCTCAGAGGAATGGAGGTCTTCTCCCCATTGTGACAAAGAGGAATCGAGTACCTGGTTTTCTCTAGGGACCTTAAGTGAGATAGTTTGGAATGCTATGCGAGTTTTATCACAACCAATTGCGATCGATGAGGTCATTGTTGTGGTTGTTGGCTAACCTTTGAATTCGCATTGAAACCGTCTGTTTCTATGATTGCTCTCATTAATTTCCTAGAAATTGTGCTCATTTCAATGATTTTTCTCTTTAATTTCCTTATAATTGTGCTCCTCAATGGCATTGGAGATGCCGATCTTAAAAATGATGTAATTTCTACTTAACTTGTCCCGCTTTTACGCATATTCTACTGTTTGGAATTTTTAGCGACTAAGATAAAATTGAGGAAAAACAAGGGTATTTCGATCAAAACTGAGGTCAAATTTGAACTTGGCAGGTCAATTTATGCCGGGTTGCATGCTATTCACGCAATTATGGATCTAATCAATAGAGGAAAACCTATTTTCGTGTGTAGGGACCCTTGTTTAGTGTGCTCTGGGGGCGGACATCTATGGTGCATAAGCATAAAAATCCTCATTAACCTGTTTTGAATGTTGACTAAGCGCTTTTTCGATGTGCCATTTGAGAAATGATTGTTATAGCAGCAACTGAGAAAAACATCTTATTATTCTTACTTTTCTCTGGTGCACTGCAGAAATAGTTTAGTATGAGGGCTGCTGTATTTTCTGACCTACCTTAGCCTAACCTGATCTAACCTTACCTCATAGGAATAATGGTTGAGTAGTAAGTAAGCATCCAAACTATCCGAAACAACATAATGTGCCCGAGACATTCACCATTTATCAGTGTCTAATTTTACTAATTGTAAGTTTAAGTGTGTTAGAGTAATTCGCCGTCTATAATTTAACTTCCTCATTGCCCACTCATGTATTTTAAGACGCTAATTTCATAAATGCCATCAGTTTCTATTAAATTGCCCTAGATTTTACCAATTTAAGACTTCTTCGAGAAAAAATCTTAACTATTGAAAAAGTATGAGTTTCGTGTACTTAAAAACTAAGGCCGAGATTGAAATGAGCGGGTCAAGGATTTATGTTCATGGACACACTATATGTCTTTAAGGCATAAAAATCTTGGTTGAGTAGGGGATAGCGGCCCTTATACTAAACTACACCCACGCACCGGGGTGCACTGCACTCTTATCAAGTTTCGGAATTTTTTCGTTCACCTTGGAGAAGTGCTGAGGTGTGGCTGTTGAAAGAGTCATCCTCCCTCTTCTCAAGGTCTGCATTTCAATCTTCTGTCAATTACTTAGTCAATGCGAGAGATTTCAACCTGTTATCATGCATCAACACCTGTTTTTAACTTCAGTTAAAGGGGTCTTTTCCTCCTTCTTCTCTGTTTTATTACCTTTAGGTAGTTGGTATTAAAGGCAGTTGTGCTATAAATCTAATATTCAGGCAGAAGTTTTTACAACATTATTATAATAGGCAAGTTAAACAAATGCATGGGCATAAGCCTGCGTTTTCAGAACAAGTTCAAACTTAGGGTGCATTTGTATACTTTCTCTTTTTCCACCTTATTACCGTGCTTGAAGCGTAAAGCGTTTTGGAGGCACTTTTCCTTGGTAGATCAGTACTTAGGCTACTCTAGAAAAGTGCCTCCGAAACGTACCATTTCTTGATGCGCTGCTCGTTCGTCCTCATTCCTTATACACTGTTTTAATGGAGGGGGGGGGGTCTCAAGGCTAATTCTTAAGCCTAGGCTATATTTCCATGATGGAAGTATAAAGGTGGAGGAATCTAGGAGGAGTAGTATTTCGGACCAACATTTTTCGGCCCCAGCCCATTGAAGGCGATCGGTAGGCAACAACGATTACAGTAAGGTAACGGTACCGGTAGCCGGACACTTAAGGATTTCTCGGACTTTGAAAGGTTGCCGAAAATCGGAAAAGCGACGAAAAAATACGAGAGGTACATTATCAGTTTCCGTATTGAATGAAGTTTCGATTGGTGCATATTTTTTTTGAAAAAACATCACCCATGACCTCCAAAATCGAAATTCCGAAAAAAAGTCAAAAAGCACCTATTTTTGGACATCTCGTCGTAAAATTCGCTTAATTCCGGACGTGTTGTACCAGTATCCGGACATGTAGAAAAACCATCAATATTAACGCAAACATCGCAAAAAACGTAACGAATGAGAATGCAGATGAATTAAAGAACTACAGACCTATCTCAATCCTTCCTATTTTATCATAAATACTTGAAAAAATCATGTACAAGCAGTTAGGAAAGCATTTTGAGCACAATAATTTTTTAGCGGCAGCCAATTTGGTTTTCGTAAGAATAAGAATAGACTGATTTAGTGAGTCGATATATCGTGCGATTATATGCGATATACTCGTCTGGACCTATCGAAGTTCCGACTGGTTCGATATACACGGGTTTTCCCATAAGGAATCGGAATGCGATTTTCAAGCGGAAATTTCGGCCTTTTTGAGACATTTTTTACACGTCGGAGGCTGCAATAATGGAATCTACGTATCCTCAAGTGCCAGGAACTAGCATAAAATAGGGCTATAGCGCAAAATTTAAACTAGTTATGCCGCATATATCGAATCAAGTCGTGAAAGTGAGGTTATGGCACCCCATTGTTTACATCCTTACTTCCAACCTTTATGAACTGCAAAACTTCCATAATTTTTGTCATTTAGCTGTTATTTCTTCAGAACTTTTGGAGGAATAATATACCAGAGTATTGTAGTTCACCTGCTTTGAAATTTTGAGCTCCAATATGCTTGATATTACTCAACAAGTTAGTGTTTCCTCATCACCGCAACGGTACAGAGTCTAAGTAGGTACTTCATTGTCGTTTGCCTAGCCTAAAATTTTATCTCTGGGTTACTAACACATCTAAATTACAACACTAGGTTCTTACCTTCTATCTGTAATTCAAATCTAGACAAGTAAAAGGGGGAACACTCAAATAAAGCTAGAGGAAGGCTACAGTCAGGAGCGCGTGGGAGGACGGTTAATTGATGGCTGGACTGAATCACCCTGCCGAAAGGTTCTTTACAGTCGACAATGTTTTTAGAGCTATGTGATTGAAGGGTAAGAGGTAAATGAAGGATACAAGCATCAAAGAAACGAATGAAACACAGGTAGGTCGAAGAATATGACTGAAAAATGCAAACGAAGAATCGGGTAGAGTTACGGAACGTGGCTTTTTCTAAAATCTGTGGTAATGTCAGGCATTACAGGATTCAAAATGTTAGTGCAAGTATGCTACTATACTCTGGCACATAATTCCTCCAAAAGTTCCGAAGAATAACTGCTAAATGTCGAAATTTATGGAAGTTTTGCAGTTCATAGACGTTGAAAGGAAGGATGTAAACAATGGGGTGCTATAACCTCACTTTCACGACTTGGTTCGATATACGCGGCATAACTAGTTTAAATTTTGCGCTATCGCCCTATTTTATGCTGATTCCCGGCACTTGAGGATACGTAGATTCCATTATCGCAGCCTCCGACGTGTAAAAAATGTCTCAAAAAGGCCGAAATTTCCGCTTGAAAATCGCATTCCGATTCCATATGGGAAAACCCATGTATATCGAACCAGTCGGAACTTCGATAGGTCCAGCCGATTCACTAAATCAGTCTATTGTATGATTGTGAAACTTGTTAAATATCTTGACCAGGTCTATGCTGTAAGAGGACAAGATCCTATAGTGAGAGTCCAATTTGCTCTTACTAACGCTTTTGATCTAATTGATCATAAAATCTTACTGACAAAACTAAAATATTATGGGGTAAACGGCTCTGCGAACAACCTACTTGCATCATATATATTTACGAAACAGTTGTCAAAACACAGAAATTATCCTAAATGAGAAATTTTACAGGTCTGCACCAAGGTACACGAACATTGGAGTTCCACAAGGGCCCAAATTTGGCCCTCTCCTGTTTTTAATTTTCATTAACGATCTTTCCAATGTTCTGAAAAGTTTCTCCGACAAACTGCATGTCTTAATGTACGCATACGACACCAATATCGTCATGCCGGGAGAGAATATATTGGATAACTTAAATAGTATGCTAGTAGTTTTTAGTGACTGGTGCTGGGTTAACAAATTAGTTATAAATTTTTCGAAACCCTGTATAATAAACTTCTCTCCAAATCTGATTTATTTAGAGATACCTGGGCTTAATTCTAGACAATAGATTTAGTTGGAACTCTCAAATTTCGTCTCTAGCCTCAAAGCTAAACTCAGTACCTTTTGCAATAAGAAATCTCATTAAATTTGGTAATGGTCAAGCAGCCTTAACGATGTTTTATGCCAATTTTCAGTCTACAATGTCATACGGTATAGCTCTTTGGGGTGACACCTCTTTAGCAGATACTCTGTTATTAATTCAGAAGAGTGTTATGAGAATAATAAGCCAAAAGCTTCGAAACTGTCAGTGTAAGGCATTTTTCAAAAAACATGGCGTGCTTACCATTATTAATCTGTACGTTTTTGAGCTGTTGAAAATTGCCGTAAAGAACGATTTTATTAGACCCGAGGAAATGATAGCCAATCATGCTTGTAGCACAAGGCACGACTTTCACAACATAGAGCGAAATAATGGTAATAAAACGGCAAACACGTGCAAAGAAAAAGCTGTAAAAATTGTCAAGTCTTGCGAGAGCTCAAAGGTTGGTTCTTAAAGAGGAGGGGCCAGTTATTTTTTTTAAAAACCCTCAAAACTAAACTTAAAAGTAAACCTTTTTATTCTCTTAAAGAATTCCTTGACGATCCTGTGTGATTTAAGAACCTCAAGTCTCATTAGCTTTTTCACCACACAAGAAGAAGAAGAAGCATACAATTGCCATAAGATTAAGATGATTCCAGGGTCGATTAGTTCTAACTGTGGACACCACGTCGCACTGTGTGGGATTTGACCGATCTAGCGAGAAAAAAGTCCGACCAATGACTTTCTTCCGCGATAAGTGTTACTAGGGGGTTTAAAGGGTCGCTGATCACGAATCTGAGGTCAGATTTTATGAATTTTTATGTCAAGTGCTCTAAAAGCCCAAAAAAACTGTCAAAATAATTTTATAAAAAAGAATAATAATGAAAAAAAAAATTATTCCTCTAAAAAACAGGAGATCAGTTTTCAACAACGCTAATTAATGAAACGTTCACATTAAATGAATTGGTCCTTTAAAAAAATGCCCGGAATAATAAAAAAAAGGAAGAAAAAAATTGCTAACTGCCCGGGATTCGAACTGCAAAACTTTCAGTCTATGGGTGGCACCGCAACCGACTGAGCCAGAGCTTGTCGGAATGATGTAGGGTGAGTTTCCATTCATACAAGTAAGCGAGTTCAAAAAATGCGCAGTACGTGGCGCGACGAGCTCTCACAAGCACTTCAAAGTGTGGTCTGAACTGGCGATTCTCACTTTTCAAATTGATATTATTTTCGTGAGGGCACCTTGTGGCAGCTACTGTTTTCATGGATTTGTTCTCTGAAATATGGGCTTTCACGTGGTGTAAACCAAAGTTCCGCCAACCACCGCCAAATTTAGTTATTGTCCAATAAAGATCACGATTTACGTAAACTTGAGGAGTTGGAGAACGTTTCATTCGAGGCTTTGAAAAAACCATTAGAAAGAACATTGAGTAAATAAAATAGGGTGCAAAATGATCAGCAGACCATCCTCTACAACATGCCAGCAACACTTTTTCCGAAACTGTAACACGTATACTTAAAATAGCATCAAATCTAAGGCTAAGAAAATGATCGTAGGAAATGTCGTAACCAAACTATGGCGGAAGCCAATGTTCAAGCTGTTTTACACTAATCGGATCGAAGAAAATGTATAAACAATACATATATTCGTGATCAGCATATCCTCACCTTTCATTTTCATCCATTTTCGAACAATTTTAAGCAACTTGATTTTTCGACTTTTTTCTAGCTAGATCGGGCATATCCCACACTGTGCGTCGCGCTGCTCAAAAAGTCAAAAATTGTTTGCTAAATTTGACGAATCCACGCAAAAACACAAATTTGATGAACATCAGCAACGAGCAACTGCGAGCATACTTCAGGAAGATATCCTGAAAGTTTCAGGCTGAAACACTCAAAACCATTATTAATATGCCTGTATCAAAAGTTTGCAACAGCTCTATTGCACCCTCACTCATCTACTAGCTTTAATTTATTCTGACTCTTCAAATCACTCTGTATTTACTACTCTTGATCAAACAAAGGACACCGCGCTTTGCTTATGGGAACTGGCTCCCAGTCAAATTTTTTTAAATTGAAATATGTGTCGTAAAAGTGTCTCCTGAGAAAAAGCTCTCACGGGCGGAAAAAAAAATAATGACAGGATTTCGAGATATTCGCGTTTAAAGTTGGGGACTATTTGCCCTCCGCTTCGTATTCTCGTACGTAGCAGGCCGCTTAACTACTACGCCAACTGGAAACCTTCTCAGTCGAATCGCCCGACTCAGCGCGCATTGATGTTTGCAGTCCCTCCCAACTGCTTATTTGTTTACCGCACACCAACTGCTCTGCCTTGACCACTCCCTCAACTGATTACTTACCTACATCAACATTTTCTTTTTCTCTGCGAACTATCTGCTCTCTCCCTCTCTCTCCCTCTCTCTCCCTCATTGTAAATGTAGTTCCGATTAATAATAGTTCATTGTTGTTTCTCTCGCAATATGTGACACCGATATAGTTTTTGCGTCTTTTTTTTTTTTTTGTTTATTTGTTTATTTCTCTTTTATTATTCATGGATTCACTTATTTTGATTGAGGGGGAAGGGGTCGTTAGCACACGACGTAGTGGTTCATGAGCATTATACTATCGTTCTACTTCCAAAGCGATGTTTCAAGCGATGTGATACAAGTTTTCTAAAGAGTCGCCAAAAAAGAAAAAATGAAAAGAAATAAACAAAAACAAACCTCTCCCCCCCTAAAAAAAAATCAAACCAAAGAAACGTGATTTTTGACAAGTGTATAGAGCCGTACTGAAGTTTAATAGGAAAGGGGGGTCGGAGAGAAAAAAAAAAAGTGTGCCACACGAACGCGGACAATCGTGTATCTTGGTGTGTCGATGGCTCCTCCATAAAAATCTACCAAAAAGAATCGATCCGATGGCGACAGTGACAGCGGCGGATCGTGAACAATCAACTGAATTTTCCATCCCATTTGAACCTAAGGAAATGTATCGATTATTCGGAAGCCCAAATGAACAGTCTGAAGATCGACTCTCTCTTGTAGGTTTAAATAGAGGAGATATCGAAACAAACATCGCTTTGGAAGTAGAACGATAGTATATTGCTCATGAACCACTACGTCGTGTGCTAACGACACCTTCCCCCTCAATCAAAATAAATAAATCCATGAATAATAAAAGAGAAATAAACAAATAAACAAAAAAAAAAAGGACGCAAAAACTAGGTGTCAAATATTGCGAGAGAAACAACAATGAACTATTATTAATCGGAACTACATTTACAATGAGGGAGAGAGAGGGAGAGAGCAGATAGTTTGCAGAGAAAAAGAAAATGTTGATGTAGGTAAGTAATCAGTTGAGGGAGTGGTCAAGGCAGAGCAGTGGGTGTGCGGTAAACAAATAAGCAGTTGGGAGGGACTGCAAATATCAATGCGCGCTGAGTCGGGCGATTCGACCAAGAAGGTTTCCAGTTGGCGTAGTAGTTAAGCGGCCTGCTACGTACGAGAATACGAAGCGGAGGGCAAATAGTCCCCAACTTTAGACGCGAATATCTCGAAATCCTGTCATTATTTTTTTTCCGCCCGTGAGAGCTTTTTCTCAGGAGACACTTTTACGACACATATTTCAATTTAAAAAAATTTGACTGGGAGCCAGTTCCCATAAGCAAAGCGCGGTGTCCTTTATTAACTGATGCAGGGTGGTCACTGGTCAAGCAATCTAATTATAATCACAAACGGATATTCTCTGCCGGGAAAGTGATCAAAAATTCCAATTGGTTTTTATTTATTTTCAGGTGAGTCAATACAAGAAGAGAACTTTTTTGAAAAAGCTCTCAGTTGAAGCAGTCCTTAAAACAGCGATGCAGAGTCAGTTAGATGGTGTTATTGTAGGAATGAACCAACTTCGTGCCGCATCAAAAAATAATCTAGAAGTTCGAGAAGAGTATGTCAAACAGTTTTTTTATTTTTCTAATAATTATTCATTTTATTTTTCCAAGTATCTACTTGATGTTTTAATGATCAGGAATGTTCTTAGTATTTTTTAAAACATGCAGTGTAATTGCGTAGTTTATTATTATCTGTTTAGTCCATTTAACTCCGTAATAAGTATCGAATGATATCGATTTGAAACACATGGTTTTACGTGTTTTGTGTAATTATTGACGTCGTTGTTGCATTTTTTATATTTTAGTTTATAGTTTTTTTTATCCCTCTAGGTTTTTTTTTTTTTTTGTAATCCCTGCCCCCCCCCGTTTATTTTTTTTTTTTTTGCTTGTTGATAACATTTTTTGCTTTTTGTTTAATTTTGTTGTTGTTTTCGTGAGTAGTTTTTGGAAATTTTGGCAACTTTGTTTTGATATTTTTTTCTTCCATATAATTGCCCTATAGAAAAGCCCGACGTTCTCAACGTTTGGGATTTTGAGGTTAATTATTGGGTGCATTTGTGAGAGGATGAGGCATGTTATTGATTTATGGTGTGGTTAGTTCTTTGTTGTTTTGAGCCAATAGGAGGATTTCGTGGGTAAATTGTAGTTGAGAATCGCCATTTCATCCAATTGGCTTGCGTTGGCGTGTGTTGTGTGTTGCCTAATCTCTCGTTTCGTTTGGATGCAGTATTTGATTTTTCAGCCGACTTTGGAGTCAGCTGTTCTAAAATGAACGTTTTTCGAGTTGATGGCAAAAAAAGAATTCAATTTTCTCAAACTTAATACTCTCTTGTTTGGTTAGTTTGGTTTTAAATGTTCGGAGTTTCATTAATTTATTTGGAGTTACTTCCTGGTTCTTTTTTAATGTTTTCACTTGTTTTCTTTTTTTCTATTAAGTTGTCATTTCTATCAATTTAGTTAATTCACTGTCATCCATGCCTTAATAACTCAATTTAATTAAAGTCCTACAAACCTAACCCAGATATGAAAGAAAGATTTTAAAAATATCTTTAAAATCTTGCCAAGTTCTTGCCGATAATCTTTCAAAAATCTTTCAAAAATCTTTCAAAAATATTGCTATGTTCCATCCATTTGTTTGCCGCAAAAATCTTTTTAAAATATTTCTGATATCATTTTAAAAAGATTTTTAAATTCTTACTAAAATCTTTCTGTAATATTTTGAAAATGTTTCTGATAACATTTGCAAAATCTTGCTGTAAAATCTTTTAAAAATTGTAATAAAAAAAACATTCAAAAAGGTTTTTAGAATCATTGTCAAAATCAATCAAAATAAATGATTAATTAATATGAAAAATAGAAAGGATATATTTAAGAAGAAGAAGATTTATATTTAAAAGAAGGAGAAGAGGGCGAGGGAAAAGGTGCAGGGAAGGCGCTTCTGCACTTTTCAACTTAAGCCTACTATAGGGTTAAAGTTCAGAAGAGTCTTAAGAAAGACTGATTCGCATCCAAATGATAAGACGGTTTGTGAGATGCTTCGACACAACCGTACGACAAGTAGATTCCTCACGTTTAACTTTATCACATGGATAAGTGAGTATCCTAGCAGGGGCTCCAGATGGGATGCCACTAGAAAGAAAATGGTTTGAATTTGCGAGAAGTTGAGTTTTAGAGAGGAATTTTAGAGTAGATATATGCAGATTTTTATTAATATGATTAGATGTATGGATGGAAATAAATTCGTTTAAGACACTTGAAAAAAAAGAATAAAGAAAAAGGTAAATGACAATAATAAATAAAAGGAATAAATGAATATATTTGTATGCGAGGGAGCGCGCGCCATCTAGTGGTGCGGTTGTGCACCCGTTGTCGCGTCTTTTAAGTTTTTCGAAATATTTTAAAAACTTTATTTAAAAAATCTATTTTTCCAAACTTTTTTAAAATGTTTGCGAAATCTTTTAACAAAAATCTTTTCTAAACCTTTAAAAAAAAACTATTATAAAACATTTTAGAAAAGTTTCTCAAGAAACTTTTTTTTGGAAATTTTTTAGAAAGTTTTTAGCAAGAATGGAAAGATTTTGGCAAGAACACAAAGATTTTTAAAATCTGGCCAAAATCTTGCTTCATATCTGGGAAGGGAGTGAGAAAGTAAATACCTAATAAATGAGGCTGTTGCTGAGTGCCAATTTATCAGGGAAGTTATACCGGATGATAAAAGCAAAGATACAACAAAATCAAGAATTTAAGTCATTATTTAACCCAAGAAAAAGATTCACTTTGCATCAAAATCTGTCCATTGCCAAAGTAGCAGGCGCCCGGTCTGAATGGCGGTATCACACATTTCAGAGTGCCCGTATTTTTACCCAACACTTCTACACTAACTTTGATCGCGTTGAAAAGTTTTTCAAAGGTTTTATAGGCACTGTACGTGGGCCTATGGGAGAGTCCGCTGATAAGTAGTTTTGGTGGAAACGTCCCAACAATACTAAGTTTCAGCGGAGAGGTCGTTCGCGGCTCGCGGCTCGCGGTCACAAGAAGATGAGAAACGCACCATGTAAAATACGGCGGTGCGCTCTCTCGGCAATTGCCGCGTACTTCTCTGACCGACGAGTGCAAGTCGGATGGATCTGGATCGTAGACGGCGCGCGGTCGCCACAGTTTCATATGCACTGAAAAAATTATTTAAAGCACTACAGTATGACATTTCATGTAATATGTTGGTCGGAAATTCATGCTCTCAGCACGATTCCCCAGAAGCAGCCTGCACGAAGAATGTAAACAAGCGGCGGACGAACATCTTTACTTCACGCTTGGTTTCCCACCGTTTGGGGGCCTTTTCAAATCGTCGCGCTTTTTCGACTTTTCAAACCAATTTTTTTCGGTGATGCAGTCTCCAAAAAAATTTGAAAAATTCCTGAGTACTCAGCTCACCCAGCCCCTTCATTTTAAGAATTAAAAAAAATATGTGCAACTGACTCATTTTTCAAAAGTACATCGAGGTAGCGGAGCAGTCAAAATGTCAGCGATTTACTCTCTTGTCGAAAAATGCTTCGTAACGACGCTTTTCTCATGTACCTTTTCTTTAATAAAATTACATTTAATATCTAAATTGTTTAGGTGCTTGGGTTGCTCTGTTGAGTAACTAACGCTGATGGCGGATTCATTATCTTCATAAATTACTAAAGGGCAGTGAGTATCGAGAAATTTACAATCATATGAAAGATTTTTCAGCCAACTGGCTTCTACAATGGATTGACTAAGGCAAACATATTCAGCCTCGGTAGAGGACAGGGACTGATGACTGTTTCTAGGAACACTACGGAATTGTGCAATTAAAAAGTTCAAAACAAAAACTTGTAATAGATTTGCAATCAAGTTTGTTTCCGGCCCAATCCGCATCTGCAAAACCTGTAAGAGGTTCAGAACAATCATTTCTGGTGAAAACTGATTTCAAATCTTTTGTATCTTTAGTTACATTTTGATGGATTGAATATCAAGTAGGAATAATGGGAGACGTGATTTCTCTTAGAGCATTTACCAACGAACTTAATACAATAAAAAGAATGACTATTATCAGGGTTATAGTTACTATCACAGATATAAAAAGACTTTGTTGACAAGATGATTCTAATGCGCATCGATGTGCATCGATGGCACATCGATGACACGCATCAGTCATCGTTCTTTTGCAATTGCCGCCGTTTTTAACTTTAGGTTACTAAAGTCTTCCGCGCTGAAAAAGATAACAATTAACGTTGCTCCTTAAGAGCTTTAGAGGAAATATTTGATTTCGCTTTAGATCTCTAAATAGAAAAGAATATTTCTTTAAGAGCCTTAAGTAAATTGAAAAATATGGAGATAAATCATAGGTCTAACTTGACAGGTTTCTTCAAGACACTGCCATGTCGGTGCGTGACTTTTGTTCTTCGTCCGGTCTAGGTTCCTATTCCAGTTTTCCTCAGCCACGACCTATGCCACGACCAATGGCTTTTGGCTTCACTATGTTCCTGGAAGTTTCTCCCCCGCTGGTGGAATGTTCCTTGGGAGGAAGATGTATCACAATTGGCTTCCTTGGCCTGGAGCTGGGTTTCCTCATTTGCATTTGATGACTGGCTGCCGTCGTTGCTCTTGTTGAAGATAAGAAATTTGGAGTTTCCTCTGACATGTGAGTCTGATCTTCCTCTAATGTCCTCCTTTGTTGGGGTGGTGTTTTCTTTGGTGTTCCTTTGTTGAGCTACTTTGCTGAGGTAATTGATGTTCTTCTCTTGACCTGCTCTAATGTGGTGATTGTTGTCTCCTCGGTGAGTTGCTAGGATGTGGATGAGTTCGCCTTGACATAGGAATTTGTTGTTTCGCTGGTGAGCTGCTATGATGTGATGGAGTTGCGTTAGAAAGATTGAACCAGACCTGCTTTTTGTTACTCTTGTTATGGGGATTAATAAAAGAGATCAAGTATAGGACGACATTGTTGTATGAATGAACGGGCGCGCGGGTATTCAATATAGATACAAATGTGTGTGCCTTGGAGGCCAAAGATTGCATACTAATCAAAGATAATGATAGCATCTGTAACACCCCTTTTGTTTTTGTTTTGTTTTGTTTTTTGTTTGTTTTGTTTTTGTTTTTTTTAAGTATATATATATAACTAATAACAAAATTACAACTTTTGAGATCAAAATTAACTTTTCGATATGAACAATTATGATAAAATAATTTCTTGACAAAAAAAATTCTAACATTAACACTATGTTTAAATTTTTAATTTTAAGTGAATTCCTCCGCAAACTTTAGTGGTGGCTTTATCACTCGCCCTTGGGATGACATTTGAATATTTTTACTTTCTCGCTCCCCCGTAAGGAGAGAAAGTATTGTCATCATGAAAAATTTCGAAGTTGGGGTTTTTCCATATCTTGGCATTTCAGGTCCCTCTGAAATCAAAAATCATATTCCCAAAAAATGTCTGTCCGTCAGTCCGTCTGTCCGTCCGACATTATAACTTCTAACCTATGGGTCCATTAGCATCCAAATTTGGCAAGAGGGGTTCTTTCTGATAGTGCTAGAGGCGGTTTTTTTGTTTTTCCTTGAAATTAAATTTGAGGGTTGTTAGGGGGGGGGGGGTTACCCCTAAAATAGGGTAAAAATTGAAATTCCTAAAAAAATGGCTCTAAGGATTTCCTTGTAACTTGATGAAAATATGCTCCTGAGACAAACAAATCGAATGGCACTATTCGTTTTTTCGAGAAAACTCAAACAAGGGTAGTTATGAGTGAGGGGGTGGGGGAAATAGGGAAAATGGGGAAAAATACCCGTTTCCGAGACCACCACCGTGAGGATTTTCTTGAACCTTGGAGAAAATATGCTCCTAAGACAGACAAATAGAATAACAGCATTGATTCGTCCAAGAAAAACCAAATAAGGGTAGGTATGGGATGTTGAAAAGGAAAGTTAATAATCAATCATGAATGATATATGGCAACATTGGTCTTTTCTGATGATGCACATACGCCTTGCATTTTTTGCTTTTTTCTCTTTATTGAATGAAGAAAGAAGTCAGTCGAGTACGATGTCGCTTACCGGTTCGTCCGCGTATACTTTAATAATGAAGAATCTATCGTTTTTCCTTCTTGTCTTAAAAACATAACCTGCCTGATTCTAAATATTCAACAGGTTATGGGCCCAGCCCACGTCTAAGCTGCCCATGTTTGAAATTCTTTTCGTAAACAGAACGAGTGGTGAAATGTGTAAACAAAATTTCTTATATTGTCCTCAATAAAAAAATGTTTCGCGTTAAAAATTTATGTTGTACGGTTCACATCGCGTTAACGGTTCGAGCTCTTACTTGTTTTTCGATAGCGGACAATTTATTCAATTTTTTTGTGTGTGTATAACCATCGGTTGGTTTAACGATAAAAATGTTGTTATCCGAAATGATTTCGACGTGCACGATTGCACCCTTTATGTTTTATTTATTTTGCTTGTGCTAGTGTTGTTAGCGGTTTATGTGATTAATAAATGCAAAAAAATTAAAAAGCAAATCAGAGAGGCTTCCAGAAGAGGAAACGTATGAATTAAAAATTAAAATTAAGAAATTAAAAAAGTGGGTTCTTCGACCGATTAAAAATTAAAATTAAGAAATTAAGAAAGTGGGTCCTTCGACCAATTAAAAATTAAAATTAAGAAAGTTTTTGTGTGTGTCTATTCGTTTACGTGTATTTCGCGATTAACAAAATGGAAAGCGAATATAATTGTGTAGAAAAGTTGCGTGGTCGTGAAAACTACGAACTGTGGATGTTCCAAGTAAAAATATTTTTCGAGGAGAAAGAAGTCTATAAGATCGTGTCGGGCTTATGTGAAAGGGTGCCGCCACCCGCCGACAAAGCAACCCAATATCAACTTGAAGATGATAGAAAGTGGCTCAAGAAGGATTCGGTTGCAAAGAAAATCATAATCTCAACAATTGAGAAGAGACTGTTGACACATGTAATGTCATGTAAAACATCGTTTGAAATGTGGAGCAAGATCAAGGAAATATTTGGGCAGAGCAACTCACAGCAAAAGTGCAGCCTCATGACGGAATTTTTTGCATTAAAATTTGAAAAGGGTTCGAGTGTAGCGGATCACGTGAGTAAAGTTCAAAACACTTTTCACAAGTTGAAAGCAGTAGACGATTCTGCAACTGAAGAGATGGTTGTAAGCAAAATTATAACCACACTCCGTGATAACTACAACTCATTCCTTACTGCGTGGGAAATGAACAATGATAAAACTTTGGGAACGCTCGTCTCAAGACTCTTGACTGAGGAAAATCGATTAAAATCAGGAAGAGAAGAGACCTTTGCGTTTAAGAGCAACGTGAAGACGTGTAGTAACTGTGGCTAACCCGGCCATTTTGCTAAGTTTTGTCGAATGAAAGTAAATAAAAAGTCGAAAGATATCGAGTGCTTCAATTGCAAAAGGAAGGGACATATTTCGAGAAATTGTCCTGAGCGAAAATCAGAGGGAGAACGGAAAAAATGTGGTATATGCAAAAAAAACCAACCATGAAGAATCTAACTGCTATTTCCGTAAAGATAAGACTTCTGCAAAACGAGAAGTCCAAAAGGAAGTTTTTTTGGTGCAAAATGTTCATACTGTTCAAAAGAACTCTGAATGGATCATAGATTCAGGGTCAAGCTCACATATGATCAACAATGAAACATTATTTAAGAAGTTTACCAATGTAAACTTTCCTGTAGGAATAGCAAAAGAAGGAAGCGAACTGGCTGTTAAGAAAATTGGTGACGTTGAAACCAATAAATGCGTTTTGAGTGATGTATTATACTCCACAGAACTTCGCAAAAATCTCCTATCTGTTAATGCTGTTTGCAAAAGCGGGGGAGAGGTCCGATTCCTTGAAAATAAAGTGGTCATATTAAAAAATGACAGAACATTAATGGAAGGTGAACAAAAGGATAATGGCTTGTTTACAATAATTTTGAATAATGATGACTTAAATGAATGTTTCGCAACCTGTGAGAAAAGTGACTTACTAGCTTGGCACAAACGCTTAGGCCATCTGAGTTTTGAAAACATAAAACGACTAGAAATGTTGAATGATGGACTAGATTTTGCAAATGTAAAACTGAAAGAAACCATTAAAAATTGTGTGACATGCATTAAAACTAAACAAACAAGAAAATCTTTTGGCGAAGAAAGGAAACCGACAAGAAGAGTTTTAGAAATAATTCACTCTGACGTCGCCGGACCCTTTGAATAAGAAACATGGGATGGGCATTTATACTTTGTAACTTTCAGAGATGATTACACTAACTTTACTCATGTTTATTTGATGTCTCATAAATATGAAGTTTTGAAAAATTGCGTGACTTTATCGAAGAGGTTGCAGCTAAATTCAACATTAAAGCTGCTTGCCTTCGATGTGATAACGGGGGAGAATATACCTCAAATCAGCTTAAAGCATGGTGCAAAAATAGAGGGTTAGCACTGGATTACACTCCTCCCTACTGCCCTCAGTTGAACGGAGAAGCCGAAAGGCTTAATAGAACCTTGCTTGAGAGAGCGCGTGCGCTGTTGTCAGATTCAGGATTGCCAAAAGAAATGTGGGGAGAAGCCGTAAAGATTGCTGCCTACTTGTTGAACAGAAGTCCCAAAAGAGGTAATTTAAAAACGTCATTCGAGTTGTGGCATGATCACAAACAAGACATAAGCAATTTGAAAATTTTTGAATGTAAAGCGTTTGCAAAGGCCTCGACACACCCTAAAAAGCTAGATGATCGCAGCAAAGAATATGTGTTCGTAGGCTACAGCCATCATGGCTATAAACTATGGGATGCGGAAAGAAGATGCATCATTGTATCACGTGATGTAATCTTCAATGAAAACACAACTTTGACAACGCTGGAGGAGGTGACGCCAAGGAGCAAAAATGAAGAAGCAATTTTTTCTCGAAGGATGAAGAAAGTGAAGAAATAGGAGGTGAAAACAACGTTGAAACAGAAGACAAAGAAGGGGGAATGAACACCACCACCGCTACAGAATCAGACTTCAGTGAAATACACTCATAGATGACAGTGAGTGGACACGAGTGATGAAGAAGAAGAAGAGAATGCCGATCAGACAAATTGCGATGTGCGACGCTTCCCAGAGCGCGAGAGGACGCGCGTGAGCCGATATGCCTATGAACAGTTCAACCTGGCGGACATCAACCTAGAAGCGGATCCGACAACGTATGCTGATGCAATGAATTCAGCGAATAAAGCTAAGTGGCGAGATGCAATGAAAGATGAGTATGATTCTTTAATTAATAACAACTCATGGAGCTTGATTGATTTTCCCAAAGGGGCAGTTCCAGTAAAAAATAAGTGGGTCTTCAAAATTAAAAGAGATGTGAATGGAAAACCAAATCGTTTCAAAGCGAGACTCGTTGCAAAAGGTTACGCGCAAAGACAGGGTATTGATTACAACGAGATCTACGCACCAGTAGTGCGAGGGTCAACAATTAGATTTTTACTTGCTTTGGCGGTTGAAAAAGATTTGAAAATAGATCACTTAGACGTTGAAACAGCGTTCTTGAATGGCGCATTAAGTGAAAAAATTTACATGACTCAACCTGAAGGTTATGAGATCAAAGGGGCAGCAAATAAAGTTTGTTTGCTGAAAAAATCCCTTTACGGGCTTAAACAAGCTTCTAAAAGTTGGAACGACAAAATCAATCAAACTCTAACTAAAGCTGGCTTTAAAAGGTCAGAACATGAACGATGTTTGTATTTCAGGATAGAAAAGGAAAGTATTCTCATAATTGCATTGTACGTTGATGACATTTTAATGTTTTGGAACAATGCAAAAAGGAGAGATGAAGTAAAAGCAAAACTGATGAGTCAGTACAAGATAAAAGATTTAGGAGAGGCTACGCATGTCCTCGGTATGATAATAATAAGAGAAGGGGAAACTGGAAAAATCTGCATTGATCAAGAGCAATACAGAAAAGTTTGGGATGGAAGAATGTAAATCAATGGATACATTATTGGAAGTTAAAAGAAAAATTCAGAAGGTGATGAGAGAGAGACACCGGCAAAAGGAGTGCCATATCAAAATTTAATTGGTAGCTTGATGTACATCACAGTATGTACTAGGCCAGACATTTGCTATGCTATTAGTCATCTCAGCCAATTCAATGATAAACCAACTGAACGCAGTTGGCGTGATGCAAAAAGAGTACTAAGGTATTTAAAGGGCTCAATGAAAAATTGTATTGAATACAAGAAAACTAGAAAGGGGATTTTCGAATACGTTGATGCCGATTGGGGATCAGACCCAATCGACAGAAAATCCTATACTGGATACGTATTTAAATTGGTAATGGGCCTATTTCTTGGGCCAGCAAAAAACAAAAAAACAGTAGCTCAATCGAGCACTGAGGCTGAGTGTATGGGGCTAAGTGAAGGTGCAAAAGAGGGATTATTTTTGTACAACATCTTCAAGGAAATTTTCAACGAAGAAATTAAAATAATAATTTATAATGATAATCAGAGTGCGCAGAAACTCAGTAAAAATGCCACGTCCCACAATAGGTCGAAGCACATCGACATCCGACACCATTTCATTCGCGAAACAGTGGAAAGCAAGAAAATTAAACTTCTCTACATGCCCACGAATGAAATGTTGGCGGATGTAATGACGAAAGCGTTGCCAATGAGCAAACATACTTATTGCACTTCAAATATACTGTGTGCGAAAACCCTTGTTAATTAGATTGGTGTGAATGAACTATTATAAGCGGGTCGTCCAATATTGTGGAATGGCCGAGTGGCACACACTGACAAAAATATGTTAGATATATAAGGATCATGTATCTTACTAGGGTATTTTTTTTTAATAAACTTTAAAAGGTACGGTCTGGTAGCGACAAAGTTAAAGTTTTGATAATTAATGATAATTAAAATAATGCTTGATTATAAACTTTCAGGGAGGGTGTTGAGAGGGAAAGTTAATAATCAATCATGAATGATATATGGCAACATTGGTCTTTTCTGATGATGCACATACGCCTTGCATTTTTTGCTTTTTTCTCTTTATTGAATGAAGAAAGAAGTCAGTCGAGTACGATGTCGCTTACCGGTTCGTCCGCGTATACTTTATAAATGAAGAATCTATCGTTTTTCCTTCTTGTCTTAAAAACATAACCTGCTTGATTCTAAATATTCAAGGGGGTGGGGTAGACAGGTAAAACTTCAATTTTTGAGAGCACCACTTAGAGGTTTGTATTCAGTGGTGTCGTCTGCAATCTGGCATAGCTTCATTTAGTCCATTTCCACCCATGAAAAAGTCAAACTATCAAGAGTACACGGTGCACTCCACCGAATCGATATTTTACATGAATTCAAATGGAGCAAATTCAGCGATGCCAAATTTCAAGTGTTTACACTGATTTATTTAAAAAATCATAAATGTACTCACTGTTCTGATTCCAAAAGTAGTGTTTGACAAGTATATATTGTGATATTAGAGCCGTAATTATGCAGCTCCAAATGAGAAAACACTGAAACCCTGGTTAAAAATTGCTGTGTTTTTCTTGCTTGGAACTACCACAATGAAGGGGGAAAGCTGCCTATTTGGCACACATTTAAATTTCGTAGAAGAGTAAAATTAAATACCACTTTTAAAAAAACTGTCGGACCATCGGTCAATGATAAGATTTTGATGTTTGACCGGTGAAATTAGATTCAAAGAAAACGAGTCCACTGATGAGGGAACACCAACACACAAACACACGCACATGTTATCACTCAAAATAAGGCTGCTTTGAGATAGCAAAAATCCATGTTGAAAATGGAGATTCTGTGGTGCACTTGAACTAACTTATTTTCAGAAGTTGAGTAAATGTACTACAAGAGAAAATTGGGAGAAACTATAGTATACGGGCTTCTCCAATTCGACGGGTTTCCGCCGGGCTTCTGCTATTAAGTCGAATTTCTGGGTACTACGATGCATTATCATCTCCGAATATGTAAGCGGAAGTACCGTGGACGCTGCCTAGAGGATTCTAAAGCAACAAAGCGAAAGCCCGTTTACTACAGTGACTAGATAAACCACAGTGCGGCCATTTGCCCTCCACCCCTCAAGAGTGCACCCACTTTAGCATTGGCAGCATGGGGAGTATGATTGTTCTTGGGTTTCGGAATGAAGATTTCTCTACCCCCTGTCTGAAAAAAGTCATTAATGCCATGTACAGACCATTTTTAGGGCGGGGGGTTGCGATATTTTTTGCGAGTAACTTAGGAACACACTTCCTCCCTATGGCGCCCGTGTTAAGTTGGGTGCGCAACCGCGGGGGGTCAGTTACGGGGAATCGTTGATTTCTCTCAATTTTGCGAACCAATATGTTTCAAATTTGACAAAAGGCCTTCAGTCGTGTCTAACTTGCGTACGAGAACCCTATGAAACCGTGAAACTATTTCTAAATGCTCAAATTTGCGATTTAAGGAATCCGACCAATCAGAAAGACGACCGAAATGGCCACACTGTGGTTTATCCAGTCACTGTACCGTTTACTGCAGTTTCGCGCCAGGGCGGAGTACTGCAGTAAACCGGCTTTTCCGTTTTCGGTCGTTGCCGGTGCTTTTTAACTTGACCCTCCCAACCTGAGCTAATCTATCATAGCCTAACCTTATCTAACCTAACCTCACAGGAGTGTTAGGTAAGTAGGGGATAGAGCCAAACGGACAAGTAACCCAAGTTTTTCGCTAAAAATTCAGGTTCGGCGGGGTTAGCGAGACGGCTTCGCCGCCTCACAATGATTCGCTAACCCCCGCCGAACCTCAATTTTTAGCGAAAAACTTGGGTTACTTGCCTAGATATTAATAAATGTGTACATTCAATGATATAAAATTGATATGATCAACATATTTTTATAAATTCAGCAAATACACTTTTATTAATATTTAGGCAAGTAACCCAAGTTTTTCGCTAAAAATTGAGGTTCGGCCGGGGGGGGGGGGAGTGCAATATTCAGAAAAGCCGTGATTCTATACAGGGTGAGCCAGAGCACCCGTACCAGGCATTTCCTCGAAAACTACTGAACCAAATGATTTGAAACAAAAAAGTCAGATAGGGAATCGACCCCAAATTTTTCATTTTTGATATTTTCGAAAGCCCCCGACAGCCCCTTGGGGCGTATTTGGGGGGGGGGGGGTTCAAACACATTTTTCAAGTTTTCTCGAAGAAACCTCAATAAAAGTATAAAAATTAGTTTATAATCTTAAAGTAGAGGCAATTGCCGACTTTTTTGCTCCCTTCAATATTTTCCAGAAAACCCCAATTTTTTGAGTTATGGGGGATTTTTGAAATTTTTTTGAATCGGCCTTTTTGGTCACCCTGTTGAGAATTTTTCAAAAATTATTACAGATTCTGAAAGAACAGATCAAGACCTTTCGATTGATGTGCCACATGTTACCTTAAAGTTGAAAAATAAGGTGTTTTTTGCCAAATCAAAATTTTGGGGCTTCAATTGGCTCAAACTATGGAATCACGCCAATTCTGCAATTGAAACCCCAAAATTTTGATTTGGCGTAAAACACCTTATTTTTAAACTTAAAGGTAACATGTGGCATTGTGGCACATCGATCGGAAGGGATTGATCTGTTCTTTCAGAATCTGTAATAATTTTTGAAAAATTCTCAACAGGGTGGCCAAAAAGGCCGATTCAAAAAAATTTCAAAAATCCCCCATAACTCAAAAAATTGGGGTTTTTTGGAAGATATTGAAGGGAGCAAAAAAGTCGGCAATTGCCTCTACTTTAAGATTATAAACTAATTTTTATACTTTTATTGGGGTTTCTTTGAGAAAACTTAAAAAATGTGTTTGAACCTCCCCAAATACGCCCTAAGGGGCTGTCGGGGGCTTTCGAAAATATCAAAAATGAAAAATTTGGGGTCGATTCCCTATCTGATTTTTTTGTTTCAAATCATTTGGTTCTGTAGTTTTCGAAAAAATGCCTGGTTCGGGTGCTCTGGCTCACCCTGTACAATTATTATTTTTCCATAAAAAAGAGAAGCCCGTTTCTGCAGTAATCCCCCATAGCTGAATACTGGAGTAAACGGGCTTCTAGGTCCAACTCACTTAGCACTCACCAGGGGCGTCCCGTGACCCCCCCCCCTTCACTCCTGACTCCTACCTACGTATTCTAACCTAGTAATACCAAGAAACTCATCCTAATTGCAGAAGCTCGTTTATTTTTCAAGTATTAACAGAAGCCCGTATACTATAGTACAGCCGAAAATTGGAGTTTTGACAGACACTATGGGAGATAAACTTAAAGATGACCAAACTCTTCGTGATCATTATATTTAAACACAAACTACTTAATGGTTAGGCCCTAACCTATCTGCTTGTTCTCAACCAAATGTAAACACGGACAAGAAGGAAGAATTGGCTGTGAGCATTAAATGGAGAGGGGGCGACGGGCGCTGACTAAATTGGGATGAGTGAAATGTATGGCTAAGGGGAATCAGGGGTTCTCCCTCCTCCTCGAGAATCGCGGCAAGTCCATGATGCCTGAGGGGTATCAACTGTCAGCAAGTGTCAGAAATTTCAGGGAAGAAATCTGTTTCCACGCCCCTCAAGATAGACTCGCCCAACTCTCGAGGACATGGTCTTATCAGTTATCTGGTGGTTGGCGAACACTCACTCAACTGCATCACATGGAACTCACACAACTGCTTCGCCGGCAAAAGCGTTTTGTTGAGACCAGCAATACGCTTCACACGACATCTATTCTATCAAGCGCAAATAACCACTGAACTTAAAGGTTGTGGGTTTGAATCCCGGTCTGATTATTTTCATGATCACAGATCTCGTCATCCAGAGTGAACTACCTTCTAATTTCATCCCATTTTTGAATAATTAGGATCGCCACATTTCCTTCGCAAGTATATTTTATTTCCTCTTGTACCGCAGATGCCTTAAAGTAAAGCTAAGTTGATTTTGGAAGTCATCATCTTTCTGGGTTATCTAATCTCAGCAGTATTGCTGAATCGAAATATAACTATGCTTAATTAATAATCTTGTACACCCCTATGCTGTAAAGTATAGGAAACATGGAGCGAGAAAGTCGCGTGAGTTTTATAAAAGAACAAGGGTCGTTCTTTTATTTTTAACTTGCAAATAAAATGTCGACTATTTGCAATAATAATAATAATAATGTTTTTCAATCGAAAATCGGATAAAATAAATAATAAAACACTTTAAAGACGAAAAACAATAACGAAGTAAAATAGACAACTTGAAGTTAGAAAAATAAAGACAATGTATAAAAATGATTTAAGTTCCAATCTGAGAGAGACAGCTCCTAAGGAAATAAGGACTGTGATCCTCAATACGCGATGTAAGAGAATGATTCGTTGATCAGTTTTTGTGATGAGCTCTGCTCGATCATCGGGCAGCCCAACTGGGTGGTCGAAGTGATCTATAATGTGAGAAGTTTCGAGTTGCACAATATTAATTAGTAATTAGAGGTGCATATGAGTACACATGATATAACTCCTCCATGCCTAGTTCGAAAAATCGTATCGGATCGGCAATTTGCCGGGATATCGCCATTTTTCGGTTTGAGCAGGAGTCTCATTAAATGACAGAACTTCTGTTGGTTTGATGAGACAGGGCTCAACACTTCGTGGTGCATACATCACAACTGGAGATGAGGCACTGTGCGCCGGGCTCGTGCTGAACCGGCGGTACCATAACATTCCACCTAGCAAGATAAAAAGGAGTACTATGACAAAGAATGTATACGTTACGCCGTCCAAAGTCTGCGTACGATCTGAAATGAAATTATACCACATGGAAGGAAATAATCCGTTTGATTCAAAGTGAGCTGTAAGATTTGATAGTGAATAATTAGTCACAGTAATTTGACTCCTTATTAAAATTAATTCAGAAGGTATAAATACAGGCATGTATGATCTAGAAGAGATCGGGGAGGCTAATTTTGTACCATTAAAATAAATTGTACAATTTCTAGGTTCTAGGTAATAATTTCCTACTATAAACATTATTTCTTTGTTATTTTTGCATTCGACTGAGATTTTTGTTGGTATGTCGATAGATATGAGGTAACTGTGTGCAAATGGTATTTGAGTAATTGTCGGATTTTTTGCTTGGTTAACCTTTGGGCACTTTTCGATACTGCCAATACTCAGAGTTTCGATTTCGCACATAGTTGCCGGATGGAACGGAGCATTGGAGCATTGGTACATGGCATTCCGTAGATAAATGCATTCCGTGTTGGAGCTGAGAGTTGTTTCCCGATGCTGGATTATATATTGATGCTGCGGCTGAAAAAGAACTTGTTCTGATCTTACAAACATGGGGACTGAGTGGAGAGAATAATAATTATACATTTCCCTATCGTTCAATGGGATTATCAAGTTATATATCAATAGAGAGGTCTCTCTCTGACAATGTACAGAAATAGATTTTCCTAAACTTAATAAATTTTCCTCGTTTAAAGGCAGAGGAAAAGTCACATTAAAATTCCGTTGGATTTGTAACAATTCCATCAATAAAACTTTGGGTGAGATAATACTAGGGTGTAAAACGTGAGCATAGCAAAACGCAATCGAGTCTTCGATTTCGGTGAGAAAATAAAGCAAAACAGAGTAACTAAGAGAAAAGGTCCTCAATGTTTGTTCGATTTGTATTTCTAATGAATTAAAATTTGTACTATTCAATAAGGCAGAAGCAAACTCATCAATTTTTGACTTAAGTATTTTCTCATTTGAGTCAATTTTTGCAAGATTTGTTTTAAACTGTTCAACTTTTTGGGTAGCAAGAGAGTACTGGGATTGCACTTGATTTTCTAGAATAATTTGACCTTTTTGGATGGCCTGAAGGGCTTTATCATAGCGTTCACCATCATCTGCATTTAGGTTGCCGGTTATGAATTTTATCCCAGTTCCCAAGAAATTTAATGATCGTTTGCGCTTTGCTGGGTTAAGGAATAAAAGTTTCTCCTCGATTTTTGAATCGATTATTTTCAAATTCCCTATAAAATCGTCTGCCTCATTAAGAAAATTGGGTCGATCAGATCTATCGTTACTTAAATGAAGGTTAGAATGATAGGTCTTAATATTTTTCAAAAAATTATCCAGGTGTAGAGACAAAGACTGATAAGATTTTGACAAAGGTCCGATATCAATGACGTGAATTAATGTATAATCAGCGTTTTCCAAATAAGCTTGGCCTAGTTTTACAGGCAAGATTGCAATTTGGTCGGTCAGGTTTCGGAAGACGAATTCTGAGTCTGAGAGGCAGATTGTGCAGCTGCATCTGCAACAGATTTAAAGTTTTTGGGTAACCTTTTTAATTGATCCAACCTTATTTTTATCCCAGAGGGGTTTGCAGGATTTTTCAAAATTAATGTCTTAGGGTCTACTTGATTCTGAACTTTCCTTTGAACGAAGCGAGGTTGGGTTTTGGTCCTACCTCGGGTGAGTTTTTGGAGAACGACTTCGGGCTGAGGTTTTTCGGGAGCCGTTTGTCGTTTCTGATTGGCTTTACTGATATAACTAATCTTATTTGCTTCTAAACGATGGTGAATGAGGCCGTACAATTTTCTACAATACTTCTTGTGTTTTGCTACATAGGCTTGAGTTGTGGGGGTATCAGCTGAATCTAAGAATTTTTCTGTTTCTAAATGGCCAGTGACTATTTCGTGGGGAGTTAACTTAGTTGCGGCAACGATGGAGTTATTATAAGCAGCTAGGGCATAAAGGATCAACATTTGGACTGGGTCCTTCTGGAATTTTGGCTCAAGTTTGAAAAGTTTTATATGTTCAATGAGCGATGAGAGGAACCTCTCAACGATTCCATTAGAATTCGGATGATCGGAGCTGATTACGTGAAATTCGAAATTATGAGTTGCACAGAAGTCTTTCAGCAGTTTATTTTCGAATTCTGAACCCTTGTCCGTTATTAATTTCTTTGGACACCCATGATGATTACAATAAACGAGAAGTTGTTTTAAGACTTCTATCCCCTGCTTTGCATCTACAGGATATGCTTGGCTATACTTAGAAAATGCGTCTGTGAGGGTCAAAAATACCTGTTTCTCAATTTGGAAAAGATCGATATGCACTATTTCCAATGGTTTCATTGGAGTTGGAGTTTTTTCAAATTGAAGTTTGTAAGGGTTCCTATCATACTTTGCTTTGTTACATATCTCACAATTAGCCAAAAAAGTTTGAATGCTATTTCTCATATTAGGCCAATAGAATTTTCTCTGAAGGTGGTGCTCAGTTTCGATAATTCCACGGTGGTTATTTTTTCCTTCGTGGTAATTTCTTATCGTGAGAAGTTGAGCTTCGTCGGTTTCGACATCCTCAAGAAATCTATTTGTCTTCTCCAAATTTAAATTTTGGAAATGTTTTTGGATTATAGGAGTGACCTTTGAGAATAAATCATCAGGAAGGAAATGGAGTCGATATTTAAAATTTGGGTTAATTTTTTCCCGAAATATTTTGGTCAAATCTATTTCTAAATTTTGAAGGTTTAGAGTTATCCACAGGCGTGTTTTTTCATTACGCGTGTGTGGAAAAAGCGTTTGTGCTTTTATCTCTGAAGGCATTTCGTGCTGCCTAAAGCTTATCTGATTTTTTGCATAATTTAAGGCTTCCTCGGTGATGGGAATTTCTTGAATTGGGTTTTCTTCTTGGGAGTGTATTGTGTCACTATTATTGGAATTCTCTTGAGAAGGGCCAGGGACTGGTTCGTCTTGGGTTTCATTTTCATCCAAGTTTACAATTAAAGACTCTGTGTCTTGAGACTCGGTGAAATTTAGCAAAGCTTCTCGTTCATTCATGTCTAATATTCGTTCACAATCTAAATTATCGGGGATTAAGGTTTGGAAATGGAGTTGAATTCTGGAAAGGGCATCACAATTCAGATTTTTCTTTCCAGGTTTATACTCAATTGAATAATCATACTCCTCTAATTTTATTCGCCATCTTGCCAGCTTTGACTCTGGATTCTTTAGAGAAAAAAGCCACGTTAAAGGGCGGTGGTCCGTTAAGATTTTGAATTTGCGGCCAAAAAGGGACGGAAAGTTTTCGTTGCCCAGACTATGGCTAACAATTCTTTCTCAATTGTAGAATATCTAGTTTCTGCATCATTGAGAGTTCGTGATGCGTAACACACAGGGAGGTCTTGACCCACTTTACCTTGGGAAAGGACTGCTCCTAGCGCAAAGTTTGAAGCATCCGTTGTTAAAGTGAATTCTTGAGAAAAATCGGGGTATTGAAGGATTGGATCATTGCACAAAAGGTCGCGACATTGTTGAAATTGAGCGATGAATTTTGGATTTTCATGCGGAATTTTCGCATCCTTTTTTAAACAAACGGTGAGAAATTTAGTTAATTTGGAAAAATCTTTAATGAATTTGCGTTAGTACCCAATTAGACCAAGAAAGGATTTAATTTCTGTTGGTGTCTTTGGAATCGGAAAATTTTGGATGGCAGATATTTTATCTGGGTTTGGTTTTACACCTTCCTTAGTTATAAGATGACCAAGGTACTCTACTTCATTTTTCAAGAATTCACTTTTGTCAATTTGGATTTTGAGGTTAAAGTGTCGGAGTCTTTCGAAAACTTTTCGGAGGTTGCGAATATGCTCTTGCAAAGATGAACTAAATATAATTATGTCATCTAAGTAGACCAAGCATATGTCATTTTGGAGTCCAGCAAGCACAGAATCCATCATTCGCTGAAAAGTCGCAGGGGCGTTCTGTAACCCAAACGGCATTCTGAGATATTCAAAATGACCGTTTTCGGTACTGAAAGCTGTTTTGCAGATTGAATATGGGTGGACCTGTATTTGATGAAAACCATTTGCAAGATCTAAGGTCGTGAAATATCTACATTTCCGAGCTTATCAAGCAAATCCGAAATATTTGGGATAGGGTATTTGTCCGCAATAGTTTTTTCGTTCAATTTTCGGTAATCTATTACCATACGCCACTTTCTCTTGCCAGATGCATCTGCCTTTTTAGGCACTATCCAGACTGGAGAGGACCACGGAGAATGTGATGGGCGTATAATGCCAGCTTTTAACATTTTACTGACTTGATCCCTAACTTCCTGTCTGTGGACTTGAGGGTATCGACAACTTTTTGTAAAAATTGGGTTCTCATCAGAAGTTCTAAACTCATGTTTCACTTCGTGGGCGAAACCGAGAGTCTGACCTTCAACAAAAAAATGTCAGAATATTCATGAACTAACTTTTGAAATGTTGATTTCTCTTCAGAGTTCATATGACTTGTTCTCAAGAGAGAGAAATCAAAGGAAGGATCTGCGTTAAAGTGATGAAAATTTGCATTAATATTCTTTTTGCGTTTTTTTTTTTCTTTTTCAGTGGGTTTACATTTTTATTCGAACCAATGTTACAAAGATCTGCGTCAAAATGATACACAAAATGTGTTTGAGAAAAGTTAATGGTATTTTCTGAATTTTTTCGGACCATTACACTTACTTCGCCATTTTTATTGGTCGCTAAACATGATGGAATTACACACCCATCAGTAATTTCATACTTTGGAATAATCATATTTTTTGGAGTATTCGGAGCCACTTTCAATTTTATTTTTGTTTCTGAATTTGCTTCCGCAGTAAAGTGAGAAAGATTAGGCCCAGTAGAATGGTAAAAGAATTTCATTTGAGCATCAGGGGTTTTAATAGTTTGATCACTGAAGCAAATATCAATTTTCAAAATTTTGAGAATATCAGATCCAATTAATCCATGAAAAAAATTATGAAACTTAAAAAGATGAAATCGAACAGGAATCTTTGGTTTTAAATCTACAGGAGTCAAACAAGAGCTTTCGGTTAATTTAGTTTGACCATGCACAGTTGATATAGTAAGGGGTGTTAAATTTTGTTCAATTGAAAAAAGTTGACGAGCAATTCGAGGGTCAATAAAAGAGTTGGTGGAACCTGAATCAATCAAAAATCTGAGCTTAAACCTAGGAAAAATTACATAGGGGAGCACAGACTGAGAGTGAATCAAAAGAGATTCACTGTTGTGCAAATTTTGAGGGGGTCCGAGGCTGGTTGTCGAAAAACCGCATGGGTCTCACCCAATGAGTACTCCTCAGCATAATCGGCCTCAAAATGTTCGGTATTTTGTTCAACCTTGCATTCATCAGAATTTTCAGGCTGCTCATTTTCAATTTCGTCCTCTGTGGACTCAATATTGAATTTTTAGGATTATTTCTGGGAAAATTTTCGTTGCGTGTTACTGTTACACCAGACATAGGAAGCGGTGTATTAGTTGGAACGTTATTGGAGCCTGATGGTTTCTGAAAATTTGATTTTTGAAAATTTGATTTTTGAAAATTATTGTTCGAAAAATTCTGCTGGGGCTGATAACCAGGGTTCTGATTAAAACTTCCTGATTTTTGAAATTGTTTCTTTTCGGAATATTGTTTTGACTTATTAGAAGGCACAGAAATGGTATTCAAGTGCTTAAAAGAAGCTTCTCTTTGGTACTCATTCATCAAAAGATTATGTATATCGTTAAGCGAGGTTGGCTTCCTACTTTTTACGTATTGTTGAAGGGGGTTTTTGAGACCGTCAAGACCTTGCCTTAGAACCAAAATATCTTTATAGGCCTTTGCATTATTTGCGGTCAATCCTTCAATCGTATGCGTATCAAGATAAGAATTCATTAAATAAACATGCTGTTGTAATCTGTGCAAGTAATTGAACGCCGTTTCTCCATTCTGTTGAGAAATCAAATACAACTCTTTTGTGAGGGTCCCAATATCACGCTTATCAGAGTAGGAGTCGAGAAGAGCTCTTTTTACGACATCCCACGAACTTTGATCGCAATTCGAGATTTCTACCCTTGCTTGACCAATTATCTTTGCTGTTATATTACCTAGTAAAAGATCCGCCAAAATTCCAGGAGCTTCCTCAACTTGTCTAATATAGCCGGCGATTTTATCACAGTCTTTGATAAATGTCATTAAATGTTGCGGTTCCCCGCTGAAATGGGGAATAGTATCTAAATAACTACTCGGAATCGTTGGGAGAGCCATTTTTTTGAGCGATGGAACACTAGTCGACCCGGTACTTTCAGCAAATTGCTCTACTAAATTTTTGGTTTCGTCAGTGACGGAACGCCAACGAGAAATATCTGGGGTAATGGGCATAGATCGAAAAAAAAAATAAAAATTGAAAAAAGAGGGGGGTGCCAGGACACTTGGCAGCATGCCGGAGATTATACAATACACAAAAAATAACAAAAAAAAATTAGGAAAAAAATTGGGGACTGATCAGAACAAGTAACAATAAGGCTTACAGCAGTTGAAGGACAATCAAGATCGAAGTCATCTTTTGCCGAAGTCCTTTGAATGTGAGACAGTTTTTGTTCCGTTGACCAGTTTTGAAATCCCGAAGACTTATAGCAGCTGGAGTACAGTCAAGATCGAAGTCATCCTTTGCCAAAGTCTTTTGAATTGAATGTGGAACAGTGTTTTTGGTCCGTTGGGGAAGTCAAAGTCCCGTGCGTTGGGGAAGTCAAAGTCCCGTGCGTTGGGGAAGTCAAAGTCCCGTGCGGTGGAGGAGTCAAAGCCTCGTGCGTTGGAGAGAGTGTCTCAAAGGATACGTTTCTTCTTTTTTTTGCCTTCTATTTTCTTCTTTTTGTGTTTTTGAAGTTTGAATTTCGTGATTTAAAATTGAGGTGAGGTTCACGTCCAAAGTGGATCAACACAAGAGAAATCTTTGATACAATTCGCGATGAATGTGTATCTGTGATTTTCCGACTGTATCCTACCGACTGCGCCAGTTTTATAAAAGAACAAGGGTCGTTCTTTTATTTTCAACTTGCAAATAAAATGTCGACTATTTGCAATAATAATAATAATAATGTTTTTTAATCGAAAATCGGATAAAATAAATAATAAAACACTTTAAAGACGAAAAACAATAACGAAGTAAAATAGACAACTTGAAGTTAGAAAAATAAAGACAATGTATAAAAATGATTTAAGTTCCAATCTGAGAGAGACAGCTCCTAAGGAAATAAGGACTGTGATCCTCAATACGCGATGTAAGAGAATGATTCGTTGATCAGTTTTTGTGACGAGCTCTGCTCGATCATCGGGCAGCCCAACTGGGTGGTCGAAGTGATCTATAATGTGAGAAGTTTCGAGTTGCACAATATTAATTAGTAATTAGAGGTGCATATGAGTACACATGATATAACTAGTGCGGGTACCCGCAGCATATTGCGCCCCCGCTCCAACATGACGGCGCGTAGCGCCGTAGCCTGCGCGAAGCGCCGATTTTTCCAAATGGCGGCTCTCTCTTAACCTTGTGTTGGTAAATTACTGCTGCCAGTGAAATTACTAGGATGAGACTCAACGGTAGTTACTTACTTACTGCCGGCGCTACAGCCCTGGATGGGCTTTGGCCTCCTCAACAATTTCTCTCCAGAGCCTTCTGTCTTCGGTTTTATCCACCCATCCTTTTACATTCATTATGGCCAAATCATTTTCCACTCCGTCTAGCCACCTCAGAAATTAGGAAGTTGTGAGGGCAATAGGAATTTTGCTGACTTTATTATTGGAGCTAAAATTTTGATACAGTTGGTGGGAGTCGAAAGGTTTTTCCTGACAGTATTCTTGACTTTAATACTCTCTTGGTCATTCGGTTTTCTTCCATCCTTTCTACATGTCCAAGCCACTGGATTCTTTGAGCTTTGATGAAACGGACAATGTCTCCTCCTTTTAGTATCCCATCAGTTTCCTTATTATCCCGCATTCGCCATTCTCCGTGGTTGTTCTTAACTGTTCCAAATACTCTCCTCACAATTTTTCGTTCAAACCTTCTTAGGTAAGTTTGATCGTTTTTAGTCAACGTCCATGTTTCACTTCCATACGTTACCACAGATCTAATCAACGTCATATATATTTACATTTTGGTTTTACGGGGTAATATCTTGCTTTTTATCATTTGCAGGTTTGCGTAAATCGCTCTATTTCCTGCTTGAATTCTATCTTTAATTGCCTTGGATGTTTTGGCTTCGTTGTTGATTATATTACCTAGATACTTGAAAGACTCAACTCCTTCAAAATTCCTCTGTTCGATGCGTAAGGTTTGTGGTTTCTTCTTTCTTCTGATGTAGACATAATCATGTACTTAGTTTTCGACTCATTTACTTCTAGTCCTAGGGTCCGGGCTCTTTTCTCTAGTTCTTCGTAGATTTCGATGAGTTTTCTCTTGTCCTTGCTATGATGGCTATATCATCAGCGTAGGCACATATCTGGCTCAGTTTGTTAAATATTGTTCCTCTTTGGTCGACGCGTTTTACAGCTAGGTGTAGAGCTATTAGGAATAACGTCCCTGATAATCCATCACCTTGTTCAACTCCTTTATTAAAGCCAAAGGCTTCACTCATCTTGTCACCGAGCTTGACCTTCGCTTTCGTGCTACGCATGGTCATACACACCAGGCGGATCAGTTTCTGTGGTACTTGCAATTCTTCAAGCGCTTTCTTTAGCTCTTTTCTGTTGACGCTGTCTAATGCTTCTTTAAAGTCGACGAAGAGCATATGTAGATCAATTCCATGTTCGTAGCATTTTTCCATTATCTGTCGAATTACAAAAAGCTGATCAGATGTTCCTCTGCCTGGTCTGAAGCCACACTGATATTCTCCGATCTCCTTTTCTACTGTTTTCTTGAGCCTTTCATTGATTATCGAAGATAGTATTTTGTATCTTACACTCAGCAACGTAATTCCCCTGTAGTTTGAGCAATTTAATTTGTCTTCTTTCTTAAAGATTGGGCAAATTGTACCTATATTCCAACTTGATGGCATTTTCTCTTCTTTCCATACTACCTTTATTAATTCGGACATTTCATCTATCAGTGCCTTCCCTCCATTCTGGAGTAGTTCTGCAGTTATTCCATCCTCTCCGGGCGCTTTGTTGTTTTTCAATCTCTTTGTCTTTTCTGCTACTTCCTCTCTGGTGGGAATTTCGACCATACTTTCATCGCCTTCTGCTGTTTCGCTGTCTGTTTCTTCCTGTTGTTCTCTCGCCTCATTAAGCAACTCTTTGAAGTGCTCTGCCCATCTTTCCATGATTTTCTTCTCTTCACCAATTATCTGTCCATTCTTACTTTTGCATCCACTTACTCTTGGTTGAAATCCTTTCCTCATTTTGCTCACTGCTGCATAGAACTTTCTATTTTCATTCTGCTTACTTAGTTGCTCCATTTCTTCTATTTGCTGTTTTATGGACTCTCTGTTCTTTTTTCTTATCACCTTGTTTGCTTGGCGTCTTAGTTGTTTATACCTATCAGCGTTACCGCTTCTATTTCTTTGCAACATTTTGCCCCTTGCTTCATTTTTCTTTTCCACAGCGTTGACACAATCATTGTCAAACCATTCGGCATTCCTGCTACCTTCTTTTCCCCGATGGTCTGCTCGGCTGCAACCTTTATTGCATTTTCTATGTCCGCCTACTTTTCTTCTACCGTATTGTCTTTCCTTTCTTTGCTCTCTGCTTTCTCTTTAAGTCTCTCTTTCACTTGTTTTTGATACTCTTGCTTCAATTCTGGGTTTATTCTCAGATTTTCGGTTGCCCATTGCCTGATCTTCCTCTGCTCCACTGTTGGCACTTTAGGTATTTTTTCTCGGATTTTGGCTTTCCTTAAGTAGTGGTCCGAGTCACAGTTGGGTCCTCTGCAGCTTCGAACGTCTATCACAGATGATAAATACCTCAACGATACTAAAACATGATCAATTTGATTCGTTTCGTTTGCTCCTGGAATCATCCATGTTCCTAGATGAATCTTCTTATGCGGAAAGGAGGTACTTTTAATAAACAGTCTGTTCCTCTCTGCGAATTGAGAGAGTAGGTTTCCATTGTCGCTATTTCTATCGTGCAGAGTGTGTACTCCGGCTACCATTCTTTGGTCTTCTTGTTTACCGATCTTCGCATTGAAGTCACCCATTACTATTAGCATGTCATGCTGGCTTGCTTTGCTGCAGGTGTCCTCAAGGTTTTCATAAAAGCTTTCTTTCTCTTCTTCTTCTTTTCTTCAGTTGGGGCATGCACAGATACAACACTGATATTCCTAAACTTTCTTTTCAGGCGTATTCTACAAATTCGCTCATTTATGTTCTCATATTCTAAAAGGCTATTTTTTGCTTTTTTCGACACCAGGAATCCAGTTCCCAGCTGCCCTTTATTCCCAGCTGTTCCACTGTAAATTAGACTGAATCCTGGTTTATCGATTTTACCTTCTCCTTGCCATCTTATTTCTTGGATTGCCATTACATCTATTTTGAAATTTTCCATTACAATGGCCACTTCCATCTTTTTTCCTGCTTGTTTCATTGTCCGAACATTCCATGTTGCCATTATCAAGTCGTTTTCTTTAGTTTTCAGCTTGTTTTTGTTTTTCCGTGATCCATTACTCGTAGTTTCATTTTTCCGGGGTTTCTCTGGGTACCGAGGCTTCGTTTGAGGATTCGTAGCAAGGGTTTTGTTTACGTGGTAGGGTTGCTAGCCCTACGCACAACCCTCCTCCTTTACCTGGGCTTGGGACCTGCTAGAAATGAACATCTCATCCCTAGGCGGAGTTACTCAACGATAGTACTTGGTTTTTTATACAGGGTAACTAATTCTTGAACTTCTGGATCATCCGACAGAATTTGACAATCCTCCGATGAATTATTTTGATTTGATCGAGTGGTGTAAAATGAACTTTCACTTTCACTTGTAGGGGACAAATTTACGATGGTTTGATTGAGTGGCGACGAGGTAGAAGAACTTTGGTTTGGTGTTGACGATGACAAAGGACGACGCCCGCACCTTATGGAAATGGGCTCCCGGTAGAATTGGCTGAAATTTTAATATGATGTAGTCTTCGACCTCCTGATCAAAAGTTCTCACGGGCGCGAAAGATTTCTATGTCAAGTTTTCGAGATACAGAGGGTTGAAGTTCTGGAATCTGGATTTTCCAGGAAAAGTGACGTTTTTACCACTGTGCCTGTCGTTCGCTTTCCCCGATTTTGACAGGAAATGATACTTTTTCTCGATAGAACAGTTGAAAACTCATTCTAGAGTCTAGAATGAGAATCTAGACCAACTTTTCACGTATCGATGCTCGTGCGGAGGGGTTAGGGAGGCCAGGGTCGAAGGGGGGCTCCGACTAAATGTAGTGTACCAATCGTTCCAATCAGTGTCTTTTTTTTAAACGTTTTATTGCAAGTGGACGTCACTTTAATCAACGACAGGAGAGCATGCTGTGGGGAAAGTTGGAGGGGACAAGGGGGCAGCTCCCCCCCCCCGTTTGGTCAAAAAAAGAGAAAAAGAGGGGCAGGAAAGGGAAAAGAAAGCGAGAAAAGGACGGGGTCACGGGGGACGAAAATCCCATTTTCGCCCCCCCCCATTCGTGAGAACTGGATCTATCTATGAAAGGGGGTCTCGTGGGAACTCAAGGGATGAGGGGGGGGGGGGTGCTCCGACAAAATATCACGGAGTAATCGTTCCAAACGGCCTATAAAATATGGTTTCTGACAGGTATTGCTTGCAGCTTTCGTCGCTGGGAGGGTGGAGGTGTCCCTCCCACATCCTTGAGGGTTGAGGTGAACCAAAATGTTGGCTTTAAGCCATTAGCTAAATCAGATAACGCTCGAAATACCTGACTAAATCTGCATTGTATAGGCTGTTTGGAACGATTATAAAGCAATATATGATTGGGGGACCCCCCCCCCCCCCCCCCCCCCCCTAGACCCCCTGGACCCCCTTGAATCCCCCTTAAAACCCTTTTTCATCGGCGGGTATTCATCCCTTGCAAACGGAGGGGCGAACTAGGGATCTCCGCTCCCCGGTGATCCTCTTTTCTTGTTTTCTCTCTTTCTTTACCCTTTTTTTGGCTTAACGGGGGGGGGTTGCCCTTATTGGCCCCCTCTAACTCTCCCCACAGCATGCTCTCCGGTCGTTGATTAAAAAGACATCCACATGAAATAAACGTTTATTTAAAAAAAAAAAAACAACACACGGATTGGAACGATTGGTACCTACCCTACATTTAGTCGGAGCCCCCCTTTGACCCTGGCCTCCCTTACTCCTCCGCACAAGCATCGGTAGGTAAAAAGTTGGCCTAGAATGAGTTGTCAACGGTTCTATCGAGAAAAAGTATCATTTCCTGTCAAAATCGGGGAAAACGAACGACAGGCACAGTGGTAAAAACGTCACTTTTCCTGGAAAATCCAGAACTTCAACCCTCTGTATCTCGAAAACTTGACATAGAAATCTTTCGCGCCCAAGAGAACTTTTGATCAGGAGGTCGAAGACTACAACATATCAAAATTTCAGCCAATTCTACCGGGAGCCCATTTCCATAAGGTGCGGGCGTCGTCCTTTGAAGGACTCCGAATTGACGCCTGAGAGGCATTGTTGGACGTTTGTACACAAGAAGAGTTGGTTTGGCTGGTGACACTTAGGATAGAGTGAAACGATGACAGTGAATACGATTCCTTGTTGATAGTTGGTGAAGAATTAGTAGACTTGACTTGACTATACTGACCGGCAGCCGAATTGGCGGGTGAAAATCGGAATTAAAATGCAAAAAAGGCAACACTGAGGACCCTTTCGAGCCTCGAGTCGTCGGAGTGAAAGCCACTGCTGACGCGCTCTGAGTGAATAGCCGAGAGCTGGCTATTGTTTCGGAGGAGCCCCGGTGTCCGGATATCTCGGACCCTTTTCCTTCACCCAAAATTTCTGACGAATATTTTTCGTCGGACAAACGCGCCGTTTTTATGTAGAAATTCGGTTTCAGCGTGAAATTCCAATGGAAATCAACTAAAAGAGTAAGTTGATGAGTTAATTTGAAGCTGTTTGATTCATCGCTGTTTGGTTATAGGTGATGAATCAAACAGCTTCAAATTAAGCTAATCAGTTTAGTTTTTTAGTTCATTTCCATTAAAATTTCACGCTGAAACCGAATTGCTACATGAAAACGGCGCGTTTGTCCGACGAAAAAAATCGTCAGAAATTTTGGGCGAAGAAAAAGGGTTCGAGGTGGCCGAACACGGGGCTCCTCCCAAACAATAGCCGACTCTCGACTATTCACTCGACTCGAGACGCATAAGGGTCCTCAGTGTTGCCTTTTTTTGCGTTTTAATTCCGATTTTCACCCGCCAATTCGGCTGCCGGTGAGTATAGACGTAGTCGGAATGACTTGGCTCGCAGTTGCATAGAATAAAGATTACTTCGTAATAGAAGCGATACTGTCGCCGAATCTTCCATCAGGACTCGTTAACTTTGAACGGTCTCGAAAAGATTATGTTTGGAAGGATGTTTCAAATTCTATAACCTTTTCATTCAACAACAACATCATCGACCAACCATCAGCGCTGCGATTGGCTTATTTGGAATTTCGCGGTGGCTGGCTTATTTGAAATTTTGCGGTGGCTGGCTTATTTTTGATCGGTCGTCGGCTGGCTTTTAGAGTCCCTGTATATAAATAAATGTGCAGGGGATATTAAATATTAAATAAATTATTAAATATAATATATTACATATTCATATACACTTAAACAAGGACTCTAGGGTGGCTGGCGTATTTTAAATTGTGCGGAGGCTGGCTTATTTTAAATCGGTCGTTGGGCGGCTTAGAGTCCCTGTATATTAAATGAATAGCTCGTGTTGTACATTAATCGAAAGGTCTTAAAAAAAGGAAGAATTTGGTGCAAATACGAAGTCGCTACAATGCGTCTATCTAAAATGGCGGCCATGTAACGATTTGGGGTGGGGGACTCCCCCCCCCCTCCCCCACCCAAATAAACTCCGCTCCATCGAGTGATACATCAATCGAAAAGTCTTAGAAAGAGTAAGAGAATGGCGCAAACCGGACGTCAATACGATGCTTGTATCCAAAATGGCGGCTGGTCAAAAAATTTTTGGCTATAGCCCTGCAGGGTCATAAGCCATCTTGCAATTTTGCAAGTTTTTTCCCTCACTAAGTAGTCGTACCGCATATTAGAATTCCCTTCCTGAAGAAGGAGGTGTATAAGCGGCGCACTCCGAAGAATCAGAAATTGCCTCTGCAAATTGAAGGTGGAAACTGAAGTAATCGCTTGAAAATGACGCTAATTGCATGTATTGAATATGAAGGCCTAATATAGAGAGGTAGAAAAATGTTTAGATGATTGGTGAGATGGATGCATCGATCAATTGAAGGTAGCAAAGAACCAACAAAATCTTTCCCTTCACACTTAAATAGGCTTAGGACTATCCAATTTAAAAGTTTATTTTTTAAAAAATTTTTAAACCTTCAATTTGCAGAAAGGCAATTTCTGATTCATCAAAACGCGCAAAAATGTCACGGTAATCCAAACACAAAACAAGAAAGAACCTATCTCGGATTAGCATTGGGGGACATTTCCGGGTTTTTAAAATTTTGAGCTGATTTTGACGGCAACTATACAGGGTGAGCCAGAGCACCCGTACCAGGCATTTTTATCGAAAACTACAGAACCAAATGATTTGAAACAAACAAGTCAGATAGGGAATCGACCCCAAATTTTTCATTTTTGATATTTTCAAAAGCCCCCGACAGCCCCTTGGGGCGTATTTGGGGGGGGGGGGGGGGGGGTTCAAACACATTTTTCAAGTTTTCTCGGAGACACCTCAATAAAAGTAGACAAATTAGTTTACAATCTTAAGGAAGAGGCAATTGCCGACTTTTTTGCTCCCTTCAATATCTTCCAAAAAACCCAAATTTTTTTGAGTTATGGGGGATTTTTGAAAATTTTTTGAATCGGCCTTTTTGGCCACCCTGTTGAGAATTTTTCAAAAATTATTACAGATTCTGAAAGAACAGATCAAGACCTTTCGATTGATGTGCCACATGTTACCTTAAAGTTGAAAAATAAGGTGTTTTTTGCCAAATCAAAATTTTGGGGCTTCAATTGCAGAATTGGCGTGATTCCATAGTTTGAGCCAAGTGAAGCCCCAAAATTTTGATTTGGCAAAAAACACCTTATTTTTCAACTGTAAGGTAACATGTGGCACATCAATCGTAAGGTCTTGATCTGTTCTTTCAGAATCTGTAATAATTTTTGAAAAATTCTCAACAGGGTGGCCAAAAAGGCCGATTCAAAAAAATTTCAAAAATCCCCAATAACTAAAAAAATTGGGGTTTTCTGGAAAATATTGAAGGGAGCAAAAAAGTCGGCAATTGCCTCTTCTTTAAGATTTTAAACTAATTTTTATACTTTTATTGGAGATTTTCTCGAGAAAACTTGAAAAATGTGTTTGAACCCCCCCCCCCCCCCCCCCCCCCCCCCCCAAATACGCCCCAAGGGGCTATCGAGGGCTTTTGAAAATATCAAAAATGAAAAATTTGGGGTTGATTCCCTATCTGACTTGTTTGTTTCAAATCATTTGGTTCAGTAGTTTTCGAGAAAAATGCCTGGTACGGGTGCTCTGGCTCACCGTGTATACTGCGTTTTTTTATAATGAAGCACTTTTTCTTGTAATTTACTCCAAGTTACAGCATTAGTTTTCCTCTGGTCTCCGCAGCGACTGCAATGGATCGCCGACGCAGAGCAGCCGGGAGTGGCTTTACAACGGGAGTCAGTTTACATGCCTAATTACTCTAATATGCGCAGCGACTACCGTTGAATCGTCAGGCGGAGTCGCTGGCTGTAGTTATACGATGGGAGTCGGTTTAAATGCCTTATTCTAATATGCGCAGCGACTACTGTTGAATCGTCAGGCGGAGTCCCTGGGACCAAATAATGTTCGGTCCCGAGCATTGAGTTGCGTGCATCTTGCGTGCGGTTTCGAACAATCAGAGAGCTTACGCGCGGTCACATGATCGTGCGTAAGTTACGTTCGGGACCTAACATTATTTGGTCCCTGACTGTGGTTATACGATGGGAGTCGGTTTACATGCCTTAAAGGGTGTCTCCACCTGCGAATTTAAAAGCGCGAATAAACTGATTGAGCCAATGAGCTGCCTTGAAGTCGATAGGTTGAGTCCGATGTATCGACAACAAAGAAGCTCATTAGCTCATTTAGATTATTCGCGCTTTTAAATTCGCAAGTGGAGACACCCCTTAATTCTAATATGCGCAGCGACTACAGTTGAATCGTCAGGCGGAGTCGCTGGCTGTGGTTATACAATGGGAGTCGGTTTACATGCCTTAAGCGGTGTCTCCACCAGCGAATTCGAAGGTACTTTTTCGAAAGTACTTTCCAATTTGCAGGTGGAGGAAGGTGCAAAAGCTAGCTTTTTGGCTTTTTACTTTTAAAGTAAAAAGTAGGAATGGATCCTACTTTTTAGCTTTTAGATGGCATCGATGACATTCGGAAATACATCAAAGACCTTTTTCCAAACTATTTTCATTGTTTTGGTATTTATTTTGTAGGCTATCCGTGTCATTTCTAATTAAATTCTTATGTTTTGTTCACTTTTCTTACTACTCGTTCATTTAATTCAAGAACCACCCATTCCTCGAGATTTATCGGCTTTATTAGCAACTTGTTGTAATTCTTCTTTTATTTGCAAGCTTTAATTATTATCATCTAATTTGACAGTTAGTAACTTTCAGTTCGTGATAATTTGTGCCGTTTTCATAATTATCTCTCCCCTCCTCTAATTTTACTTACTAATTATGTTCATTAAATAAAGAGAAGTGAAATCTTGCAAACATCTTTCAATTTCTCGATATTCTCCAACTGCATTTTGCTCTGTGAGAGGTGACAAAACCTGACTACTAAACTTAGCTTCTCAAAGTTGCGGCTCCCGAGGAAGTAGTGGCTCAGTTTCAGCTGTCGGAGACATAGCAGTTGTGGCCAAAGTGGAGGCACAGTTTAAATCAATGAGAGTATTTATTTACAGTTGAACTCAAGAAAGTACCCTGATCTGGAATTACCGGTAAGTGTTTTATTGCTGAACCTTTGATGATTTTGCAGAGTTAACGAGATTGCCCTATGCGACGGAGAAGTATGTTCTTCTAAAAAACTGTGTGGGAAATGAATGATTACCATGCAGTGAATCCACATCTTTGCCCACGTTATTGGTCTGTCTGGTAGGTACTTGATTTGCGTCATTGACGTTCTCAAATTGTCATGATGCATAGCAAGGCAAACATTATCGGAAAATTGTGCCGTCACCCCTCTCTCACAGAGGTTAAAATACTTGGAAGCGTGCAAAACACAACACAACAAGAACATGAAAGAGAGAGGCGGCGGGCACAAAGACAAACAAAAGATAAAAAAAAAATGCAAAAAGGAAAATATGACGATGACGAAAACAAAACAAACAACCGAATAAAAATTGACCAAACTATAATCACTAAAATTGCACGCAGTAAATAAAAAACGCGAGTCGACGTATCACAGAATTAAACACCATAAAATCAGTAGAAAACACGATAAGAAATACTCAAAACATAGACACGGTATTGCACGTAAAATTATCGGGACAAAACTTTCGGGAGCGCTCCGCGAATTACAATAAAATTACAAACGTACTAGAAATTACAATTACAAAATCACAAGGCACGAAAATAAAACCCCCCGTTAAAATCCAAGTAAAAATTTCACGACTAGAACATAATGACAGAACTACAATTAAAATCACTAAGACACAATTGCGGAAAGAAAACTAGAAAAATAAATTTCAAGAAAATTAACAGCTAGCAGAAATGACTAGCAACGAGAGAATACCCTTCACGCAGAAACAAACTCAAATCCGGAGTTGCAGATAATTAAAAAGAGTAAAATGCGTAATCGGTCAATAAATGAGAATAAAATAGGCAATAAAAGAGCATTGAAATAAATAGGGTAGAATAAAATAATAGAATAAAATAATATGGTTAAAAACTCAGCTTTCGATGAGATCATTGGATTCAAACATTGATAAAAATAAACGGTCCATTCCATGAGAAAAACATCCAAATAACGGGTTGAGAATATCTCCATAAATATACGTCAACGGTTCAGTAAAACATGGTAAAAGATTGACAATAGACCCCAAAAATAGCATTTAGGAACTTCCAACCAAAATCCAAGAATCATCAAATAAGTCCAGAAACGTGAACCCTACAAGTAAACATAAGAAAAACGAAAACCTTAGAAACAGATAATATGCGCCATGTTCACTCGCAGACGGCAAGGAACCAAAAAGTGAACACAAAACGAAAAGAAAAACGATAAACGAACATCTCCCCGTGTACTTCAAATCGACCACTCATCTCACACAGATTGAAGCACACGAGAAAACAAAAAAAAAAAACAAACGAAACTCGCCCTTAAAGGGGCAAAAAATCCAAGATGAAAATAAAACAGGAACAGATAGATTTCCAAAAAAACTACGGACACATAATTCATACGAAAATGACTAGAGCTGACTGAAAAATAAAACTGACTGAACGTCCTGGGCTGAGCTCTGCACTTCACGGCAGTTCGAAACTGAGTACACCCAAGGGTCGAAACTCAAAAAGAAAACCTTACGAAAAAGAGGAAGTGAAAAAGGTGGGTGGTCAACGCAACCGGAAGAATATCGAGAAATCGAACGCCAGAAGACACAACCAAGGGACAGAGAAGATGGGGAAAACCAAACATGAGTGCCACGCACTAGGTCAAACCGAGCAAAGAGTCAGGAAGAGTAAAGGAAGAAAGAGAGAGAGAGAGAGAGAGAGAGAGAGAGAGAGAGAGAGAGAGAGAGAGAGAGAGAGAAAAAGTGTCGGTTCGAGAGAAACGGCACAAAATAGTCGAGCAAACTATGTCACTCCATTTAACCTACCTGCCATGTAGAAAGTGACAGTTTTATGTGTGATGTTTACTCATGACAAAATTCACTGTTAACTCTCAATAACCCCCAGCTTCTTCTGTAACTTAGAAGTAAACTTATGATCAAGTTTGGGCGGAGCAAGAAATTGCAGCATTAAGTCATTGTTTACAGTAACTGCGTCCCGACTTGAATCCACCCCAGTGAATAGTGGGTTACAATGAAATGTCTCATTCAGCGGGTGTATTTCAGTCAAAGGTACTGCTGAGTTTGAGGTAGTTTTAGAACCTAGTTGCAGTGGAAAACAAGCATCTTTTGTGTCTGTAACACCAATATAAGTAAATAAGTTAAAAACCTTGATACGTACCTAAGCATTGAAATTGCCCTCCAGACAAACCAAATAGCATGGGTATGGACTCTGCTGTTTGTCAATCTTTCATTCATGCACACAGTTTGTCAAAAGAACCTACTTATCTGTATTTGGGGCAGTCTCGTGAACTTTTCAGAATCAACTGGGAGTCAAAGTCTGCGATAAAACACTCAACGGTAGTTTCAGATCGGAAGACTATCTTAAGTTCAACTAAATAAGTGTCTATTATTGATGAAAACGGTGCCTTCACTTTGACCTCATCTGCAATGAGTCCGACTGCTTTTAACTGGGCCGTAACTTCCTCAAGAGCCTTATCTTAAAGGTGCTCATTACGGTAATTAGGATTTGTCATCTCCCACAGAGCTGGATGCAGTTGGAGAATGTCAAGAAATGGAAGATTTTTTCATGATTCCACTTGCTCATTCTTATTCAATGTACTTAGAGCTGTGACAAGCTAAGTTGACCGCTTAAAGACAATGGTTGGTGAGCACCGTCCAATACTCAGCAGCATTGCAGAAGCTCACTGTTCATTATTTGCTTTGACCACGAGTTGCCAACTTAGCTTGCTGCAGCTCTAATTAGTTAGTAAAATTAGGGATGGAAGATAATGAAAAACAGCACAAGTACGAATGTTGCAAACTAGGCGTTGATAATTAAAGACAGCATATAACAAATAATCAAAGACCGCCAAGAATAAAACCGATAACTCCCAAAGAATGAGTAGATTCATGAATTACATGATCAGTCGTAGTAAAAAAGAAAGAAAAAAAATTAGAAAATGACATTAATCTGATAATACCAAAACAAACTAAACAAAGTCACAAAACTGTCATGAAAAAGATCTTTGATATAATTCAGGATGGTCATCAAAGCGAACAAATGCGACTAAAGTAGGATCCGTTCCTCTTTTTTGAATTTGGAAGATTGTTTCATGATTTCACTTATCCATTCTTCTTCGATAAAATTAGCTAGAACAATTAGAGGGAGGGGAAAAAATGTGAATATAATTGTCAACGGATCCAGGATGTCGAGAGTATGATATTTGTCGAGGATTTAATACTTGTCAGAATTCAACTTTGGTCGAGGATTCGATGCTTGTCGGAGATATGACTTTGTTGACAGTTCGATATTCGTCGAGGATTAGGTGCATATCGAGGATTTGATTCTTGTCGAGTGCTCGACTCTTGTCAAAGGCTTGACCTTTGGCATAGGATCCAGGATGTCGAGAGTTCGACACCTGTAATTTTATATTGAGCTTTGATCCATTACTTTGAATGAATAAATAAATAAATAAATTTGTTGAGAGTTCGATATTTGTCAAGGATTAGACGCATATCGAGGATTTGATACTTGTCGAGGATTCGATACTGAGGATTCGATACTTGTCGAGGATTCGATACTTGAAGAGGATTTGATACGTGTCAGAGATTTGACATTTTTTAAGGGCTCGAAATTTGTTGAGAGTTCGATATTTGTCAAGGATTCAATATTTGTCGAGGATTCGATATTTGTCGAGGATTCGATATTTGTCGAGGATTTGATATTTGTCGAGGATTCAAGACTAGTCGAGGATTTGAGACTTGTTGAGGATTAGACACATATTTTGAAGATTGAGCCCTGTTAAGACTATCTATAAGTGAACAATTACTCTGATAACCTTCCAGTTTCTTTTTTATTATTCTATTTTTTTTTATTTTATTTTTATTTTCAAAGTCGAAAAGATAAATAATAAAAAATAAAATTCCATCGATTATTTTTGAGACCTATACCTGCAAAAATTACTGACAAAAATGATTGCTTCAGGAAAAGCCCTCTTTAGAATGCAGGTTTTCAATACACTTGTTGCAATTTCCACGGCCTTTTAATCAATTCTTATCAGAAAAAGTCAGCTTTAGAAAACTCTTCAAAGCACTTGCGCTAATTGTAAGTGCGTGCGTATTCAAATGACGCGCTGCGCTGCATACGCTCGATGAGATCGATGCCACCGTTGGGACGGGCAAAAGTACTTTCGAATTCGCAGGTGGAGCAACCGATTCGCGCTTTTACTTTTGAAAAAGTACTTTTACATTCGCTGGTGGAGACACCGCTTTACTCTAATATGCGCAGCGACTACCGTTGAATCGTCAGGCGGAGTCGCTGGCTGTGGTTATACAATAGTGCTGGTTATGCGAGCATTTCAATCCGGATTGAACTAGGATCGAGGGATCGGACCGGACTGGATCGGATCGCATAAACGCTGCGGATTCAACTCGATCCATGTTCGACTCGATCCCGCTAAACTACGGGATCGGACCGAGGAATCCGGATTGGAAAACTTGTATAAACGAGTCTTTACGATTGGATTGAGTTGGATTGGATTCAAATCGCTGTTCGTAATCAAATCTTCGCCATTTTATCATCATGTGTTTCTTTCTTCTACTACTAATTTGTTAACTATTGTTCAGTTTTTCACTTCTAGCTAATTTTGGCGTTTAGAATTTACTGTACCCGGTGTTATAATTATGTGAAGAACCATATAAGGTCTTAATTTCTTTGGAAGTCATCAGCAATTACTCTTTCCGTTTAAAATTACGTGTGCCGGAAGTACGTTTTCTTGCAGCCGATTTAATTTTAAATGCGTAAATTTGTAAGTTTGCTGTCAGAATGTGACTCCTATTTGCCATAATTTTTTCCCTGGCGACCTCTCGTTCACTCTAAGTTCGGTCTGTATATGTGACCTCTTCTCCGATTAGAATTTTACATGACTTTGATAAGTGATTCTGGCTGCAAGTTTAGTAAGCAACCTCTCAGTTTTGGTGTTAACTCCCACTACAGATGTCATTTGAGGGTTTAAAGTATGCATTTTGACATGATATTCAAGTACACTTCAGCGTTTACGATCTACTTTTGTTCAGAGCTGCAGTAAGCTAAGTAAACATGATGGGTAGAGACTGCTGTGCATCATTGATCGTCCGTTCGAGTGCGAGTCTACTATCTAGATTCTCGGCATGCGCTGAATGTCAAGAGTCACATTTGCATCTGGCATTTATCCTGTCTAACGTTTGGTGGTAGTTCAAGAACAACTATTATCAGCCTTCGCCAAGGACGTTATATCATATGGACTGTCCCATCGAGACATTTTTGTGGGAACTTTTATTTTCACTCGCGGCTCAACAGTCATCAAACGTTGACTGCCGCGGCCTCCGACTTTGCATCAGATGCTCCAAAATCATGACAATTCAAATCTCACTGAGGCAATTAAGTGTATACAAGCAAAGACGATTACAAGTGGCAGTGGAATATAGATAGGAAATTTCCTCAGCTTTAATTTCAACTCTTACCATTTCTTTGGTAAAATCAACTGGAAATGAGAAAAGCACGAAAAAAGATAGCGCGGCAAGCATTCCAACATGTGCTGCTGTACTATCTGCATCGATGCGTGGAGCACCAAGCCCCCGCACTCGTTGCCCGCCCGTCGCATGGAGCAGAATATAATCTCCCACCATGGCGGAGAATAGGAGCGGACCGTCCATATGATATAACGTCCTTGGCCTTCGCACACCAAGGATTACCTGTTGTTGTTACACTGCGACACATTAGTTTTGATCCACTAACTATTGAATGATTTTTAATCATCTTCAATATTAGGGCTCAAGACTAAAGATAATCATCTCTTATCTTCTAATCTTTTTGCCGTCAGAGGTAAGTATAAACCTCATCCTCTGCAACTTTTGCCCTTGCCCTGGTAAGATCACTGGCGGATCTAGAAATTTTTCCTTCTCCCTTCTCCTACTTAAACTCATGAGTTAGAGGAGGATAGAGACAAAAAGGGCACAACTCATATCAAAACAAATCTGCCTTTACCTGACGAATGCGTTCAAATGGGCGGTGAGAGAGAAGGACAAATTCATGGATCCACTAGAGTCTCTTGGGAAAAATTTCTACAGCACAAGTACAAACATGACGCTTTATTTGTTCGAAAGAAGTTGACCTCATGATCAAATTTGAAGATTAGGTTCAACGTTCTTAGGTTCATTCTTCTACCCCTTTTCTCCCTTCTTTTGTGCATAACCTTCAATGTGTTCGATTCCTTCTTGCCTCCGATAGAGCCTACTACCGACAACCAAGGAATGCTCGATACTGTACCCTTGAAAGTCGATCAAATTTTTAGGGTCAATAGTAAGGATCTATTAGACACAGGATTTGTCGTTTTTGTGAATGAGCCTTAAAAAAAGAAAAATGACAAAGCACATAAGATTCAATAGTTGCTACTGGCCATCTTCTAATACCAATCAACAGCTGAAGGGTCAGCGGTGTTGTCCTTCGACCCTGAGAATGTAGGTTCCAATCCTGCTTCGCTACTGATTCTTAGAACTGTGTAATTCGCCTTCAATGACCAATTTAGAGTCAAATTTTTTTCCTCTGATTCTGAGGCCCATTCACGAAACCTACGTAGCACGTGTGACTTATAGATTCTTATGAACTATCGATCCTAAAAAGTTGGATCAACTATGAAGCGACAGGGCTCTGGCACTCCTCCTGTAAGTTTACTACATTAACTGAAATGAAAGAATAATTTTGAAACAATGGTCTGTGCATTGTAACCAGAGATTTGGCAAATCAGATAGATTTGTATTCTGTGGCTATGCTGACAGTCTTCCCCTACCCTCAATAGTTTTACAAGATATCAGCGACTCAACACCCCGACGACCTGCACGTAAAGCTATCGTTGCATTAAACACCAGTTCACGGAGAATGTAAGTACACTCAATTTTGATGAACCCTGGTTGAGCTCGATTCATGAAAGGCGGCAGATGATAGCTCCTTCAGCTTCCTGTGTCTTACGTTCATTCGAGTTTCTGCGCATTGAAGTCAGTGAGCAGAAACACTAGCTCCCCTATTGCATGGTAAATACGCCGTTCGTTCATCTGCCAACTCTCATGAAATGACCTCTATTGACTGTCCAGTATGGCGTGACAAAAATATCTGTGATTGACGCATTTCATCATGATGACCGATGTGAATGCATAGAAGGCACTCCAAATTTCCTCGGAATGGAAGAAATTTGTGCTGAGTTTTTAGCATTGGCGTAGACGAACGTTATCGAATCAAAATCACCAGCCCTACACATATTGGTGAGACAAAATGAAAGAGGCTGAATCAGACGAAAGATACAGTTAGGTAATGATCCTTCATAACAGTGAAAGCTGATAACTAAATTGAAGCAAAAGAAACCGAGCTCATTGAAAGGTCCTTAACCTGGGGTCCACACCGGGCCCCAGCGAACACCGTTAATTGTTTTAATATTAATCGAAAATCAAGGTTGTGATTTGAGGTCTGAAGAATGGCTAATAAAGGGGAGGTGAAGCAGAGACTCACAGAAGAAAATCTAACTTTTGAGCAACCAACAAAAATGGACCTCTAAAATGATATGCCTGCCAGGTGCCATTATTTATTGATTGAGAAACAATAAAATTAATTTCTAAACTCAGAGAATAATAATAATTTTCAGATAGATTTGCCTTCCGAAACTCAACAAATTATCCGCTTTGAAACCAAACCTAATGAGAAGATAGGACATATCTAAGAAACAAAACCATTTAGAAATATAACCTAATTTCATTTCATTTGAAAAATGTCAACAAACAAACTGGATCCCCTCTTACGAAGGATTGAGTTCAATTTCAACTCGGGTTCAATCCTCCGCATAAACACGCGGAGCGGATCGAGTCGGATTGAGTTCAATCCGGATTGAAATGCTCGCATACCCAGCACTAATGGGAGTCGTTTTACATGCCTTACTCTAATATGCGCAGCGACTACAGTTGAATCGTCAGGCGGAGTTGCTGGCTGTGCCATGGTTATACAATGGTAGTCGGTTTACATGCCTTACTCTAATATGCGCAGCGATTACAGTTGAATCGTCAGGCGGAGTCGCCGGGTGTGGTTATACAATGGGAGTCGGTTTACATCCACGCGGTGTTGCCAGCTTCACGATTTTAATCCTTTTTTGACGGGAGTCAGTTTACATCTTTTTCTGACCGCGGGAGTCAGTTTACAACCGCTCCATACTGTAGTATGACTGAGCGAGAGAGAGCTCACCGAACGGTCGGCCGGTCCCGTCTCTACCTGCCACTAGACCGACGCAGGCGACCCAACCTCGGAGTTCAAGCCTTTTCGATAGTATTTCACAGGAAGGGGGGGGGGGTAGTAAAGATTTCGTGAAAATCCGATAAAGAATCGATCGATTTGCCGCCGGTCAACCACAATTACATCTAATTAAACCAAAGTCTTCCGTATTCAGTTAGTAAATAACAAGCCGAACGAGAAGGTGACAGGAGAGGAAATAGAAGAAAGCTAGAATATTTAATTGACCATCACGAAAGTATTTACAAAACAGTTGAGAATGGCAAAACAAAATATTTGTCAAATGGGAGTCAGAGAATACGAACAGAAAAGGGAAGTGACAACAAAAGAAGGTTTGTATTGGTCGCTCAGTGGCAGGTAAGGACGGGGCCGGACGACCGTTCAGAGAGCTCTCCCACTCCGTTACAGTGTGCGAATTCTTAAGCTATGCTGAGCCAACTTTCAAACTTTAATAGCGGCTAAATTTAACATAGACATTTTTTGGGCCCGTGAGAACTTTCGCTCAGAATGGTCTCTAGAATCGATTCATGCAAAAAAAAAGTACACCTTGAGTGTGGTCCACGCGCCATAAGAAACGTGCGATGTCCTTTAGGGGTAGTTCGGTTTCCCAGAAAGGCGCCCCTAAAAATCGGCCGTAACTTTGGATTGAAAAGTCGGTTTGACTTGCGGTTTAAACTATGCTTTTTCTCTATTTAAGACCCTTTTAGCCATGTATCGCTCAACTTTAGGTCATTGTTCTGAAGGTCCCCCCTCGAGCCCCCAAATATTCAAACGGCCGCCATTTTGAAAGGGGGTCTTTTACGACGTTTGGGGGGCATGCTTTTTTTTCGTCTCGTAAAGACCTTTCAAATGTTGTATCACAAGCCATAACTTTACTTTTGAAATTTTTACGTTGGCCGGGCCGCATATATTTAGACCCTACACGGTTACAGACTACCATGCTACGACACGAGCCCCCACTCACCCGCGCATCCTACCTTCCGCACCTACCCCCACCACCATCCTTTGCTTGCACTGTCCCATACCTTTTTTTCCTCGGCAGTCAACAAACCTTATATTTTTTGGGAGTATATGCTTTTATATACAAAGGGGAAACCTTTTCTTTGCCACTGGTCTCCAGCCATCTCTTGCTTTTGCCTTTTCCTCTTTCCCTCCCTGTTTCCGCATATACGTCACACAGGATAAAACGCCTCCCCGCCGCGAGTAGGCAATCCGCACGCCGCGTCACGTGAACCAATCACAGCCGAGTCAGCCGGTTCGCACCAGTTTTTCCGTTCCCCGCTTCGTAGGCCTCGATCCGCGATTCTCTCTTCACTTCTCGTGTGTGCGCCTACTAGATTGACGGCTTGTTCTCTCGTCCGGCCTACTCGCTTCACTGTGTGTACTTCTTCACTGTGTGCTGTAGAATCGATTTGGTTTCTTTTGTCTCGCTTTCCTTTCGCTCGCTTCCTTAGACTGTAGAAGTTAGCTTCCTTCTTTGGTAATGTTTTCTTGCTTTTATTAATCTCTCGCCGCTATGCTCAATCTATTCTGACCGCCGACTTTGGCTCAAAGTCCGCTGTCCCAGCACGCGGTAGACCTCACTTTAGGCCTAACCGCTATCCGCCGCATCACATTGTCTTTTCAGGAATTACTTTGATATAATCATGATTTCTATCGACTTATTACCGCCGCCCCGCTGTCCTTAGCTATTCCTTAGGCAATCCCCCTATTTCAGGCACGAGTGACTGACTTCCAGGATTAGAATGATAACCTATCTTTAAGCATGCTCTTATGAGCTCAGATCTCATGGTGAGTTAAGTATTAAGTTTTTGGTCAAGTGTAAGTGTTTTGCTCTCTCTCTCTAGTTCTCAGATCTCTTTAATCTGAGTGGTCCTCTGTTTCTCTCCCTAGTCGCTACATTTTGGTCCTAACGGGCCGGATCAAGTTAACCTAACCTCCTGTTACGGATAACTCGATGCACCTGTCCTATGGATGCTCCGCTAAACCTAACCTCAATCTTTGTATTCTAACCATAATACAGTCTGGTTAATTACATTCAAGCTCACTCCTTCGAAGTGCAGCCCGCTTTATTGATTCATATCAATCGCTTTTGTCACCTAGTGACCGCTTTACAAGTTAATCCGTTAATTTGACCAATCGTTCAATTATCAATTACTTGCCGCCGCTTCGCTTTTACCTTACACTTGGCCAAACTTATGAACTCAACTCCGCTGTTTCAACTTAATACTTCTCCAATCTTTAAGTTCTATTCTCTGCTAGTGTAGTACTTCATTCTCTTTCATTTCAACGCTCTCCGTGACTCATCTAGTCCTGGATAGCACCACTCGTGCCTGAAGTTCACTTAACTTCATCAATCAATTTTCTTAATTCCACGCTTTCTCTCTCAGATGTTAGTTGTTTTTCCTTTTGAAACCTCTGCATCTCTCACTCCGCATTGCACCTAATGCATTATTAGTGTGTGTCGCTCTTGTACATTTGCACCGTGTAGTGTTTTGTGCTATTTCCGCTTTCCGCAGTGTTGTGTTGTCTGACCCTCACTGCTGATTAATCTTGATAATTCAAGCCGCATTAATTGTACTCATTAGTAAATTCTTTTGAACAACTTACCTGAAAGTTCCATCATGGCTGGTGCCGAGGATGATGCGAACACAGGCACTACGCCGCCCGCAGTTACTCAACAATCTAAGCAAACTGCCCAAAGTACTCAAGCCACTCGGCAACAAGAGCTGGAGAACCATTCTGAGCTTCTTCATGCTCGTAGAGCTCGCTTGTGGGCTATGGCCAACAAGATTTTTGATGACTTTACCAAGTTAACAGCCAAAAATGTGCATGCTTCCCGTGGTAGTTATGAAAAACTCACCACAATTGACCGCGATTACTCCATTAATCAGGATGCAATAATTGCATTTAATGCCAAGGTACCATCTAAGTATCTCATTGAGGTCGAGCAAAATCAACAAAAATTTGATGAAATGATCGCCACTGCTCAAACCAATTATTGGTCATGTTTAGCCCCTTCAAACGCCGCGGCTGAACGTTCCGCCGCCCCCCCCGCAAGTACATAATTCGCCTTCTCCGTTGAATCATGTTAAGTTACCTCGACTTGAATTATCAAGGTTCACAGGTAACCTCAGTGACTGGTCTACTTTTTACAGCATGTTTTCCGTAGCCATTCATGATAACGCTGTCTTGTCTAACGTTGAAAAATTCCAATACTTGTTGTCTGTACTCTCCGGTGAAGCGCTTGAATTAGTTAAAACCTTAGAATTAACCGCTGACAATTATGTAGTAGCATGGGATTTAGTGTGTAGTCGTTACAAAAGTGATAAACGTCACATTTTTCATCATTTTGGGGGTTTACTCGAATTACCGGAAATAAAGAACAGTAATCAAGTCCCGCCTATCCTCTCCAAAATACAAGAGCACATTCATGCTCTCGCATCTCTTAAGTATAAGCAAGAGGACTATGGGCCGTTCTTAGTTACTATTCTGTGCCGCAAATTATCACCGTACCTCCGAAAACGCCTTGATGAATCCCGCGACACTCCTACTGCGTACCCTAAAATTAATGAAGTGCTTGACTTTCTCCGCGATGAGTGCACATCAGTGTTGGATAACCCTTTCGCTGCTCCGCCCAAACGTAGTACTTCTAGGGATGTGAAGGTACTTATCAGTAAAGCTTCGCCTTCCCCTAACGCCACCCGCAAAACAAAAACAAACGCAGCTCCAGCCGCTTATGCTGCAACAACCTCCAATAACCGCCGCCATTTTGATTCTGGTCAACCGAATCGCCCCGTTTCTTTCCCCGCCGCAGGTACTTCTCCATCTCAACGCTGTGGATGGTGCTCAAAAGATCATCACACATTCCGCTGTGAGGAATTTCGACAGATGACTCCATCCTCTCGCCGCTCAGCTGTTCAAACCCGTCAATTGTGCAGCAATTGTTTAGGCTTTCATCCGATTGAAGAATGCAAGTCTCAACGCACCTGCTTGCAATGCAGTGGACGACATCACACTCTGCTCCATGAAAACCAGAAGTCCTCCGCTGTCCATCTGCAATCCTCTGCCGCTCTGATGTCTCAAACCACGGGTCTGACAGTGTTGCCAACCGCTCCAATTGTGCTGTCAGCTCCCAATGGACGTCAAATCTCCGCTCGGGCGCTTGTGGATTCATGCGCACAAAACTCATTTATCACTGTCCGCTGTGCTCAACTGTTGCATTTGAAACCTCAAACTACCATCTCCGCTGTCTCAGGCCTTTCTCAGTCCAAAGTCAATGTTGAAGGGGTCGTTCAGGTAAATGTTAGCACTTTATCAAATGAAACAGTCACGCATAATCATTCAGTCATCGTTGCTAAAAACTTAACAGGTTTTGTTCCCTCGATGGCCCTCGCTGACCAGGTTATCCAACGTTGTGCTAACCTCAAAATGGCCGATGAAGATTTTTATAAGCCAGGTCCTGTAGATGTCCTCTTAGGTGCTGACTTATTTCCAAAAATCCTTACAGGTTTCACCGTTGAGTTAGGTCCCTCGTCACCTATAGCTCTTGGTACCGTCTTTGGAATGATTCTCATAGGTCCTGCATCCGCTCATCCCTCCGCTCCGCCGCCCCCCATTGCCAATCCTGTCATCATGTTAACTCAATCACCCGCTAACTTGCATGAACAATTGGACCGCTTTTGGACGTTAGAAGAAGTGAAAACTACTACGAAGATCAGCCCTGAAGATGCTGCCGCTGAAGAACTGTACGCTGCGACTACTTTCCGTCAAGAAAATGGACGTTACTGTGTGCGCCTGCCATTCCGCCCCAATCATTCACAACTTGGAGCATCTTATCCGCAGGCCCATGTCCGTCAACAGTCATTGGAACGTCGCTTTGTGAAAAATCCTGATTTTAAGGAAGCCTATCAGCAATTTATGGTTGATTATGAAAAGGATGGTTTCATGTCTCCTGTTCCTCTCCCCGCTCCTCACTCCCCGCATTATATAATCCCTCATCAAGGTATTATTAAAAACACAGCTAGGTATACAAAGACTAGGGTTGTTTTTGATGCTTCTGCTCGCACTTCTAATGGCTTTTCATTGAATGATATTCTCTTGCCGGGCCCAAAACTTCAAAATGACATCAGAGATGTTTTGATTAGTTTCCGCCGCCATGTTGTAGTCTTCTCAGGGGACATCAAACAAATGTATCTCCAAATTGACCTTCACCCTGATGACCGTCCATACCAGACCATTCTATGGCGTCCATCCGAAGAACTCCCGCTAACCGCTTATTCGCTCAATACAGTAACTTTTGGGATCAATTCTTCACCGTTCCTGGCCATTAGAACCTTGCAACAGTTAGCCAAAGACTATGGTCACCTCTTCCCCGCTGCTGCCAAGCTCCTGCTCGATGAAATCTACGTGGATGACATCCTTTCAGGCGCCGACTCAGAAACTGCTGCTCGCAATGTGATGAATGAACTCATCGCTTTGCTCGCTCTTGGAGGTTTTCAATCAAGAAAGTGGACTTCAAATTGCCCCGCCATTTTGGAACAATTTCCTGCTGAGGATCTCGAGTGCCCTCTCTTAGATGATCCTGACAACCCCCGCTACGCTCTTTTGGGGCTTCAATGGGTCTCCAATAAAGACAGCTTTACGTACCGTATCAAGCAAACCGCTCAACCCGCAACGAAACGTGGCATCTTATCCACTATCGCTTCCATTTTTGATCCGTGTGGGTGGGTCGCCCCTACAGTGTTAGCCGCTAAAGCTTTCATGCAGGAACTCTGGCGTTTACAGCTTGATTGGGATGAGAAGCTGCCTGTTGAAGTGCTCCGCCGCTGGCAAAAGTTTCTGTCATTATTACCCGCACTCGAGAAGATTTACATCCCTCGACTGTTGCACCGCCCTAGTCCAACCTATCAATTGCATGGCTTTTGCGATGCTTCCATAATTGGATATGCCGCAGTGTTATATCTAAGATCTCCTTCTTCCCCGCAACACCCCGCCGCCCTTGTATCTCAAATTATTTCCAAAACCAGGGTCGCTCCAAAGAAGGAGCTATCATTGCCTCGACTCGAACTTTGTGCCGCTTCCATACTTAACGCTCTTTTTTCTAGTTATTTACCCCGCTTAGAGTCTTACTATGCAATTGAGTCAGTCACAGGCTGGTCAGACTCCACTATCACGCTCACTTGGATTCAAACGCCGACGTACCGCCTCCAAACTTTTGTCGCTAACAGAGTTGCGGAAATCCAAGAATTAAACGCTAAAGTGACATGGAAACATGTTCGCTCCGCTGACAACCCTGCTGATTGCGCTTCCCGAGGGCTCTCACCTGATGAACTTCCTGATCATCCGCTCTGGTGGCACGGACCTGAATGGCTCTCAAAATCAGAGGAATTCTGGCCTCAGCAACCCATCCTCATCCCAGAGAAGGACTTGCCTGAAACCAAGCCACCAACCACTGTACTTGTGGCCGCTGCCCCCCCTCCTCCCTTCATCATACCGCAATTCTCAACTTGGGAAAAACTGTTCGTGTCATTGCTGTTGTGCACCGCTTCTACGCTCAAACTCATCTCAAAGTTGAGCTCAAAGGCAACACACAGCCATCTGAACTACACCAAGCCGAGATGTGGATTTTACGCGCCATCCAGCGCTACCATTTCGCTGCCGAATTTCATCAGTTGACAATTAATCAGCCTTGCTCAGCCCGCATCCGCCGTCTAAATCCATTTGTCGATGAAAATGGTTTGATCAGAGTTGGCGGCCGCCTGCGTCACGCCGCTGTAAGTGAAGACGCCCGCTATCCTATCATTTTGCCTAGTGATTCTCCTGTCACGCGATTGCTAGTCAAATCGTGTCATAAAAATCACCTTCATCCAGGGCCGCAATTGCTCCAATCACTTCTCAACCGCCGCTATTGGATACTTTCAGCTCGAAATTTGTGTCGTCAAGTTGTCCATCAATGTCTTCCCTGCTTCAGAGCGAAGCCACGCTGTGATAATCCACTCATGGGAGACTTACCGCCGCCCCGCGTTCAACCTCATCTTGCTTTTTCTCACACCGGTACTGACTTTGCAGGGCCTTTCAAAGTTAAAGTTCATCAGCTGCGATCAGCCCGTGTAGTGCAGGTGTATATGTGTGTGTTCGTATGTTTCACTGTGAAAGCCGTTCATTTGGAAGTCGTCCATGACTTGACTACCCCAGGTTTTATCGCCGCTCTCCAACGATTCGCTGCCCGCCGAGGATGTCCTCCGGATGTTTACTGCGACTGCGGCACGAACTTCGTAGGAGCTTCTAACGCCTTTCACAAGCTTCTCAACGCTAATAACAAAGAACTCGCCGCATTCGCCTACGAAAACAAAGTCAATTTCCACTTCAACCCGCCCGCCGCTCCGCATCAAGGAGGCTTATGGGAAAGCGCCGTGAAAAGTGCGAAGTCTCATTTAACTAGGACCCTTGGAACAACCATTTTAGTGCTAGAAGAATTTCAAACGCTGCTTTGCCGTGTGGAATCCATGTTAAACTCCAGACCCTTAACCCCGCTCTCCGCCGATCCAAGCGAATTTGATGCATTAACGCCTGGACATTTTTTAATAGGTCGCCCCCTTGTCTCGCCTCCAGAACCAATGTATACGGAGGCAGATATCTCGTACCGCCGACGCTGGCAATTGGTTGATGCTATGTTCCAATCAATCTGGCACCGTTGGAGTCTCGAATACATTCACACACTCCAACCCAGAAAGAAATGGCTCACAGACAAACCGCCTTTAGTCGTAGGTACCTTAGTGCTCATCCATGAGCCTAATATCCCACCGCTTACATGGAAATTAGGACGTGTTATCCAAGTTTTCCCCGGAAACGACGGCCGCGTCAGGGTCGCGTTGGTAAAAACCGCTGCCGGAGAGTACAAACGTCCTGTTCATAAACTTTATCCTTTACCACAAGCATGACTTGTTGTAACGTCCGCCGCTCCGCTTGTCTTGTGTTCCAGGCTGAAAATGAGTGAATCAGACGTGTCAGAGTATATGTCGCTCACGGCGTCAGACTTCGACGAAGCCGAGGACTATTTTACGGAATATGGTCCGGTTCATCCTCCGCCGCCGCCCATCCCTGTCCTTCCTCCTCCCATCCCCGCTCAACCTACTCCTCCTCCTCAACAAGGTCCAGTTTACGTTCGTCGAGCTGAAATTCAAATTCCTCGTTTCCGCGTTTTAGACCTAGTGGATGTTCGCCCACCCTCCCCTCCGCCGCTTCGTTGTGTTTGGTGTTATGCGGACCACAACTGCTTTACTTGTCCGCAGATGCAGAGATCAGCCGAAGAAAGGATGAACTTAGTCGCCGAACGTTTTCGCTGTGTCAACTGCCTCGGAAACCACAACGTCGCCGCTTGCAGATCAACCCGCAGTTGTCGTTACTGCCAGCAAAGACATCATAGTCTGTTGCACGGTGCAGCACCGCGACAGCTTCCAGTTATACTTCCGCCGCCACCCCCCGCAGTACTTCCGCCGCCCCCACCCGTCCCCCAAGGACCCAGCATACGAGCGCTGATCCGCCCAGGCATCCCGGTCAACCGTCGACCAGCGATTGTGTATAACAAGGGCCGAGGCGCTGTGTTCGGTTACCTCCGGAATCGGGCTCCGGCTCCCATGCAACCGTATGTGATCCCATTCCGCGACGGGCCCCACGTCGTCGTTCCGCGTGCCGCCTTGGCTCTTCCGGATGTTGTAGCGGAGCTACTACGTTAAAGTGCTTCGCTAAATAACCCGCCGCCGCCCTTTTGTTTTGTCTTTTGTATTTTACCATTACCGCCGCTTTACTTTTTTTAATTACCGCCGCCTTTTAATATTAACTTGTATATATCCTTTTCTCTTCCACATCATTTCCACCCCCTTGTTACCTTGTTCAACGTTCACACGCATGGAAAGCTTTGGTTTTTTCTCTTTCTCTACTTACTAATGACTGTGAAGCTAGTCCTTCTTTAGAACCCCTATAGGAGTTCAAGGCCGGGGGTATGTTTTTGCATATACGTCACACAGTATAAAACGCCTCCCCGCCGCGAGTAGGCAATCCGCACGCCGCGTCACGTGAACCAATCACAGCCGAGTCAGCCGGTTCGCACCAGTTTTTCCGTTCCCCGCTTCGTAGGCCTCGATCCGCGATTCTCTCTTCACTTCTCGTGTGTGCGCCTGCTAGATTGACGGCTTGTTCTCTCGTCCGGCCTACTCGCTTCACTGTGTGTACTTCTTCACTGTGTGCTGTAGAATCGATTTGGTTTCTTTTCTCTCGCTTTCCTTTCGCTCGCTTCCTTAGACTGTAGAAGTTAGCTTCCTTCTTTGGTAATGTTTTCTTGCTTTTATTAATCTCTCGCCGCTATGCTCAATCTATTCTGACCGCCGACTTTGGCTCAAAGTCCGCTGTCCCAGCACGCGGTAGACCTCACTTTAGGCCTAACCGCTATCCGCCGCATCACATTGTCTTTTCAGGAATTACTTTGATATAATCATGATTTCTATCGACTTATTACCGCCGCCCCGCTGTCCTTAGCTATGCCTTAGGCAATCCCCCTATTTCAGGCACGAGTGACTGACTTCCAGGATTAGAATGATAACCTATCTTTAAGCATGCTCTTATGAGCTCAGATCTCATGGTGAGTTAAGTATTAAGTTTTTGGTCAAGTGTAAGTGTTTTGCTCTCTCTCTCTAGTTCTCAGATCTCTTTAATCTGAGTGGTCCTCTGTTTCTCTCCCTAGTCGCTACACTCCCCATCGCGGACAATCAATTGCTATCGATGTAGAACTATCCAATGCTATCAATATAAGACACATGCATTGATGCTTTCTCAATTCTCATCCTCGTCTCTCCTTGCCCACCTCAGTGCGTGAAATATGAACCCGTTAAATTATTTAACATAGATGTTTGGACCCCCAACGCACATTTCTAAAGAATGTGTTAATCTTGTTTGAACTTTTATTCATCCATCTGTTTGTCTTGATGTTGATGCTATTTCCATTCACACTTTTAATCGTTAAAATCTGATTGGGAGTTTATCATTTCCGCACAAAATACGGGGTCTCATCATTTCCGCACAAAAACCTCGGTTTTCATTTCCGCACAAAATCTTTTCCGCACAATCATTTTTTTGCACACTATGGCAACGCTGCGGGAGAATGAACTTAATTTTTAATTTTTATACAGGACATTCAAAAATGGCGTGAAATGTAGGTAAAAAGAAGGACTCACCTATGACAAAATAAGAGTTTCTCGAGCAGTAATGCATCAGTGTATGAACGTTAAATTGGATGGCGATTTGTAAGGCGAACATGGGGTTTGGTCGACAAAAAGGTCTCAGGCTCTACTTCAAATTTAAGAAGGAAAGCCTGGGAACTTTTTACCCTCTTCTCCCTTTGAGGTGTAAATGGCCTCGTGTCAATTTTTTTTTTTTTAAAAAAAACCTCTTCTTACGGCTGTGGGTCGTCCGGGTCGTCGTTATCATCCATCTTCTCCACATTTTTCGTCACATTTTCACACAGTGGCCCTTTTTTAGTGTCGTTGATGAGCTGAAGAAACTGTAGATTTGTGAGGTAGCTGTATGTATACCGAGCAATAGGTTGTTTACTTCTTTGAGGTTAGTTTTCGACCTCCGATAAAGCCGGTGACGTGAACTCCACCGGTACTCCCGTTGAGCTCAACGGAGAATTCCAAAACTCACCCAATCGTACTTAATCGCACATGATCTGGCTGCACGGCACAGAGACGAACTCCGTGATTGGCTTATCTTCTTCACTTTCATAGAAGCAACGTTGCCAGATTGTGCAGCCTCGGTGTTTGTGCGGAAATGATTTTGTGCGGAAATGATGACCCACTTTTTTTGTGCGGAAATGATTTTGTGCGGAAATGAATAGCAGCCATCTGATTACCACCCTCCAATAAGTGTAATTGAAATGAGAGCCGTAAAGACTAAATAATAAGAAAAAGCACTTTAAATTGAAAAATGTGAAAAGGGTAAAAGTGAACAATAATAAAGTGGTTTTCAACACAGTCAATTAATAGTTACAAAATTTTAATAACGCTATAAGCAATGACGCTGACGCTAAAGCTAAATAACGCGAAAAGCATTTGAATTCCTAAGATATCCTAAATATATGTATGTACATATAGAGGTCACAGATCACCTGGGTGAATCGAAAAATAAAATTAAGAAAAAGGATATTAGTAAAAAAAGAATTTGATGAGAGAGAGAGAGAGAGGGGTGAGGGATGGAAAGAGCGACAAAAAATGAAGGTTCCAGAAGAATAGGAGAAAGGGAGAGTTTTCTTTTACGCTCAAAAGAAAGTTGCAAATTTTGTACAGCGCATGCGGGGAAAGACTTTCCATTTTTTCCCCAGGACTTTTCGAATGAGAAACAAATGTATGCCATGATTCGAATTTTATTTTAACGATCGAAAGTCTCTCCAGAGACCGCTGCAAGATCAAGTGAAACGGATGTGACGGATAAGTAGATGTTTTTAATCGACGTTTGACAAATTAGTAACCAACATTTATTAACATTACGTTGAGAGTGCAAAACAGAAAAAGGTACCTGACGGACAGATGACCAAGGTAATTGCGATATCTTTGCACGTTCGGCGTAAAGGGCTCCAATCTTGCAATATGGGGGGGGGGGGGGTAGAGGATTTGAGTGCAATATAAAATATTATAGATTGATTGACGACCGACGCGTCGACGCGATCGTAGGAAGAAAAGCGCAAGAAGGGAAAGGCAAGAGCAAAAGACCCAAGGAAACAGGTAAAGAACTGGCCATGGAAGGGTCCTTACAAAAAAGTATATACTCTTCAGTATACAGGGTGTGAGGAAAGTCTCCCCCCCCCCTGTCTAACTTTTGAACGCTTGAAGATAAAAAAACGAAACTTGGGGGATGTTTGTAACTTAATGGGAACTACTTTTTGGCGTATCCAAAATTTCCGGGGGGCGCCCCTAAGGGGGGGTTTCGCCCCCTAACTCAAAATTTTCAAATGGCAACCCCTATCTTGTGATATCTCATTTTAAAGGGCATAAAATTCTAAGACTTTTGGCGCAAACCGGAAGTCGATATCGTTTTTCGTCATCGATATATCGATAGTCAAAGTTCGATTTCGACCCATTTTCAAAAAATCAGAACTCCCATTTGAAATGTCGGAATTTAGAAAACTAGGAGTTAAAAATACTCTAAAAAGCAAGCACTTTTCAGAAAAAAATACGGTTTTGATATTAGTCTAGTCTTAGAGCCCCCAAAAATTATTTAAAAAAATGACCCCTTAGGGGGGCTGTCTCAAAAATTCCGAGCCGCGACCCCTATCGAGTGACACATCGCTTGAAAAGGCACACAAAACTGAGCATTTTGGCGCAAACCGCAGGTCGATATCGTTTTTGGTTTTCGAGATATCGAATGACAAAGTTGGCTTTGCCAATGGGTAAAAATGCAACTTTGTCATTCGATATCTCGAAAACCAAAAACGATATCGACCTGCGGTTTGCGCCAAAATGCTCAGTTTTGTGTGCCTTTTCAAGCGATGTGTCACTCGATAGGGGTCGCGGCTCGGAATTTTTGAGACAGCCCCCCTAAGGGGTCATTTTTTTAAATAATTTTTGGGGGCTCTAAGACTAGACTAATATCAAAACCGTATTTTTTTCTGAAAAGTGCTTGCTTTTTAGAGTATTTTTAACTCCTAGTTTTCTAAATTCCGACATTTCAAATGGGAGTTCTGATTTTTTGAAAATGGGTCGAAATCGAACTTTGACTATCGATATATCGATGACGAAAAACGATATCGACTTCCGGTTTGCGCCAAAAGTCTTAGAATTTTATGCCCTTTAAAATGAGATATCACAAGATAGGGGTTGCCATTTGAAAATTTTGAGTTAGGGGGCGAAACCCCCCCTTAGGGGCGCCCCCCGGAAATTTTGGATACGCCAAAAAGTAGTTCCCATTAAGTTACAAACATCCCCCAAGTTTCGTTTTTTTATCTTCAAGCGTTCAAAAGTTAGACAGGGGGGGGGAGACTTTCCTCACACCCTGTATGTATATTGATGGGTACTATATACGCCGAGAAGAAGCGGACCGCAGTTGAAGAAGGGTTTGTGGGGGTAGGTGCGGAAGGTTGGATGCGCGGGTGAGTGGGGACTCGTGACGTAGCATGGTAGTCTGAAACCGTGTAGGGTCTAAATACATGCGGCCGGGCCCCCCTTCACCCCAAAATTTTGGGGTGAAGGGGCCTTGTACCCTTTTTCACAAAAAATAGGCTTGTGATACATCAAAAGAAAGCCCTTTTTCAGCCTTTTCAGAAACTTTTTAGTTTTTTTAAAATCCAATGATTTGGAGGGTCACAGCGGTCAATCAAAAATTGCCCCTTTAATTTCCGGAAACCACCCTTAATTCAGTAAAGGGTGGTTTTTCGAAAAAAATTCAGTGATATAAAAGTTTTATTTTTTAAGCCGTATTAGATTCCAATGTCATAACATACCCGTTCCATTTGATTTTTTTGAGATACGGGTACCCTTCCCCCTAAATTATCCCCAAGGGGTGGTTTTGGGGGGCTGAAAATATTTCCCCCCCCCCCGAATTCTTTTGGGTCGATATACGTTACACGTGTTTTACCGAATTTTCATATTTGCCTTCGTTTGGCCACAGTGAAAGCTCGCCAGGTGGTCTGAAACACCCTGTATAATACAGAGTGTTTCACGTAACCTGCTCACTATGGTTTTCATGAACGGGTGACGATAAAAAAATCTGGAAAAATCGGTTTTATAGTAACTCGGACCTGAAGTTTCATTTAAAAATGCTGCCACAATCCAAAATTTGGTTTTTGGGGAGTTTTCAGGGGGGGAAACCCCCCTAATCTCGAGATTTTCAAATAGCAACCCCCATCTTGTGACACCTCATTTGAAAGAGGGTAAAATTTTAAGCATTTTGGCTTAAACCGGAAGTTGATATCTTATCTCGTTTTCGAGATATCGAAGGTGGAAGTTCGATATAGGACCAATTTTTGAAAATTCTTAACTCCTACAAAAATAGTCGTAAAACAAAAAACTGCACATGTAAAATGCTCTAATTGACGAGTACTTTCAAGAAAAAAATACAAATTCACAATCAAATAAACCGGAAGTTGACTTTTAGGCACCTTAACATTTTTGGCGGGAAGTCCCATATCGTTTTTCTAATTCGATATATCGAAAATCGAAGTTCGATTTAAACCATTTTTCGACCCTGTAAAAACCGGATCCTACCGTTTGATACATCATTCAAAAGCACAAAAAAAAACCAAGAATTTTAGTGCAAACCGGAAGTCAATAGCATTTATCGCGGTCGAGATATCGCATGTCAAAGTTTAGTGTCTGGTAAGGGCCTACCTTAAATTTTAACTTGCGATATCTCGACCGCGATAAAAGCTGTTGACTTCCGGTTTGCACTAAAATTCTTTGTTTTTTATGTGCTTTTGAATGATGTATCACACGCTAGGATCCGGTTTTTACAGGGTCGAAAAATGGTCTAAATCGAACTTCGATTTTCGATATCTCGAATTAGAAAAACGATATGGGACTTTTGATTGCGCCAAAATGCACAACTTTTTACGCCTTTTCGAATGAGGTATTAAAAGATAGGGGTTGCTATTTGATAATTTTGAGAAATGGGGGTTTTCCCGCCAAAAATGTTAAGGTGCCTAAAAGTCTACTTCTGGTTTATTTGATTGTGAATTTGTATTTTGTTCTTGAAAGTACTCGTTAAGTAGAGCATTTTACATGTGTAGTTTTTTGTTTTACGACTATTTTTGTAGAAGTTAAGAATTTTCAAAAATTGGTCCTATATCGAACTTCCACCTTCGATATCTCGAAAACGAGAAAAGATATTGACTTCCGGTTTAAGCCAAAATGCTTATAATTTTACCCTCTTTCAAATGAGGTGTCACAAGATAGGGGTTGCTATTTGAAAATCTCGAGATCAGGGGGGTGCCCCCCCTGAAAACCCCCCAAAAACCAAATTTTGGGTTGTGGCAGCATTTTTAAATGAAACTTCAGGTCCGAGTTGCTATAAAACCGATTTTTCCAGATTTTGTTATCGTCACGCGTTCATGAAAACCATAGTGAGCAGGTTACGTGAAACACCCTGTACAATTGTAGTATTCTAGGGATTAGGAAGACAATACTTATTTGAAAAAGCGATACACTTTTTTCGAGACAACTATATTCATGATACGATGCGCGAAAATGCTCGTCTTAACCATCATTTTACAGGGTGTTTCTGAAACTCATGTCATCCTTTCTGCCACGTATTTTTGAGGTCAAAATAAGACTTTTTTTTTTCCTATTAACATGTGTCCAAAAATGCCCCCCTTTTGAGCTACAGCCCCCCAAAGTTTTAAAAAATTGTTGGTTTTTTTGGAATATCGACCAGAATTATGAACCGAATGTCATGAAAATTGGTGTCCCGAGATACTTTTACGTGTAAAATCCATTAGTGACCTCGAGAAATTCAGAAATGAGGTCTGACTGTACTTTTCAGGCAATCTTATACCTTCAACGACACAAATTTTATGTTACAGAATGGAAATATGAAAAATAAAATATGAAATCAATGGGAAAAACTCTTAAAAAGATATTTGGTCCTCTTTGTTTTGGTCGATACGACGCGTATTAAGCGAGATAATTGCTGCATAAGGTGGAAAAGTCAGCGCTTTTACTGTAGCGGGCGGCCCGAAGAAGCAGCGGAGTGGCGGGTTGCATACTTCCTGCCGGTCCTCGTGGTGAAAGCGCTGACTTTTCCACCTTGTGCAGCAATTATCTCGCTTAATACGCGTCGTATCGACCAAAACAAAGTGGACCAAATATCTTTCTAAGAGTTTTTCCCATCTGATTTCATATTTTATTTTTCATATTTCCATTCCGTAACATAAAATTTGTGTCGTTGAAGGTATAAGATTTCCTGAAAAGCACAGTCAGACCTCATTTCTGAATTTCTCGAGGTCATTAATGGATTTTACACCGAAAAGTACCTTTGTACGCCAATTTTCATGACATTCGGTTCATAATTCTGGTCGATACTCCAAAAAAACCAACAATTTTTTAAAACTTTGGGGGGCTGTAGCTCAAAAGGGGGGCATTTTTGGACACATGTTAATAGAAAAAAAAAGTATTATTTTGACCTCAAAAATACGTGGCAGAAAGGATGGCATAAGTTTTAGAAACACCCTGTATAACACGTTCTACCAACTCTTAACATTTTACCACAGAATAATACAATCAGAACGGAAACTCTGTCGGTTTTTGAAGCAAATTCATTTCGCGTCCGCCATGTTGGGATATAGGATGTTTACATCTGGATTCGCGCTTGAAAAAAGCAATATAGGACATGATCCGCAAAATTTTCATTCTGAAATGCCCTTGGAGTAAAAGTGAGGCCGGAAACTTAAGATTTCTTTCCAGAATTTATAGAAATAAATGATTTTCAACACAAACCACACTCGTCCGCCATGTTGTGATATAGGACCACAGCGTTGCCTATTGGTGCCGTTAAATTCCAAACTTGCTTCCATTGGCTCTTATGGGAGTTTCCGTTCTGATTGTATTATTCTGTGATTTTACCTTATACGAGTTTCATTCACTGAAGACTGAAGTGCTGAACAGTGCTCAACGCTGCTACCGCAGCGCTCCAACGATCACTCTGCGGCATAGAGAGGAACTGCCCGCAAAACCTGATTGCAATCCTTAAAAAAGGCTTATTTCGCCTTCTTCAGCCATCAGGCCCCGTGGCTCGGAGACAACGGTGCATGTACATCGGAGTGAGAGAGTGCTGGTTCGATTCCTGCCGCTGCGTCTTCATTTTTCTTCTCCCGGCCTAGCTCCTTTATTTTTTTCCCCCTCCCAGTACTCGCATCAGCCCCTATTAATTTATATGGTTGAAAATTGGATTCACCGTTTAGTTTAATTAATGAAACATTCACTATCACCCTCCCCTTAGCCCAGAGAAAGAAACTTAAGGTGCATAAAATACCGTAAAATCGCGATGGCATAACCTCAAATTGGATCGGTTCATTAACTAAAATTTTTCCGACAAAGTTCCGATATTCCCCCAACTGCCACATTTGCTTTTGTGTCAGAATTTTTACGTTTGGTCGAGAATAGGTTAAAAACTATATAATTTACCCCATAAAAACCCCTTTTCCTAGTGCAGACAACCCCAAGTTAGATAATAAAAAAGACCGCGCCAACTGTAACGCAACAGGAGTACCGAACGCGCACCGATCGGTGCGTATGTGGAGTGATCTAAGCAGGCAACGGTGAGCACTCAGTCTTCAGTCGGAGGCGGAGCGACTAATTTACTCTATTTACAATTATTACATATACTACCGTAATAAAAAGCGGCCGCTGAGAATCGCGTTGTCAAGATTATCTCGAGAACGGAGGCACGCGGGATCTCAAAATTTCGCGACCGGGTCTTGATGCAATACTATGCGCCATCTTGGGAGGGGGGGGGGGACTATAGTGTTCTATAAAACTTAGATGTGTCTAAAGTTTGTTGTGTATTTTTGCTTTATCTCTCCCCCCCCCCCAACCTATTAGGCAGCATTTACGCATTTACTAGTGTAATTTTGTTGTTTTTTTTTTCAGTCTTCAAAGTATCGAAGAACTCTTGCGTCCTCTCCCGGCTCTTGGTCCGAAGTTGCAGGACGTTAAGGAAAAGAGCATGCGCCATTCTCAATATGTAACTGCAATAGAAAACTTGAAACATTTATTTACGGTCCCAGAAAGTGTGGAAAAAGCCAAACAGTGGATAATGGAAGGAAAGCTTCTTCATGCCCATCAGGTACCATTAAGTGATTTTATTTTGCCTCTTATTAGTTTCACATCCTCTGTCTCTCTTCAAACAATACTGAGTCAAGACAGCCGGTAGAGCTTGTTTTACGGAAGAAGGCCAATGAGAGATCATTTGGCTGGCTGCTCAAAGACGTGTTCGAACTCCTGCTCGTGCCCAAAAAACGAAACCTCGTTTCTGCGCAGTAAAATATCCATCTGCCTTCTTTGGTGAAACGAGCTGTATATACAGGGTGTTTCACGTAACCTGCTCCCTATGGTTTTCTTGAGCGGTTGACCATAAAAAAATCGGGAAAAATCGGTTTCCTACTAATTTGGCCCTGAAGTTGCTTTTAAAAATAGTATCACAACCCAAAATCTGGTTTTTTGGGTGATTTCCCCTAATCTCGAAAGGTCGGTATCCAAAATGGTCGATTTTGGCCCAAAGAGAAAAATTCAAGATATTTTCAGGCGTGATAGAGGGTGACCTCAGGGTTCAGAATCTGGCCTATTTTTTTAAATTTGGCCCAAGGGAACGCGGGGAAGGGGGGCGTCAAAGTTGGGACCCTTAAAATCTATAACTTTTAAACGAGTGAAGCTATTCGAATGAACTTTTCGTGAAAAGATGGGTCTTGCAAAGAACTTTCGATTGTTGTGAAGGAAAGATGCCTGTATTCAATTTTTGATCAATTAATCGAAGTTTTTTCGATTTTTTGGAAATCGATTTGTCAGTTTTTTGCAAGTATCGATAAAAGCGATCGCACGGATCATCACAAATTATTTCCAGAGTAAAACAAGACGAACTTTCCTACAAAGCTGCGCAAACCGCATGCTGGGGACCAAATGATTCCTTGCCGAGTTATGATTTTCCAAATCCAGTGCCTCCGTATGAAATGGCGCTCCTCCAAATGGGAACCCTCATTTGTATTTAATAATAAAAAAAAAGGTATAATTCTAATACTTTTGGTACAAACCGAAGGTCGATGTCGTTTTTTGTTTTCGATTTATTGAAGGTCAAAGTTCGATTTGGGCCCATTCTGTAAAATGACATTCGACATTCGATATCTCGAATGTGAAAATTGATATCGACCTCCCATTTGCGCCAAAATTCTCAGTTTGTTACGCTTTTTTGATTAATGTATCGCTTAATAAGGGTAGTCCCTCGGAATTTTTTAGATAGCCCCCCGTGGGGGTCAATAACGTCAACAACGTTTGGGGGCTTTAAAACCAAATTTTGACCTAAGTTTTGTGATAAATGGATTTTTTTCTATAAAGGACTTGCTTTTTAGAGTATTTTAGACTCCTTGTTTCTAAAATTCCTACTTCTCAACGAGGAGTAATGATTTTTTGAAAATGGGCCCAAATCGAACTTTGACCCTCGATAAATCGAAAACAAAAAAAGACATCGACCTTCGGTTTGTACCAAAAGTCTTAGGATTTTACCCTTTTTTTGATTATTAATTAAAAATGGGAGTTCCCATTTGGGGGAGAACCATTTCATACGGAGCCGCTGGATTTGAAAAATCATAACTCCCCAGATAACAATATCAGGCTTGCCGATCTGGCTTAAAATGGGCTTTTGTAAGACGTCTTTTCATTCCGTCTTAAAGACGTCTTAAATCCGTCTTATGGTCGCGGATCCAAAGACGTCTTTTAAGCTTGTCTTAAATCCGTCTTAAATGCGTCTTTAAGTCGATTTTAGAAGACACCTTGTATTCCGTCTTAAATCCGTCTTCCAAAGTGGGTTTTAAGACGTCTTTCGATCCAGTCTTACAAGGCGTCTTCAATCCGTCTTAAATCTGTCTTCAAAGACGTCTTCAAAGACGTTTTCCAAGACGACTTGAATACCGTCTTCCAAAGTGGTTTTAAAGGCGTCTTTCAATCCAGACTTATAAAGCGTATTTAATCCGTCTTAAAGCCGTATTCAGCCAAGATAGCTAGAAGATTGACTCTTAAGACTCCTTAAATATTGATTATTTGCAAAAATCACGAGTTTTTTTAAAAATTTCGAAAATTACGAAAATGTCCACAGTTCGAAAATTTGAAAATTACCAATATTTTCATAAATTTTGAAAATTACGAAAATTTTCATTAAGTTTGAAAATTACCAAGATTTGCTCAAATTTTGAAAATTACGAAATTTTCACAAATTTTGAAAATGTTGACTATTTTCAAGCAAGCTTGGAAAGCTAGGCTTCCTCGAGACGTAACCTATACCTAGAGCATTGTGACCGACGCCTTTCATATGTCTTTAAGACGGATTCGTAAGACGGTTTTCAAAGTTGTCTTATAAGACGTCTTTAAGACGGATTCGTAAGACGTTTTCAAAGTTGTCTTAAAAACGTCTTTAAGACGGATTCGTAAGACGGGTTTTGAAGTTGTCTTAAAAACGTCTTAAAGACGGATTCGTAAGACGTCTTCAAATACGTGTTTGGGCGGAACTAGAGACGTCTTTAAGACGGATTAAAGACGGATTTAAGACAACTTTACTTGTCTTATAAGACGTCTTTAAGACGGATTGAAGACGATTTTTGCTAACTGGGTCTGCAATGAATCATGTGGTTGGGGTCATAAGAGAGGAGGGGGGCATTTCCTCAAATTATTTTGTTTTCACCTGCACTAGGACTTTGCATCGAATTAATTTATTTTATCAGATTTTCTGGGGAGGAGGATTGGCCCACTACGGAGCCTTTAAAAAAGCTGTTTGAAGATGTTTGATAAATGTGTTTGAGCCGCCCCCTCCCAAATATGCCGCAAAGGGCTATTGGAAGCTATTGAAAGTATCAAAAATCAATAATTTGTGGTTGATTCCCTATCTGACTTCTGTTTTGTCTTGTGGTTGGCAAGTAATAAATAATTATAAAAGAGCGAGACAGTGTTAAGTGGACATGATAAAGATGATGGGATATATTGATGCCGGCTACGACAGGCCCCGACTAGAGTACACTATAAGACCCGAGTATTCCCGATCAATGCTACTTATGAGAGAGCCGAGGCTAATCGAAAATGGCGGCGATCAGTTTATCAGGAATGTAAACATTGAGTGAGCAATCGCGTTTCTTCAGTCGTATCGTATTTATTAGTAATTTTTTTGGTGCAAAATTAATCTTGATTGTATTTTTTAAACAGCAAAATGAGTTAATCAACATATTTTCATAACAAAGGAAGCGTGTCTCGTCTTATTTGAATGACGCGCCAAAACTGTCTTCTAACCGCACGGTCGATTTCGCTAAGCGAACGTGGCGTCGTCGAGAATACTCGGGTCTTATAGTATACTCTAGCCCCGACCAGCTGGGCAATTACAATGCTGCCGCAGGTGGCAGACGGAATCAATGGTAAACTAACAGTGCTGCCGCGGAAGGCAGTCAGAATAAACAAGGAGCTAGGATGGATACATAACATCCCCCCTTTTTTTTTTTTTTTTTAAATATCATGCATAGGGCATAGAGAGAACGACACGTAGAAAAGTTAGAGCAAACCTATGCATGAGCGATTGTCATAATAAAACAATTAATTAAAGGATAGATAGTTAACACATTAAATGATTAAAATAAAATGATGAGTTAAAATTTAAAATGATTTAAAAGCGTACGAATTTGTTTCAAGAACTGTGAGTTAAGTGCGAGTAAAAATTTATGTACATAATGATTCGCACAAAATAGAAATATTAATTTAATTTTATCACAGCCAATAGGTTCATATCTATGTTTGTCAGACTAGACATTTACAAGACAGATAATAAAAAGTGAATAAAGGAAATTTCACGTACATATTTATAGGATGAATGAGTCACTAGATGAATGAATCGACGAGTCTGCGAGGAGGTCTTATTTCTCTATTTGATCTACGAAGAATAGGAGCTTGATTATTTCGGCTATTCGGATCAGCAGGTTCACCAGACGGATTTGAAGAACTGATTGGATTCGAAGGAACATCTTGAGCAGGAGGAACTGACACTGATTGGGATGGAGTTGAGATAATGTGCTGTCGATTTCGACGGTAATTGACATTATCGGCTGACTGGACATTATATGATCTGGGTTGTTGATGCTGCGAGATGACTTTTCCTGGAATCCAAAATGATTTGGGATCTTTCTTGAATTAGATTGGATCACCTGGTTTAAGAATTGACTTTGGTTGGGTTTGACGATCATAATAGAATTTTATCGTAGACTGATTTTTTACTTTATTCTGTTGATGAAGATTAAAACTAACTGATTTGGGTTTAAGATGATTTTCAGTCGTTGGTAACAGAGTACAGAGTCATCTTGACATTGAAAGCTTTGCAGGAGACTCAATATTATTTCTTGATGTTGTTCTATAGTTGAGCAATGCTAAGAAAGGATCTTCATTAGACATTTTACATTTTGGCAAGATTGTCTTGAATATCTTAACGCCAGATTCTACAAGTCCATTTGATCTAGACAAATATGGACTAGAGAAAGTATGAGTTATTCCCCAGTTAAGAGTGAAGTCAAAAATTTCTTGAGAATTGAAAGGAGGTCCATTATCAGAAATCATTTCAACAGGAATCCCATGACGAGCAAAATTTGTTTTCAACGTAACGATGACTTTAGGAGCAATTGAAGACACTAAAGGTTCAACCTCAAAGAAGTTTGAGTAATAGTCTTCGATGATTAAATACTTTTTTCCATCGAATTCAAGTAAGTCCACACCAACTTTTTCCCAAGGCAATTTTGGAACTTTGTGCGGAAGTAATGGTTCTGGCGGATTGTCAGATCGATGACTGAGACATGTAGGACATGATTTAACTACATTTTCAATGTCTTGGTTCATGTTTGGCCAAAACACAATACCTCTTGCAAAAGATTTTGATCTAGCAATACTAAATGTCCTTGATGGATCTTTAGAATTTCTTTTCGAAAATTTTGAGGAATGATGATGCTTGTGTTTTTTAACATGAGACCATCGACTGAATGAATTAGTTCACGATAGTTCCAAAATGGTTGAGCTGAAAGGAGGACATCTGATTTCTTTTCAGGCCAGCCATTTTGATAGTAATCTGCCAGAAGTTGAAGAGTTTCATCATTTTTGGTGGCATTTTTTAACCAGTCACGTTTTTCTTCGGCGACAGGCAGATTTGAATTCAGAGCATTTACATGTATGATGATGTCACGATCGAGTTCATCTTCTGACATATCCGGTAACGCAGCACGAGAAAGGGTATCGTTTCGGCATT